>OY293308.1:6583720-7200840 GCA_958502075.1 Orchestes rusci | reverse complement strand
CTATAAAATGTCATTCTACTGAATTCAAGACAGCAACGAGTTATTCCACGAATATTGTAAGAAGATTATACC
Organism: Orchestes rusci; assembly: GCA_958502075.1. NCBI lineage: Eukaryota > Metazoa > Arthropoda > Insecta > Coleoptera > Curculionidae > Orchestes > Orchestes rusci. The sequence goes on along the minus strand of OY293308.1, from coordinate 7,200,768 downwards.
GGCGGGGCTATTTCCAACCTTTGCCATATTGGCAATTCAGGACAGCAAAAGAGATTATTCCTCTTCAATAAGATACGATTACCGGTCGATTTGTCGATGCTGATCAATGTTGCTGATTTTCCTGTGTATTTCGAGCTTCATGTAGAACTGTTGCTAGATTTCGCAAATAAAGTGTTATTTGACTTGAGAAGTTATCATGATCTACATTAGCACGAAGATCCCTGTCCACGTCATCAGGAGTACGTACAGTGGCGGAACTAGATACCTTGGGACCCCAGGGCAAGACTGCATAAGGGGCCCCACCGATAAATAAGAATTTCAAGCTTTACGTCAAAAAGTATCAAAATAGTCTATAATGGCTTGTCAATATTATGAAATAAGTTGAATGGTGATGAAAAAGTCTTCACTCATCAATCAAATAATATTCACTACTATCAAAAGTTTTATGAAAAAAAAAACCATATAAGTAGGCTTGCGAGAACAATTTGATCCAAACACAAATCACGGTTGTTATCAAAACAAAACAGAATGAAGATAAAACTGATTAAAAAAAAATAGAATACAAAACAAACTTTCAAACTGCCTGTTAATAAAATCCACTATCAGTTTCATGATTTTTTGGAAAAAAAATATTAATTCTAAACAATAAAATATTAAAAATCTGCCATATACTTGGGTGGATGCTCACAGATTTTGTGAATGTGATTTCTTCAGTTTGTGTCGGACAGAACTTGATAACTATTATTAAAACTAATAAACCAAAAAGCACCATCTCCGTCACCATATTGTTTTTCCAAAGTAAACGAAACAACACTCGTTTACTCTGGTATAAAACTCTATAAATAAGCTTCTCATCAGGGCTCTATACCCCTGAAGTTAACATGGGAAACCGGATATATGGTTTGGTTGGATCAGCCTATTGCAGGACTGGACTGGAAGTGAGAAGTCAGAGAAGTGATTCTAGTTTGTTAAAAGCCTGAATTTGCTTGGGACCCCATATCCAAGAAACTTTCTTTTTTATGACATGAGTGAAGTCATTGGCTTGAATGAACCTTCTGAACCATGAACAGGTTCTGAGAAAAGCATTTGAGAATGATGCTGGAGGGTCTTAAGTATTGGCAGATGAAGATTTTCCATTTTGAACAAGATGAGAACATGTACGGAATAATTGCCCACATTCAGATCAGCTAAATCAGTTCTCTGATACTCTGTCAAATATTTTTGCGGGTAATTTTATACAAGGTCTTTAAGTTGGAGCTTTTCTTGTAATATGTGACGGGACTTAGTTAAAGAAGCACATTTCTTAATTTTTTTTTCTTTAGGCTTTACATTTCACTGATGATTTTGCATCACGCCATTATCATCTGAGATTGAATAAACTTTTTTTTAGATTCTTTTTCGATTCTTCTTCACTTTTTTTGAACTTCTTTCTCGTATTAAATATACAGTTTTCGCACAGAGACTTCATTAAGACACATCTCCTTTATTTTTGAGTTTTCAAAAAAATGTTATTTGAGAAATTTGCTTATTATTTTGTCAAGTCCAGTCACATGTTAAAAGGAAAACCCCAACTTAAAATCCACCCTTTATATAGATGCAACCATAGCAACCTGGTTTCCATGGTTGTATAAGCTTTGATGTGTGTCGCATTATTAGTCGTCGCATGCTACTTCGGTGTGAAAGCCGCCTTAGGTGAATGTCAACCATTGAAGATTTTACCTTCATTTCAAGACCGTAGGACCACGCCCATCAGACGTTCTGAAACATAGGTAACTAAATGTGAAAGGATTGTTTTACAAAATCTATTTTGAACCATTTAACTTTAATTTGGCACTTTTTTTCCCAATTATTGAAGTTAATGGAAAGGTCCATTAAGCTATGGGGGATTTATCATTTGTAGACGCTGAGGGTTGCGGGATTGTATCTGGGACAATACATCTGGGAAAATACCTCATAATTGGGATAAGAGTCCATTACTGTTTTGCGGGTTCCCCTTCATTTCTACGTTCTTGTTGATTTCGTTGTTTTTCATTTTATCTACAATATCAGTCTCTTTTTCGTAAAATCAAAATTCAAAAAATTATGAAATTGAAACTGTCTGGACTTGGGCATTTGAATTTATTCGTGGTTTTATTTGCTAGGTAATAAATATATGGTGGTTTTCGGTGAAAATATTTCTAACTTTTTTTTATAGGTATATCTTTCCCTTACCATCTTAAACTTTTCAGATTGTCACATCACCTCCATTTGCGACTTCAACCAACAAGCAGAGAAACCGTCCAAGTCAGTTGAAATGATGAAATGTTCTTCTCCCAATCGGGGCCGGAAATACAAACAACTTCAATTAATTTGACTATTGCATCAACAACTATTCTACAGTAGTGCCAAGTGATTCAAAACGTTTTAATCTGCCATAAAAACTTAAAATGAAATCACCGGACACAAATTCAGTCCACCAAGGGACACCTGGCAATGGTGAATATGAACTTAGATAGATGTCTAATGTTTGTATATGTTTTTGTTAGACCATAGACTTTGAATTTTTTCAATAAATTGTACAACCCCAGCCATAATGCCACAGCTCATTGTATATGGTCGTATAGATCAATGCTCCTCAAGGCAAAAACAGTGTTTTTAATAGTAAAATGACTATTTCATCCATAAATAAAAAAACGCGTTTGCGACTACATCAGATATTCATAGAATATTCAGAAGATGAATAATGTATCTACAAAAAATATATTTTTTTGCCTCAGTCCGAAAAAAGTGCGCATTTTGACATGGTGATTAGATTATAGTAGGATAATCACTTTTTTTTGAAGATCATAAACCCCTTGTTCACATCTTTCTGCTATTTAATCTGACGCAAACTCATTATTGGTTTTATCGACTCATCAAATCAGTTTTTATCCAACAAAGTTATAGTTCATTAGGAATCACGCTTACCAACTGGAAGAGTCTTTGTAAAGTTTGATCTAACAATCTCAGAGATTTTGTTATTCCCGCAACGCAACAACAGACCCATTGGGAAAACCCTCTGTATTTTCCTTTGGGCAAAGATACATAGAACATGTCAAGCATTCGGCTATATAAAGCAGTCGTGTTGCTATAAACAACAGATAACCATAAAAAAAAGGTGAGCGCAAATCTAATACAACTCCAAAAGCACCAAATTTGTTGCGGTAACTAAAACGTAAACAGGAATTTAATTTCGTGTGCAACATCACGTTCGCCTACGTTGAGGATTACCGTCATGAGATTTTCCGATTTGTGTGGAGAATTCGAATGAATGACCTCCCATCATTAAATAAATGTGACTTGCACGATATTGACGCAACTATTAAATAATAACAAAAAATCAATATTGTAATTTCACAGCAATTCGACATCCCAATTTAAAACCAGACAATTCAATTTTTCCTCAGACTAATCGCGATTGGATCGGTTCTTTTCAACGAGACGACTGACTAATTTGGATTTGATTGACTTTCTTTTTCATTGAAAACAGTGCACTTTTTCTTGTGTTATCTCAGGAATTAATTGAAGTACATAATTTGAATTGAAAGCCAATAGTTTGATGGTGTATTGGATTTTCATGAGGATATTACGTGTGGCTATTATCGATCACAACAGAAATTATTCAGCCAAATTTCACTCTATACAGGGTGGCCCAACGAAAAGGTCCCACCCTTATTTATGACTTTCCTGGTATATTTTAGGAAAAACGCTCGGACACGTCAATTTTTATTTTTAGGGGGACGTCTTTTCGTGTATGACTGTATAATACAGGGTGTTCCAAAAATAAGATATCGCATTACACTCGACATTTTTAAATGGAAACCCCCAATTTTTTTTCTATTTTTGGATTCACCATGAAGTTTTTAGTAACTTCTGTATAATACAGTTTATACCTATCTTCAACCGTTTTAAAGTTATTTGAATTTTTCAACTAAAAGGTCCCACCCTTATTTATGACTTTCCTGGTATATTTTGGGAAAAACGCTCGGACACGTCAATTTTTATTTTTAGGGGGACGTCTTTTCGTGTATGACTGTATAATACAGGGTGTTCCAAAAATAAGATATCGCATTACACTTGACATTTTTAAATGGAAACCCCCAATTTTTTTTCTATTTTTGGATTCTCCATGAAGTTTTTAGTAACTTTTGTATAATACAGTTTATACAATCTTCAACCGTTTTAAAGTTATTTCAATTTTTCAACGAAAAGGTCCCACCCTTATTTATGACTTTCCTGGTATATTTTGGGAAAAACGCTCGGACACGTCAATTTTTATTTTTAGGGGGACGTCTTTTCGTGTATGACTGTATAATACAGGGTGTTCCAAAAATAAGATATCGCATTACACTTGACATTTTTAAGTGGAAACCCCCAATTTTTTTCTATTTTTGGATTCTCCATGAAGTTTTTAGTAACTTTTGTAAATTACAGTTTATACCTATCTTCGATCGTTTTAAAGTTATTTGAATTTTTCAACGAAAAGGTCCCACCCTTATTTATGACTTTCCTGGTATATTTTGGGAAAAACGCTCGAACACATCAATCTTTATTTTTAGGGGGACGTCTTTTCGTGTATGACTGTATAATACAGGGTGTTCCAAAAATAAGATATCGCATTACACTTGACATTTTTAAATGGAAACCCCCAATTTTTTTTCTATTTTTGGATTCTCCATGAAGTTTTTAGTAACTTTTGTATAATACAGTTTATACAATCTTCAACCGTTTTAAAGTTATTTCAATTTTTCAACGAAAAGGTCCCACCCTTATTTATGACTTTCCTGGTATATTTTGGGAAAAACGCTCGGACACGTCAATTTTTATTTTTAGGAGGACGTCTTTTCGTGTATGACTGTATAATACAGGGTGTTCCAAAAATAAGATATCGCATTACACTTGACATTTTTAAGTGGAAACCCCCAATTTTTTTTCTATTTTTGGATTCTCCATGAAGTTTTTAGTAACTTTTGTAAATTACAGTTTATACCTATCTTCGATCGTTTTAAAGTTATTTGAATTTTTCAACGAAAAGGTCCCACCCTTATTTATGACTTTCCTGGTATATTTTGGGAAAAACGCTCGAACACATCAATCTTTATTTTTAGGGGGACGTCTTTTCGTGTATGACTGTATAATACAGGGTGTTCCAAAAATAAGATATCGCATTACACTCGACATTTTTAAATGGAAACCCCCAATTTGTTCACTATTTTTGGATTCTCCATGAAGTTTTTAGTAAATTTTGTATAATACAGTTTATACCTATCTTCAACCGTTTTGAAGTTATTTGAATTTTTCAACGAAAAGGTCCCAATTTCATGAAAAATTCAAATAACTTTAAAACGGTTGAAGATAGGTATAAACTGTATTATACAAAAGTTACTAAAAACTTCATGGAGAATCCAAAAATTGGGGTTTCCATTTAAGAATGTCAAGTGTAATGCGATATCTTATTTTTGGAGCACTCTGTATTATACAGTCATACACGAAAAGACGTCCCCCTAAAAATAAAAATTGACGTGTCCGAGCGTTTTTCCAAAATATACCAGGAAAGTCATAAATAAGGGTGGGTCCTTTTCGTTGGGCCACCCTGTATGTTCAACTAATAATGTTAAATAAAAGCGAACGTCCCAATAAAAAAGCACTATTATTGAAAAAGTTTTTTTTTAACAACCAACTTCATAACTAGCAAAATCACACAATTTGTTTTTTATGATTTTTTAATGATGATTGTGTAGATGTGAAACTGGCTCTGGAAGTCTGGAACCTCTATTTAGTTCTCCATATCGTAACTATCTGGTAAAAAATAAAAACATCAAAACCAGTCACCGCTAACATTTTTCAGAAAGTGACAAAAGAGTATCATCAAGCTTAAATCCACTGTGGTCATTTACTTTCTCTACAAGCCGTACCATCAAAGTACTCTACTCTCGCTGCAACAGGGAAATGCAGGAACTCCTGTTTCGAGTACACGTTCACTGCGAGAGCACGGATGACAATTATTATTGCACCGGCCACTGTCCAGTTCATCATTCGAAAAATTCGAAGAACGCATCGTTTTTTGGACGCGTGTTAAGTTTCTGTGTATAAATGGGTATCAGGATGGCTAAAAAATATATCCTGGTAAGTGCGAAAGTTTTTATTTTAAATTTAGTACTGCTGAGGAAAAATTCTTTTTGTGAGTATATAATTTTTTTTATGAATATTAAATGTTGTTACTGCTGTAAAAAATGTGGTATTTTAGAGTAAATGTCATCTTTGTGGCAGAGAGAAATCTGATCCATGCTACTTTTATCCAAAAATAATTTGGTTGTTTGTTGAAACATGGATCAATGTATTGCATGGAATATTCTCAGTTGACCTTAGTTGGTGGTTTTTCGTGGATAATAGTTATTAAATCTATACGTTGAATATGAGCTGTGGCGGTTCTAGACCAAATTTGCTATGAAATGGTGAATGCGCGAGATGTGACGTCATCCGTCGTCGGCGTGTTGTGTGGGGGTTGGGGTGGGGTGTGGGGGGTGAGGGTCTTCGCGACCTCTGGACCATTTCCCAAAATGGCCGCTAGGTGGCGCCACGATAGCGCGACCGTCACCACGTGCGCGTGACGTCATCCGTCGTCGGCGTGTTGTGTGGGGGTTGAGGTGGGGTGTGGGGGTCTTTGCGACCACGTGCGCGTGACGTCATCCGTCGGTGGGCGGTGTGACCGTTGGTGGGGGTGGGGGTGGGGGGTTTGGGATGACATTACATTTTATGAACAAAAAAAGTTCATGATTCAAGCCTTGAAGAAATTGAATATTGCGGGTAAGTGTTATCATCATTCAGTTCTAAATTTAGCTCGAATGCACGGTTCTCTTATCAGTAACAAACGAGTCTCAGCACGCGGTATTCTTATCACCAGTAGACAGCATGTGGTTTTCACGTCACACTCCTCTTATCAATAGTTCTAAATTTAGCTCGAATGCGCGGTGTTCTTATCAATAACTGACGCCTCATGGTCTGCAGGAAACTATAGTTTGATATTTATCCATGTAAAATTATCTCATTTCAATTTTATTCATTTTTTCAGAACCAATATATCAGTACGAAAATTCAATGCAAATAATTGTGGACAATTGTCAATCGAATTTCTATATAATAATATGACATGATCGAGAACCATCAGTAGCGTTGAGAGTGTCATCATGACTAGAACTATAACAATAACGGGAAATACTTCTGTGTTGAAAGCAGAATTCAATCCACCCATATTTTTGGATGAAAATAAAGAATATTTTTTGGGGTTGGCTGATTTTGAATCGTTTATGAGTATACCTAACATACAACCGGGTAGCAATAAAATATATGTAGCGGATAAAGTTATCACAATTCCAGAAGGAACTTACGATTTAAAAGATATTGAAACATATATTAATTCTGTAATTGATGACATTTTTGGAGAAAAAGTTGGGTTTAAGATGAAAGCAAACCCCAATACATTAAAATGTCAGCTTTATTGCACAAAGGAAATAGATTTCACACCAAGTGACTCCATAGCGAAAATATTGGGTTTTAAGAAACGAAAAATTGCATCAAATGAATTTTCTGAATCGGATGAAGTTGTTAATATATTTAAAGTTAATGCAATTTGTGTTGATTGCGACATTTGCATTGGATCATATAGTAATGGTCTACCCGTTCATATAATTCATCAGTTTTTTCCTTCTGTTCCTCCAGGGTATAAAATAGTGGAATCACCATTACCAATACTTTATTTCCCCATCAGCGTCAAGACAATCAACAACATCACTGTTAAAATAGTAGATCAAGACGGTGATTTGATTAATTTCCGAAACGAGACCATAACAGTTCGATTACATCTTAAACATTAGAAAATATTATGGTTATTAAATACAACTATCGCTATTTCAAACAATCGCCATATAAAAGGGAGAAGCTGTCTATAGAAACCAGTCCAAGACGAAACTCCAACCAGTTAACATCACAAGAAACCAGCCCAAGACGAGACTCCAGCAAGTTAACATCACAAAATCACCAATTTCTTATATCTCTGGGGTTAAAAGTATTGAAATAATGGATATATTAAACGTTGATGAAAAATTATATGTAGATAATTCAATAATAAGCTCTGAGCTTCATTCATATCAACCGTTTGTCTCTTCAAAATTTGAATACAATGATGAAATTCGCATACCTGTTCAAGAACTTGATATATACACACTACCTTCAGGGGAGTCATCTTTACATTGAAGGTACCTTGACCAACAATAAGGGTGCCTATTCTAAAAAATTACAATTTGTCAACAATGGTATAGCTTATTTGTTTCGAGAAATTCGCTATGAACTTAATGGAGTTACTATAGATTCCGTAAGAAATGTTGGTTTAGCTTCAACCTTGAAGGGTTATCTTTCATATAATACAAATGAAAGTCTAAAGCTGCAAAATGCTGGATGGTTTCCAAATAGAGATGAAAAGGAAAACATTTTAGTTGATGATAAAGGAAAATTTAATGTATCTATACCTTTGAAAATGTTGATGGGATTTTTTGAAGACTATAAAAAAAAAATCTTGAATATGAAACAAGAACTGGTTTTGATCCGAGCCAGCGATGATGTTGATGCAGTTTTATATGTTGAAGATATGCAAAATCCGTCACCCGAAGCGGAAAATCCAAAAGTTACATTTGACAAGATCTATTGGAAAGTACCTCATATTCAAGTTGATATACCACAACAACTAGCTTTAACACAAATTCTTGAAACAAATAAAGATCTGTTACTTGGATTTCGTAGTTGGGAAATTGTTGAATATTCCTCACTACCTGAAGCGACCCGTCATACTTGGCCTGTTAAAACAAGTAGTAAACTTGAAGCACCTCGTCATATAATAATTGGTTTTCAAGAAAATAGAAAAGGACACATCATGAAAGATGCTAGTCAATTCGATAATATAAATCTCTCAAATATTAGAGTATTTTTGAATTCTGAAAGATATCCATATCATGATTTGTATTTGAATTTCAATGATAACAAGTTTTCAGCTCTCTATGAAATGTTTGCAAACTTTAAAAATTCCTACTATGATATACCAAACGAACCAATTTTCAACCCTCAAAACTTTAAAAAATAAGTGTCCAATCGCACATATTGATTGTTCCCACCAGAAAGAAACACTTCAAACAGGTACTGTTGTTTTGAGAGTTGAATTCGAGACAAATAATAATACAAAAAAAGGATACATCAGTATATTGTCTGATTTTACATGATAAATTATTTAGCTACAATCCTTTAACAAAAATAGTCAAGCAATTGTAATACGCATGTTCTCAAATAATTATATAAACCATTTTATTTCTCTAAATGATGTTCAGTATGTCTCGAGAATTGAAGCTCTGCTTATCTTACCATTTAAAGAGATCGAAAGAATTGAAAAACAAATTCAAGATTATAGTGGTGAATAGCAGATGATGGTGAAATTCTCACAATTGAAAATATGAAACTACTCGTTTTGGATGTACAAGGATTTATAATTGAAAACAAAAAATTTATTCCTAAAGAACTGGCTGCCTATGATGGAGAAAAAAAATATGTCATTATATATTTAGATGTCCCTTTTTCTATGGAACACTTGCCTCCAGAACTGCGTAAACAAGCAAACTGGTTGATGAAAAATCATCATTGTATTTCATGGAATGAAGGATTTACGCAATCACATAAGTTTTCCGACATTGTGAAAAACATAACAAGAAACGTGGATCATGTGTACGTGAAAGGAAAAGAAAAGGCGCAATACATTGGGAAATATTCATCGAAGCCCGTTATCGAACTTGATGACAAACCACCTTTATCGTTGGAAAAAAACCACATTGTCTATACCATTTATCATCACCCGCAATGTGTGCACTTACTAATGTTTTTAATTTGTATAAAACATGTTTAATGATTGAATAAATCACATTTTTGATTACATTTTTTATTTTATTTCAAACACCTTTTTATAAATATTTACAGGTAGGTATTCACAAATTTTCAACCCTCAAAAATAAGTGTCGAATCACACACAGTGATTGTTCTCATCACAAAGAAACACTTCAAGCAGGATATACTGCTTTGTTTTGAGAGTTGAATTCGAAACAAATAATAATATACAAGAAGGATTCATCAGTATATTGTCTGATTTTTACATGATAAATTATTAAGCTATAATCCTTTGACAAAAATAGTCAAGCAGTTGTAATTCGCATGTTCTCAAATAATTATATAAACCATCTATTTCTCTAAATGATGTTCAGTATGTCTCCAGAATTGAAGCTTCGCTTATCTAACCATTTAGTATGAGAATTTTATGGTGAATTACAAATAAAAGGTTCTGTATTGATTGAAAATAAAACAGTTCAATAATGAATACTATCAAAGAAGATGTGGTGAGTGAGCTACACAAACCAGCCAGAAGATTTTTTAAAAGAAGAGCAGTAATTGTAAAGGGGATCAATGATCTTTTTCAAGCAGATTTAGTTGAAATGCAACCATATTCAAAAATAAACAAAGGATATAGATATATTCTGGTTATAATTAATGTGTTTTCAAAATTTGTTTGGGCAATTCCTGTCAAAACAAAGACTGCTAAAGATGTAACCACAGCCATGAAATTAATTTTAAACAGTGTAAAAACACCCCCTAAAAATCTGCAGACTGATCAGGGAAAGGAATTCTTTAATACAGAGTTCCAAGATTTGATGAAAAAATTCAACATCAATCACTACTCAACATTTTCCAATATGAAAGCTAGCATCGTAGAGAGGGTGAACAGAACATTGAAAAACAGAATGTGGAAAAAATTCAGTTTGCAGGGAAACTATAAATGGTTAAAAATATTACCTGAGATAGTATCAGAATACAATAATACCAAACATTCTGTTATTGGAATGAAACCTATACAAGTATCTAAGGAACATGAGAAGCACCTACTATCAAAAGTTTATGGTCGCATAAAAACAGTGAATCCTTCCAAATATGAAAAGGGAGACTATGTGCGAATAAGTAAGTTTCGTGAGATGTTTTCAAAAGGGTATACACCTAACTGGTCAAATGAAATCTTTGTGATTAAAAAAATAAAAATCACAAATCCAACAACCTACATATTGGAGGATCATAGAGGTGAAGAGATACAGGGTGCATTTTATAAGGAGGAGTTGCAAAAAGTTAAACATCCTGACGTGTATTTGGTAGAAAAGATTCTAAGACGGAAGGGAAATAAAGTTTATGTTAAATGGTTGGGCATGAATAATTCACATAATTCATGGGTTATGAAAAATAATGTATTGTAATATCTTGTAATTCAATAAAAAACACTTGCTAGTAGATAATTCTTTTATTTCTATACAAATATACTCCTAGAATGGGTAGCATGATACAAAAAATGAATGCAAAGATTGATATAATAGCGAATTCTATATGATTTTTACATTCAAACGAATCAATAAGTACATTCCAGTTTGTTGGTTTAAAATTTTCATCTACAAAATAAAGTCTTAACTTAAAAGCTAAATATGACAAATTTTTAATTGACTCATCAATTTTTAGCCAATCAATCCATTATTAACAATTAATTTTTCTCAGTTTGATGGTCAAGAGTCATTATGATTGGTTGATATGCAAATAAACGTTTCTTGTATATTTGAATCCACTTGTATATACAAGGTATTGTTAAAAAGGCGCTCAGAAACAATACTTTTGCTGGAAGTCCTGTTGTCATTGCTAATTTTTATACTAAGGGATATATCGTGGCAATATTTATGTGTTCTAGTGTTCTTGTTTTCTTGTTGTCTTGTTTTCTTGTGTTCTAGTGTTCTTGTTTTCTTGTTTTCTTGTTGTCTTGTTTTCTTGTTTTCATGTTTTCTTGTGTTCTTGTTTTCTTGTGTTCTAGTGTTCTTGTTTTCTTGTTTTCTTGTGTTCTAGTGTTCTTGTTTTCATGTTTTCTTGTGTTCTTGTTTCCTTGTTTTCTTGTGTTCTAGTGTTCTTGTTTTCATGTTTTCTTGTGTTCTTGTTTCCTTGTTTTCTTGTGTTCTTGTGTTCTTGTTTTCTTGTTTTCTTGTGTTCTAGTGTTCTTGTTTTCATGTTTTCTTGTGTTCTTGTTTTCATGTTTTCTTGTGTTCTTGTTTTCTTGTTTTCTTGTTTTCTTGTGTTCTAGTGTTCTTGTTTTCTTGTTTTCTTGTGTTCTAGTGTTCTTGTTTTCATGTTTTCTTGTGTTCTTGTTTTCTTGTTTTCATGTTTTCTTGTGTTCTTGTTTTCTTGTTTTCTTGTGTTCTTGTGTTCTTGTTTTCATGTTTTCATGTTTTCTTGTCTTGTGTTCTTGTGTTCTTGTTTTCTTGTGTTCTTGTTTTCTTGTTTTCATGTTTTCTTGTGTTCTTGTTTTCTTGTTTTCTTGTTTTCTTGTTGTGTCCAATCACACACACACAGTGATTGTTCTCATCACAAAGAAACACTTCAAGCAGGATATACTGCTTTGTTTTGAGAGTTGAATTCGAAACAAATAATAATACAAGAAGGATTCATCAGTATATTGTCTGATTTTTACATGATAAATTATTAAGCTATAATCCTTTGATAAAAATAGTCAAGCAGTTGTAATACACATGTTCTCAGAAAAGAAAATGACTAGATTGAAGGCTATTTGTGATTGACAGCTCCTTGATTTTGAAATCTTCTGCCAAATTGAAGCCCTGCATGTCTATTGCAATGATTGTTTCATACGAATACCAGGATTCATGGACTTTGTAATGAGTTCTCAAATAATTAACGAGTTTGATAGGTGGTCTCAAGTTTCCATAACCATCAAAATAAAACGCTTAATTTTCATTTATTATGTATGCAGTACAATGAGTTCCATGATTTTGTTAACTTTCTAGATTCAAAATACCACATTCCTTCACTTTAAATTTTTTTGAGAAGGTTGTCACACATAAATACACCTCTTTAATGTGAGATATTCAATATTTTCACATATTTTAGTATATCGTTATTTGAAAGGGATCTCTGCGAAAATATTATTTGATTTTTTTTTATGGTTTTTTTCTTGATAGTGCCTCCTTTGTAGGGTTTAATGTATAATCCACCACCCTGCTTGGAAAGTTTTTCCATTTCTTTATTGTGTCGATGTAATTCTTCGAGTTGCTCCTTTGATACTTTAATATCATTAACGGCCTTAGCTATTCCAGCTGCACCACCGCCTAAAGCTCCTAGTGCACCCAAAATTGGAAGTAATAATGGAAGAAATCCACCAATTTTTTTGGGGGGTTTGATAACTCGTGTTTTCTTTTTTCTTTCGGTTCTCTTGATCCCCATTCCAAGTTTCCGTTTACCTTTCATAATTCCACTTACTGTTAGAGCAGCAATTCTTTCTCCTACCGAGGAATCTTTTGCTCCAACTCTCTGCCAAGCTTTATCTGCTAGAGCTTTATCCGCTCGATGTCGTTGAGGTAAATCAGTTGTTTGTGAGTATGCGATATCGTGTTCTCGACACGCAGCATCCAATGGATTGATACCAGTTTCTCCCCTATTCAATCTTTCTTCTAAATTTGTACCAGGACCACAAAATTGATAGCCAGGAATATGAAGCTCAACAGGTAGTCTATTAATCAGAGTGTTTATTAAACCTCGACCTTCCCTCTTGGAGTGTTTGGAGGAAGTGTACTTTCGTGAAGCGTGTACAATCATTTTATACCTATAGAGGTTTGTGTGTATCATTTAAATACTATTTTCAGTTTAAAAAATTTGCAACACGATTGTCTATCGATTTCATGCTATCTGATCAATATGTCCATCTGATAAATGTATAAATACTTTTGCAAAAAACAATTCTGTTTATTGATATCTAGAATGCGGATAGAAAAACAATCGTTTTCCTTACCCATCACAAACCATGATGTGAAGGATTTTACGAAACCAATTCAAAAACATGGCGATTTATTTGGTGGGGAATCGAAAAGATGTCTCATTGTTGGACCATCTGGTTCAGGTAAAACCAACGTGATGTTGGCTTTACTTGAGCATCCAAATGGAATAAGATTTGCAAACGTGTACCTTTATTCCAAATCATTACAACAGCCAAAGTATGAATATTTAAGACAACTATTGGCACCCATGGAAGAGATTGGATATTTCGAGTATGAGAGCGATGAAAATATCATTCCTCCTCATGAAATAGCACCAGAATCGGTCATCATATTTGATGATATACCATGTGGAACACAAACTATAATAAGGGACTATTTCACACATTCGAGACATAAAAATACAGACTGCTTTTTTATTTTTCAAGGTTATTCATCAATTCAGAAAAAGACTTATACGTGAGAACGCTAATTTGCTAATTTTATTCAAGCAGGATTCTATGAATTTGAATCATATATATAATGATCATTGTATGCTGGATATGTCATTTGAGCAATTGAAGCAACTCTGCGCACACTGTTGGAAAGAACCTTATAATTTTCTGGTTATTGATAAAGATTGTGAACTGAATTGCGGAAGATATAGGAAAAATTTTGATTCATTCATATATCTATAAAAATGGATAAGCGGTTGGCTGAGGAATTGATGAAGTCAAGAAAAAGCTGTCAAGGATAAATATAATAGTCTAAAATTAGCTATGACCACTACACAATCACAACTAGAGCAAGCTTACAAACCAATAACTCAACCGCTACAACAACTCATTTCCAAAATAAATGAACCTTTCAACATAAAGGAAGAATTCAAAAGAAGAAGAAGAAGAAGAACCTGAAACTTCTATGTTTCACACAACACCATTAAAACCTAAAACCAAGTTTTTCAAGATTATTTTATGAGACATCAACACCTACAAGACCTACAAGAACTGGTAAAACTCCTATTCTACCGATGGAAATACCATCATTTTTTGATACAAGCCTTGCATCTGTTAGCCAGTTACCATCTATACAAGAACCTAGTCAGTTACCTAATACTATACAAGAACGTAGTCAGTTACCAACTATACTAGAAACTAGTGTTATAGCTCAAACCAACCCCTTCGAAAGCTCGGAAAATCAAAATCTTTCAGATATATTGGAACAGTCAAGGCAATCGGTTCAAAATTTAATCGACACGCAACCATATGAAATATGGTTAAAAAAGTTTTGATCCACTACCAAGAGATTATATTGATGCTAGTGTGAAGGATACTGAACATAATTTTGATCATCATTATGGAATAGTACATGACATAGATACTGATAAATTCTATTTGGGGACCACACTTAAATTTGTAGAAATTATTGGAAAAAAATGTGAAAAGTAGATGGAAAAATTTATGATGGTACAAAAGGATTGTATGAATTACTATTTAAAAAATATCCTAAAGACTATGAAGATGAGGATTTGGATAATTATATGGATATTTTAGCTAAAACCAATGCATATCGAAGAAATAATGATCCAAATGAACGTGTGCAGGGAAATGGATCATCAAAAAATATATAACTATAATAGGACCATACCTACAAAAAACATGGCATAACAAAAACACGACACATCAAAACCATTATATTCTCGTTTTTTAAAGAAAACTAAAACCTCCAATAACTAGAATGCGAACGGGAAAGGGGTTGTGGAATATCAATAAAAACGATATAGATTATGTTTATTGGGATAATATCAACGAACTTGTTGATAGATTGAGACAAATAACAGCTTCCATGAGAGCTGGTCATACTGGTCATAATAATGAAATACTATCAATAATCGAAGAGTTACGTGAAGCTAAAGTAATTGCATAAATACATCCTCAAATACGTAAAACGAATCAATCCGAAAATGTCACTCAACAAGTTCGGTTCTCATTTATTCAAGAGAGATGAAACAGAAAACAATATCAAGTTATTTAATTTTTCTGAGGTTAATTTATCTTATGTAATGGTTTTACCATTTATTGGTCGCTATACACCAACAGAAAAAAATTTCGTGTTGATGCAAGATGGAAGAACTTCATACCGTTTCCCATTTGAAAAAGGAATCATTTTATTCGGTGAATATCCTAAAAAAGACGTTTCCATGTTGGTTAATGGAAAAGCAGGAAAGCTGGAAAATAGATCTATTAAGAAAGGTGATTTGATAGCGTTTAGACGTGAAACGGATAGTAAAATAACAGAATTTTATGGTGAATTACAAATAAAATGCCCCGTAGTGATTGAAAATAAAACAGTTCAATAATGAGTACTATCAATGAAGATGTGGTGGATGAGCTACCTACACAAAACCAACAAACAGATTTAGATGAAATGTAGCCATATTCAACAATAAAAAAGGATATTATACCTAGATATATTTTAGTTATGAAAAAACACATTTTCTATACCATTTATCATCACCTGCAATGTGTGCATTTACTAATGTTTATAATTTGTATAAAACATGTTTATTGATTGAATAAATCACATTTTTGATTACATTTTTATTTTATTTCAAACGCCTTTTTATAAATATTTACAGGTACGTATTCACAAATTTTCAACCCTCAAAAATAAGTGTCCAATCACAGTGATTGTTCTCATCACAAAGAAACACTTCAAGCAGGATATACTGTTTTTGTTTTGAGAGTTGAATTCGAAACAAATAATAATACAAGAAGGGGAAAAATTGTGGATAATGAGTTTGAAATCAAAAATGTTCACCTCAAAAGCTCTACCGATTCGTCTACTACTTAAATTCCTGCCACCGTTTGAAAAACTAACAGCTGTGTATGAAAGACCATCGGGGCAGATAGCTGTAGTTATAAATGATTATTTATATATACTTAGCGAGGATAGATTTAGATTAATTGACCGAATCAATATAACAAAAAGATTTGAACCATTTGTGGATGGTAGAAAGTTACTTGGAGCAGTCAATACCTATTCTGGAAAAACCATCTTCTTTTATGATGATAATGCCTTTGCAAATTTGGATGAGTGTACTCTACAGCCAGAGATCTTTGGCTACACATCAATACATTTTAATGGTATACCACCCCTATTCACCACAGTTTTTCGATATGTGAATGGATTGTTATACTTCATTCAAGATGGTCGCTTTTTTGAATATAATGAATTTGAAAATTCCCTACAAAATTCCGGTAAATTGGAGTTCAATACATTTGGTATAGAGTGTCCCATGATATCTTTATATGAACAACTTAGACTGTTACTTAGGCAAATTGTAAGTAAAATTCCTATGAATTCATAGTTTTAATTTATTAATAAAGTACAGCAACTATAGCGCCAAGTTCAAGGTTGTGGTTGACTGATAAAGAGACACGCGTCCGATGTGCTATTGTGAATAAAATTCTTGTGAAATAAAACATTGTTTGTTTTAATTAAATAACTATATATTGTTTTCTGTTTCATCTCTCTTGAATAAATGAGAACCGAACTTGTTGAGTGACATTTTCGGATTGATTCGTTTTACGTATTTGAGGGTTGTAATTTCAACTAGGTGAATCAATTTATAGTCGAGAAAAAACCAGAGGCTGACACATGTTACTGATAAGAACACTGCATTTGAGCTAAAATTGTTGTCTACTGGTGATAAGAAAACTGCAGGCTGAGACTCGTTACTGATAAGAAAACCGCGAGCTAAATTTAGAACTGAACGATGATAACACTTTTACATAAAATGTAATGTCATCCCAAACCCCCCACCCCCACCCCCACCAACGGTCACACCGCCCACCGACGGATGACGTCACGCGCACGTGGTCGCAAAGACCCCCACCCCCACACCCCACCTCATCCCCCACACAACACGCCGACGACGGATGACGTCACGCGCACGTGGTGACGGTCGCGCTATCGTGGCGCCACCTAGCGGCCATTTTGGGAAATGGTCCAGAGGTCGCGAAGACCCCCACACCCCACCTCAACCCCCACACAACACGCCGACGACGGATGACGTCACATCTCGCGCATTCACCATTTCATAGCAAATTTGGTCTAGAACCGCCACAGCTCTTACTACTGACAGCATACTCGAAAAACAAAATTGCATAATTTTCGAGTAGCTTTTCAGTGGAAACATTTTACGGTAACAACTTGCTCGAAATTTGAAAGTTGATTGATCTAATTAGGTAGACTTAATTTTCTATACCTGTTTGTTAGTTAAGTCTCATAAAAAAAAATCTTATCATTAACTCATTGTTCACCAAGTTGAAATTTGTTCAAACTTCTGCTTAGAATTTTATATCGCTCAAAATATCTTATATCATAAAAAAATTAAGTTATACTATACCCGGAATGCTATCCGGGGTATTCCCTGTTCAAAAAATGAAAAACGATACACATAATATGATAGTGATATAGGTCCGTTGAGACGTCATTAATAAAGTTATAGGGTGTTTTTCATCATCTACATACATACTCTTCACATGATTGAATATTAAGGTTTTTCACCCACCTCTAACCGATGGTCCAACAAAATAGTTACAAGCCGACAACAAGGCTTTGACATTAGTACATACAATGAGCCCAAGGCATCGTTGCCACACTCTCCTTGTTCCAAAGAATTTCCTTGACTCTATAGTTGAGTGATCAATGAGTTTCCACAAAGTGAATACATCATAAACAATGTATCAAAAAAACTTTTTTGACATTTCATTATTTTGAAAAATGCAAATAAATCACAGAAAATGCACGTTTTTATTGTACATCATTCTTCATTAACCGGACAATTGCAACGGACCAATCATGTTATGTTGTCTCTATCAATAACAATTTTCAATTATTATCATTAGATTATCTACCAATTCCGGTGATATTCAAAATTCAGCAACAATGCATTTTCGCAGTAGTTCATCCTGCTCCGATACCATTCAGTTCGCAAGGCAGCTTCATTGCTGTAAATATAAAATAGTTGAAATTTCTTGAACAACTCGGAAATCGGAATGCAGCTCGGAATTTCTAGTTTGAATAGCTCTTTATGTACCAAGGGCATTTTCATTTTATCACCTATAAAGGCCTATAGGGTCTTTGATTGTTCACCGGATATCCGCAATAATTTATTTATTTATTTATTTATTTATTTTGATTATATAATTAAACATTATGTGTGTCTGAAACTTGACAAGTTGAACAATTCATAAAAGTAACAAAAAAATGGTGGAAATATCATCAATAATAATTAAAATGAAAAATATTGGTGATAAACTTGAAAAAGTTTCCGTGGAGATAATGAACTCCATATATCATTTCCGAAAGGTTACACGATATAGGTAATGGAAAAAAACACAGCAATATTCCAGCTTTATTCAAACTTATTTTATTTTCAATGTTTTCTTGATTATACAGGGTGGCTCATCAAAAACGTACCGCAAGGCATCAGGTGCAGAGTGGGAGAAAACTTTTCGGAAATATTCAAAAACACGTGAAGTTTGTTTGTCAGGGGGCAACCTTTTTTTTCAAAAGGAAAGGGTTTGCGAGTGATACCTCATTGAAAAGGGTCTTGACATTCCCTATACAATGCTGCTCTCCTTTCCCATTTGAAAAAAAAAATCATTGTTTTAAAATGATTCTTTTTGTCAAAAGTTGTCTCCCTCACTAACAAACCCTGTAATGCCTTGCGGTACGTTTTCGATGGGCCACCCTGTATAGATTAGAGGCACTGTATTTGAAAAAAAAAAACATATAAAGCCCACGTTGTTATCGCAGAGTTGAAGATCCATATTATTGTGAAAGAATTGGGGTCGAGCAAGGGATGTGAAAAAGAAGAACTATGTAGTCAGTACTGGTACTAACACTCAACCTTGGTACTAACACTCAATTATCACTTTTTTGAACTATTTTAAAAATAATTTAATAATCTTATTTCAGTATATTTATAAGTTTAGTTATATTTTAGTTAATTATAATTTTCTTTATCAAGACCTTTCATTGCCTCAAATTTTTAATGATATTGGAAAAAAATCTGAAAGTGTCAACAATCAAATGAAATAATTATAGAAGCTAATCTGAAAAAAACTCTTTTAAATGTAAAAAAAACGACAACTGACAGCAACAAATATGCTCTTGTTGACATGAAATATGGAAAAATTATGATAAAAAAATACAGTCTTGTATGAATGGAAGAACTTTGAATGAGTAAACTCAAATTACATATTTTTTTTCCAAAGATTTTGATTTGTTCAGTTTTCTTTTTTTTGTATTTGGAATGAGCTATCAAAAAAAATTTCTTCACTCAACTTTTTTATTGTTTTATACATATTTTGTTCATATTTATTTATGAACTGTTTTTTGAGCTATTTTCAAAACTTAATACTTTTTTTATTTTTTTACCTATACCTACATAATATATATAACTTTTCTCAAAATTCAGATTTTGTTTGACAGAAAGTGATTTTTATTCCCGCTTTATCTTATTCTTTTTAGTTTTCCGCGATTATTTTCTAGTAAATGAACTCAAAATGATTAAGTATAAAGAATTGGTGTGAAAATCTGTAACACCAGCATTAACAAATTAATTATCCTAATAGATGAAGAAGTACAAATTAATGAAAATAAAAATAAACCTAAAAATAACTTTTTCTCAAGTACTGAAAGTAGCAATACTGAAGATAAACCGAAAAATTAAAAAAGTGACATATGGGGTGATTTTTAAGTTGGTACTTTTAAAACTGTATAGAATGTAAGAAAATCACAATAAAATTTTGTCAGAAAATGCTTCGTTTTAGGTCTTAAAGTTTTAGGAAAAATATATTACTATTAATATTTCCTACCACTCACAAAATTTGATACACTTCTTTAGACCATTAAAACACATTTTTTTATGTAAAACTTTCCAAAAAATTTCTACCGGGGGCGTTTGAACAGGACTTGTATTGGATCAAAAAAAAAGTAGTACGATATAATCTTCTAATTTTCTTGAATTCTATACAGTGTTAAATTAAAATGAAAGTACCAACTTAAAAATCACCTGGTATGTACAACATAAAGATAAAACTATGAATGTAATATTCAGTGGACATTGAAAGACGTAAACAAAATGTAGGAAATGAAAAGTAAAAAAAAATGAAAAAACCCGATGAAAAGAATAAAAATTGCATAACCCTCACAAAAAATCAATGATGAAATTAATCAAATGAAAAAAATGTATAAAAAGGAAAATAAATATCATAATAACAAATGCATAAAAAACAAACCAAGAAAAACGGAAACGTTGTTTAAGCATTCAAATCGATGTCATTGCCAATCAAATTTTTAAAACTTCCTTCACAAGCAGTACGAATACAAATTACCCATCATCATCCTAATACAGTTCACAATAATTTTCAATTGAGCCTTGACTGGGGTTAATGCTGCTATTTCGGTCATTGTCAATGTCAGTCGTGGTTTAGAATAAAGTTTAATTAAAAAATTAAAAAAAAACTCCGGCTTATGTAAGGGTAATTGGTTTTAGGCAGTTTAATTTGAATGAGTTGGATTTTTAAAATTAATTCTCTCTTTCAAAATATTTCTGTGACAAAAAAGCTTTTCCTCTCTTCAATACTGCACTTTTCACCACGTCACGATTGGAATTAATTGTCATCTATAATTGTCACAGATTGACAATTTTCCCAATCACTTGTTTCACGTCAACAAATAAAAATTCCAGCGTAACTGATCGAATCCCAAATTGGCTAATTGAAATTGAAGAACAACTGATTTATTTCTAGTAGGTTTCCAGATTGTTTAATTAATCCTAATTTAAGTGAAGGGGGATATTTGAAGTATGTTTTTCAACAATAATATTTCACACGCCACACGCGAAGGTCGGAAAATTGATTCTATGCAAATCTAATTATCATAAACTATTTCATTTTTACATGTCGGACACCAATTGCATGTCATTCACATTCCTCCGTTCAATGAGCGGAACTTGATATTATATATCATTATGTGATAATAATTTGTGGAGAGTGTTTATTGGAATTCAAGGGACAAAATAGATAATAAGTGATAATGAGCCTTATCATAGAAAGTTGGAATACTCGACAATGTCCCGGGATCGGGACTTCAACGGGAGAGCGAAAGGAGCAACAGGAATTCAGAGGCTTCATACTGAAATCACACGATATGATCTAAGCATATGGGAATGTGAGCGGAGTTTCAAATCATCCGTGTTTTAGTAAATCGTACTTTTGAGATACGCACGAAATAAGAATATCATATTGTGGCTTGAAATTCAAATTGCACTTTTCTTTTAAACATATTCAGCTGATAATTAAAATTTAATTATAATCTATAATAGCAGTGGGAAAATCATTGACAAGACTCATTGAAATTACCAAACCATGATATTCAAGGGAAAAATATGCTACACAATTAAAAAACAAGAGATTCGCAGAAATAATGATATTCAATTTTCTTTGCTCTCTTTTAAAAACAACTGAACTTTGAGTTTTGCTTTTTAATTGGATTATTAATTATTAAATACGCAATTTCGCAGCTGCAAAGACATTCAAAAATTGAAATCAATAAAAGCAAATCTGATATGATTAAATTGCAAATAAGTAATTTTAATTAGGCTTATTGATTTCAATAATCCAATAAACATCATCCCCTTCAAGAGCTGATGGCTGGTATACGCACTAATTACATTTAAATCTGTTTATGCTCCAATCCAAACTGTTCTGACACCGCCTCCATGCACTTTAATCAATATCTACATGGTGAGTTTTCACGAACATGATATTATTAGGTAATTATTAATCAACAAACTTCTTGATGAGTTCTGGAGTATAAAGCATCATGACGTTATACATATAAAATATTTGATGTATCTATTTTTGTAACTAGGGTGAGCCAGTTTTATCCAATCTAGATTCTACTAACTCAAATGATTTTAGAGGATTGATTGACTCATTGTCAACTTGATATGTGCATATTAGTTCAACTTAATATTATTCAGGTGATTTGGAGAAAAATATAGACAAACCTAGATTGTTCAAAATTCAACTTGATGTTTTCAAGTTGATTTTAATAGATTGACGAATGAATTAATGAGGTATCCGCTTGACTTTATACAATTCAGCTTGATATTTTCCGAGTAGACTTGCAGCTTGCAGTGAAGAATCTACATTCAAAATATCAAGTTTACAGAATTGATGTGATACATTCCCAACTTGATATTATACAAGTGGGAGTGAAAGAGAACATGAACATACTTGAGCCAAGTTCGCAGAATTTCAACTTAGTATTGACTCCAACTTGGACGATCAATAATTCATAAAATTCATAAGAAAATTACACAATTACTAAAGAGAATCACTCTGATATTTGGCTTAGATTATCAGGTTCATAACAGAATGACAGGAAATAGGTTCGTCTTGATTACCGAACACATGTCTGTCAATTTTCTTCCGGATGTCTATTTAATAACTTATGGATCCGATAAGGTGACATTATACACTCACCGACACAAATTCGGGACATGCAAAATTTAGACCAGATTCAATGTGCGATAACTCTTTCCTCCATGGTCCGATTTCAATGGTTTTTTTTCAAAATGTAGATAATTGTTTCGGTTTTAATCCATTTTATCCAATTTTCAAAAATACAGTTTACGTGTTGAAATATACAAAAGTGTATTTTTTCTCTCAACTTTGTAACTCTCTGTAAATAAGTAATGACCGGATATGTGTAGTTTTTTTTAGTAGACAAATTTGATGCATTTTTAACCTTTGTGATGTTTTTTGTTTTTTGGTGTCGTTATCGGTTAAGGAAATATGAATTTTTGAAATAAACATAACACTCCTTTGCAACAATTTTTTAACACTGTTGATTGTTTGGGATGTTTCTTGTTTTTATTGACAGAGGAACTCCAACTGCACAAAGGAACATTGAAGAAATTTTGGAAGATGCACAACTTATTGGT
Source organism: Orchestes rusci (assembly GCA_958502075.1). NCBI lineage: Eukaryota > Metazoa > Arthropoda > Insecta > Coleoptera > Curculionidae > Orchestes > Orchestes rusci. The sequence continues at coordinate 7,176,849 of OY293308.1, read as the reverse complement.
AAGGACTTCGTTTTTATGCATGACAATGCCCGTTCGCATGCTGCCAAAATAGTGATGCAATCATATACCTATAAAATATTTAGAAGAGGTTGGAATAAATGTTATGCGCTGGCCCGCTCCTAATCGTGACATTGATCCCATAGAGCCATGCATGTAGACGAATTAGGGAACGCCGAGGACAGCTATTCACTCTCCATCAGCTCCGAAATTCTCTGGTAGCAGAATGGAATGCTATTCCACAGGAGGCTATCCAAAACTTGAAATAGACGCAAAGTAGCTGTTACAAAAGCTAGAGGTGGTAACACCAGGAACTAAATTTTAAAACCCCTACATTTGTTTGTAAAAGTTAAATCAAAAAGTGTTAACGACACCGAGAAACATAAAACATCAAAAAGGTTAAAAATGCATCAAATTTGGCAGAAATGCATATCTGGTGTATTTTTATAGCTACATTATTCTACAGAGTGTAACAAAGTTGAAAGAAAAAATACACTTTTTCATTTTCCTGTATATTTCAACACGTAAACTGTATTTTTGAAAATTGGATAAAATTAATCAAAACGGAAACAATTATCTACATTTAAAAAAAAACATTCAAATCGAACAATGGAGGAAACGCACATTAAATTTGGTCAAAATTTTGCATGTCCCGACTTTTGTGTCGGTGAGTGTATATCGTTGAGAAACCAAAGTGGTTTTTTATCCAATCAATAGACTTATCGAATATTTATTTGTTGTTCAGAAACTGGGGGTCAACTTCACAACCTTGTTCACAACGCAGAAATATTGGGATGGATGAGCATAAAGAAGTTTCCACTTAAAAAACTCGAATCGGTCTCTCATTAAAAATTTCTGCTCCAATCAATGCTTCTACATCACATATCACTCTACGATATAGAAAACTGTGTAACAGATGTATCCGAGTTTTACTAGTTAAAAGTGCCGCGCTGTAGTCCTCTCTATTGTTATATGTTTGGTGCTGTGGGCCATGATAGCGTCATTAAACCCACTAAGTTATTAGCCTAGTTTACATCGATAACTCGTTTAGTTCGGTCCGATAGGACCAAGTGGGTGGGGATAGTACGGTAGGTCCAATGATCGCTTCTCGCCCGTTTACACGGTCTTGCAACGCGTGAACTACATCTGTACGCCCGCAATTCGTCAAATGTCAAAAACAAGTCGAAATTATTCATCAACACAATTTGTAACCAAAAAAAACATGAGTAAGTACGCTCAGATTGCCTTAGAAACTCAGAACCAACACAATTCACAATAATAACAATCAACATAACCTCATAATTTTGATCCAGATCGAACCAAATTTAGTTCGGTACTCTTGCTGGCGAGTACCGAACCAAGAGCGGACCAGCTTAATCCGCAACTGTTTACACCATTCGAACCAAATATTTGGTTCGGATATAGTCCGAATTTGGTACTTGGTCCGCGGACCAAGTTGTCGGTATAAACTAGGCTATTGTCGAATAGGGTTGGATGAGGACGAGGTCCACTGGTCCAGGCTCAGCAGAGAGCAGTTGTTCAGGTTTACTCGTACAGCGCGACAGGTATCGATAATAAACGACAAAGGGTCATGTAGATGTAAAAAAATCGATGGCTAGAGTGAAATGTTAAATGTTTATGATAGTCGAACATCATGCTTTAAACCTAAATTTTTCAAATAAATGAAGTAAACATTTGTCTTTTAATGTTTATAAAATGCAGACACGGGAAATGTATACATACATAGCTCTGTTTACAAACATCGTCTCGAAAAATAAATGCTGGCTTGTATGTAAAATTAATAGTCTGATGCGCAAACTTTGCGTGTTTATTTTCGGGATTAGGATAATAATAGAGGTTGAGAGCTTATCGTTAACTTGGCTGGAAAGTGGGATTATGTAGTTTTTGGAAATTGCGTCTTGGTACGTTAAACTTAATTATTGATTTACTTACTCAAGAAAGCTGCACTTATTCGCAGATCGTTAACTTTATGAGTTTCGCTTTTTGAGCAATGTTTAGATACAAAGAAGAAATTCAGAGACACAGACAACAAAGCTCTGCTAAACTCCAAACTTTATCAACAAAGAAACGTACGTAAAAAACTCTTAAAACATTCATATACCCTCAGCAAAGCGAAAATAAAACTTGTTATTCCCAAAAATATACGCACCTTTTCTCCAGTATTTACAATATCATTACAACTTCCAAACCCTGTTTGATACGTATTGATTTTTCTCTGCTGAAGTATGTATGTTCAACGACATCGGGTAATTTTCATGTGAATAGAAAAATAAAGTTTATTTCTACACTGTGGGCCAAATTTAGTTAGAACCTAGTTTCATCCTTGATAACTTTTTTGTTTGTTTATGGATTTAGATGAATTTTGGATATGATATTGGTCAATATGTTCTGGATGTTCCTCCAAAATTGAGTTTTCGAATTTTGGACAGGACCGGACTTACGACGTTTTTATAAAATTGGTGCATTTAAGCTCGTTGCAAAAATGAACTGCGCTACGTACAGACCAACTGATATATTTTTTGAGGACATTAGTGGGAAAAGGTATCCTGATAATATCAATATTTTAGAACCATAACCTAAGAAACTATGATTTTTTCTATATGATGGTGCTTGTCGGCATTAAAACTATTTCACTTCGTTTTGATCAAAGTTTCTTGAAATTCCATGGCAACGTGGATTGTTTGATTCTACAGTTTGCCTGTTTGATTTTGAATACGTAGACATGGTTCTATCTATGAAAGATAAAATCTCGATCAAACGATTAATGGAAAAGAACATTTATGCACCGCAATGTTGCGGCCCCTTTCAAATTATCGAGTAAAATTAAACAAAGTTCAAAAACGAAAAAAAAAATAATAATTGAGTATTATTTTTTTCCAGATTAAAAAATCTAAAATGTGAAAAAATCGACATATCTCTAACAAACAATCCACGTTGCTATGAAATTTTAAGAAACTTTGATCAAAATGAAGTGAAATAGTTTTTATGTCGACAAGCACCATCATATAGAAAAAATCATAGTTTCTTAGGTTATGGTTCTAAAATATTGATATTATCAGGATACCTTTTCCCACTAATGTCCTTCTCAAAAAATATATCAGTTGGTCTGTACGTAGCGCAGTTTGTTTTTGCAACGAGCTTAAATGCACCAATTTTATAAAAACGTCGTAAGTCCGGTCCTGTCCAAAACTCGAAAACTAAATTTTGGAGGAACATCCAGAACATATTGATCAATATCATATCCAAAATTCATCTAAATCCATAAGCAAACAAAAAAGTTATTAAGGATCAAACTATAGGTTCTAACTTAATTTGGCCCACATTGTATATAAACTCAAATAACTGGATAACATAACGAATTCATGTAAATATCACAATATATTATAGATTAAGATCTTTTGTGATCAAGATCAAGATCTTTTGTGCCTTCTTCTTTTTCATTGTGGACTGTCTTAATTACTTTCAGCCCAAAAAAACTTTTGAGATCTCCGTTTCTCTAATTATGCTGAATCAACTGATTTCTATCTCCTTCGAAGTGGAACTTGTGACCGGATTTCAGGGTGATCTGATCCTCTTCCTCTTCGTTATACCACGCTTATACCAAGGATATCTTTTTGATGATATCAACTCCCTCTTCCATTGAGTAGTTTTACTTCGGATAGTAGCCCTGACGCATAAGCTGGGATTTACCTCAATTTACCACATGAAGGCCAAATAAATCTAAATCCTGAAAAGCCTTCCTGAAAACATACCAGTATTAAGTAGATCATGAAGAAGTCAAATATTGTTTTTTCAAATATTCAATTTACATTGAATTTCACTTGAACCAATTTAATAATTGACTTCGATACAAAAATTGTCCTCATGCAGTACTAATCGATTTTCCGAGCCTTATCTGGGATAAGAATTTGAAGTATTCATCCTCTAAATCAGGTCATTCATTTAATCAATAACATTCAGAAAAATAACATTTCTCGAATATTCTGGCATTAACTATGTACTGAATTACTTTTCAAGTTGTTTAAATTTCTCTAGAGTTTCTTTCCATTGAAGGTAATAATCGCTAATTCAGTAGACATAACAATGATCTCTGCCGCTTGCTGTAGATCTCTTTAATGGTTCAGCGTCTCTTCTCTAGTCTGGTAAATTATGGAAGTGAGACCGCTTTCTAGACTTTTTTACTAGAAGGTTCAAACCGTTTAAACTTTTTCTCTAGTCTGCTGCTAGCTGAAACTTCAAGATTAACTTTTCTATGTGTTCAACATTCTATGCATGTCGGCTGGGGATATACAGGGTGCCACAGATTCGAGTGCATGCATGGGGGTTATTATACAGGGTCGGTTAAATGGATGCTAAGTTGCGCATTTTTATTCTCAAGAAAATGCCATTTTGAAATTTGAAAAATTCCGACTACTTGCGAAGATATTCGAGCTGTCATCATCAACTTCATTTTTTTAAATACGGACCGTGATTTTCTGTTTAATTTTGAATTATCTTTTGACGTAATTGAGGCATTGAGGTGATTAGATCAGGGTGTAGAGTAATGGGCTGCCTCAGCAACCTCAATATTTTCAATTATTATTAACCTATCATTGTTATTTTCAATATTTTGTTAAAATGGCAATATTTTTGAACACTTTTGCAGAAATTGATTCAGTTTTTATATGTATTTTTTTTTATTTTGCATGCCATTTGTGGATTTCATTTATTTTAATCAAATGTATCATTATTGGATGTTATTTCGATTTTGGTTCAGTCAATTAGTTTTGTTCAGTTGTGCAGGTTTTCTCATGTCGAATAAAGATGGGTTTATGAACCAAACTATGTGTTGGGGAGACAAGGGTTACCTAACTAATTTTCTCTGGTATTATTTTTTAGATGAGTATTTTTTTCCAGGTCCGTATTTAAAAAAATGAACTTGATGATGGCCGCTCAAAGACGAAACGTCAGATTTTGTATTGTGACGTTGCATGGTGAATGCGCCGCCGCAGCCACCACATTGTGTAGAATTGTTTGGCATTCTGGTACATTCTAGCAAGGCTAGATGGCGTCGAACATTCTTCGCTTTTCTAAAAATATCTGGATTGTTCTCTCAATCCTGGCGAGGGTATATAATGAGATCCGTCGTTTCAAGAGTTAGTTCAGTTCTGAATACGTCGTGAAATATAAATCGTAAAACATAAATAAGCTGTGATTTTGTTTGTGAATAGTGAGTTCTGTACATAGTGACTTGTAAAATAAATTATTTAAAGCTGAACAGTGTTTTCTATAGCGAAACTTGTTACATTGGTGTCAAAGTGGGATTTATTGTGTGCTATAGAAACGGACATAAATATTCGCTTTAATGACTGCGAAACTAGTGTTTTTAACCGGATTGAAGGTCGCTGAGTTGAAGAGGGAGCTGGAGGAGCGTGACCTGGATGCAAGCGGAAAAAAAGCTGATCTACAACAACGGCTTCGTGAGGCTTTAATGGAAGAAGGCATGGATCCCGATACGTTCCAATTCGAGATTCCTGATCCCAACGCAGTTGAGAAATTGTCCAGAGCAGTGCAAGAGAATTCCAGATTATTGGAAGAAAAGTTTAATGAATCTTCCAGAGCTATGGAAGAAATGAAGGAGCAATTGGCGGATAACTACAACTGCTTGAAGGCTCATGTAGCAGAGGAAATCGGAAATCTGGAGAAACAACTAGGAGAGACTGCAAAGGCTCTGGAAGACGAAATCGACGAAGTGAGAAGGCAAGTGGCAGTAATCATGCAACAACCGGAAGTTACTTTCGGGAATCACGGTGCGAGTGCCAAGATGGAAGCTGATACCATCAGAATCCACATGAAAGCCCCACAGTTTGATGGCAAACTGTCCTGGAACAATTACCATCGCCAGTTCGAGGCAGCAGCAAGGGCAAATGGATGGACTGGACCGGAAAAAGCCCTGGCATTGACTCTATAGCACTTCGTGGAGAAGCTACAGAAATCCTGCAGACGCTCAACACCCAGGAGCAGGAGGACTACGATGTACTAGTCAAGCATCTGGAGCTGCGGTATGGTCAAACTCACTTGGAGCACGTCTACCACTCTCAGTTGAAAAATCGCATTCAGAAGACCAACGAGACCTTGCAGGAGTTTGAAGCGGATGTTGCTCGCCTTGCACGACTGGCTTATCCAACCACGCCAGAGAACGTTATGGAGAGGCTTGCAGTTCAGGCCTTCTTGGTTGGACTTCGAGACCAGGAGATTCGGCAGTCACTGATACTCCATCGACCCGACAGACTAGTCGACGCTCTGGCCAAAGCCTTGGAACTCGAAGCGGCGAAGCAGTGCTGCAAGCCTCCTACGCGTGTGCGAATGATGGGAGAGAAGGATCATCTGGAAGGAGACACCGTCGAAGCAACTGTGAGGAGAGTCCTCAAGGAAATGGAGGTATCTAAGCGAAAGGAGCTGCGATGCTGGAATTGTCGAGAGCTTGGGCATATGCGTAGCCACTGTAGGAAAGAGATACGGGCACCTGCGTTGGCATGGGAAAAGAATGATCATCGAGCGAGATCAAGCCTCAAGATCTTGGATGGCTTGTCCAGGATACCAGAGCTTCCTCACACAGCCGAGGAAAATGAAGCGAGCGTTCGCAGGACAACTGTAGTGGATGATTCCTGGCAGTCTAAGGCGCTTCGCGAGGACCAGGAGAAAGATCCAGATCTGAAGCTTGTCATCGGATGGAAACAGACAGGCCAACGACCAACCTGGCAAGAAGTCGCGCGGTTCTCGACCACCGTGAAGTCCTACTGGGCTCAATGGGACTCGATGGTTCTTGATGACGGCATCCTGAAGAGGCTGGTCAAGAATCTGGATGGCACGGAAGGTCGGAGGCAGTTAGTCGTTCCTGGAAACAGACAGGCAGAGGTGATGAGAGAGGTCCATGATGGCGTCACGGGTGGACATTTGGGTATAACCAAGACGCTGGGAAAGCTGCGAGAACGGTTTTACTGGGTTAACTGTCAAGCCGATGTGAAGGAATGGTGCAGAAAATGTGCCGTATGTGCGGCAAGTAACGGACCCCAGAAACGGCCAAAAGCTCCTATGCGCCAATACAACGTGGGAAGCCCCTTTGAAAGGATCGCAATCGACGTGGCTGGACCGTTCCCTGAAACGGACAAAGGAAATAAATACATCTTGGTCGCCATGGATTAATTCAGCAAGTGGGCTGAAGCGTATGCCTTGCCAAACCAGGAGGCAGCTACCGTTGCCGATGTCTTGATTAAGGAATGGTTGTGCCGTTTCGGTGTCCCGTTGGAGCTGCATTCGGACCAGGGCAGGAACTTCGAATCGACGCTATTCGAGAACGTCTGCGATGTCTTGAAGATCAAGAAGACAAGGACAACGGCGTTACACCCACAATCGGATGGCATGGTGGAGCGAATGAACCGAACCATCAATCGACACTTGGCCAAAGTTCTCTCTGACCATCAAAGAGACTGGGATCAACATCTTCCCCTATTCCTCATGGCGTACAGGTCAGCAGTTCATGAATCGACGGGCGAAACACCTGCCAAGATCATCATGGGTCGTGAACTCCGGCTGCCCTGCGATTTGAAGTTTGGCTGTCCACCTGGTGAGGATGTCGCTGGGGAAGACTACGCAAGTGATCTTCGTAGAAAAATGGACGATATCCATCAACGAGTCCGACTAAACATCCAAAGTGCCAGCGACAGGATGAAGGAGGCGTACGACGTGAAGGCCGAAGAAGGAGGGTTCCAGGTTGGGGATTTGGTTTGGCTTCACAACCCACAGAGGCGACGTGGATTCTCCCCAAAACTGCAAAGTTCTTGGGAGGGCCCGTATGAGATTCTGGAGCGAATCAATGACGTCGTCTACAGGATTCGAAAGCCACCACGAGGAAAACCGAGGGTTGTTCACTTCAATCGTTTAGCTCGGTATGCTGGGAACCACGACGATCAGGACGCTGAAGTGAGGCAGATCAGGTCAGCCAAGGAAGACATGTCATTGGAAACTTTCATGTCTCTACACTCCAATGGCCAGAAAGTCCAGAATGGCGTTGTCCAAGAGAGGCAGCTGGATTTGTTTGAAGCACCGGCCGAATACTCGTTGGCTCACTGGGTCACTGAAGACCTCAGTATGAGGAGTGGACTTGCTGCAGCTTTTAAACGAAAATTTGGACGATTGGACCATCTGCGACGACAAAATCCAGAGGTAGGGAAGCCGCTCCAAATCTCGAATGGGACACGACACCTGTTCTACCTTGTGACGAAGAAGCTTCCACATCATCTGACCACCTACAGTGATGTCTGGAAAGCCCTCAGTCATCTTCGTGACTTGATGCTGTCACAGGACCTGACCCATCTGGCAATTCCGAAAATGACGAACGACCAACTGGACTGGAGAGTAGTACGGAGCATGCTGGAGGTAATCTTCAAAGAAAGCGGCATTGACATCCTGGTGTGCTGCTATCCTTCCCGGAGGACGAACCAGAGGACAGTGGACTGCTACTTCCATAGGACATCAGGCTGCCGGTTTGGGGACAGTTGCCGATACCGACATGAAGGCAATTCGGGACGAATTGCCTTAAGAAGGGGGCAATGTGACGTTGCATGGTGAATGCGCCGCCGCAGCCACCACATTGTGTAGAATTGTTTGGCATTCTGGTACATTCTAGCAAGGCTAGATGGCGTCGAACATTCTTCGCTTTTCTAAAAATATCTGGATTGTTCTCTCAATCCTGGCGAGGGTATATAATGAGATCCGTCGTTTCAAGAGTTAGTTCAGTTCTGAATACGTCGTGAAATATAAATCGTAAAACATAAATAAGCTGTGATTTTGTTTGTGAATAGTGAGTTCTGTACATAGTGACTTGTGAAATAAATTATTTAAAGCTGAACAGTGTTTTCTATAGCGAAACTTGTTACAGTATTTTATACCGCCATATTGTAGAGAAGAAAAAGTGGCAGAAAGAAAGTGCAATTCATTTTAAAATATCTTCTCTAATAAATTCAGGAAATAATCATAACGTTTTGCGAAATTTTGGTTTTTTTCGAATATCTTCGGAAGTAGTGGGATTTTTCAAATGTCAAAATGATATTTTGTTGAGCATGAAAATGCGCAGCTTTGCATCCATTTGATCGACCCTGTATCTTTTATAATAAGTAAGATCCTCATGCATGCACTCGAATCTGTGGCACCCTGTATAGTTGGATTATTTATACAGCTGTATTTTTCAGCTTTGGAAAAATCCTCAATTTTGTATGGTTTGATTTTAATTACTACGTTTTCATGGTTTCCCAGATCGTTTTAAAATCTGCAATTTTATTTTTTTCAACTGTGACTGTTAGTTTTGTTTGTTTAAGTTCTATTCACAGCCAGAAGTGGATTTTATGTCTTGAGAAAAGAACTCAAACTCCTCAGTTATTAAATATTGAAACAGATTTTTGTGTTCAAATTTGAAATGAGGTTATGGTAATAAAGCTATCATTTATTATAGAAGGATCGCTTTACACATATTCCAATACGATCACCGTTTTGGGATATTTAAATCTTGATTCGACCCCAAACGATTTGGATATTTGTTTTCATGAAGTTTTCAATATCAAAACGGTATTCAATTCAAACATACAAAAGAATGTCCTTAGATTATTTCCTAATCTATCATTGAAAATTCTGAATTCGATTTTGTTCTGCATGATTTCAGTCTTGGAAACTTTTTCCCACAATAAGTTAATGTTCTTTTTATACATAGAAGGGTTTAGGAGAATCCCAAAGGGGATCGAAACTTAACCATTTTGTCTGGCTAGAAAGAATAGGAACATGACTTTTAGAACTTTCAGCATAGCTGACAGCTATCAGTATAAGCTGTGTTTCCAAAGTTAAAATGTGAGGTAGTTTTTTTTCTTATCAGCAAAAAGAGGAGAAAATCATATTTTCTTAGTTGATTGCAATAGTTTAAACAGTCTTGGCTTTGATAAGTATACCTAGGTAGGTATATCAGACTTGAGGAGTTTCACTTTAAAAAAGCTTCTATAATGATCCTTTGGATCAATTTTGTTTTAGTAATTTTCTCTTTTTGGAATTTTCCCGTCTGGTAATTCATCAATATGAATAACGGTAAAGCGCGTGTCTTCTTCAATGATTAGACAGTAAACTAAATTAACACACGTCTGCCAAAAACTATTTTTGTAGAAATTGACAATACTCATTAGCGATAATAGTGATAAATAACAAACAACTTTCAAAATGGAGAGATTGCTTTGTTAGTTGTGTTGAATTCATTAGTAAAAAAAGGTGAGCTTGTCATTGAACTTGATTATCTGCATCTTTAAGGGATAAGGATCATGATTATTGATGTTGATCAATGATGATTGTTGATGGTTCAAAAAAGTAAAAAAAAGGACAACAATTTCCATCATTGCGTATGTCGTTCGTTTGCATTTTGTTGGTCATGTAGGTATCGCAACTTCAATTTTGGTTCACATAGAAATGAGATGAAACGACCGTAAATTAGAAATGTTTGGCTCCTTTAGTGCCCCCATGAAACCATATCATTAATTATTGCTTTTTTGATGAAAATTGTATTTTGACTAAATTTATCCCATCCAGCACTAGAAATTTTCAGTAACATAAATTTTTCCGGGACAAATATTCACGTTATTCACCGTGCTCCAAATACAATATAATTTTTCCCGGCATTAACAAACGACAGAATTTGTAAAACACTTCGCAAGTTTTTGTATGTCCAATAATAATCAATTTATTGGAACAAGCATATTTTATTGTGCATTGTTAGTTATGAATTGGTTCAAAATAGTTTTTGTTTGTCATTTTTCGGAACTTTACCTTTGTTTTCCATACAAATGTATAGGGACAGGGATGGATGGAGAAGGATATATGGTCAAGTAAACACAATACAAATTGGAAACTCTTACCCGGCTCTCCCACACCTTTGAACTGTACAAGAGAACTTCTACCTATATATTATAATCAATCAAAATATATTTATCTCAATTTGAGGTCAAACAAGGGATTCTTTTCTCATTTCTTTAAAGCCCCTCCGGATGGCTTTGTCCGGATATTGAATAAATAGCTCAAGGAAGGCTTTGGATCAAGTCCCTTTCATATCGATACCACAATATTATATATGGCTGCTTTTAAAATTGAATTGAAAATATCTTCTTCGATGTAGAATAATGTATATACCGCCAAATAAATGTTAACAAAAAAAGCGATTCTTGAGCATATGTGTTTTCTAGAGAGAGTTCTACAAGTTTAAGAATAGGACATCCACGTGTTAAGGCGTGGCCTCGTCGCGATCGATAATCTCGTCACACGCAAGTGCTGATTGGCGGAAATTTCAAACCCTCAAGGATTTTTGGTTTCTCAATTTAAATTTTTTTGTTTGGTTCGCAGGTCATTGGAGTATTTGATCTTTGTCCTTGGGAACATTGGTTATTTGGTTCAGAGGTTATTTTTTGATTTTCGTCATCTTGGGTGTGTATTTGGAAACTCTTTACCTCTTACTTTGGATTTTTAGCCTTCTCGTTCTGCTGTTCTGAGATCTTTTCTTATTGAATTCTTCCGTTTGTGCGACAACAATTTACTGTAAAATTGATGACGTTTTTCCACATACGTTTTTTAATGTACAAAATCAACACAACAATTTATTATTGGCAGAGTAGCATGCTCTCAGTTGAGACGTCGTTAAAGTTTATCCTAGTCAATCATTAATACCAATTAATTAACTATATCTAATGAGGAAACAATGATTAGTCGGAAGATTAATACTAATTATTGAGAACGTCCATGAGCTAAACACAAATTTTTATAGCGAAACAGATTACATCGCCTTTTCTACAGTTGATACATTTAATGTACAGAAGAGGTAATAAAAAAGGGGCTCACACCGCACCAATAAAATACCATCTCACGCCATATTGAACCAAAACAAAACTTATAATATATTACTCCGTACGTTCAGTGTACAGACTTCTCACCGTCAAAAAGGCTTCAAAAATTAAAATATGTTCGAATAATCCTTCATAAGTTCTAGCAACAATGATTATCCTGACCACCCCGTATGTTTTCACAAATACACTGGTTAAGCAAAAATACAATTGTGTTTATACAAATACTGCTTACGATGGCTTATTGCTGAAATAACATTTACAATCGTCAATATATTTCACTTATTGCTGGTACTTAGCTTGTAAAATTTCTGTTATTGGAACCTCAATTATTTTATTTGAGGTTTATCCATAAAGCGATTAGATTAAAAATGGGCTTGACGGATCTTTTGTGAATTTGGAATTATTTCTGGTGTGAAAAGAAATTCAGGTAGGATTAGAGATTCATTTACCATTTCTGCTATTTTATTGATGTTCCAAGATATACACTATGTCCAATAATATTGAACTACTTTTCTATTTCATTATTTAAAGAAATCTTGTTTGATGTGTATTTTTATATATTCGCTTTTTTATGCTTTTTGTATCTGTTTTCCTCTTAGATCTTGGATCATTTTCAAATTTTCAACAATTTTTGAACTTGAACAAAACGTGATCTAAATATAGAGCTTAGTCAAGTACCCAAACTGGCTTAACTTGCCCTAAATTGACCCCAATTCAGTTAACTTGAGGTTTGGTTAAAAGAAAGATGAAGAATTTGTATTTTAGTTCATTCTGCAAATTATGAAATCAATAATTTTTCTCGAAGACGAACACTCTAATTACTTTATCCAATCAGCATTAGAACAGATGAAAAAGAGTAAAATCTACTATCCTCGAGCCGATCAATTTGATTAATAATAATCCATTTTCCGATTCGCAGACACGTTTTGTATATGTACATAATATGCAAATTTATTTCAGAAATTCTGAGGAAATTAGCATCATGGCAAAATATTTTTTCGCAACATGCCCTTTACTCAATCACAGTTATCGTAACCAAATAATGAAGTATTTCATTCCAATCTTATTTACACCCAAAGATCAAACAATAACAATTTATCTAAAAGATAGGAGTAATGATTATGAAGTGGAGAATGGTGAGTGTACGTTTATCAACCATTCCTAATTTGTGGAAAGTGTGCACTCCTTAAGAAGTGTTTTCTGTGGATAATCCAGTTGGTGTTTTATAACCGAACAGTTCGGAGTTTGGTGAGTGATTTCCCCTTTTCTTTTTTGCGTTAAATCGAGTTCCAAATTGGAAGTGGATGTAATTTCACTCCTTTATTCGAATTGCAGAGTTTTGGAGTTCAACGAGCTGGCGCAAACATCACATATTCTTCATTTTGATCACTTTATTGTCTTTCTTTTAGAAATCGTACAAAAATACTTCCAGATTATGGTTATTAACATCTGTCTGCTGTACAGTTTTTTTCATCATAAATATTTTTCATGCTGGCTAGTTTCACTTCCAATTTTTATAAGTCTACGAATATATCGAATTGTATATTTTTTTCGTTGTAGAAAAAAAAATGAAAAACATGCAAGGAAAAAAATAAGGAAATTCAAAGATCATTCAATTTAAATCATCGACAAAAAAAAGATTGTGTCTAATCTCAAACCTCTTCTAATAATATTTTTTTGTACAGCCTAAATGTAAAATCCACTTTTCAATGCATGCAAAGCAGGCGGAAAGTCGCTAATTTTGGCAGCCGGGCCTAAAAGTACTTTCGCGCCCGCGGGCGCAAAAGAAGGTCGCTTAGCAACGGTTCCTTGGATCCCAACGGAGAATACAGGAACACACCTATTGTAACCATGAATACCATGATTGACAGTTGTCACGCAGTGTAGTGCCAGTGTATCGGATCGACTATTCATTTTTGATTTTTATAATTATTCAAATGATTACAAACTGGTTGTACAAAAAGAACTGTTTGCACCACGGACGAAAGTTGATTTTGACTCGGCTAATATCTGCCCTCGCTTCGCTCGTGCTGCTACATATACCCTCGTCAAAATCATCTACTTTCCGCCCTTGATACAAAATGTACTATTAAAGATTTTTCGTTACAGCGGATAAAAGGTCTTTTTTTGTGAAATTTACATCACTAAGAATTTGCTCAGTTATAATCTTTTTATTGTTTAACATCCAAAGCATTCAAAAAGTTTTAATAGAACTTCAATAACTTATGACTTAACTTAAAAGTATTGAGGTTACTCAATTTTCTTGGAAATAAAAAAGAATTTTTGAAAATTGGGCCTGTGGGGTAGATGCAATGTCGAAGAAATCCATAAAATATCGACAAATATCACTTAAATGTTGTTGTTTTCTTCAAATAGACGACTAAATTTGGAAAAATTGATTGTTTTATTTGGAAAATCGTCTAGAGGCGTAGAAACACTCAGATGTTGACATCATCCTGTTTTTTTGAGATATGGGTCATGTGAAAAGTCCAAATTCACCAGTAAATTTTGGATGCTTCCTTCGAATAAACGACTAAGTTTGGGAAACTTGTATTGTTCCATTTTAAAAATCGACCAGTGGCGTAACAGAAACAGCCAAGTAAAATATTGACTGCATTTTTTTTTTTAAATAATATGTGCCAAGTGACTCCTTGTTTTAAAAAAGAATTCAATTTTCTATTTGGTGAGAGGGGATTCTTGAAAAACCGGTCCAGTGGCGTAGATGCAATGACGAAAAACCTCCAAAAACACCGAAAAAATATATTTTTTTTCGTTCAAATTGAGGGCTTGTTGTGAAATAATATGTGCCAAGTGGCTTCTCATTTTGAAGAAAATTCAATTTTCTATTTGGTGAGAAAGGAATTTTGAACCAGTGGCGTGGATGCAATGACAAGAAAAGTCCAAAAAAAACGAAAAAAATCACCAAAATATTTTGTTCAAATTGACGGTTCATTTTGAAAAACTATCTATTCGATTTCAAAAATCGTACAGTGGCGTAGAAACCATCATGTGTTATTCTTGCGGAATCTTACATGTTTATGAATAATATACGCCAAGTGACCCTAAATCGGTCTTACAATTTCCTATCCAATAGAAAAAGTTGTTTGACGATTGAATCAGTGGCTTACATGCAATGACGAAAAAAAAACAAAAATAACGACAAAATTCAACAAGACAGAACTGATAAATCTTAAACATCCTGTAGCTTTACAGTGAAGCATTTATGGATACATGCATGTTTTAGTTTATAAGAAATCTTATTATTTTCAATCCGAATCCAGTGGCGTGCATAAATTATTTTAAAAGGATCACACTGTAGTTAAGAAAGATTTGTATTGTCAAATCATTATTTTAGAACTGAAATTTTAATCTGAAAAAATCACGACGTGATCTAGATCACTTAAACTCTTGGTGAAATATAATAAAATTTTATTCAAGTGATTTCTAAATATTGATAACTCAGCCACTCCAGATATTGACTTTTAAGAGTTTTAAGTCATCATTGCCGTGAAAGCTGATAATAATTGCCAACCTCTGTCCAAATCTATTGATAAAAGCGGAAAAAAATCGCAATTTCAATCAAAACCCACACCATGGTAAACATGTTTTTCTCTGTTCACCTCAATAAAGTTTTATCTCTAATGCATTATCGGTCATTATGAGTATATCAGAAATATTCATAGCTATCAACTTCAAGTAAACAACTCTGTCTCTAATGAAGCTGATTAAGTTTCCTACGACTCTCAGGAGCATGCGCATACCATTTTCTTATAATTTTCCATGCACTCGAAAATGCAAACCCTTGACATTATTACCCAATAATTATCAGACACTTTTCCCAAGTTGAATGCAAACGCTTTGTCTCGTTTATAGCAAATAAGGGAGGCAAATAAGTTTATTTAATTTATCAGTCATGGATTTGAGCTCGAGTAGTTCTTCAGATTTATCGGCATCGGATTTTAGTTCAACTTCGAGCGATACGGTGGGTAGTTTGACGAGGAAACAGTATTGGAGGAGGGCGAAAAGAGATTGTTTGGTAAGTGGCTTTTTATTGGGAAGTTCAAGAAATTTAGAGAGTCAAAGAACTAAGTATTTACTGGCGGAAAAACTCGTTTGAAAAAAAAAATATTTTCAATGAAAATATAACTTCATAAGTCTGAAAATCTCTCTTATTGATAAGGATAGAATGCGGTTATGACGATTCTACTTTTTTGTGTTACGGAAATGCCATCAACAAAAATGTCATTGGCCTCTTAGTTTTTGAGCTATAGGATGATTTTGAAAAAGTAGCATTTTTGGACACCCCCCGTATCTCAACTATCTGGTAACTTATCGGATATGTGGAAAAGACTGTAATAGAACTTTTTTTACGTAAAATTCATCGGCGTGATCAGTTTTACTTCAGATATCACTGTTTTTGAAATATTGACCAAGGTTTAGATTTTTTAAATGGGAGTATAATATGTATATTTCTGAAAAAAATTATATGTCTTTTCACAGGCTCTTCTAAAATATAATATAGAATCGGTCTTCATTATTTAATTTGCGATAAAAAATTTACAGTAGGCAGGCCTATACGTAAGAGTGAACTATAAAGGGTGTCCAATAAGTCATGCATGGATCAAACGGCTCTTGATGATAGGGGTTGCCATTTGCAATAAGAAAAACCACATATTTTGTTATCCTTCGTTTTCGAGATACCGGATGTTGACATTTTTATGAAAAAAAACTATTGTTTTTTGCCTAACCAAATATCATATTTTGACCAAACTTGATATACGACATGATGTGATGAAGACAGTGGCGACTAGTGATGTGTAAGTATGGGTGGGGCGCTACCAAAAAAAAAATCTCAGGAAAAAATACGGCACATTCACCATCTCATTTAAATAGTTGATAATTGGTTTAAGGTTTGTGACTCAACTAAAATGTGATCCAAAAAAAAAACGCGATAAACCAATTATTTAGAAAATCGGTGTATTTATCGCTCCAGCAAAAAAAAACAAGCACGTACAATTACCTACCATTAAAAGAAAGTCTATCCCAGCAAAAGTATACGTATATTAATATAAAAACTGGAAGTATTCACAGGAATCTTATCTTTAAATAAAAAGTCCATACGTCGGTTTTTAAGCTCAAATTAAAGGAGGAACTATTTTTAAACTTTTGCAACGAATTTTCACTTCCACTAGCAACCTTCGAAGCACAAACAGATTGAACCCAAGACATAATTTGTAGTACTCGTACTCGTAAAACGAAAACGAGTCTATCAAAAATCCTTGCAAAAACCGAAAAAATATCCAACAAAATTACAAAAATCACCATAGATAATTATGTTGGGTTACTAAAATATCAGTACAATCAGCACAAAAATATTGTACACATTTTGGGACACACGTGAAAAAAAAACGCTTTCCTGCCCTAGTGTATTTTCAAATCTCGCCCTAATATCGGGCGATTTTCCGAATAGTTCCGACTGATTTCCATAGAAAAAATGCATTTGGCTTGAGCGCCGAACGAATACACACATGGGCTGGGACAGACTGACAGACAGCATAGTGCCTATTCAACGGAGTAGAAGATGTGAAAAGCGCGAGAGCTTTGTGCTAATAGATACGGTATTTTTGCACTTCTGAGCAATATAAAAATAGCAAAAATACTCCGTTATATGAAAAATATTCTGTTATAAGGGTTAATTTTTTTAAATATTATTTTTGTTTTTTTTTTTCGTCTTTTCGCCGCAGTGCGCCAGCACTTTCTTATTGACGAGCCGCCCCTGGGTAAAGATTTGATCAATGACTTATTGGACAGCCGGGCCTGTATACACTTCCACAAACCAAGGTTAATATTATATGCTAAGTCTAAATTTCCATCGGTAATTCACGGAATATCGTCCTAATTCAGTACGCACAAGACACTTCTAGAAGCAACGTCGGTCATTTTCGGTCAAAACCGTCCTAATTGCAGGAGTGTCTCCATATTTCTACAAAAATGAATGATAATATGACATACATTATTTAAAAAAAAAAAACCGTCACAATAATGACCGTGTCAGTCTTTCCCCATAAATAATACTGTGTTTTCAAGAAGACCGTCACATTTTCGATTTTTTGGAAATAATTTTTTCCCAGTTTAACATAAATATATCTCAAAAGGACAAAACAATATGTCTTAAGACATGCTTCAAGTTACTTGTATAAATAAAAATTTCATCCACAGGCTAGATCACCAGATTACTTTGAATAATCTTGTAAACTTCAAATGCGAATATCTCGGAAGAAGAAATTTAGAGTTGTGTCGGTCTTCGTGGGGATAGGTGTATTATTTTGAGGAGTGTGACTACCGAGCAGCATCCTTTACCTCTAAAAAGAGTATTTTTATAGTTCTTTCCTCACCTGTAAGAATATGGAACTTTTTGAGAAAATTTATTCTTGTAAAACCGCAAAGAAATCCTCTAAATCGCGGTGCAAATCGTATTTCTTTTCAACAATTGATTAAAAAATTATGAGATTTCAAACATATGTAGGTGAAAATTTCGAGTGTACAGTTTTTTTTAATTGAGTAATTTAGTTCACACTAGATCAATGATTCATGATCAAAACATTGGTCGAAACGTTAGAAGTGTGAAACGAGAAACAGAAACAATATTTTATATACAAATTATAATCTAACTATATCTTTCTACCAATTTTAAATGATCATTTTCATCAAAGTTACAAGGAATGCCTTCCCTAAAAAAATTATTAGTTATCTTAACAAGACAAAATTGTACCCTTAGCGTTAAGTATCCTCAAAATACGTTGGTGCAATCGGCCATAACAAAAATATCAAAAAAGAAATATTTGGCAACAGCGCCCGTGATGGGTGCGTTTCCTCCGTGTCCGATGTGCGTTTGTTGTGTTGTGACACAAATCAGCTGTTCCGTCCAGGTCATTCACTCATAATCATAATAATATAAATAGAAAACATTGCGGTTTTAAAGACTTTAAAGTTGAAAAGCGAGTTTAACTTCAACTTGAATATTTATTACAAATGAATCGTGTGGTGGACTTATCCCGAAATGGGGAAAATGAGCCCCTTTTGCTGGCACAGGTGGGTTTTAAAGATATTTTTTTATTTTTAGGCAACAATATTGTCCTTTATGAGATAAAATGACTGTATTTGAAATGATTCTCTTGATAGCTATATACCAGGAAATTAATGGTTTTCGAATTACAGTATAAATTAGAAGACAAACATTTTTGCATGCCACGATTTGTCTTTTTCTCGGTCTTTTTTTGAATAGACAATAAAGCTGATGGATATTTTTTTTTTAGTCATCACTATATCAAAAACAATGGAAGATTGCGATTTACCCCAATTTTGCTCGTTTGAAAGATATACAGGGGGTCCCATAATTATTGGACGAAAGTTCAGCCTTGTATACAGGGTCATTCCGTATATAGGGTGTTTCCTATTTGCGTGAATTAGATTCAAAGGCGTATTCCTGAGCTAATTCCATGAAAAAAACTCCATGTAAAGTTGGGTCTGGAAGTGTATCGTTTTTAAGATACAGGATGTTGAACTTTAAAAAAAGTACGCCACTGACATTGTAATTTTTAATGTTCAATGAAGAACCAAAAATACAACTTTATTGCCGCGTAGATTCTTTTCCTATCTGGTTTCGTTTGTCATGTTTTTGAATATTTTACCTGTATACCTAATAAAGGAATAAACATATTTTGCGGAGTATGAAAGTCGAGATGAAAGATTTTTTTTCTAAAACTAGTCTGGATACGAAAAAAATCCAGGCGGTAAAAAAGTTGTATTTTTGGTTGTTTCATCCTAGAAAAAAAACAAAAATCACAACAAAGTCAGTGACGTACGCATTTATTTAACAAAAATATTCGGTAGGATTCCCTTCGGGACGGCACTGGTCTTTATAAATTTTACCTAGCTCTAGACCTAAACGTGAAAACGGGCTGTAATAGAACTTTTTACGTAAAATCCAAATGCGTAATTATTTTTTTTTTCAAGATATTATTGTTTTTGAAATATTGACCATGATGTTGGGTTTTTTTTCAAATGTGACACCCTATATATTTATAAAAAAAATTATTTGCCGTTTTACAAGCTTTTGAAAAATATACAATAATAGTATGGGTCTATTTTGATAAATCACAATTTTCATAATTCGCAATCAAAATTTTGCAGTAGGCCATGAAAATCAACGATGGTTGTGTTGGTAGGTTAACTTATAGTCTCAACTTTTGTGTGTATGAAGTAAATTTGCGATTATGGCAGAAAACCAGTTTCGAAAATAGTAAAAATAAGTAAAAATAGTAAAAGAGATAAAAGTAAACAATAATTATAACAAACATCCATGGTTTTCATGGCCAACTGCAGAATTTTGATTGCGAATTATGAAAATCAGATAGCTGAGATACGAGGGATGTCCAAAAATGCAACTTTTTCAAAATACCCCTGTCGATCAAAATTCAACACAGACCTATGAAGTTTCTATTTGTGGCAGCTTCCGTTTCACAAAAAAAGTAGCTCAGGTTCGTCAAAACCGCAAGTTACTGCAACCAAAATGGGACACCCTATATATATCCGTCTAAAATAACCCAACTTTATCATATAAACATTAAACATATATTGGCCAACCTATTCAAGATTATTTTTTTGCGTTGATGTGATTTGTTCAGTTAAGTGAGTTATAAATACGATATGACCAAAATAAATAACAGTAAGTATATTGTTAAGAATTATGATCCTGTAAACAAATAAACGACAACAAACGTAATAACAAAATCATTCACTTTTGTCAATAAAGCCATCACCTCGGACCACTTTTATTCAACATTATTATGAACGACATCTCCTCCTGTTTCTGTGATGCCTCTTTCCTTTGATTTGCTGACGACCTTAAATTCTTCACCCGTATATTTCACATCCAACCTAGACTGTCACCGTCTTCAATCGAACCTCGACATTTTGTACGAATGATGCGAGACCCATTTCATTGGTCTCCAAATGTAACTCAATGTGCATATAAAAAAATAAAAACCCCTCCAACTTCGACAACCAAATAAAGGGAACAGTTCTCTCCAACATTCCGCCGATCAGGGATCTGGGCATTACTTTTGTTTGACCACCTTATCATTCAGGTCCCATATATACGATATCGTACCAAGGGGTTCATTAAGCGCTGCAGTACTGATTTTACTCAAACCGAATCCATTAGACAACTGTCTTGCGCTTGGTGATGCTTATTCTTGAATACTGTTCTTCGGTGTGGAACCAAATATATGCATCTCATATTCGTGCCCTGGAGGTTCGCACGATAAAGCAGTAGTCATCACATACACATACACATATATGAAACCCTGTACAATCGATTCCGACTACAACCCCTGCTGGACAGAAGAAACCGAAGAGATTTGAACCCACTCTAAAAAATTCTGCACTCAACCGTCGACTCTGCAGCTCTCCTGGATGAACTTGGTCTACACGTCCCTCTGGTGCGCTGTCGCTCCACCTACACAGTCCACTGGAAATTTCATCGAACAAATTATGGTTCAAACTCCTCCCTTTCCCGGACTACCAAATTAGCCAATCATCACCCGGAAATTGATTTTTTCGATAGACCTAGGGACTTGGCGGCCATGATCATGGATATAATGTGACTCACACATTGACTTTAAATACTATAGACTGGGCATCCCATTCATATAATGGTATTAGTCTTGACGCCAACATCACAATAAGTGCGAAAGAGACAACACTATGAGTGGAAAGACATAAAACGAGGAATCCGAACCCATCGGGCAACACCGCATGAGAACATGAATTGTGATTCTTATAATACGTACGTCCGAACTCGATTTTCATCTGGAACAGCGGCGGCACATTTCGAGTTTCTACCGTTTTGTATGAAAAATATAAATGAATATTAATTTGGGTAGGTACCTATGTCGTTGTTGTGATATGACAGTATATCACATTTTTGACTTTCTGAATCAATAAAAATTGAAATTTTCATAACATTGAAAATTAAATCTCCTGCTGTTCTTCCGACAATATGAATTACGGTTCCGAATAAAATGACAACCAAAATACAAAATATATTTCGCCTTTCTTATATCTCTAAGGCCATTTTACTCAATTTGTCATATGATTTTTGTTTTTGGAGACGGGAAACTGTATGGTCTGCCGGTGAGTCATGATTGGCAAGCTTCCCGGTTTTAAATATTTGATTCCATCAATGTCACGTAAATAGTCTTGTGGGTTAAAATGGGCCGAACACAAAAAGGGAGGTTTGATTCGAAGTCGGTCCTCGTCAATCCTCACCAAAGAACACCAAATATTTCGCAGCTCTTCATTTTTTGGAAATCTAAAATTGGATAACAAGAAAAAAATATAAAAAATAGGAAACAGCAACGTTTTACTTTTCTTGTTTCTAATACATAAGTATATGTACAGGCGAAAATTATGATAAATAAATGGCCGAAAAACTATTTTTAACTATACCAAAATGATTATCAGTGCTGGAAAGTGAGTGGCGATAAATTCAAAGAAATATGGTGCAGGAGTCATACTAAACAAAGACCGCAAATATTGGTTTACCTGCAAATTGAAGCAGGTAAGCAATATTGTTTATTGGTCAATTCTTCTTAAAATTAATGTCTAGACATAAATTTTGCCCAAAAACATTTATGTCTAGATATACATTCAAAGAAGTATGGGCAAATAAACAATACATAATGCGTAGGTACCCTGCTTCAATTTGCAAGTACCAATATTTGCAGTTTCTATTCACTTTTCGCATTCTCCAGAAAATTAAACATTTTTTATATATCCTATACCTACCTTAAAAACAAAATTGCCATTTTTTCTGGCACGTTTTAAAATGTAAAGGTTTATTCGGAAGCCTTGGGAACAGGGTAAATATCTATTTTCAACCATTGAACTTTTATCTAAAACTTTTTCCCAAACGTCAAATTAAAAAGTGAATTTAGCTGTGCCCTGTACAAGGTTTTTTTATATATTAATTGAGACCCCCTTTATCTTTTTTATTTGACGTTTCTGACAAAAATGTCCCTTCATAAAAGTCTATTGATTGGTTTCGAGCAAATTGTAGGAAAAACTATATTTCGCTTTTACAGGAAGAAAGACTGGGCGCCGTCAAAATTTTTAATTCCAATTGAAAGGTACAGGCAAAGAGGGCGATATGTCAAAAAGTTAATTTCGAGATAAACGCGAGGTTTTAAGAGCTCTAAAAAGTGATTATAATAATAATAATTGTAAAAGTAAGCATTCTTACTGAAGACTTCAACCTTATTGTAATAAAAAAAACGAAAATAAGACAGTTGAGGAAGTATCCAATAAATAATTCATCTTGACTGTGTATGAAATAATCCAGGAAATAATGGAATAGGTATTCAAGTAATATGAATATCCTTTCTTATTTGAGAACAATCGGTTCCTATTGCATAAAACACTACCATTCAGGCTTTTTTTCCAAATCAGTTTCATTTTTTCGTTGTTACCTATTCACGAATAAAAACAAACATTTAAACTTCCTGAAGATTGAAAAATCCTCATTTTCATGAATGAAATATGCCTACACTCTACACCACTGGATCCCTCTCCAGTCAATGCTCAATGCAAATTTGACACTTTCCTGTGAATGGTGATTTCTGGATCCGAATGGTCCAGTTTTTGACACAGCAAGCACAATCTTACCATTTTTCACAAATAAAGTCACAATACAACACTTCACAAGCACGAAAGTAGAAGTTTTCAAGTCGAAACCCCATGGCATCACCGCACTACCTTCAAAATTGATACCTGCTGTTAAAAGGCAGCGTTGCCGTGTACTAGGACTAATATTTACTATGTATCGCCTGTATCCAATGCACAAAAAATCATTATTTAATGAATGTTAGTAATTAAGCTTTGAGTAGCACAAAAATGTTTCACATTATTTATGATATGAAATAATATCATCATTAGACACTATCACCGTTGTTCAACATTGAGTTGATTCACACGAAATCATGGTTGTAAATGTGTCTGATTATGCGATAATCTAGAATGGTGAACCTTGATGCACCTTCTTGAAAAATGAACAATACTCAATCCTCCTTAATTTTCATTGTATCATGTCTTATCAATCAATTTCGTACACAGAGGAATTTTCATTGATGAATATTTGCTCAAATCGGCAACCGCGTCCAAAGCAGGTCAGTTTTCGGCGACGCAGATAGATATAACTCGACAAGGATAGCGATACAGTGAATTTCTCAAGACATACGTCCAAAATTGGATGATGGTGCCATTATTTTTGAAGGTTTCCTTCTCTAAAGCCTTATAAAACTCAATGGACTCACATGTTCCTTGTGCTGCTACTGAATTAATAGGCATCTCCTGGTGTAATTTACATTATTATTAGTATTTAGTTGTAAATAGTTAACTCGCAAACTCCTTGAGGGGGCTCGCGACGACAAATCCGCGACTGAATGGAAAATGAGAAATGCAATATTCAACTTCCGCATGCGACCAGCAATGATGGCAACGCGAACGAACGCCGAACGCAGATGAAAATTAACATAGGGTTCCAGGTTTTGTTCTTCATTGGGAGGTGGCTGTAAATTGACCATAGCCCTTCGATTTATTTTGATGTCGTCAACAAAATCGAACTCATCAGATCACAGATTACATGTCCAATTCAAATCAACCGGGATAAAGTTATTTATTTTCACTCTCCATTATGCCGTAAAAAGCTTCACTTCCAGGATAAACCCAGCTTATTGTTCCAACTTGGGAATTACATTCAATCCAAATTATCAGCATGGAAGGTTCAGCCACATTCTTACAAATAAGAGATGGATGAGTTGGTTGATGATGAACGTTTAGGGTTATTACTTTATCCTTGTACATTTTTATCACCTGAAGTTATATCAGGAAGGAAGATGAACTTCCTTGGACATCGTTTGTACCTTGTACCACTCTCGAATAATTAATTTTCCATAATTTTTATAACAATAATCACTGTTATTTTTGAAGTTGGGGAAAAACTGAGTGACCATACAATAACAGGATGTGGTTATCCTGTAGAAAATTGAATAAAACACCTATTTATATGAATTTTCAATGCGTTTATTATGAAGCAGATTATCTTGGATACATTTAATCCAGCAAAATAATTGTCAGTGAAAAGTGACTCAAAAACTTGAATACCAGGACCAAGATAACAATAATAATTACTGGTGAAGTATTAGAATAAATTTGAAATCTTCCCAAATCTGTCGTTGCTTCTACCATTTTGCTCCTTTTCCTCGTCCTTTGGCCGCATGTGCTTGAAGTATGCCCATCTTTCCTCTACTTTCAACAGTTGTCTTTGGGGATTTTCTGAACATTGGAGCATTTTTCAACATATCCGGCAATATAAGGAATCGTATTTTCGATCCTCTGATGTAGACATTTTCCAGTTGATTTGTTCTACCATCAGCATGAGTTACAACCAATTGGGCCATTCGACAATTCATGTTATCTTCGGCTTCCAACAGTTTACCTCTGTAGATATCGCCAGACATTGTTTCGCAAGTAACTGTGTGGCCTTCGGATTCGTGAAGAACTTTAATTGGGATACCGATTGACATTTTTTCAAATTTTAAACACCGATTTTGAAAGTTTTTAAACGTTTTAAGTTTTGATGACGACAGACAGCCAGTAAAGCAAATTCTGGACAAGTGACACTTGAAAAATGACAAGTGACATTTTTGTTGCTACGTGGCTATGAGAACAACAACACGTGGCGCGTTCAAACATTGTAGCGGTCACGTGACCATCGTAGGGTAGAGATGAATTCAAAGAAACATGGGCCAGAAGCATCATACTAAACAAAATCCGCAAATATTGGGTACCTGCAAATTGAAGCAAAATATTGTTTTATATGAAGCTTCTGGCCGATAATTCTTTGAATTAATCTCTAAACAGTTTTTAGTGTTTTTATGTTTCAATCAAATAAATGCGTACTTAGCAACCAATAGTACACCGCTTTCTTGACATTTTCAGAAAATAATGAAATATAATCTTAAAAAAGAAAATACTTGCTTAATTTATGTCTGATAACCAAATTTTCGAAAAGAACCAGTGAATTTCAAAATGTTAAAAATAAGTAAATAGATAGGTAGTTATACTTCACTTAGCACCTGGCGAGAATCAATAAAATTACATCACAATCATTTCATTTTTTGGTCAGCTACTTTGTTGATTATTATTATATCACATATTAAAGATAATGTGTAGAAAACTGGTTGAACACCCTCAAATAACAACGATTTTTCTCACAAACATATTTGACTGGCTTTAATCAGTAATTATATAGCTTCATGAAATTTGCCTATTTTTTTAAAAAAAGTTCACCTGTCTGATCTGATTCTCGAAAAGTGCCATTACACTCTATTTGAAATAAAACATATGGGAATTTTTTTTATTAATTGTAAAACCAAAATTCAAATATCACCAAAGGTTGGTGCATGTTCGATAAACTTATTAGGTGCAATTAGAGTTGATTGCAAGTCAAACATTATACACGGTACGTCAAAAAATATAAGAAAAAAAATGTACAAGAGTAAAGTATACCCTGTGTGGATAGTCCATAGCCAAAAATATGGATCAAAAAGAAAGGATTAATTTTTACTTCTGTCAACAATAATTTTTGTTTTTTCCATGGCAACGGCCGGTGATCGCCATACATTCCATATAATATGACCGAACGATTTGGAAAATTCGAATTTTCTCGATAACTATTGAAGATAGGTATAGGACATTATCAGCAAAAATGATAGGTTTTCAAATACTCAATTTACTATAGTAATAATAAAAGGGGTGTACCATTTAAAAAAAAAGAAATTTTTTATTTTGAAAATCGAAAAATTTGGACCATTATAAAAAACACCCTGTATAACAAATAGCGAATATTTTCTGTGGAAGCTTTGATATGACTCTAGTCCTTATCCCCACCAAATCTCAAGAGTGTAATGTCTTAAATAAGGGAGAAAACAGTCATTTTCCAATATCATGAAAATGCAAAATTTTCCGTTAATTTCAAATAATTCAAAAACTATCAAATTTAGACCCATATATTATAGAACAAAAAATGTTTATAGTGACACATAGAATTCAGAAATAAAATCAAATACAGGGCATTCCATTTTAAAAAATCATACTTTTTCGTGCCATACTTTTGTGACGCACCCTGTATGTTTCCAAATATTTTCAGAATGTGCGCTATTTACACCCCTAACCTGTGACGCATATTGATATTGATATTTTTCATATCCTATATGATAAAACCTACTTTACTCTATCGTTGGGACACCCTGTATATACGCAGTGACCGAGGTTTGCGCGGTATAAGGTTACCGCGGCGGTAACCTTTCCGTTCATGTGATGACGTCACATATGGATATATTTCAGTATCTTTTCCAGGGAATTGGCATTATATTGATTGGCTTACAAGATTGGCAGATTCAACATCACTTGACTTTTTGAGATTGATTTTAAAGGACCAACAGAACTTAACATTTTAGTTTATCAAAAAAATAACATCTTTCAATTTTGTAAAATAAGTAACTCAATAAGTAGTAGGCTAGATTTTATTAGTGGTTATGGAAAAAAAAATCCAAATATGCAAAGTATCAATTACCATACCGTATGGCATGAGGATAAAATGGTCTGAAAAAACTATTAAATATGTTTCGCACGAAATGGAATGTTATGGATAAACATGTATAATATATTCATTTACAACACAATGAAGCCTCCATTCCTCCGGGAGTCGCGGATTATAATGATGTTAAAAAGTTAATTGGAAAAGGAAAAATTCATAAATAAAATTTCAAAACTAATTACGAGTTTGATCTTAACATAAATATGCAAAATGTCTGTCTGATCACAGTTTTTGATGAATTTTTTCAATGTCTAACAAATTGAATTTCACATCGTTTACAGAAAGTGTTTTGGATAATAGTCAATTTACGGACTTAACCTCTTGTTGAACCGCAAATTGAGTGAGGAATCAGATCTCCAGTCGTTCCACAAGAGGTTGAGAACATTGTAATCTGAAAAGGTTGGATGGAAGCAAATAAGTGAAAAGGATTTTAAATTGCTCACGAGAACTATTATTCAATAGTTTTGTGTATTATCATGTGTTTTTATTTCATATTGCAGAACAGGATGGATTCCTCTGGTGCCAGCGGTGGAAAAAAACTACCGCAGTATATCGCAGCTTTATCTGGTAAGAAACTTCTCCAAAGTAATTTTGAAGTGTTTACTTTTGATAATTATCCAGAGTATATTATACAATAGAGTGTTTCAATTAAAAATGTTGTTCCTTTTTCACAGTATGTCTTGGATCAGTAGCCGCGGGTACAGTCCTAGGTTGGACAGGAACAATCTCAGATGCTCTGCAAAAATCCAAATTAAACGACATTTCCGTTGACTCTGATGTTTTGGGTTGGATTTCCGGGTTTGCCACATTGGGGGCTATGCTGATTTGTTTTCCCATTGGGTACTAAACATTTTGATTTAACAGTATAACTAAACAAACAAATTCACAGATTAATCTGTGATCTAATAGGCAGAAAATGGGCATGTCTCTTGACTATAATACCATTCACCATTGGTTGGATACTAGTTATTTTTGCCAATGGTTCTATGATGATTTATTTTGGACGGTTTCTGACTGGACTGGCAGGTATAGTTTTGCATACCCATAGTTATAGTTATCATTATTCAAATGTATCCTTCCAGGTGGTGCATTTTGTGTAGCAGCCCCCCTCTACACAAGTGAAATTGCTCAAAAGGAGATCAGAGGTGCTCTTGGAAGCTATTTTCAACTGTTGCTCACAGTGGGCATTTTGTTCTCTTATGTTTTTGGCGCAGTTTGTTCGCCCAAAGTGTTGACGATTATTTGTGCCTTTATTCCTATTGTTTTTGGATTGGTGTTCTTTTTCCAACCTGAAACTCCGGTAAGTTGATTTAATTTCATTACAATTTTCAATTTAGAACACTTTTTGGCGATGCGAATAGCGAAAATATTGGAAATGGTTTGGTTTTGTCATATGGAACCTCACTTGTTGGTTAAAACATTGTATGCCACTCGTGTGTTATGTTTTCTATGTTACTTGAGAATTTATATTGTATAAATGAACGTATAATCACATCTTCACTCTGTACAATTTTGTTTGGAAAATCTTGCAAGTCATCTGTAAACTATTTTCTCCACCGAAAATGTCTTCTGCATAAAATTGTCTTTTGAACTTTGCCAAAGACATTCAAATTAGATTCTCCATAATGTAAACTGTGTTACATAAAAAAGTGGAGTCTCATTTATCTTTCATAAAATACAATGTAAACATGCTCTTATACAAGAATTCATATCTCCCTTGAAAAATAAACTGTCATATCAAAAATTTAAATGTTCAGAATGAATGAAGCTACAATAATTTGGCGTATACTCCTTAGAGTTTGAACATTTTTTAGCCAGTATGCCTTGGCTCAAAAATGTCATGGATATTTAAAAAATATATATTTTTTGATGCCACGGTTTCCTAGAAAACTCTGCATACACAGCAAGATACACAGTAATATTTTTGAATCTTTTAATCAACACTAGGGTTCCGTCCAAGGTTTGTTTCAATTGTTCTAGAACCTATGAACCCAGATGTTTGTTTTGGCGTATACGAGTTTGATAATTAATGAATTTTTAAGGGTTTCACGGCTCTGATGAAGGTTAAATTATACAGGGTGTCCCATAACTTATCTGCCATAGAGCAGCAGGTGATGATAAAAACATTAATTCATTATTAAGTACGTAGAAAGCGCCATCTACGAATTAGATTCAAACCAACACCAAATTCGGATTTCTCACCTTTGAAAACACTAGTTTACCAATTTTAAATAGGGTTGTTTTTCTCGCGCTGCGCATGCGCACTAGTAAGGGCAACTGGTGGTTGGAAATGTCAAATTCTTGACAGTTTTGATTTTGAGTTATGACATGTGAGAATATTTTTTAACCTTCAAAATACTGTTAGTGTCAGTGCCAAGTTTGAGTGAGTGTTTATCGAGTTTAATGAAGAGTAACATATTTTTTGATACAGTTGATACACAGATAAAACGTGAGTACCTGAACTTAAGCTATAGGTCAAGAACCGCCATTTCAGTATTAGCAAAAGTCATATTTTTGACATCTCTTCCGCGTTCACATTGCACGAAAGACGTTATGCTCTATCCTTGTTCTACTTTCAACTAGACAAGGATAGAAGCACGCTCGTGAACGTGGTACTGCTTGTCAGTTGCCCTGGTTAGAACGCATGCGCCTTACGCTATCGGCGAGATAAACAACCCCATCATTGTTATCTTTATCCGTTCAAAAATTATTGACATCTTTCGAAAATGAAGTGTCACTTTTCAACAACCTGTATCAATTCAACGACTAGCATTTGCCACCACATGTATTAGACAAATCTTCCTAGTTTCATCTATATCACCACCGGTTGCTCTAGGCGGGGATAAGTTAGGTGACACCCGGTATACCAAAGCGTCGCCGTCGACTTGATGTAATAGACTACTCAACAAAAAAAAACGGTACACCCGAAATTTTCGCCTATGTTTGGACACTCATAATTTTTTAACGAATCGATGAAAAAATAATGCGGTTTGCAGCACGGTGCAGAGCATTTCTTTGCGATTTATGTGGATGGTTCAAAAAATTAATTTCCTCGAAAACCTTGTTTATACAGGGTGGTAGAAAAAGTACTGTATATTTTCTTTTTCTTGACAGTCATTTCCACAAAGATTTTTTGGAGCTTTTTTTCGATATGCCCAAGTGGTTTTTATGTCCATACCTCTGGATGATTTTGGATTTTGGTTGATATCTTCTTTCGTTTTTGAAATATCGATTTTTTGTCAAAATTATGACACATAGGGCTTTGAATGGCTGTTCTGCTAATTCTAAGTTCACAACTGACAATATTATGGCATAGATCTATTGTTTAGCTCTCTTTCTGATGATTTATTCGATACTCAGCAATATTTTGAGTATACAGGGTGTGCCAAAGAATTTTGATCATAAGCAAAGCATTTTTTAGTTATTTTGACAGGTTTTCTTAAAAATTAATCATTTATTAATTAATTTATTCAGCTTCTTCGACCTCATTTATCAATTAATCTATTCAGCTTTTTCGACATGATAATTTTCAAGAAAACCTGACAAAATAACTAAAAATTGCTTTTCCTATGATCAAAATTCTTTGGCACACACTTAGTGATGTAAAAAACGGTATTTTTCAAATTTGAAAAAAACATGTTTTTTTTTGGTGAAAAAATCAAGTCATTGTTTTTTTTCAAATCACAGGAAAACATTATAACAATCGATTTCTTCAATTTATATAAAAAATGAATAAAAAAGCAATTATTATGAAGACAAGTGTCGACATCTAGAGTGCGACTTAACACTAGCCAATGCCCAATGAGTGCAAAAGACTTAGTTACACTCATGGTCAGATGAATTGCACATTCCTAAAATTTGATGGAACTTTGATCCGCATCAGTTATCAAAAAAATATTGGTGCATATAACAACTCGATCCATTTATCAGTTTTCAGGTTCCGGCGTTTTGACGTGACACATTGAAAATAAAGGTTAAAAACAAGGTTAAAAAAGAAACTTTTGTATTTGTGATTTTTGATAAAAATGGCAAGCAGTGCTAGCACCATTCGAAAGAGGGACAAAATTTATTTACTCCTTGAAAATGAAAATGTCACAATAATTATTTAACAAATCATGGTTGGTTTAGCTATAAAATTTTGAACTTGGCAAAAATTACCCAGTTTTGAAGAAATCTTGAAAAATTAGGATTGTTTAGTAACAGGTCGCTTAAATACTGTTCTCAGTCATATTCTGAAATTGTTATCCGGTAAGGTGCTAGTAAGTACAGGGTGTTTCCGTATATTTCGTCTGCAGACTAACTCGCTTATTATGCAAGACAGATAGGGACTTTAAATACAAAGTTGGTGGGTATTTACATGAAACGCCAGAAAAAAATATTTTTTTGTATACCGAGTGCACGAGAAAAGTGTGACAGACACAGCTTGCATTTTTTTGAATGGAAGACCCTATATACTATTTCATAATCAAATAGACATTATTTTTCTGATCTCAAAAATATACAACATGCCTTCCAGCCGTTTTCAAAATATCGTTCCAATAATCTAAAACGACAAATATAACAAGTGAACACATTTTATTTTTAATAAATTGATATCATAAAATGCAATTATTGAATATGCCCGCCATTATTCACAACACATTTTCTTGAATGCATTTTATGATATCAATTTATTAATAATATAATGTATTAACTTGTTTTATTCGTTGTTTTCGATTATTGGAAGGATAAAGATTGATGAATAATGTTCAAACAATTATTGTAGTCATAGATACTACAATTTGGCAATACCAAAAAACCAACTTTAAAGCTCAAATACTTTGGAAACGGCTAGAAGGAATACCTACATGTTGTATATTTTTAAGATCAGAAAAATAATGTCTATTTGATTATAAAATAATATATAGGGTGTTTAATTTGAAAAAATGCAAGTTGTGTCTGCCACACTGTTCTCGTGCACCCGGTATACAAAAAAATATTTTTTTTCTGGCGGTTCATGTTAATACCTACCAACTTTGTATTCAAAGTCCCTATCTATCTTGCATAATAAGCGAGTTAGTCTGCAGACGAAATATGCGGAAACACCCTGTACATTAATGAAGTTTTATTCAAATAAATAAGGTACGTTGATGTTTGCATTGTAGCTACTTATGAAAGTTTTAGGAAAACTTATGATTTTGAAAAAAAACAATATTTTCGAGAAAAAGTTTTTTTTTCTAAAATAACAAAACGTTTTTTTTTCTGTTTACATCACTACACACACTGTATACTCAAAATATTGTTGAGTATCCAATAAGACAGCTGAACAAATGCCATATCATTGTCAGTTGTAAACTTAGAATTAGCAGAACAGCCATTCAAAGCCCTGTGTGTCATAATTTTGACAAAAAGTCCATATTTCAAAAACGAAAAAAGATATCAACAAAAATCCAAAAATATCCCGAGGTATGGACGTAACAAGCACTTGGGCAAAAAACTCCAAAAAATCTCTGTGAAAATGGGGGGATAGTAAAGAAAAAAAAAATTTACACCACTTTTTTCACACCTCTGTATAAAAGAAGTTTTTGAGGGAATTAATTTTTTGAACCAGCCGCATAAACTGCAAAGAATGCTCTGCATCGTGGTGCAACCCGCATATTTTTTCATCGATTCGTTTAAAAATAATGAGTTTCCATACATAGGCGAAAATTTCGGGAGTACCGTTTTTTTTTGTTGAGTAGTTTAGTCTCATTCCGGCGGCTGGGTGGCTGAGTAGTCTAAGGCACCATTCGACAAAAGTCACCGGAGAGAATAATAGTACGCGATGATCGGGTTCAAATCCCAAGGTGGGCAGAAATTATTTTCTGTTCGACATTTAGTGGTACTCTCATTGGCTAACGTTTCTGAGTAGACTGCAGTATTATTAATTACTGACAGTCAAAAAGTTTAAATAATTAGCCTAAATTAATTGGTCCTGCTAGTCCAAATATATAACTAGGTGCTGTTCTCCATCATCAACTTAGTTAGAACTACAATGGTCCTGAGGTTGGCGAAAAGGTTCATTAGGCCTACTCGCCGGGCAGTGATGGTTTGGGTGGGGGGCCCATACCAATACCAAATACCAAAAGTCTCATTCCAAAATCTGTCCTTAAAGGACACAACTATTGATATTACAAAGAATCTGTATTCATATCTTCGACTATATCACTCCTTTCAGTTCTACCTGCTCAAAAAAGGCAACAAACAAGCAGCCGAACAAAGTCTAAGACGTCTCAGAGGCTCAGAATACGACACCGCCACCGAGCTTCGAGAGATGCAAGAACAAATCGACAAAAGCGAAGCGGAAAAAGTTCCCTTTTTCCAGGCCTTGCGAACGAAGGCTGCCAAAAAGGCCATGTTCATTTGCTTTGGCCTTATGACATTTCAACAGATGAGCGGAGTAAATGCCGTAATTTTCTTCATGTCGACCATATTTGACAGTGCTGGAGGAAGTATTCCATCGGAGTATGCTACCATTGGTACGTTTATGCTGTCTTGACATTTTTTACGATAAATGATCTTTGCAGGAGTGGGAATTGTTCAGGTAGTAGCAACTTTCATCTCTTCCCTGATCGTCGACAAATTTGGCAGGAAAATTCTGTTAATGGGATCAGCCTTTTTCATGGCCCTGTCAGGATGTCTGTTGGGAATCTTTTTCACTCTGAAAAACAGGGACTTGGTCGATCAAACAACATTAGATTCAATTGGTTTTCTTCCGGTAGTGAGTTTGGTGATTTTCATCACTGTTTTCTCTCTGGGTTTCGGACCTATTCCTTGGATGGCTTCTGCTGAGATTATGCCTCCAGGTAAGATTTGTTGCCAAAAATACTTATATTTTTGTGTCACAACGTTTTGATGAAAAAGATCTTTGATCCTCATCAGGTGTGAACTGTATTATAGTTAGTTTGTTTTCTTATTTCTTTATAGAAATCAAATCTACTGCCAGTTCGGCTGCAGCCACTTTCAATTGGTTCCTTGCTTTCATAGTGACGAGATTTTATAACAATTTAGTTGAAGCTATTGGAGGTGAGTTTATTGTCAGTTTTCATATTTTTCAACTCAAAATAGCATCCCAGTTATCAAAGCTTATCAAAGTCACGCATCACCATTTTAAACACACATTCACAAAAATGCCGACTTAAACTCTATTTTTTGACATAGAGCAGTGAATTTTGCACCAAACTGAAGAAAAATGATTGCTTTAACTGGCTCTAAACTTTTAGTGGGTCTTGGATTATGAGAAATTATGGATACAGCCCATCAAAGTCACGCTTTACTATTAAAAACACACATTCACAAAAATGCACACTAAAATTCCATTTTTTGTCTAAGAGCAGTGAATTTTGCAACAAACTGATGAAAAATTGTTACTCTAACTCGCTCTCAACTTTCATTGGTCGATGATCATGAAAGTCACGCATCATCTTTGAAAACACACATTCACAAAAATGAATTGCTCGAACATGTTTGTGTTCTTCTCTCATACATTTTTACATTTATACATTTATACAATTCACTTTTATACACTTTCATATAATGTTAATTTTTGTTTATCGAACCACCTGTTCATTTACTATCTCTTGCTAAATAAAACATTATCATTGTATTATTATTATTATTAACTCTCTCTAAGACAAATTCTTATACAGTGTAACCCATTTAGATTGGAAACACCCCCGTAAAGTAGTAGGTTATTAACCGATTTCAACCAGTTATAAAAGGTCTACTACAGGGCAAAATTTGAACTGTTTATTTCAATCTTCAAGGCATATTACAATACTTTTTCGTGATAGAAAATAGCGAATTTTTATGAATTTTTATGAATTAAATGAATACGCCATTGGATTTGAAGTGCTTCCAAATAGATGTGACCAAAATTTCATAAAAATATATTCATTGATAACAAAGCTACGACAGCTTGAAATTCATAAATTCTCTAAGCTAACGGTCACTAAAGAATACCTTGCATCAACAGTTGCCTTGGATATTTAATTTGTCCTATTACCTGTAACAATAAACTACAAATTGAATAACAAGATGTTGAAATAGCATAACATTAAATGAAAGTAACGGAATTACATTTGCATTACAATCAGGAACTAGAGATTTTTTTTTAAATGATAAAATTTTGGTTTGATAGGTTCAATATTTTTTGCCTTGAGACATCGCCGAATATCTTCTCGGGGTGCATTCAAATGTAGACTGTCAACTGGCATTAGGATTATTTTTGAAATTATCTGAAATAGCTTGATTATTAATGTGTCTTCTTTGCACAGGTTAACATTAAAAAATCATTTTTGACACTGCACCAGTTTCACAAAAAGTTTTGTCCATTTCATCCACCGTACCGGAGCTAATGTCAGGACGATCTGCGTGTCTTTCATGAAATACTTCACAAACGTCTCTGCCACTTCTATCGTTACAGCGCTCAATCAGCCATGTTACGGAAGAGTCAAACAAACTGTAATAGTATATTGTTGCCGATAAATAGGTTATTTAACATTGACACTTTCTCCATGGCAGCTGTTATGATGCAGGGTGCTCTTTTGTGACCGTTGGCTTAGAAAATGTATGGATTTTGAGTTTTCGTAACTTTGTTATTAATAAATATATTTTTATGAAATTTTGGTCATTGCTATTTGGAAGCACTACAAATCTGATGACGTATTCCTTTATATAATAAAAAATTCGCCATTTTCTATCACGAAAACGTACCTTAATAGGCCCTAAGAAATGAGACAAACATTTCCAAATTTGTCCCCTTCATAACTTGACATTCCAAAAAAAAAAATAGTTGAAATCGATTAATAGCCTGAAATTTTACAGGGGTGTTTCCAATCTAAAGGGGTCACACTGTATGTAAAGAACCTTTGACGGTCATTTTTTCAACTTAAGAGTCGACCTCAGAAGTATTAATCAGTCTCATTTTTTCCAGGCGATATAACTTTCTACATTTTCTCCGCCATAGCCCTTGTAGGATCAGTTTTCGTCTATCTTATAGTTCCAGAAACCAAAGGAAAAACCACTCAAGAAGTGCAAGATATGCTCAATGGCATCAGACCGGGAAGTTCGCCAAGTGCGGGAAATGAAAACCCCGCTTATAAAAGTTAGTTCCTCTTAATTTAGTGAAAATTTATATTTTGTGACTCCACATTCTTTTTTGTATATACCTACATCAATTTAGATTACTAAATTTTATTTTGTGATTGAAGTATTATAGTTTATTGTAAATACTATGAGAAAATTGAAAATGTACTGAGATTTTAGTGATAAGGCATTTATAACAGCATTTATTATTATATGTTATATTTCTAAGTATATCAATGGTTTTTGTTGGGAAAAAAGAATTGGGCATTTTGTTATGGCTGAATGGACTGTAGGAATTTATTCGTTATTGTCTGCTGACGTAGAAAAACACCTTCGACCTTCAAATGACCTTGAAATACCATTTTTGTACTTCAAATGACATTAGATTTTTCGTAACGTCCTGTGAATTTGATTGTGAATTTTAATTTTATGAGAGTGAAAACAGTCCGAACTTTGAAGGCCAATAACTTCCACATTTTTCAAGATAACTTCAAATTTAGGTATGTGATAAAAAGTGATTGAGGTTACGAATTTTTTTAAAAAACTGGAAAAGTGGAAATTTGCAAATCTAACGGTGTGGAAATTTGCAAATCTGACGTAGATCAACGTAGAAAAAACCACCCGGTTATCTTGACTAGTTTCAAAAATACGAATTTTTGAATTTTGGTCATGAGTCTGAAGTCTGCATTACCCTCAAGTACATGACGTCACTTATTCTCAATTATTTCCGGAAAAGTGAAATTTTGTGGGCCCAGAATACATACTTTTTGACATAATTCAGTGAAAAAATCACCAGGTTATCTCAACTAGTTTCAGAAATATGAATTTTTGATTTTCTGTCATGGGTCTAAAATTTGCAAAACACTCAAGTGCATGACGTCACTCATTCTCAATTATCTCCCAAACGAAATTTTCCGGAAAAGTGAAAATTGGTAAGTCAGATGCAAGATCAGTATAGAAGAGGTTGCCCCACTTCGCCTGAGGTAATAAGAGACGGAGGGGAGAAAAATATGACGTCATCAGTCTCGAGCGTCTGCAGTAGACTGAATATTGTCATTCGATTGCATCGGTCTGCATAGTATCGTGTCATGTGTCATTCGCAAGGTTGCCAGAACAACTGTTTCAACAGGAGATCCACTGATTTCGCCCATGGGTTTCTGTTCTACTGATTTTGATAGGGATCATGTGACAACACTGGACATAGATGACGTCATGACCGTAAAAGTGACGTAACCTGTTATATACTAATCTTGAGTCAGAAGTTGTGGGTGCAAAATACATATTTTTTGTCATAATTCAGTTGAAAAATCACCAGGTTATCTCAACTAGTTTCAGAAATATGAATTTTTGATTTTCTGTCATGGGTCTAAAATTTGCAAAACACTCAAGTGCATGACGTCACTCATTCTCAATTATCTCCCAAACGAAATTTTCCGGAAAAGTGAAAATTGGTAAGTCAGATGCTAGATCAGTATAGAAGAGGTTTCCCCCTTTAAAATATGACGTCACCGGTCTCGAGCGTCTGCAGTAGACTGAATATTGTCATTCGATTGCATCGGTCTGCATAGTATCGTGTCATGTGTCATTCGCAAGGTTGCCAGAACTACTGTTTCAACAGGAGATCCACTGATTTCGCCCATGGGTTTCTGTTCTACTGATTTTGATAGGGATCATGTGACAACACTGGACATAGATGACGTCATGACCGTAAAAGTGACGCAACCTGTTATATACTAATCTTGAGTCAGAAGTTGTGGGTGCAAAATACATATTTTTTGTCATAATTCAGTTAAAAAAATCACCAGGTTATCTCAACTAGTTTCAGAAATATGAATTTTTGATTTCCTGTCATGGGTCTAAAATCTGCATTACACTCAAGTACATGACGTCACTCATTCTCAATTATCTCCCAAACGAATTTTTTTGCAAAAATGAAGATTTGTGGGTCCAAAGAACATGCTTTTGGACATAGCTCAGTGACAAAATCACCTGGTTATCTCGAATAGTTTGTGGAACTTTGTCTTCCATCAGGGGGATGATCAATGACTGTTTGCTGTGCTCGTTGTGTTTGTTCGTGTCTGCTCGCGAGCAATGTGGACGTCCCTCAATCCGCCAGAAGTACACAGTTAACATTTTCGACCATATAAAATAATCGAAGGTCAACATCTCCGCATAATTTAATACGAATCCGATCAACATTTTTTTTTTTTTTTGAGTCGTAGAGTAACTGCAAGTGAGATTGAACGCTAGACTGTATCCATTTGAAGATGTTTTTTATGCCCCGATTTGAGTAAATTTATGTCCACATCAATACCGAATAGTAGCACCACAATGTACAAAATGTTACGAAATATATTCATCTTAAATCAACTAAACAATACATACTTTGGAAGTGACAATAATTTGGAATACGACAGCACCTTAACACTATAATACTTGAAACATTCCAACAAAATTTCGAGATCGGCTAACCATACAGATTAAATAAGGCACCAACACCGCTTAGACTATATTAACGTCAAACACAGTCCTCCAATGACATCAACAAAGGATTGACGTATTCGAATCCCTCGAATTCGGATTGGTCAATTTTCTCGATCACCCTTGGGTCGTCCGGAGTAAGATGAACGGGTTCGTCTGTGAATTCTGGAGGGAAATTCGCTAAATCGCGTTCGGAATCAAGACGCGGTTTGTAGGGAGGAGGCACTTGTTTTTGTTCGAGAAGGTCCCAGTCGATGCTTTTGAAAAATTGATGACCTAGAACGGAAATGCCTATGAGTTACATTCAATTTCACTTTGAAGTGGAATTAATGAATCTGCGCTTGCCAAACGGAAATCATATGCTACCAATTGGCGGAGGAAATCTGTCACTCCCACTTCGAAGTGGAATTTGATGTAAATCGATTTTAGTTATGAGTAAGGATTTTGAACCAATGTAAAAATACTCACCAGTTATATCCACAAATGATTCAGTACTATGACACCCCAACCGATCCGCCGGATTCTTATTCAAGAACCCTTTCAACACATTAGCTGCCTTTACACTTAACGATCTCGGAATACGAATAGTCTTTTCCAAAATAACCTGGAACAAGTAATCCTCCGTGTTCTGATCCGGATTCTCCGATGCCCCAGCAATGTCGAAGGGACTGCGTCCCGCCAACATTTCGTAAAGCAGCACCCCCAAAGCCCACCAATCTACTGAAAATCCATAGTCCTCTCCTCGGAGAATTTCAGGGGCAATGTAGTTTGGAGTACCACAAAACGTTGAAGTACTGTCTCCAGGACGGATTCCCTCTTTGCACATACCATAGTCTGTCAGTTTGATGTGGCCTTCATGATCTAAAAGCACGTTGTCTAGCTTCAGGTCTCTGTAGATGATACCTTTGCAGTGGAGGAAGTTGAGTGCTAGAGAAATTTCAGCTGCGTAGAAACGGGCGTGTTCTTCTGGAAGTTTTCTTTGGCGTTGCATATGGAACATCAAGTCACCACCTGGCTCGAAGGAATTACAGTTATGACCTCCGAAACATATTTCAGAAAATAAATAGTTTTACCTAGTTTAATTTGATTTTTAAATACACCTTATATTATTTCGACCGTCCCTCGTAATAGTCGTGTCAGTCAGATTTACGGCTTGAGTCCGTCCAGTAGGTATATAATATTCACCTATGGCTTGGGCTGGTAGTCGGGGTTGCCCTTATGGCGATAAAGCTTGGCGAAAAATACTAATAATATTATTTTTTCTCATAATTTCTCCAGTATTCACGAGTTAGATCCTATTTATTTGGTGTTCTGTTAACTACTGTGGAGAGTGGGACCTCTTGTCGTACGATACTTTACCGATACTAGTTCTTGCTTGGTTTGATGGTTTGCCATTAATTTATAATGAATGGACAAGAAAGGAATAATGTTGTCGGATAAATATTTGTCTTGAAATCTTTTGAAAACAACACACTTGAACAAATATTATTTTTCAGGTTATAATCCTTTAACCAAATCATCGGCTCTCTGGGATTAGTTTACACTCGATTAAACAGTCGAGATTTGTACGGCCCATAACAAAACATCGAAATGAACGAAATCAAATACATAAACTAGATTAAGTAGGTGAGATAGTAAGCGATTGGAAAACTAAACCTGGGTCATCAGCCACCGCTAAAATCTGGTACATCTCGCCGCCAACAATCCTTTCGACAAAACGGATACGTGAAGTAACGGATGTTAATTGCGAAGCGCATCACCCATATTTTCACGATATCTTCTTGTGGGATTAGTTTGAAATAGTTTGCCCATAGTAGAATTACTTTTTTTGATTTTTTTTCCAAGTGATTTTGAGTTATGAACTGTGTCAGTCAGTCGAGTTCACCTTTTATAGATAATAAAATGTCGGTAGTGCAGAAAATTAATCAACTAAAAAGTGCCAACGAACTTGAATTTGCAAAAATAACTGAATTCAAGAAAAGTGGTCGCCCAGTGCCTGAACTGATTATACGACAAGCTAAAGACAAAATAAAGAAATTCTTCGAAACTTTCACAAGATCTAGCCGACTGATATGTGGTAATGGAGTGCCGAACTTATTATACTGTTTTGTTTGTCTATTATTTTATAAGGTTATGGTTTTTGATAAAGCCATGGACAAAATCGAAAAAATGTGGTCTTTTGCCAAGCTGTCCGTATTTCAAGGTACCGACCGTCACGTTTTTTGCATTATCAATATACGAGCGATACGAACTTAATACATGAGCGGCGAATAGAACGGAACTTCTCTTACTAGAAATGATGGAAAATTATTTATAAAGAAGGGAAAAAAATCCACCAAGACCTTTCAAGATAATTGACCACGAGCCGCCACTGATTTTAAGGTAGGTATTTTACTCACCTCGCACAAATTCAATCACGAAAAACAACCTGGACGGAGTCTGGAAGCACGAGTGCAAGCCCACCAAAAACGGATGATTGGAAGCCGTCTCAAAAACATGCTTCTCCGTTTGAACCCAATCGATATCCTCATCATCCGTCACCAGGGCTTTTTTGATGACCTTCATAGCATAAATCCTCCTGGTTTTCCTCAACTCCACCATCAAAACCTTGGCGTAGGATCCCCGCCCTATAACCCTTATCAACTCAAAGTCATTCAATGAATACTGTCTTTGAGACCCTGGCTCTAGTTCCTCCAAAGGCCTGTTGGGATCTTCAACTGGGACACTTTCCCCTGTTACATCTGGAGGTGTTTCACTAAGAGTTTCATTAAATTCTTTTATAGAATCTTGAATCGAACGGCTTTCGCCATTTTCTTCGTGATGCTCGCGTGGTAGAGTGCTGTTGTCAATGGTGCAACTGACATTAACGGCTTTGTGACATTTTTTATGCACCAGCAGTTTGCATTGTATGCACTTGAAGCCCTGCCGGCCCAGCCCCCATATTCTGTCATTGCAAAAGGCGCAAAAAGCCCTTCTGTTGAATCTCTTAGCTTGAAAGATATGCCCATTGACCCTATACAGCTTCCTCCACCTTCTAGCGCCTCTACGATAGATACTCCTGTCTTCACCTTGACAAGGCATTCCTGGTTGGCTTGGAGCGTTGGGAAAGACGTGTATAGTCAGTTCGGAGTCTTTGTTGATTTCGTATAGACGTATAGCTTCGTCTAGTTCTAGCTGCGTGGATATGG
This sequence comes from Orchestes rusci, assembly GCA_958502075.1. NCBI lineage: Eukaryota > Metazoa > Arthropoda > Insecta > Coleoptera > Curculionidae > Orchestes > Orchestes rusci. The sequence goes on along the minus strand of OY293308.1, from coordinate 7,134,430 downwards.
TACAGGGGTCGCCTTCCTCATCTACCCATTTCATGGTGAACACTTGATCGGGCAGAAAACGGCATATTTGTCTGATTTCATGACATAGTTCGTCAAGAGTTATGGTTCGGTGAATGTAGATTATGAGGATTTCACCACTGTAGGCGATTTTAGCGCGAATCTCGTTGTTGTTGTCTTCAACCAGAGGAGTTGGCATTTTTGATTGCTGGAAAAATGATACTTTCAGAAATAGATACCAATTTGAAAAGTGCTGTGACAGCTAATGAATTTGCAAAGGTGTCGTATTGTATCCAAATTTCACCCAAACGGAGATCAATTGATGACGACAACCCTTGAAAACGGTTTATAGAAGTTGGAGAATTTCCTCTTGCATGATGGAGATTATATTATAAACTAGTGTTGGCAACACTGCCTGCCAATAAGTACATTCCATTAAACGTAATTATTGATTATAATTAATTAATGTTAAGTCCTCGAGCGTATTTGATCATATTATGTAAATGAGACACAATTGGTTATGATCAGTCAGGGCAAATGATGACCTGTGCAATTGGTTTATTACTACACAATAATAATTATAAGTTTTATCACTTTATGGGGCTTGTTCACATAATATTTTATCAGACAATATTTTCATGTCATGTTTATTTAACATGAAAGATTGAAATCATGTATCGCTGCCATTGCAGGTTCTTCAAATAGATCCCTTCAATTTTCTGGAGTGTTTGCTTATCCGAAGTATTCCATCCTAGTGCTACCAAGTGTCAAACACGCCTTCGAATTCAAACTTGTATAAATTCAAATTTGTATAAATTCAAATTTTATACCACCAAAACCAAATAGAACGAAAATGAAACTGTACTACGCACTAGGATACAACAAAAAAATTAGCAACACTGCTGGGTTCTGCCACCTTGCAGCCGCAAATCTACGAGAAATCACCGTATTAAGCCAAGTGGCTTAAAATACCTACAAAAAAAGGGACCTATGAGGGTCGATATTCGTCACCTCAAAGTACAGTTTTAAGGTACAGCTAACGTACCCTTAAGGTTAAGGTGAATTTCAAGATTGTCTACCCTTAGTGTCGTATCTCAAAAAATAAGGGGTGTTTTTTTAGAGGTATAGAACTTTAAAATGAAATGAAATCCAAGAAAGTTACGTTAACGTCCATGGTTTTGGGTTAGTTTGGGTTAGTTTGGGTTAGATAATGAAATGGTTATTGTAAAGATAATGAAATGCCATTTGTGCTCAAATGTGACTTGAGGCATATGGACGTCGCGGCTGACCCGGATTCTGGATAAAGCGCAATGGAAGGCCTATTTTCTACCACTGTTTTCAGCATTTTTCTCCACGGTCGTCTGATATCTCACACATGGAAGTGAAGTCGCTAGTCTATTCTGATAAATTAACGACTTTAGATCAGCTGGAAGCCAACATTCGCTCCGTTATGGGCTATTTTGTTGGAGAAAGTGGTAGAAAATTGGCCTTATTGCGCTTTATACTGACCAGCCCCAGATATGCTATCTTCAAACCTCTTGGGACTTAAATTTGGAGCCAAAATTTACACTGTTGATTTTGGTTAAAATTCTTTTTCAGCCTGTACATAATTATATTTATATAGGAAGAGAGGCCCCTATAATTACCTATGAGATATGATTTTTCGAAGTTACCCTTGAATATACATGGGGCGAGACATGGGGTATCCCAGAAGTATTGGGGGATTTTTGAGAGACGGTTAGTTGGGACAAAAATAGCTCGAAATTGTTCTATACAATCCTTCCTTTCGGGATTATTCGTTCCTTGAAGTTACACCGAGAGTAACACCCTGAAAAACATTTTTCCGTAACTGCTACAAAACGGTGAAATCAATTTTGATGAAACTTGGACATTATACGCACTTCCCAAAGTCTAAAAATTTAAGATTATAGCAGTTCAATATATTCTTGGAAGCCTGGGACGTACCACATCTTCCATAGAATCCCCTAAATATTGATACGTCTTTTTTTTAATGCGATTTTGGATTTAGGTTCGTCAATCAATTCAGAGTAGAAAATGTACGCTACATCCAAATCGAAAAAATCGATCGTTTTCAAGAAAAACACCAATTATCGTCAAATTATCAACACAAACTGACCATAACCAAGATCGATAATTAAAAAAGTATGTTTATGATGTTCAATGAATTAACAACGTTGTGTTTTGAATGATCATCTCAATAAATTGGCGTTTTTCTTGAAAATAATTCTTTTTTGCGATGTGAATGAAGAATGCCTTTCTTATCCTAAATTAACTGGCGAACCCTGTGGCGAACCTAAATCAAAAATTGCAACTAAAAATATGAAAGAGTATCAAAGTTTAGGGGCATTTTATGGAAGGGGAAGTCCGCCACAGGCATATATTGAAATATTGCTATAGTCTCAAATTATCCGTCTTTAGGTACTGCGTATACTGTCCAAGATTCATCAGAATTTATTTCACCGTTTCGAAGCAATCACAAAATAACCTTCCTCAGGGCCAGGGTGTAACTTGAAAGTACGAATAAGGGTCATACGAAAATATTTTATAGACAATTTTAGAATTATTTTTATCCCAACTAACCGTCCCTTAAATAAATATCTCCCAATATTTCTGGGACACCCTGTATATCAGTGATTACTGATTTTGTCCCCCAGGATTACCATAGGACCATCATAGACCATATAGGTATTTCAACCTTATCCAAACAGTGCACAAAAACTTATTGCAAGAAAACAACAAATTACGTAAACTTCACCACAATCTAGGGCATTATTTTATCAAGAAATAAACAAGCCCCCCTAAATTGGAGTCCTATAACATTGTATCAGCATAGTTCGTTGACGAAATAACGAAAACCTTACCTCAAACTGTGAAGGATTAAATGCAATAGCACATCACACAAAGAACACACGCACAAACACACCTTTTCCGTGAGTTTTTAATTAATTTTGAATTGAGAATTGAATATTGAATTGTTGTTGTTGCTGACCTGTCACCTCCTTTCCAAGTGACTCATGGGGACAGTGTTGCCGGGTGGCTGCAGTTGGATCATTGCATCACGATGTAGTCCGGTAAAACTAGATTTCGAGGTGGAGATTGTGGAGTGTTTTTCGAAGAGTAAAGAGTGCTCGCCCCGTTGTGTGTGACTAATTCTTTTCCATGGTCGAAATAAATTAATCCACCCTATGCAACTATGTGGAAAAAAATACCGATTATCAAGAGAAATCCTAAAAAAGTTCATTTTAAAGGGATAAAAGACACTTTTTCAAAAATTCGATAAATTGAGTTATCGCATAGCCAACTTTTGAAAAATTTGAGACATTACTTTTTCCAGAATGGTATAAAGATTCAAAAAATGGATAGCACCAAACTTTTCTAAAAATTCACATGACTTGTTCCCTTGTCCACCCTGTATAGGTGGATAAATAAAAGAAATACACCGCTTCAACCATGAATGTGTTTTCGAAGAATTAATCAAGAACTGCAACTCGAATCTCTTTCTGTTTTGAAAATATCGAGATTTGATTGAATTTGGGTGAAAATGTCCATGTTACAAAAGATTTTTCCGACATACAACTGACGTGAGGAGTCGATCCTTCGCAGTTGCGATCGATTCTGTCTGGCTTTCAACTCGAAAAAATTAATTTTTCTTAATTACAATCTCGGAAACCTACTTACTTACCTAGAGTTTCAGAATGTCTGGTCACTATATGGTTATGAGTTAACCTTAAGTTATCTCCGTGTCAAGAATCTACATTTTGAACAATTAGCTCTAATTTGTGTCCTTAGTTAATTCCAGATGATGCAACGTGATAGTGGGGTTGAGGACATTAAATGAAACTCCTTAGATTTTCAAATTGCCGACGTTTCGACTTCTAATTCGAGTCTTTATCAAGAGCCTTTGTAGCCTTGATAAAGACTCGAATTAGAAGTCGAAACGTCGGCAATTTGAAAATCAAAGGAGTTTCATTTAATGTCCTCAACCCCACTATCACGTTGCATCATTTTGAACAATTTTATTATTATTATTATTATTGGAGCCATGTTTGATGGATATAATAATGATTTGCATTTATTTTTTCAGCAAGTCTCTAGCTTGGAATAAAATGAATACCTACCTAAGTAAATCAAATAAAGAAATTTTTTTTTCCGGGAATATGCTCGGACACGAAAATTCACTGGTTGAGCACACATTTGGTATGAGCCTAACCAGTCTTGGAGGTAGTTATTTTTGTTTCACTTATTCTCCCAGTAGCTGTATATGAATTAATCAGTTCAGTTGATGACAAAAAAAATATTTTTAAGTCTGGCTAAAATTACCAGATGAATTCAAAAAGTAAAAATGCGTTATAGGTCCACTTATTTTCCCAGTCATAAATACTTTGAATTTACTTGGATACAACATAAAGTTTATGAAAATAGTAATCTGGCCAATCCCAGATAACGGAAAGTATGTCTGGCTGGAAATTTGCGGATTCAAAAATTAGACCGGTTTTACGGATGCGTAGGACTTATTTTCTCAGGTTTGAAATTAAGCACTTATATGAAATGACATAAAAAATAATAATAACGAGGATGGAAAATGAGTCGTGTTAGTGGTTATGTTCATGGTTATAGTAAATCATAATATTATTTTTTCAATTCGTTTAAGCATTGATTATTATTTTCGATTAATATAGCTAATGATAAATAATGATTGATGATAATTAATAATAGCAGCTCGACCCCCCATTTAAAATTATAGGGTATCTGTCACCCCCGCTTAGGGCTTCGCACCGTTGAAAAATAGGGGATGAAAATGCAAAAAAAAACAAAAATTAACGTTTCAAGTGAATTTTGATAAATCACTTAACACCTAGAAAACCCTGGGTGGGAAGTTTTTTAAGACCCACCCTGTATGTTGGGGAGCATGATTCTGTACTATATACAGTGTAAGTAGGTACTTTTTTGTAACCAATTCATCAATACCAATACCAATACGACATCGCGTTGCCACCAAGCTCGTTGTTATGAAGTTTGCTGGTGGCCAAATTGGTCACATAATAACTCGCTTGGTGGCAATTATAACGTGAATCGAAAGTTGTTTGGCATTTGCTGTAAATAATTGAACCGGTCAAATTCGGCGCACCTAATGGTCAATTTGCATACATTTTCAAATGACTTGAAATTTTATATAGGTATTCTAGACAATATTCGAGATTCATCGGCGAAAAAATTTATGAAAATACCCAATAATATACTAAATGAATAAAAAAGAAAACGCAAACTTCACTTTATGGTCGAAAACGGGGTGGAGCCAAACACCTTTCCGAGAGAGAATGTGTCATCTCAGTCAATACGCCAGACGGAGATAGATAATGTATTCTGTGACGTAGTGGATGTTGATTGGCGCTCTTCAATCGGTGATTACTACATTAATAGAGGTCGTAGGCTGATTTTTAAAACATTAATGGCATCAGTAATTATTCCTAATCCTTATATTTTTCATATTTCCAAAAAATGTGCAAATTGTCCATCATCATTAATTATTAGGCGAGTCTGGCAAGACTTTCGAGGTGGTCCACATTAGTCAGACTGTATTTTAAATTGCTTTTTCATTATATAGGCCATCATATGAAAAATTTTCATGACTGGGAAAATATTTGACAATTTTTTGATGAAAACCTTTTACTTTTCACTTGCCTGACAAAATCCATCATCGGAGATTAGCCAGACTTTTTTATTCAACTTCATTATACCTCTTATTACAATAGAACCATTTTTATCACTTGAAAACTGAGTGAACATTTTTTGATGAAAACGTTTCACTTTTTCACTTGCCAGACATATAATCCATTTTTTTTTGTTATTTATTGAAAAATTGAAAAAAAAAAATATTTTCTTTTTAATTTTTTTTTCCCAATTTATGAATAGAAAAATTAATCTCCTTTCAAAATGTATAAAATTAATATACCATTACAATTGATTTTTTTTGGAAAAAAACTTGAAAATGTGCTACCTTTTCAGCTAACGTCATCTAGCTGCGATGGCGAAGGTCACAAATTCAAAAGCAAATAAGCATTTTGTAGTGCAGATCATGCTCTTTCATATGAGCTCAAGTTAGTTGGAAGCTGTCAAGCAAAACGGGAGAAATCTTCGTTTGTGTAAAAAAACAATCGAACTTCCCCCACCGCTTAATTTTGATTTGAAAAACGTTTCAGACAAAAAGTGTATAGGTAAATAGTCGGTAAATATGAAAATGTTATCATCGATGTATTTTGATTGGGCAAAATTCTTTAATAGTAGTTTGCCTAACAAGTGCGGAAAGTGCCACTTTTCCGCACGCGATTTCAGATGGCCGAACGACGCAAAGCGGATTTCGGCCAGCAATCAAGTGCAGACAAGTCACTTTACGCGCGTGTTAGGTACAATATTTTTTCTACAAGCGTTCGGAAAATATCACACCACAATATCATGTGGTGTTTTCCGCACGCTTGTAGAAAAAATATTGTACCTAACACGCGCGTAAAGTGACAAATCTTTTTTTTCTACTTGGTATTGGTTGTTACGCCCCCTAGCGACCATTTCAGAAACTTATATTTTCCAGGTTTTTCTGTTTGCCGTCTAAGTAATAACATTTTTTTGCCGCAAGCCTCTACGATGAATTGTTTCCGGGATATGGCCGGTGGCCACCCTTACACACTGTATTTAAACGATACTTAACGCTGAGGAACCCTTAACTTCAAGTTTTGCAATATGACAACTTGGAGTTAAGGGTTTCTTAGGATCAAGTATCACTCAAATAGGTTGGTGTAATCCAAGGTTAGTCTAAAATTTTGAGAATCTAGAATTATTACAATCTGCAGTCTAAATAGACCGTACTATAAAGATCAAGCACCTCAAAAATCTAGAGCAACCAATACTGGCAACACAGCACTATGTTGAAATTTCAAACAGCGCAGAATCCACAATCATTCAAGAAACGAGCCGCGAAGAAAAAAACAGAGAAATGTCATTGCTATTATTGTGATTTTTCCAAAATATTCCCAAATTCCCTGTAGTATCAAAATGGCAACCCGTACGGTGGCAACGGCGACAGTAAGGGCAGTGAAACGTAAACTGATGCCTATGAGACAAGCCCTTATACTGGTAAAAAAATATTATATAAATAATTCTAACCTCAAAGTTTGTTTTTATTTGTGATTTATCTGGATAAAATCCATATTAATGGGTGATTGTGCTAGAAAACTCTATTTTCGAGTATATTCCGTCCAATGTGAACATTTCATTTCACTTTTTTAAGCGTTTATCAACTTAATATTTTGTAGTGTACCTACCTATCAAATAATGAAGTTCCCTTAGCACCAGGTTGGTCTTAGACATCTAGTTCAAGTTGAATCCCTCAAATGCTACGAACAATTAAAGTAATCATTTGTTTTGAATCACAGTCTACTTATAATAATTATTAGGTGTAAGATTGAATCTGATCATCATCACTTTCATCCCTTGTTCAATGTCTCATTCTTCCAGACCCCATCTGCAGTGAATAGGATAAAAGAATTGTTGAAAAACCAAAACGAATGTGTAAGTTGCAAAGCCGCCGTAGTTTTATTAGTAAAATAATCTTTTTCTACGAGCGTGCGCAAAGTAACCACTTTGCAGACGCATTTGCTTGTGCAAAGTGACCTTTTCTCGCACTCGAATGTCAACTCAAATACCTAAGTACCTTCCAATTTATTATTTCAAACCAATTGTGAGCAATGCAATGTACAAAAATGTTTTTGTCACTTTTCACTTTCCTGTCAAAATAAAAGACATGAGACATGATTCTGTTTTGCGTTAAAAAACACGTATTCGCGAATCCGACATTTCAACTAAGAAACGACTTAATGCCGACTGGGTCCGGACAACTATAGCCTAGTTTACACCGACAACTTGGTCCGCGGACCAAGTACTAAATTCGAACTATATCAGAACCAAATATTTGGCTCGAAAGGTGTAAACAGTTGCGAACTAAGCTGGTCCGCTCTTGGTTCGGTACTTGCCAGCAGGTGTACCGAACCAAATTTGGTTCGATCTGGATCAAAATTATGAGGTTATGTTGATTGTTATTATCGTGAATTGTGTTGGTTCTGAGTTTCTCAAGGCAATCTGAGCGCACTCACTTATGTTTTTTTTGATTACGAATTGTGTTGATAAATAATTTCGACTTGTTTTTGACGTTTGGCGAATTGCGCGCGTACTCATTTATTTCACGCGTTGCAAGGCAGTGTAAACGGACGAGAAGCAAGCATTGGTCCTACCGTACTATCCCCACCCACTTGGTCCTATCGGACCGAACTAAACGAGCTTTCGGTGTAAACTAGGCTTATGACCAATTGTGGGCATCGTTGCCAAGTTTCTTTTTATGAGGTTTCTGATTTAGCTTGAATACATAAATTAAATGTCTTTAATTTCTAATTTGCGAATGCTCGTAGAAATGTATCGTTACTAAAACATGCGCAAAGTGTCTTTCTCGCCCTTAAAGCATATTCTAACTGCTTTTGTGTGTGGGAAAGCATCACTTTGCGCACTTGTTAGGAAAATAACTATTTTCTCAGGTCGGATTAAAAATAGGTGTGAGGCAAAGAGGGTGTAATGGATTATCGTATACTTTGGATTATGCTGAGAAGAAAGGTAATTCCAAAAATATAGGGTTCGTAACTTACTGTAAATTATTCGTATGGTAATTAGGTTATTCCCGCCCTACAGTGATTAAATTTCACTCCCTTGCGGTAATACCCTAGTTACCACACTCATTATACAGGGTGATCTTTAAGTTGATACATCCCTTCCAACACTGTACAGAATGCAAAAAATAAGAACATTTTTCAAATAAAACTATGTCCGAAAATGCCTCTTTTCCGAGATACAGGGTGTTGAAGTTTCAAGAAAAACATGCCTTTTTTCATCATAACTCTCCTTACAAACCAAATATTTCCATAAAACTTCTTTTGATCATTGAATTACATTTTTTGATGTAAAAGTTTTCAACAAATTTCTATTATTGGCAATCGAACAGGATTTGTATTGAATTTTTTGAAGAAAAAAATAGTACGTCACTGCTTTTTCTTTAAATTCGAAGCAATTTCGGCCATAATTTTATTTAAAAATTTTTCTTATTTTCATGCATTTATACAATGTTGTAAGGAGTTTATCAACTTGAAAATCACCTTGTACAGTATACTATTAATGCATGATTTTTTTTTAGAAAAACTAGACGAGGAAGTCGTTCAAGATGGCGTCCGAGTGTTCATAGATAAAAAAGCCCAACTGACGCTTTTAGGCACGGAAATGGATTTTGTGCAGAACAAATTGAGTTCCGAATTTGTTTTTAATAATCCGAACATAAAAGGGACTTGTGGCTGTGGTGAATCTTTTAGTGTATAGAATTGTTTTAGAATAAGTAGTGCAAATTTTGTTTTCCTGTAGTCGATATTCGAATTTGTTATTTATTGAAAATTAGACTAGATGAAAGCTGCACATTGTTTTTTATTTAGAAGCCAGTAAAAATTGAAATAATTTATTCATCATAATTACAAATAAATAATAAAAATATAAAACTTTTTAGTCACTTAAACCGTCAATAATATTAAAACTATAAAAGCTTGGGCTGTTGCTTCAACTTAGAAATATCCAAAATCTTGCCCCTTTGTCCATCACCTGAAAAACAACCTGAAACCCTGTGCATACCCATAAAAAAACTCACCTTCATTAGCTATCAAATTATACTTTTTCATGTATTGCACTGTAGCGAATGAAAATTCAGGTCGATTTTTTATCGCCCCGATTTTATCTGGAGGTGTCTGAACCAGTGGTTCGTTACGTCTGCCTTGCGAAGCTAGTTTTGATAGATGGTCAGCGGGAAGGTATTTCATAAGCAGTTGTTTGACGGCAAAACTTATTTCTTCTTGGTTGTAAGATTTTGCGTCCAGGTCGGGTGAAGAACTGGAAAATTGTGATTTGCAATCAGCTGCTCTGGTCAATGACCTCCCAAACATATTTTAGAAAATACATAGTTTTACTTTCTTATATTATTTTGACCGCTCTTCGTAATAGTCGTAATTAAACGCCGAGGCACAGACAGAATTCAGTAATACGCTTGGGCTGCTGGCCGGAGTTGTCCTTATGGTGATAAAGCTTGGCGAAAATAAAATATACAATTACCGAGCGAAATCGAAGGCCTAAACGAATAATTGGAAAACTTAACCGCGTCATACATTTGATACATTTTGGCGTTGATCGTTGGGTTAGTTTGTGTCAAGTTGAGTGAGTTTGTGTCAAGTTGGGTAGAGGAAATTGAAGAAATTTCCCCATAAGTAACTGACAAGAATGGAAAACAATTCCTCTTGACTGTAGGAAATTGAAAAAAAAAATCCTTCAAAGTGAAACTATGTTTGCCACAAAACTTTACTTTTTTCCGATGAAGTAAAAGAAGGTTTTGTCGTTATGCCAATATTCAGGATTGAGTCTCCCGAGCGCTAGGCGCAGCTCTACATCAGGTAATTCATCAATAGCTTCTCCGGACTTACGCTGTATTGCCCTTTCCAACTATTTTGTTTAAATTTGCGAACTTTCACGAGTCTAAATGGGTATGTCGTTATTATTTCCTGTCTTGAGTTACGTGTAGTATATAGTCAAATATTTACGTAGTATATCTTTTTCGTTCTCTCTAAAGCCGCATCCAGACTTGTGTTTCGTCGCGAACCTCAATACGCTACATTGAGACGTTCCAAAATGAAGCGATTATTAAAGAGTGAACGGTGAGGAGAAAAACTAGTGGTACCTCCCCATCCATATCCAGGAGTTTTGGTGAACCGTGCCAGTATCGACGACCAATGCCGCGATAGGTAATGCATCATCACCAAACTCATGCAGGAGTATGCCAGCACGGTCTAGTGTTTGATATGATTTTTTTTAAATAGAACAGCGACAAATCCAACTTTTTTATCTCTCGATATTTTTTCGTATGTTTCTTCGTTTTCAGGGAAAAAAATCAAAACCACTTTATTGCATGTGGAAAAATTGTTAAAATCAAGTGGTTTTTATTTTTTTCATCGATGAACGAAAAAATACCAAGACACAAAAAAGATGTATTTTCAGTTGCTTCATCTTAAAAAAAATATAAAATTTCCGGAAAAATTGAGTGGCGCACATTTTCCGTCAATATTATTCGGGAATCTGCCCCTCAGGACGCCACTGGAACTCATAATAATTACCATCTAGGATTTTTGAGATATTAATAATATATTCAATTTTTATCTAAACCTTTAACACCCTGTATCTCAAAAAGCAGACTATACAGTGTGTCCAGAATAAAATGATGTTTATGGCACTATATGGGGATATTGGAAACTTTAAAAGATACGACGTTGCGTAAATGGAAGAAAAGCAGCATATTTGTATGCCCAAAAATATTCCACCTTTGTTTTATTTTAAATCGATACCGTAATGTGGATACAGGGTGAAAAGGGAAAAGGCAAATTTTGAAGAAACCACACAATTTTGCTTATTATAAATGCTAGAACTTTCAAATTTTCAGGATATGGTTAAGAGGATACGACAATTCTAAAAACGACGTCAAAAAAATTTTAGGCCCACTATGTTGCGTCCAGCCAAAGTCAAGTCTGTTTTTTTTTATGAAAGTTTAATTTTTGAAAATCATTTTCAATGCGGATTTTGAAAATGAAAAAATTCAATATGGCGCCCATAAGAAAAACAAAAGTTGACTTCGGCCGAAAGCAACATAGTGGGCCTACAATTTTTTCGACACAATTTTCAAAATCACCGTATCTTCTTACCCAGATCCAGAAATTTTCAATACCTCATCTTTTATAATAACCGAAATATTGTGCTATTTAAAAAATGGCCATTTTTCTTTTTCACCCTGTATCTCCATTACGGTATCGAATCAAAACAAACCAAAGTGAGATTATTCTTGGGCACGCAAATACGCAACTTTTCTTCCATTTAACCGATACTGTATCTCCTGTAGTTTCCGATATCCCCACGTACATCATTTTATTCTGGACACACTGTATTGGACACATGTTTATTAGAACTTTTCTACTTGAATTCGGTTCAGGAATGTGTCTTTGGAATTATAGCCTATCATTAATTAACACCCTGTATACAGGGTGCGCCAGGGTAAGTGGCCTATTAGAAAATCTCGTTAAATAGACCGATTGGGTTTTTGAAAATTTATATGGTGATATTTTTAATGGATCTCTCTTCAAATGAAATACTAGCGACGTTGCACGACTCCCGGTTATACAAGAGTAGGTGTCAACTCGCTTGTTTCGAATGGAACACCCTGTATGTCACATTACATTACATTTTTTGATTATACGTAAAATTCCAGACAGATTTTATGTATCATGTCCTATACCTAAGTATAAAGAGTTTTTCAAATATTTTAGTTTTTATGTCAATAATGTGTAGGCTTCTATTTAAATGTGAATTTTTCCCATAAGAAAGCCTTCATTATTTGATTTGTAATGGATTTCTTGTTGAAAGGGACCTACTTAAGAAGATTTTGAAAACTATTATTACTGGGTGGCCTAAAAAGGTCAAAAATTTAATTAAAAAAACTGCCAAACAATTTTTTTCAAATAATGGAAACCCCCAATTTTTATCATTTTATCTTATCGAGCATTGAAAATGAAGGTGAGTTTGTATATGAGATATTCCATTCCTAAAATTCTTATTTTTATTTTCTTCTAAACATTTTTGGAATGGACAATCTTATACATACAAAATCACCTTTATTTTCAATGCTCAATAAGATTTTTTGATAAAAATTGGGGGGTTTCCATTTTGAAAAAAAATCATTTTTGGCAGTTTTCTTAATTTAAATTTACTTATTTTTGAGCGACCCCGTAATAATAGTTTTCAAAATGATGTGAAAAATATTATTAAGTAAGTCCCTTTCATAAAGAAATCTAATACAAATCAAATTATGAAAACTTTCTTATACGAAAAATGTACACTTAAATAGGAGCCCACAAACGTAATTTTTGACATACAAACTTTCAAAACGCTTATAGTTAGGTATAGGACAAGATACATAAAATCTGCCTAGAATTTGACGTAGAATCTAAAAATGTAATGATGTATAGGGTGTTCCATTTGAAACACGCGAGTTGACACCTACTTCCGTTGTTTATTGTTTACAAATTCCTATTCATGCTTCCATAAATCATTGAATAACTCTTGAACTAGTGAGTGTAGCTGAAATATAAAATTATCGGCGTGGGGGTGAACATGATGTTATAGAAGTCGTTTTACTGACAAAATCACCTCAATATGTGCAAAACCAAAGGCTTCATGAATATTTTCAGTTGTTTTCAGTTGTTTATTGAGTAATTTGCAAACATGAATGAATAGAACAATAAAATCGAGATTGAAATATACCTTTTCCGGTTCCTAAACTGTTTTTCACTTTTTTCGTCAAAACCTGTCAGTAATCGAAAATGAATCTCACCTATTTTGACTACTTTCCTCGAAAGCAGGCATTTCCACTCCAATAGTCCTCAGATGCTTCACAGTAGCCTCTTTAATTTTATTAATTGTTTTATTATTCAAATTGTTTTTTCCCCCATTGAAACCCAAGTCTTCCGAAGTCTGAATTTGCGCCTTTTGAAGAATCTTATTAACTTGGCCCTAAAAAAAATCAAATAACATACACAATAATGCAATAAACAGAACAAATCACCATGAGATTCTTGTAAAAAGTGGCCTCAACCTGTGATTCTTCATCACTAAAAAAATCATATATACAAACAAATATACCAGGGTGACCTAGCTTTATCCGGCAATATTCAAAATTCAGATTCTGCAAATGTAATTGAAACCTTCTTTTTGTTTTATTCGTTTTTCAAGTAGAGGCCTGAGAGATAAATAAAAACCTTCAATATTGCTATGGGTACCTATTCAATTGTTTAACTTTATAATAAAAAAAAATATTGATTTGACTGACTAAAGATTTTTCACCACAATGATTTTATTATTTTGCAGATATATTTAGAATTATTCCATAGTTGTGATTTGATCTGGTTCGGCGTTAATTCTCTCGAGAGAAATTGTGGTGAAATAAAATATTTTTAGTCCTCAGATTAGACGAGAATCTAGCTACGCATAGCAATATTGATGGTTTTTATTATTTATTTACCGCTCAGGCCTCTACTTGAAAAAATGCATCACGTATCAAGCAAGGCAGTAAAAGTTGTGTCGATTTAGTCACGAAAACATTCCATGGACGGCTGATCAAGACTATTCAAACTTGACTACTCGGTTCTTGTTCCACTCCTTCATCCATTTTTATCAAAAATTCCTCACTAAAAGATTTTATTAATTTGATCATATTCCAGTGACTAAAAATTTCAGATAAACAGAAACCTTATTTTGAAATTCTTATAATTGAAAGTGTATATCTGTTGAAAAAATGTCCATAGAATAAAAATTGTTCATTCGAATAAGTAGAATCTAGATTTTAAATATTGCCGGATAAAAGTCACCCTCTAGATAATTGAACAAACATACGAGTCTGAATCCTCGAAATCAATCATATCGATTTTTATTGTAGGCTCAGGACTGGGACAACTTTCTCTAACTTCAATCGGCTCCTTAAAAACCATAGAAGTATCAACCAGCTTGTTTTCATAGTTTTTATCAGATTCTGTCTCCGTGATCTCTTGAATCTTGGGCTCGGACAAACCGCAAAAATTAGGATTCTACGAAAAACTCACTATAACAGATGCTAATAGACGTTATCCTTTTACCCTTTGAGGCCGCCTAAAAGAAACCTCATAACTCGTAGTCAAGCCAATCGAAAAATTCGGAGCTTGTTTTTTAGGAGTACCCAAAACCACACCCTCATGTTGGGTACTAGTGATACATCGTTCCTTTTTGTTGCGTTCAGAAATTTGCTGCTTCTGCATCTGAACCACCTCAGAAACTTGCTGTTGCAACATCATAAGCTGGCTGTTTTGCTGGGCAATTAGCTGACTTTGTTGGGCGACTATTTGCAACAAATCCCGAGTTGTTAGATCTTCGGTTTTGAGTTTTAGGGCTTGAGCGTCGGTTTGAGTGGTGCAGTCGCATCGTTTCAAGGGAGGTTCACAAATAGGGGGGTGAATTTGATCGTTTTTTTTCTCAAAACTGTCCGTGGGGTGAGAATAAAGAGGAGGTGATTTTTGAGGCTGAGACAAGGGAACGTAATTTTCAAATTTCCTAAATGGTTGTTGACCTGGCTCAAAAACCAGGTTTTCATGTTTTAAAGGGGGTGAAAAGTGTGTTTTGGAGAAAGGAGGTTCAGATGTGTGAGGTTTATCAAAGACAGGGTTAACTTTACAATTACTTGGCGGAAAAAAGGGCACGGGGCTGTTTCTGGGACTATTTTTTGGGCTGCGCGGTTGTGGATTGAAAGATGGCGCAGGCTTTCCAAGTTCCTTTGAATTACCATTAGTTTCTCTTCCATGGTTCCTATGTTGGGCAATTCCAGGACTGTTGCCTTTATAATTGAAAATATCCTTTACAGAATCGTCCAAAACTACATCTCCCTGTTTTTGCCGCTCCAAAAACTCTTTATAAGATTTTGGAGGTTTCTCCTCAACTTTCCCAACCTCCACCTTCTTTTCTTTAACATTATTGTTTTTAGGGACATCAATAATGCTCAAGTCCAATTTTCGATTAGGAATATTCGCCATATACATTTGTTCAAACTTATTTCCGTTATTTTCCACAACAGGTTTATTAATCAGAACATTTTGTCTGTTTGTCTGGTCGGTAGGGCTTTCGAATCGTACTTTTTTCAAAATCGAGCTATTGGGGGCGTTTTGATGGAAATTGTTGAAGTTTTCTTTGTTTGTTGATTGGAGAAAGTTGGGCGTGGTTTGTTGTAGCTTCCATTGGTTGTATGGAGTAAAATTGTTTCTGGGTGCGTTTGAGGAACATAGAACGGAGATTTCTGGTACCACTGGTACGGCAGCAAGCTGCGAAAAGTTTAGTTGACTAAAAAACTAAATTTGATATTATTGCAGAATGCGGTTTATGATTTTAATGTTTGGGTTTTGTTTATCTAATGTTGATTCATGAAGGTACAGGTACACACTAACCAAAACTATTTAAAAAAGTCAAATGAAATTTTGGAAAGTAAAAACATTTATTTTTTCAATATGTGATGCTTGTGAGCGAATTAAATTTATTTTTACCGTATTTCGAGAAATAGGGGCAGGTGGTCTTCTAGGAGCATCATAGAATGAGTCCATGGGTAGCTGAATAATTAAAAAATCAAGTAAAACTTTTGTAAACAATCACTTTGCCGTTATTTTTTTGAATGATATTAACTAAGGTTATGTTGTCAGCTGTCAATGTAAGGATATGTTAAATAGTGGACCAGCCGTCTGCCACTCTCCGTTAAAACGTATTTCGACATTTAACGATTCCTTACAGTTCCACGGCACCAGGTTGAATCGCTTGCAAAGATAAGCGCCGTAAGCAACCTGAACATTTTTGTGCAAACTCACTTTTACATTTTGCTTTTGACAACATTACCTACCAATTTTGCATTGTTGTATTTCGGAAAGGTTTGTCTCTTTTTCGACTATACCTTCGCCCCTATTTTGATGTAACTGATTTGTGGCCGATTGCACCAACCTATTTAATTTATGAAAAGGTTCACGGGCGAGCCCATTAATGGTTTACACTTAAGGAGATGGCAAGTTAGGTTGACTATTTACAAGCAATACTAATACTGATGTAAAGTCACACCAGGAGATATTGATTAAGTAACATTACGAGAAACCGCAAAGTCCCTATAGGTCTTACGAAGAAATCAATTTCCGGGTATTGACATTGATTGGCTAATTTGGTTGTCCGAGAAAGAAAAAGGAGTTTGAACCATAATTTGTTCGATGAAATATCCTGTGGAATGTGTAGGTGGAGCGAGAGCGCATCAAAGGGACGTGTAGACCAAGTACATTCTGGAGAGCTGAGAAGTCGACAGTAGAGCGCAGAATTTTGTAGAGTAGGTTCAAATCTCTTTGGTTTGTTCTATCCAGCAGGGGTTATTGTAGTCGGAATCGGTTGTGCAGAGTTTTGTAGTCGTATGTGTATGTGTCCGGCTGTGTGATACCTGCTTTGAAGGCCAGGTATAGTGCAAACTGTTCCAAGGCACGAATATGAGATGCATACATTCAACACTGAAGAACAGTATTCAAGGATTGGCCTCACCTGGGAGCAAAACAGTTGTCTAATGGAATCGGTTTGAGTAAAATCAGCACTCAGCAGTGCAGCGTTTAATAAAACCAACCAGCCTTTATCTCTTTGAGACGATATCGGATCGGATGTATGGAACCTGAATGATAAGATGGAGTCAAAAGTGACGCCCAGATCCCTGATCAGCAAAATGTTGGAGAGAACTGTTCCATTTTTGGTAGTCGATTCCATTGGTCTCACACCATTCATACAATTTGTCGAGGTCCGATTGAAGACGGTGACAATATATGGTTGGATAAGGGGGAAGAATTTAGGGTCGTCCCGTCAGCAAAAGCAAAGGAAAGAGGCATTAGAGAAACAGGAGGAGTGCCATAAACACAAACAGCCAATTTCACTTCGAGATCCCACAAAAAAACGAACAATATTTTTTGAATTTAAATTTATTATTCCTTTTTTAGGTTCCACTGACGACGGAAGCAGATTCGCTTCCGAAACGTTTGATATTGATAGGTTTTATTGTTTACTGATAGACCATTTTTCAAGTAATACAGAAGTTCCGATATATAAACACTAGTTTGATTGTTTTTTGATTAGGTGTGGCGAAATACCCAAATACTTACCCCAAAAATGTGGTGAAACAGGAGATGTCGTTGAAAAAAATGTTGAATTAAAGTTGGTCCAAGATGAGACCCTTGAGGAATTTCCAATGGAACTATGAATTGTTTGGAGAGTTCGAGCCATATCATGGAGCGCCTGCTGCGAAAGACGAACTGTTCCACCACAATTTAAGGGATATATAACGCTGAGGAACCAGAGGAACCCTTATAACTTCAAGTTTTTCTAAGCAAAACTTGATGTTAAGTGTTCCTTTTGCGTTAAGTATCCCTAAATAGGTTGGTGCAATCAGCCATATATGCCATATTATACAGTATGTCCACGGATGGGGTAGACAAGAGGTGAAATGGACGAAAAATTGAAGGATACGACAAAAAGTTATTCTTGAAAAAAGTTTTTGCTCTAAAAATAGGAGCTATACGATGAGAAAATTGATTTTAATCATACTCTCAAAAATGTATAAACATAGAATTAAACAAGAGCAGTCATTTTTTGGTCTTTTAACATGAAATGATGAATAAAAAACTCCAATTTTAGTCAAAACTTCAAAAATGCTGACTTGGAAAATTGTTCAATTTTTTAGAATTTTCCTCGGAATTTTCATAGATTCAAATTTCCTTCAGTAAGTTCGGATTCAGGGTAAGGACTAAATTCAGAGCAAGTTTTTTATTTATCATTTCACGTCAACAGGTCAAGAAATGACTGTTTGCTCTTGTTTAATTTTATTATTTTACATTTTTGAGACGTCCTGCATAATAAAAATCAATTTTCTCATCGTAGCTCCTATTTTTAGACCAAGCAAAAACTTCTATCAGGATTAACTTTTTATCGTATCTTTCAATTTTTGGTCCATTTCACCTCTTGTCTACCTATCCGTGGACATACTGTATATAAGTATTTACCGTGGACTGGTACTTGCGACTGGATAATGGATACCACAAATCCAATAAAGAAGTACATTTAGAGTTGGATTACCTATACATATACAGTGTGTCCAACATATATATATTTTTTAATAATTGCAAAACCAAAATTCAAATATAATAGTCAAAGCCCGTGTGTCACGATCACATTCTTGATAGCATTTCTGCCAAGATTTCTGCTCAAATATCAGTTTGCAAATTTGATCTCAAATCTGCGCGTGGATATTCAATGCCGTTGAAAAGCGTCTGCAACGATACCAGATATTTATAACATACAAGGTGGATCAAAAAATATAAGAAAAGTACAAGGATAATGTAGGTGTAGGTGTAGGAATATATATAAATAATAGACTCACAGGTAATAATAGTATAAAATACAAAAATTGCACTTTGAATAAGAGTTTTTTTATATGCATACCATGATTGTTGATGTTTTACTAGGTTAAAAATATTTTCGCGGAATTTCAAATATCTTTCCAACAGAGAATAAGTATGTGATTCCCCAAAAAAAATTAAAATCCAAGTGGATTTCACAGAGATGCTTGAATTTGGACAAAGTTGTCCGAAGCTAGTTTGATTTCGATAAATTCATGAATATGTTCAAGGTCAAATATTTTGCGGATTTCTTTGAAAAAATGGTTCTTCATGGCCGTCTGCACCAAACAATTTTGACGGTACTTAACGGTAAGGAACCCTTAACTTGACAGTTTTGCATGCAAAACCAACTTTTGATGATATTTTGGTATGGTGCCGTGGGGCTGTAAGGGGAATTAAAATACATCTCGCTGCTAGATTGTTGTTCTAGGTTTTAGACAAGACCTCCTACCTCAAGCTTCCCCCTCCTTTTCCCAATTTGTCAGTGTCACGACTGTCAGTTCACTTCATTGATTAATGACACTTGGTGTCATTAATCAATGGTTCACTTGTCACATCACATGTCAATATTCATATTGTCAATTCCGGTTCGAAACATCTCTTGTTTTCATTGAGAATTTTGTCGTTTAATTCTAAAAAATGTCGATCTTAGCGAGTCCCCTTTCAGTGGCTGGCCAAAGGAGCTCCGGGGCTTCGGTACGGACCCAAAATGGTAAGGCTTTTGATGTTTTCCATTGTTATTCTGGTATCTTCGATAAATCATAACCTCAATGTTGGGATCATGCGGTTTTTTTGGTAAAATTTGGAAGAAAAGGGCCGATTTAATGGAGTTTAGTATTTAATCCACTATTCACTTATATAAATTCCTGTTAAAATAAACCACTTGTATTTATTGGGTGAATTTGAAAGACTTTTTGATGTTTGTGTTCACAGTTGGTCTATTCAGTCATTAATCATGTGGTCTCTCAACTTTTGGATAATTTTGGTGTTCAACTGTAATCATATGATCTAAAAAATCATAAATAATTCAGTGAAGATTTTTTTTTTAGATATCTACTTAGCTAAATGCTTTTTAGAATAACCGGGTGTCCATTCCAAAAATCAAAAAAAAAGTAAAATAAAAATTAGAATTTATGGAATGGACTATCTTATACAAACTCACCTTTTTTACAATGCTCAATGAGATAAAATAATGAAAATTGGGGGTTTTATTGGAAAAATTGAATTTTGGCGTTTTTATAATTTATAGGGTTCCTGTTCCATTTGACAAAATCATCAACCTGTCAATATTTGACAGTTAAAAACATTTTTTGACATGTTGCTATTCTTTCGAGCATGTTTCTAAAATGTATGGTATTATTTTTGTTAATAGATATGTCAAGAAAGATGTTAAAAAAGAACTTGGCATATTTTGAAACGGAAAAGTTTTCAAATATTCTCTTTATACATACAGGGTGATCCTGTTTTATATTGCAATATTTATAATTTAGATTCTACTACTAATTGAAATTCTATGAAAAATGTTTACCTAGTTTATTTTTAGAAGCTTTATTAAAAACATCAAATTAAGAACTTAATAAATGTGGACACCCTGTATACATTGTTTCACTGTAGTCAGCAAAATTTATTTTGTATTTCAAAATCTTGTCAATAGTTATTGCTAGAGAAATAATCAGATTCCCAGAGCTCCCTTCTGTCGCTGCGGCAGGTGTTCCCGACCAATAGAGACTCTCAGGATTCTTAAATGATTTGCTTTTGGTCGAGATTGCTTGTCGCCACCACAGAACGGTGATTGTGAACTTGGGTCACCGAAATTCAGACAGTTGACGCTTGTCAAATAGAAGAAGGCCGTGTTGCTCAATGTGTAACATTTTTATCTCTGCAATTCCCGGGCTTTGAAATGAGAATCTGATCATTGTTGTCATGGGCCATTTGGGTTTTGTGTGAGTTCGTTCCAAAGAGTCTGCAAAAAAGAATCCGCATCCTCAAAAAACTCCGTAATTTGGACGTAAATCTGCAGATTATCAACACTGACAGGATTGAGATTGTCACAAATCAGTCGACAATAAGGTTTCAAATATGGAGACGCTGGTGATATTTTGAATTCCATGAAAATGTTCGTCTCGCAAGAGAGATCAAATATGATGTATATGACTGCAATGAAAAAGAGAAAGATAGAATGGAAAAGAGTATTGTATCTGAGATTGTATCTAACGCACCGATAACCGATAACCCTCTGATACCTCTGATGTCACATCAAAATTTGTGCCATCTGTGTTCTGTGGTATATTTTGTATTAGTATTGGTGGGGGGGCAAACCACTGCCCGGCGTTAGGCCTTGAAGACCCTTTTCGCCATCCCCAAGACCAATGCAGTTCTAACTAAGTTGATGATGGAGAACATCACCTAGTTATATATTGAACTACCAGGACCAATTAATTTAGGCTAACTATTAAACTTTTCGACAGTCAGTAATTAATAGTACTGCAGTCTACTCAGTAGCGTTAGCCAGTGAGAATGCCACTAAATGTCGAACAGAAAATAATCTCTGCCCACCTCGGGTCTCGAGCCCGAACACCGGCCGGTTTCCCACTTACTGACCCAACGCTTTACACGTTGCGCCAGCCCGGCCCCCCGTTCTATGGTATAAGTCTCATACAGACATTACTGCTCTAAAGTTATCTATTCTTTGGTTGTCCTTTTTGTGGGGTCATTCGAATCTCGTCTATATTCCTTCTCTAACTTCCCTTCAGATGAGAATTTGGTCGCCCTTTTGAATTAGACTTCACCATTGAAAAGATAAAATAAATAAAAGTTGCTACAGAACCATAACATAACGTTTTCTATATATTTCCAATCAATCCAGTTATGGCAGCCGCCGCAATCGCCAATATAGTGAGAAGCTCCCTGGGTCCAGTGGGTCTTGACAAAATGTTAGTCGATGACATTGGTGACGTGACAGTAACCAACGACGGCGCCACCATTCTACGCCTTCTAGAAGTAGAACATCCTGCCGCTAGAGTATTGGTTGAGCTGGCTCAACTTCAAGATGAAGAAGTTGGAGACGGCACTACGTCTGTTGTTATAATTGCGGCAGAATTGCTTAAGGTATCTAGTGGTTCTAATTTGTGAAATAAACTACTCATGGTTCTGTTCATAGAACGCCGATGAATTAGTCAAACAAAAAATCCATCCCACTTCGATTATCAGTGGTTACAGATTGGCCTGCAAGGAGGCTTGTAGATATATTCAGGATCGTTTGACCATTCCTGTTGATGATCTGGGCAAAGAGTCTATTGTCAATGTGGCTAAGACTTCCATGAGCTCGAAAATTATTGGAGCGTATCCTTTTATTCATTTATTCATTTGATCATCAAGTTGATAATGATATTGTCCTTAACACAAACCTTTAGTGACGCAGACCTTTTCTCCCAAATGGTGGTCGACGCAGCCTATGCCGTCAAAATCACCGACGTCAGAGGCCAACCTCTATACCCCATCAAGGCTGTGAACATCCTCAAGGCTCATGGGCGTAGTGCAAGGGAAAGTATCCTGGTTCAAGGATACGCTTTGAATTGTACTGTAGCCAGTCAGGCTATGCCCACGAAAATCGTCAACGCTAAAATTGCCTGTTTGGACTTTTCTCTACAAAAAGCCAAGATGAAGATGGGCGTGCAAGTTTTGATCAATGACCCTGACAAGTTGGAGGCAGTAAGGAACAGGGAATTGGATATCACCAAGGAGAGGATACAGAAGATTTTGAGCACGGGCGTGAATGTGATTTTGTGCTCTGGAGGTGAGTTTGTAGTAATTTTTCTTTAATTTCTTAGATAGTATCAGTTTTGATATTTTGCAGTGATTTATTATTACTTCAGAGCAGCCGTCATTCTACGTAAAGTTGATGATGATAATCTGTATTATAGCACATTACCTAATAATGATGGCGTCGTTGCACGTATTATTTATACTGAAAATATAATCAAAAGTATTAGACCCGTATTTTTTTTTTCTTAACGATTTTTAGAGGCATAATGTAGCGTTGAAGTTCTTCAAGTGGCCTTTCAATCCGTTTAAATGATTACGAATCGTCGGCACGCCGTTTGCATCCGAAGAACTATCGGCACGGTTCATTCGTGCATCGATAAGTGGAAAAAACGCAACGTTGCCTAGTTGCTTCTCGGTGTCCAGTCTAAAGCATGCCGACCAACGTTGATTCTGACGATTTCTCAATTTCGAATTCACGTTGGTGGCTTGGTTCAACTTTGCTCTTCCCGGTCTGGTCTGCTTTTTTTTGGCTAGAATGTTGGGTGTATTTTGTCAGAATAACGGTGAATCAAAACCAGAACCAATAAAAGTGATTGTTTTTCAGATACATTCATTGAGATTTTAAATTCACCATTCACTCATTTCAAATGGATTATCTATCGTTCATTATATTGAGCTAGCAATTATTATTGTAAAAACACCATTAATCGTACATCTTGCAACGCCGCCTTTGTTTCATGCAGCACACGTTTATGACTGACGCAAGCAAATAATCGATTTTTCTCTCATAGAGGCCTAGTTTAAATTTTGGGCATTATTTTGGCCAACTCATGTGACCCATTCTGATAAAAAACCAACAGTTATATTATATTCTACACTTAATCTGCTTTAATTTCCATACAGTGCAACGACCCCATTATTATAGCGTTAAACAAAATTGCGCATTATTAATTTTTTTGCAAAGAAAATTGAATTAAAAAAAAAGAAATATTTAATCAAAACTCACGAAATGGACGCCACACTCTGTCTTCTTCTCGCTTCTATTGGTCAGCCGGTAGAAGTGACGTGGTATTTGACGTTGCTCTTGTTTTTTGACATATTTGATCAATCCATTGTTGTTTTTGTGTATGGCACTCCAAGTGTATTTTCAACAATAATCTCCTTGTCTTGGAGAGTAAGTTAGTGAGAAGTAAAGGGGATTTTGTAACTGAAATCATCATGTTTGTTTAATTAGTAGAGCTCGTTATTACACTCTAAATTTTTTTTTTCGTCAGTGTGGGTTAGATAAGTTTTCTGACCTCTAATGTATTATATTACCAAACTCAGCGCTCCTCATCGCTACAAGTCCCGTGAGTTTATAGACAAATATGAATTTTTGGCAATTTTATTCGATTTTCCGTAATTTTGTCGATATTTTTGCTGCGCTAATGTGATACAGACTACAGATTTTTTATATTGCAGGTAAATCCATTTTTTGATTCAACGATTACATAATAATATGTCGAATTTTTGAAGCATAAAATGAAATTTGAATGTTAAATAATGGATTTCCTTAATATTTGAAAGATTGTCATAAATTCATTCATTCGTTAAAAATGAGGACGGTAACTATTATTCTAGGTGTACTATTGAACTTCTCTTCATAAAAATCCATAGAGAAAAGTCTTATCAAGCAATAATTAACATTACAAACTTCATTCACAATTTTTTCTAGAATACGTGAGGTGAGTAATTCTTTGATCCGCAGGGGAGGCGATTGATTCAAAATTTAGAGAGTGCACATTTAAAAAAAAAAAATAATAAATGGGTTATGGCATCCATGTCGAAAAAAACTTTTTTTGAGAGTATCTCAAACTCGTTGATTTGGGGTATTGAATTAAAGGAATTTGTTGACAAATAACTTACCTCTTTGACCTTTCAACATTACCTGTTTGAATATTTGGGTCAAAAACAATCCAAATGAAATAAATAATAAATCATACAAATTTCCCAATAAATTTCTTTTTTAGCAGATTAATGTGCATTTTGATGCTTTTTGATTTTTTTCGGAATGTATTAAATCTTCAATGCCAGATTTTGTCCCATAAAGCAATGAAGACTATTATTACTCGCAGCACAAAATTTTAAAAATTCGTTTGAGGCGTCGATTTCCAAAACTTCTTTAATCCACTTAACGATATTTTTCAGTAAACGAATAAAATGTCACTTCATTTATCATAGAAGCAAACAAAGAAAACGACACAAAACAAGATCCAAAGTCCGTCGTGTAATTTTCTACGTTGAAATGATCAAAATCTTCAATCAACTTCATTCCCAATAATGCTTCGATAAATAATGTTAAATTAAACCTACATTAATTCATGGACAAATATATCACATTTTATATTTCTCCTATCTTTTTCATTTTTTTTTTCAAAAATTCGTCTAAATGTACTTGTGCATACGCCAAAAAACACGTCTGTACTAAAATAGTTTTATTTCATTTCTTCCAAAAAGCTCTACACGAAAGGAAGACAGCGCCATCTATTTTTCAGATAAGACATGCTGAAACCGATACCAGAATGTTGAGCGGTGCGGAAATCAAGGTCGGAATGTTGTCCTGCATTTTGCGCGCGCTTTGTTTTTGTATCTAGCTATTTAACCTGATACATATTTACTGCATGATCATGGTCACGTGTTGCTAACCAATATAAATAATAAAAAGTTACGGAAAAATGTGTTTAGGGGCAAGATGAAAAATGAAAGGATTGTGATGGAGTGGATAGCTTAGTATGAAAAGTAGAAATCTAGTTTATCGCGAATAAAAAGAAGCCCACAAAACCCTTTAACGATTGTTTTCATCCTTAACCCTCCCCAGTATGGATTTTGAGTTTAAATTTGGATTTAGCATTAAAATTTTAAGCCATGTGGGTATTAAATTTCATAATTTTTGAATGAACGTTCTCGGAAATATTGAGTTACAACGTAGGAAGCATTTTTCACAAATGTTGGTAGGACCTTTTTTCCATTAAAACACCTCGGGAATCACACCTCAAAATTTTTACCGATGTTTAGGAAACACCCTGTAGAATAGGTACCTATTCAAAGTTGCACGAAAACCTGACAGGCTCGTGAATTCCGCAAGGTTTTTTCCTTGCGAGCAGTTTAGTTACTGCCGAAAAAACATGTAATTACACACCTCATTCTGACCCGTCACAAAGTATATTGCACACTATACACGTCAACATTCCGACCTGGATTTCAGCACCGCTCAACATTCTGGTATCGGTTTCAGCACTTCGCCTTTGATTAGTCGAGAGGTTGAAATCGACCAATAGAATTTGTGCGGGTGCCGAATCCTATACCGGAATGTTTAAATGCGGACAACTATTACAGATTAATTGCTTCAACTGTGCCAAGTTTTTTTAATGCTGTTTCTTTTATAAAGGCTGGAACCTTTTATCTATAATTTGTGAATGCTTGTGGAAAAAATATTGTTCTTGACACATGCGCAAAGTGTCTATCCCGCGTTTAAAGCGTATCCTGTCAAACTGCTTTTGCATGCGGGAAAGCATCACTTTGCGCACTTGTTAGTAAAATAACTAGTTCTCCAGTATCATATGAAATTATCGAATTGAGGAACATTATTTAGGCATTGACGACCTTTGCTTGAAATACTTCGTCGAGGTTGGAGCAATAGGTGTACGAAGAGTAAAGAAAGTTGACTTGAAACGTATAGCCAAAGCAACTGGTGCTACTTTCTTGACTAGCTTGTCAAACATGGAAGGTGATGAAGCCTTTGACGCCAGCATGGTGGGAGAAGCTGCCGAAGTGGTGCAAGAAAGAATCTCTGATGATGAATTGATCATTATCAAAAAGTACGATATAGCTAGTGTGCAATGTTTTTGTTATATACATTGTTTTCTAGTCCAAAACAACGTACTGCCGCTTCTATCATCCTGAGAGGTCCCAATGACTTCTATTGTGATGAAATGGAACGGTCTGTTCATGACGCTTTATGTGTTGTCAAGAGAGTTTTGGAGTCGAAGAGTGTGGTGGTGGGAGGTGAGTACATATATTCTTTTGTTTTCAGTCCGTATAACAAGTAGAAGTTTCATTTGATAAAAATAAATTTTTCAAGGTGGTTCCGTCGAAGCAGCTCTCTCGATCTATCTCGAAAACTTCGCAACTACACTGAGCAGTCGCGAACAACTAGCAATTGCAGAATTCGCTCGTAGTCTTCTTGTCATCCCGAAAACCTTATCAGTAAATGCTGCTAAAGATGCCACAGATTTGGTGGCCAAATTGCGAGCTTATCACAACTCTAGTCAAACAAAAGTCGAACACGCCAACCTCAAATATGTAGGATTGGACCTCGTTGAGGGAGTTGTGAGGGATAACAAGAAAGCCGGAGTTCTGGAGCCAACTATGTCTAAGATCAAGTCGTTGAAGTTTGCTACTGAAGCGGCTATTACTATTTTAAGGATAGATGATATGATCAAGTTGGATTCGCAGGAGAAAGGAGGCAAGAGTTACCAGCAGGCTATGCAGAGTGGAGAGTTGTATGATTAGAGGCTTTTTTGCATTAATCATTTCACGCATTTTTTTAATTTTTGTTAGGCAGTATTACCGAAATTTTTGAATTGTCACGGAACTAACTTACTGATTTGCTAATTTCTCATATTGCGCACTTATCACTGTATTTTTTAATGATTATAATATTTATAAAGTAGAGATCTATGTTTTATTTTAAAATGATTGCAAATCCAGATTTGGGAATCTTCTAAAACTATTTTAGGATTGTGGATTATGGATGCTGATACACGGTAGTGAATAAGTAAAACACCAAACTTTTTATCCTCGGTAATGGTTTTTTGGTTACAAAAATTAAGCCAATTTTTTTAGCAAAGCCCGCAGATCACCCTTGAAGAGGTGCAAGTTCTAGTCATTCATGTTGCTAAGTACAGTGTGGCAAACTGATCTGTTACGACGGCAAAAAATAAAAACGATATTGCCATAATTAACTACCAAAATGAAAAACCTGTTGCTTCAAAGTATATTTACGTACATTTATTAATCTATTTTCAAATAATAACTAGATTTTTCAAGACCTAATCTTGGAATGAGTAGATTATTTTTTTCCAAATATTATCGGCATCGGAGAAGCGGCAACACGCTCGAAAATAGTCGAAAGGCGTATCTTGAAGGAGTCTTATTGGTTGTCTAATGTGATCACACTTTTTTGATGAATGAAACGGACACGCAATTGGCCGTAGTAAGTAACGTGACTATTTCAGCGCATCATAACAAACAGCAAACATCGAGACATTCAGTGGCGGTGCTTTTACCTGCGAATTCTGAGCTTTGAGGATAGTTGCGAAAAAGTTATTGTTGTTGTTGACTATTGACATTATTGTTGTTGATGTTCTTGTTGTCGTTGTTGATTATTGTTTTCGCTGTTATTATTTGTTTGAAATACTGAACAAATATACTCACGGCAAGACACTGCATAGCCAAACAAGAGAAGTGATAGCGAATGTTTATAGGTATACAGGGTGTTTCCTTACCTCTGTGACAAAATGAAAGGGGTGATTCTTCGCTAAATTTTAAGACGAAAATGTGGTATATCTTTTTTTCGAATTTCGCTTTGTTACCAAAATACAGGGTGTTTAATTTTTTTTTTTAATAGTTTTTTTATTTTTAATTAATTTATCTTTTACTCGATTTTGTTGAAGTTTGGTAACGGTATTTATAGTGATAACGGGCTCATTTTGCCATGAACAAATAAAAATTATCGAATACAGTGGCGTCCCGAGCGGCAGTTCAACCAATATTATTGGGAAAAAAATGTACGCGACTGACTTTTTGTGTCATTTTCATTTTTTCTCAGGTTATTCAACTAAAAACGCAACTTTTTGATCTCCTGAATTTTTATCGTATCTTGCCTAATTTTTGAGATAAAAAATTAAATCTAGTTGAGTGAGTTTTGACGCAAAAAGTAATTTTATCGCTGATGTTAAATTTTCTAACAAATACAGCAAAATAAATTCAATAAATTAATAAATTATTAATTAATTGAAAATAAATTATTATAATAATTATAAAAAAATAAACTATTAATTAAATAAAAGTAATAAATTTAATACAAAAAAATTAAACACCCTCTATTTTGGAAACAAAGCGAAATTCGAAAAAAAGTTATGACACATTTTCGTCTTAAAATTAAGCGAAGAATCACCCCTTTCATTTTGTCACAGAGGTTAGGAAACACCCTGTATATCTAATTGATATGAATTATATTTTGGAGTATTTTTCCTTGTGTCTATAGGGTTTGTGATGAGGTAAATCAAGTCACTAAAAAACATTTTTTCTGCATTGTGAGAATGACAAATCAACAAAATTTCGCCCTCATTAGTTTTTAGACAAAAATATTCTTGAACATCAGCAAACAAACCACGCCACTGGGTTTTTCATGAATGAAACCAGCAACCAGCCATGTTCTAATACTATTTCGTTCCCCTCACCGATGCCCCACTGTCACAGCTTACATCGAGTTTTTCCACCATTTTCCCACACAACACAGCAGACGCCATTTCGCACACCGACGCCAAAATCCGATAAAGTTTATTTTCCGTTTAAATCAATTTTGCACTTTTAGTACTTTTTTTAGTGAATCTGTGGGAGAGAAATACACAAAGATATCTGAAAAACATAGATCCAGTTGTTTACGTTCTCAGATAATCAATCATTATTCCGGTGCACATTGCTTGTTTGCCAAACCATAACTGTGGCCAGATTTTTAACTATTGCCGTTCTTGAAACCATGCAAATGTAAAAATAAACGAGCAATATGAACTACGTGAAATACTAATTTTGCTAATAATTATAAGTAGCATGATAAAATAAATTCCAAAACAATTAGGAATAGACGTAGTTCAAATCATTTATCATTATGTTTTCGATTTCGAGAAATGGAACAAGAAACGCTTGGCAACGTCGCATATTTACTGTCGACGTGTGTTTGTTATTTCGGTGTAGGATAGTGTAATGCAGTGATTTTTGTAACTGATGGCTACCAGTGTAGAGGAAGTTCACCAAACGCGTAAGTACGTTAAGTAAAGATATTCTATCCTAAAAAACAGACAAACATTCCACAAACAAAGCCACACTGAGTTTTGCAGTGTAGAAAAGTGTGCACTAGTGGAGCATAACAAACACACCTAGTATCAAAAATATCTGATGTCATTGCATGTGACAGACGATTTGCAAATGAAGTTATCGGTCACATGACACTGTTTTTATTGTTGAATGTTTTTGAGTACCTACAGGGTGTTTATTAATTGGATGCCGATACTTAAGGGTGATAATCCTTGGATGATTTTGAGACAAAAAGTTCATATGGACATAGGTCCGCAAGAGCATAGATTTCAAGATACAGATACAGATACTATCCTAAAAAACAGACAAACATTCCACAAACAAAGCCACACTGAGTTTTGCAGTGTAGGAAAGTGTGCACTAGTGGATTATAACAAACACACCTAGTACCAAAAATATCCGATGTCATTGCATGTGACAGACGATTTGCAAATGAAGTTATCGGTCACATGACACTGTTTTTATTGTTGAATGTTTTTGAGTACCTACAGGGTGTTTATTAATTGGATGCCGATACTTGAGGGTGATAATCCTTGGATGATTTTAAGACAAAAAGTTCATATGGACATAGGTCCGCAAGAGCATAGATTTCAAGATACAGGGTGTTGAAATTAAAAAAAAAAACCTTTTTTTCATCATCACTTTGATACTATTCCAGATATCTTTTTGAAATTTGGTACACGTCTTCTATGCATCAAAATGCATGGGAATGTTAGAGAGGGCGCCACTGATTTAAAAATATTGGATGACACAGCAGGGTGTCAATGCAATTAAGTAGATTTTATTTTTTTAAGTGAAAACCATGCGCCGGACGGAAAAAAATCAAAAGAACAAATTGGCTCAGAAATAAATAGAGTTTTCAAAAATAATTTTTATTTTGGAAGGAAGCAGTGGCGTACAAGTTTTTTCTCCAAAAGTATTGAGTGCAAAGCCCGTACGCACGTTACTGGTAAAAATAGTGAAATTGTTTGTACGTCACAAAATGAATATTGAAGCCTAGAAGACGTTTACCAAATTTCATAAAGATATCTGGAATAGTATTATAAAAAAATCATTAATTTTTTAATATTTCAACACCCTGTGTCTTGAAAATTAAGCTCTTGCGGACCTATGTTCATATGAACTTTTTGTCTTAAAATCATCCAAGGATTATCACCCTTAAGTATCGGCATTCAATTAATAAACACCCTGTATATACAGGGTGTCCCGAAATTATACGTCAATATTTCAACCACGTATTCTACACCCCAAAATAGAAATAAAACTTCATATAAACTAGTATCCACTCTTCGTCTTCAAGATACAGGTTGTTAAAGGTGAAAACCTGATGACGGTTTTTCGTAAATCTTTTCGAGACCTAAATTTTTGTACACTTACCCACCTTTTTTCGCGCTACCTAATGGACGAAAACTTAGTATTTTACTACCTTCATGGCTAGGGAATACAGGGACGGGCTTGGGAAAAACTTGCCCTAAATTTTTTGTTTGTTGATTTTTAGTAGTTTTGCCTGCACAATTTCAAAATCTAGAGTTTTTTACACAAATAAGGTACTCTTCGTAAGAGAGAGACGGAAAAGTATGACGTAACCGCAGGAAAGCCATGAACAGACTATACCTGTGATAGCCTAGTCAGAATATGCACACATTTTCTACTTAAATCAGTGTGTAAAAAGATTTTCAAATGCGTTTTTCTCGAAAATAAAAATAAATAAATAAATAAATAAAGCGTTTATTAGCAAAAATGCTATACAAGTACATAGAAAATAATAAAAAATAAAAAGTGTTATATAATACGAACAGTATTACAAAGAATAGGTGAATCAGGGCGACACACTTAAACTAGGATCAACTATGTGGACCACAGGCTACTTATTAGGATCAGAAACATACCTCCTTTAACTATTTTTAAATACACCTACACTAGTAGAGTTTCTGATGTCGATGGGAAGTTTGTTGAACTCAGAAAGTCCTTTATAAAAGATGCTACCATGCTTTTTGTTTGAGCGGCTTGTAGTGACATAAAAATCTGTTGCAGCACTGCGTGTTTTATATCCATGGACATCACAAACATATTTCAATTCTTTACACAGATATTGAGGTACCAGTCCATGTTTCATTTTATATATAAATACATATGAGCGAAGATTAATTGTTTGCTTAACATCCATAATACCCAGAGTATTGAGCATCAGTTCGATTGGAGTATATCTGCTACAAGACAGTATAATTCTCATTGCACGATTCTGGATCATTTGAAGTTGTTTAAATTTGTCCTGTGTCAAGTACAATATGCTGGAGCAGTATTCCAGATGTGGTGCTATGATGGATTTGTACAGTAGTAGTTTGGTGTAGAGGGATAACTGCTTACCAATTCTTTGTAAAAAATAAACTTTCCGGGACATTTTAGCACAGATATAATCAATATGACTGTTGAAGTTAAGATGTTCGTCTAGCATTACTCCCAAATATTTTATCACTCTTGTCCTTTCGATGTATTGGCCATTTAAATATATGCTGATACTTCTCCCTTCAAGTTTGTTGATCATTCCAGAAGTTCCAAATACAACAAATTTGCATTTGCTTGCATTCAGTGCCATATTGTTGTTTGAAAGCCAATTATCCAAACTTGCAAGGTCACCATTGATATTCTTCAGCATCACATCCATATCAGTCCCACACAAGTACAACATTGTATCGTCAGCAAACAATTTAATTTTACAATGCTCAACATGCTTGAAAATGTCATTGATGTAAATGATAAGCAATAATGGTCCCAAAACCGTACCCTGTGGGACACCAAATTTTGTGTAAGCTTTATCGGAGAAAGTATTATTGACCTTCACCTTCTGTGTTCTTTTCGTAAGGTATGAAGAAAACCATTTAAGCACTGTTCCGCGAACACCAATCGTCCATAATTTTTGTATCAGTAAGTCCCTGTTTACAGTCTCAAAGGCACGGCGAAAATCAAGAAAAACGGATATCACAAACATCCCGCTCTCCAAACATTTAAACCAATCATTACAT
This sequence comes from Orchestes rusci, assembly GCA_958502075.1. NCBI lineage: Eukaryota > Metazoa > Arthropoda > Insecta > Coleoptera > Curculionidae > Orchestes > Orchestes rusci. The sequence continues at coordinate 7,101,339 of OY293308.1, read as the reverse complement.
ACTTCTAGTATCACAGATTCACAGGAGTGATTACTTCTGGAGCCTGACTGGAACTCGTGTATCACAGAATGTTCATCACAGAAATTTACAAGTTGTTCCTTTACCACAATCTCCAATAATTTTTCGTATGTCGGCATATTATTTATTGGACGAAAGTCTTCTACCTTGGCACTGTTCGGAACTTTTGGCACTGGTGTAATAATCGAGCACTTCCATTCGTCAGGAAAAACCCCGTATGTAAGAGAGTTGTTTATAACGTCCAAAAATCTATTTCCAACAATGTTAAAAACGTCTTTCAAGATCTCACTTGAAATTCGATCTTCACATCCCCCAGTTTGCTTGAAAGTTTTTACAATTTTATTTAAATAAGACATTTCCACAGTTTTAAAACTACTTAAAACATTATTAGCCTGGTCCCTGGTCCACAAAACGCAACACATAATTAAAATTGTTTTTTGGCTTAATTTCTGAAACAATGTTAGCTATACTCTCAATAAAATATTTGTTAAAAAACTCGACAATATCACAATCCTGATTTTTGACTAGGCCATTTATCACTATATTACTAATATCACATTTTTTATTCGGTAATAGCGTTTTTAGATTCTTCCACAATTGTTGTGAATTTTTCCTGTTACTATCCAGTATTCTATGTAAATATTCATTTTTTGACCTTCGGATCAATGTTATGACCTCATTCCTGATTGATTTGTATTCTTGCCACAGGTTCTCTTCTCTCATCAAAGTAAAAGCTCTAAATTTGTTGTCTCTCCTTTCATCATTTCTAATATTTCAGATGTGATCCATATATTATTTTCGTACTTGGAGTTAATAACTTTTGCTTTGATAAATGTCATGGATTCCAGTGATTCTACGATCGGTGTTAATAAATTTTTCGATAACAATTGCATGTTTGTTATAGAGTTGTTCCAATCATTCTTCCTCAAATCTGTTTCCATCTGTTTTGGATCGTATTTTAGTTCTTTAAAGATGATTTTCTTGCGAAGAGATGTATGTTGTTTCACCTTTATTTCTATAATACTGTGATCACTGATTTTTGGAGTTGTGAGAACATTGCATTTCAATGTCTTGTCATTTGTGATGACATAGTCAATGAGACTTTCACTCATTAGTGATCCTTGTGAATTCGTTTTCAATCTGAGTGAGCCCATTAATCCTTATTATCTGTATGCATTTAGACGTATAATACGAAGCCTTGAGGTAATCATAATTGAAGTCCCCCGTTATTATTTGCATTCCATCGATGTTCATTACCTCTTCCAATGAGCTTCCAAACTCCGTAATGAAAACCTTATCCGATCCAGATGGCGATCGATACAATCCTGTGAAGACATAGTTGGATTCGTCAATTTTGAATGTAATAGTTAATAACCATAAAACCCCTTCAACATTTTTATTCAATTTAACTTGATATGAGATATCACTTTTCAAATATATAGATACGCCCCCAGTTCTTCTATTGTTCGTAAAGCAGTTTATAACATTGTAGTTCGGAATGGCCATCTCATGATCAAAAATATCCCTGCTCACATGAGTTTCCGATAAACAAAGGATCACTGGTTTAAACTTATCAACTAACAATTTGATTTCAATAAAATTATTTAAAAGACCTTGACAATTTGAATATAAAAACATACCCTCATTCACCTTGGTGACATCTTCGTTGTCTAATTGTCATTTAATAAACTTGTTCCTTTGAATGCTTTCAATCCTCTTGTAGGTATCACAGTTGTTAATGTCCCACACCATATGATCAGTCTTCATCCTGAGTCCATATTTATTGTTTGAAAAAATGCAGTTACCGCACTTATTCACAGTACTTTTGCATTCACTAATTTCGTGGTTATCACTACACTTCGGACAAACTCTCTGCTCTCGACAATCCTTAGCAATATGTCCATATCTGCAACACTTATAACACCGTTTGATTCCGTATTCATTGAAGACATTGCAGCGACTCCATCCTATGTTCATTTTTTGGTGTTTATTGATGAACGCATCATATGTAATTGAATCCACTTCAAAAACAATACTAAATCTGTTATTACTAACTTTAGTTCGATTCAAGATATTCAATTTGAAATTGCTTCCTTGTTGAATATCATTCTGTTTGATCACTTTCGATATTAACTCCTCATCACTGCTCTTATGTTCATTTCCATCGATTCCCACAACCTTGATTCTATGGTCTAATTTTTTTGGTCTGTTCACAATATATCCTTCACCAAGATTACTTTGAATTTTAGATTGAATATTCGATATTTCCAGCTAGTTTCCACAACTCAGAATTAGTCCCCCATTTTTTGTTTGTCTACCCATAGTAATTCCAGCGCCAATGTCAGTCGGGTTAACTTTTCTTCTCAGCTCTTCCTTCAATTTGTTGGTATCTGTTTCAGAATTTTTTTGCTTGACGACTAATATTTTATCATCTCTCATAACTGAAGAATAGGATTTGGCAATAGTAGAATTCGTAGCGGTGGGAGGGTTTGATGACGTATTTTTAATCAACAACTCTTTCAATGATGCAATTTCTTCTTTCAGATTCAAGTTATCAGCGACAAGGGTCTCGATTTTTTTATTCATTTCAACAGAATTCAGCAGTAATTTTTGCAAAAAACCACTGATGTTTCCAATATCATTCAAGTCCATAGCATAATCATCCACTCTACTACGTTTCCTTGGTACCTTGTTTAAAATGCTTGAATTTTCACAACGACTGCATTTGTGCAATGGTGCGTCTCAGCGGGTAACAAGAAGAGTACCTCATTTGTGTAGAAAACTAGATTTTCAAAATTTGTAGGCAAAACTACTAAAAATCAACAACCAAAAAATGTATGGCCTATTTTTCTCAAAGCCGACCCTGTATATCTCACTCATAAAGGGTATACAATACTAAGTTTTCATTCATTAGATAGAGTGTGAAAAGTTTAGTGACTGTACCCTTTACAGGTTTCAAATATATCAACAAAAAACCGTCATCAGGTCGTCACATTTAACACCCTGTATCTTGGAAACGAAGAGTTTGTGGATACTAGTTTATTTCTATTTTGGGGCATAGAATACGTGGTTAAGATATTTACGTCTAAGTTCGGGACACCCTGTATAATGAAAAAACATATCCAGCACTTTTTTTACGATTGGGCTATCTCAAATTCTTGTTAAACAGCATCACAAATGAAATTTGAGAATATCCCTTTATTTGTATTCTAGGCCCGGACTCTAGCTAAACGTCAAGTTATCCGAGGGGTCACGAACTGTTAAATTTCAATTTCAAGGCCAGAGAAATGCGTTCCCATTGAGGTAATGGGGAAAACAGAGTTTTGTCGCTTCTCATTGTTATTTTTTTCCCGGGCCAAATAAATGCGTTCCCATTGAAGCAATGGGTAAAACAGGTTTGGTTCGCTTCTCATTGTAATAAGTATGAAATTTTATCCCGGCGATATTTTGGGTTAGAAAGAAGATTCCAGATGCGGTTTTTGCGAGCTAGTTATGGAATCATTAAGCTACTTTTTCGTGAAAAAAAAATGACACCGATGCTTTGATTTGTTTTGAGAAAATCAATCATTTCTGTCGGAATGTCGAAAAAACCTCTAGCGGCGATAAGTGAAACTAAATTTAAATATATCTACATTTTTGTTGCTCCATTCAACGGTTCCAAATTTGTTGGAATCGAAGATACAGGGTGGTATTTACGGAATACTTTATTTTTAGAGATACAGCAAAGTGTCAAACAAAAAAAAGTTCATAGTATCCTCGACTTTAAAGTTCAGGTATTCTTTTATTAGGTTGATATAGCGGAATTCACAACAACATCACTTTTTTAGATTTAAGATTGCAGTTACGCCCCCTAGCGGCCAATTCAGAAACTATTTTCTAGATTTTTCACTTGGCTGTTTCAGTAAACAAGCCTCTACGATGGAAAGCTTCCAAGATACAGTACTTCGCATTCTCAGATGAAAAAAAAAAAATAAATGAAAATAACTTATTTATTTAAAAATAAAATTAACAATGCATAAATCCAAATAATCTAATTGGCAATTTACATTTATAACTTAAACTATGTATAAAACCTCAAACAGCAACGCTTCTCGCTTGATAGTCACACTATATTTGTCCCGATCCAAAGTAATACGCTATAAAACCTAACACTATGAGTTTCACTTAAGCTTTGCATTTCTAGCCCCAAATGGCTGTCTCTGGGGGTGAAAACCTCAAAAATGCAAAGCGGGCTGCATATAGTCTTGAATCTCTTATTCGAATTGTCAAGCCAATCAGGTTGCGTCAAAACGAGTATCATCGGAAGACCCGGTTTGTCATAAAATGCAGTTATCTTCTATTAGGGTGAGGTCAGTGACAATGTTCGGTGACGTCAACTATGACTGACTTTTTCCAGCCAAATAAGAAGTAGCCAACTCCTGCTCCTATGACGACTGCTATGCATAACCAGACATTGTATGTCATGAAGATTAGCATCAGAAAGTAGCTGAGTACCATTTGGACCATATGAAGGAATGTTTGGAAGAAGTGGATTTTGCTGAGCATCGTTGGCCTGAAAGATGAATTATTTTTTTCAAGATAGACAAAAATATAGAATTTACAATTCACACAAGTTAAGCAATAGTTTGTAAGTCGAAATAATAAAGGCGCTCAGAGCCATAAACTTCTGAATTTGAGTTATTGCAAACAAAAAGTTGAACGACATGTTTTGCGAGCCGGTAACTGCCACAATTTAGATATAGTATATTATTATTCAACGAGTGGGGAATGTTGACTATTACTCACGAGGATGAAATTTAATCTCAGTGAGTAATAGCCATTTTCCGCGAGTAGAATACTATACTTTTTCTATGATTATTTAATAATTGAAGCGAACTATACAATATTTAATTTCATTTGCACGGCACTTTTTGACCACTGTAGTAAACTGAGGTTAGGCTGTTAACACAATGACTATAAATCAAATATGGACGGTCAAATGGGCTGTTTCAAAATGATGGATTTGAAGGTTGACGTATGTTGACAACTTGTCGAATTTTCTGATTGGCTTTTAAATAGTGGAGTAATGACATTAGATCCTTTTCATTGGTTGAAAACAATAGAGTAATGAAAAAAAAGCCACTGGTATGAGTAACAAGTCACATTAACCTATGACATAATACACTTCGCATCAAAATTATCGTGGAATGCGGGACCCAAATATACAGGGATTATGCACGTATTTTGCACACATATTTTTATACTTTGCACACCTTTCTCCGAGAGGTTAGATCACATTGTTTGATGGAGGAAAACTTGACTGTTCCCTCCCAATTTTTTTTTCAATCTCTAAGTTTTCTCCTCGACATCACCCCAAACAATTTTTTTTATGTAGATCTCTAGACTGATTTTTGCAATTTTTTTACACATATTTTGAAATTTTGCACACCTTTCCTTATGGATCTATGCTCTCATGAAAATGTCAAGGCTCTTCCGGCTCTCCGAACTCATGTAAAAACCACTCTTGATTCATAAAGATTCTCTCAATTTTTGCATAATTATTATTATTGAACATGTTCAGTAGCAAATTCATTTTATTTTAACAAAACTTATGATATTTGCTTTTACATGAAATTTTTTTTACTTTGGAAATAGGAACAAATAATACTATATTTTACAAATAAGACATGTAAACTAAACGAAAAACAAATAAAAGAGATAATATAACAAAAATTAATGAAACGTTTGGTTATTTACGATAATTTTAAAAAAAATATTTCCAATAAAATAAACTGTATCATCAACCAATGAAAAATTTTTTTCAAAATCAGATAACGCTTTTTCGTGAAACAAATCATGATAGTTCACAAAGTTTACCTTTATAAAATTAATCAAAATTATAAAAATGTTTTATTTAATACCATATTACTCACAGACTTCTCAACTAAAGGTGAATTGGTAAACAATAAAATTTGTATTTCTATCTAAAATAATATTTGGCATAAAATCAAAGCAAATTTGACTTTGTCATAGGCTGAGAAGCTGCTCTAGTGGTTTCCTGAAACCCGAAATCTATGTGCTAAATTTTCACTAGTATACAATTTCCACGAAAATGTGCAAAATTCAGAAAATAAATCTATAAAAATGTACAGTTATGTTCATAAAAAAGTCACAAGCCACTGTCAGTCATTTGCTTTGTGTTTATTATAATTTAAAAAGGAATTCAAACAAGCCCACATGAAGACATGAGGGCTTTCTTTCATATATCCTTTTTTATTTTATAAAAAAAATAGCAGTAACGAAAATAGCTGTATGACTTTTATCTGAACACGACTGTATAAGTCCGAGGAAAGTTCAGAGAATAAAATAGTTTTGTATGATGTCGGAGGAAAACTTGACATTTTCATAATCCATAGGAGAGGGTGTGCAAAATCTGAAAATGGTTGTGCAAAATCCAGGAAAAAGATCTGCATGAAAAAAAACTATTTTAGGTTATGTCGGGGGTGAACTTGACATTTTCAAAATGGCATATATTTACAAGGGAAGAGGTCTACATAAACAATCATTATTTTGGGTAATGTCGAAGAGCAAACTTGACTTTTTATAAGGGCATAGATCGATAAGGGAGGGTGTGCAAAATTTCAAAATGTATGTAAAATTTCGTGCAAAATTCAGAAAAGTGATCTGCATGAAAAACATTGTTTTGAGGAATCAAACAATGTGCTCTAATTTCTCGGAAAAAGGTGTGCAAAATTTAAAAATACAAATGTGTGCAAAATCCCTGTATACTTGGTATCCGCATTCTACAATATCGGGGGGAAACTTGACGGCCCTAAAATTTTGCACAATTTCGAAGAAGATACTTCGCGAAGTGGTGCGTTAATTTTGATGCGAAGTGTAAATATTAACAAGAAGTTGTTGATTTTTCTTGTAAAAATATGTGGATTTGGCATTGAGCTCCTTTATTACTTCCATACTTTGATGATAATTATTGTTAACGGACATACATGCATTGTAGATTACATGCAAAAATACAAACTATTATGATAAATGAATAATAAATAAATAGAAGTAAAAGATTCAAGTTGAAAATAATCTTTGTTCTGGTAATCGACCCTGACTTTTCTTCATCAGATTTGTTTGCATTGAATTTTATTTCATCATATCATTAGTGAAAAGACTTTTGTCAACATTTTATTATCAAATAAAGAGTTTTCCTGTATTTTTTTACACAGTGATTTTTTAAAAATGTATCAACTAAATGATTACAACCTCTTTTGAAATACTTTTATTGTTCAAATTATTCCACAATTAAAAAAAAATTATTTATCGATATCATTTTTTTCAAAGTATTGTGGTGAAATCTTTGAAAGTTTCTCATTTCCCTCATCGTGGAATTTTTGTCCTGTTTCATAAGCACACTGTCGTAGCTTTATGAGAGTTTTTTGGTCCTAACATCTTTTTACTTATCAATTTATTTTTCTTTTTCTTTTTGATTGGTTATTACTATGATTACTCAATTCCAAAGATTCCTTTTCAGTATACAGGATGTCCGCTAATACATGGTGTCACTTAATGATAGGCCGTAATTCCAAAGACGCATTCCTGAACCAAATTCAAGTAGAAAAGGTCCAATAAATATGTGTTCTAAATAGTCTGCTTTTTGAAAAAAATCGAATTTATTATTAATATCTCAGAGAATTTTTCATTGTAACAAGATGCTGAATCTGCACTAACTAGATGGTAATTATGAGTTCGAGTGGCACCCAGAGGGACAGTTTCACGAATAAAATTGACAAAAAAATATTTACCACTGGCTCAAAAACGGAGAGATACGAAAAAATATCAAGCGACAAAAAAGTTGTATTTTTGGCAGCTCTATCTGGAAAAAAAATCCAGAAAAAGCCAGTGGCGCACATATTTTTGTCAATTTCATTGATAAAACTCTCCCTCCTGCGCCATTCGAACTCATAATTACAATCTAGTTAGCTGCTAACTGAGCGTCTTTTTACAATGAAAATCGACAAAAGGATCTTTGAGATAATAATAATATTGAAAAGATAATAATAATAAATCCAATTTTTTTTCTGAATCTTCAACGGTTTTATAAGACCTTTTCTACTTGAATTTGGTTCCGGAATGCGTCTTTGAAATTACGGCCTATCATTAAGTAACAATATAATCAATGGTAAAATATAGAATAAAAAAAATTGCGGTTTTTTGATTGTTTCTATAATATTTTGTTATAATAATTATCAATAAAGTAGAAAGAATGATATTACGTAGTCGCTAACTTAATTTATGTCAAATTCAAGATTTATGTTGTCGCATTTATATGAACGTTTAATAATTTTGAATCAAGAACGAGTGAAAAATAATGATTTCATACTTTTGTGTCACAAGACAAGAGTATATTGTACAACAAGAATGAAATGATACTCATTTCCTACGAGTATGAAGGTTTGTAGCAATTCATACGAGTGGGAAATGGTCATTCCTTGCGAGTTTTACACTATACTTGTTCTACGATTGTCAATCAATATCACTATCGTCTAATCGATAAATAGATATTGGGTGTAAACGAAGCACACCGTAGGAAATAAAACCATTTCCCATGGGTTGCTAGGCAACGAGTAGGGAATGGTTTCATTTCCTACGGTTGCACAATGTGCTACGTTTCCTAATCGATATCGATTGCACAATAGTGACATTCCTTGACAGTCGTAAGAATACATTCCGATGACTTTTCTTTTTACGATCACACTGGTGTAGATAAGGTTTTTATTGCGTGTTTTTCAGATTAATACATCCACTGAGGTCGTTGCAATCTATAATATGCCTTGAAACAACAAAAAACGGACAATTACGTTGTTTTAATGACACCACAAATCGCTACATTATTTTACACAAAAAGCTCTCACTATATCACAATGCAACTTCAACAGAACTTACGGTTGTTTATGCATGACTTCTCCAACAACGCTGTTTGGAATAAAGAAAAAAAAAATCAATTAAAACATTTCATGATTGGATTTCAAAAATATTCAGATTTAGATGTTCAATATCTATATCACCCAAAACCAACAGCATTTTTATCATGAATAATGTTTAATAAACAAAAATGACGCCATAAAGCTAACAAAACAGCAAAGTTTACTCACTGGACTGTTTGAGGTTCATCAGGACTTGGCGCCTTGTCAGGAAGAGACACTGCTCTGTACTGCAGAGAATTGTACGTTTTCCAAAACATGTATTCTCTATGAATAGAATTAATTTGGAAATGTACAAGAATTGACAACTTCATGGTGATTACCTATAATATTTTAGGCCTTCGTAAAGAGCTGCCATTATAAAGATTCCTATCATTGAACCAATAAGTCCTCCTACTGTCGTGAAATGCCATTGTTCGAATAAAACGGTAGTGTTTGTGGAAAATTGGAACTGGAAATTGATAAAACTGTATTTTCCAACCACCTTTTTATATACATTTTATTGACCCGAATCGAATTGATATCCGTTGTTTTAGGTAGTGAACGTCAAAAAATATAATATTGTTTTAAAGAGAAAAGAGAATACTTGCATTTACCTACCCACATATTCATGTCCATACTATGGCCCATGCTATGGCCCATACTATGGTCCCCTGTCGCCATGTCATGATGTACGTTGTGGTCAGTAACACCTGCCATGTCCATGGTATGTCCTTGGTGGTCCATCATATCATGACCTTCAGGCATGTGGTGGTGATGATGGTCCATTTTATATCTGCAGCATCAACCACTAGTTTTATATTTATATTATATATTTTTTATCTGGTATATAAACATTAGTTTGATTGTTTTTTGATAGGGTGTGGCGAAATACCCAAAAAAATCTGGTAAATAAAGTAAGTACATACTTATAAGATACATCATTACATAGATAAAGATAAAAATGTATCAGAATCGGGTATCCTACGGTCTACCTCCCGACAAAAACATTTTTTTATTGAACTTATTTCCGTACTGATCAACTTTCTCGATGGCATTTGAGTTAGGAATATTTTTTTTATATTTAATCCATATGCTGAAGTCGGAAATTATAATTGGAACGTCAAAATTAGTTGTTTACGCTTTAATTGTGGTTTATACAATATCTACTGAATTATCCATACATCTGTGGTTTTGATAATATTTTGTTTCTCATGCAGGGACATTTTATTTTAATCTACAGAACATATCTATATTGTTTTTGATATTTTTTGAATTTCGATTATTTTATTGAAAATATGTAGGTCATTCATAAAATAAACTAAACAGAAAAAAATGGTTGAATTGAAATAATCAGTTCAATTGAATATCAAACGTATTAACCAGAGGGGTTACTACTATTTAAGTTGAGTCATTGAAGAAATAAAACAATGGACAGATATCCAATAAAAGTGAATAGACAGCACAAATTCTCTAAATATTACGATACCAAGAAAACAATCGATTGAAATTCCAGAAAGTGTTGATAAATCAATACCTGTTGAAATTATCTTCACTTGCACCACACAACTTTACAGACTGATTATCAAAAACTCGCAAATCGAAAAACTGTGTAATACTTTGTTATCTGAAAATAGCCAGTCACTCTTTGCACATGCAGGACAAACTGACGATAAAAAGTTAATAAAAGATAAAATAATCAAATGATGTTGAATCATAGTTTTGATACAAAAATAGAATAGGTGATTATGTATGAACAATTGTGCTTGTTTGGAAATAATAAGAGATACACACTTTTATTTCCATTTAAATTTCATCAAACTATTTTGAGATAAATTTTAAATTTTCCAAGCAATCTCTAAAGTATGATCCACCTATTTCGTTTTGACACTTTTGTTAATCAGATGTTTTTGGTTGTGTGACTATTTTTTTTATTACACACATCGCCAAAAGTCTTGGACCCCCCCATTTCTACAGATATTACAAATCTGGTCACATAAATAAGTACTCTATTCTTTTTCCCAGTTTCCCAGTTGGACCTTTGAAAGAAGAAAAAGCCACTTCTGTCGGTTTTTCAAAGTAGTTTTAGAAAAAAAAATGGATGACCCAATTTTGCTAGAAACTATAAATGTATCAAGCTTTTAGCCCTAAATTGTCAATTTTTGGCTTCAAGATTGCATATCTTGTCTATCAAAAGTTTAATCGTAGTGTAATTTTGAGGATGGGTATAATTTCTGCCCCTCTTTCGAATAGAGTTATCCATTTTTTTCCAAAACCACTTTGAAAAACCGGCAATAGTTTTTTTTTCTTTTAGAGATCAAAAAGGCACACTGACTTCAACAACAAAAAAAACCTGAGTACCTAAACTGGGAAAAAGAATAAAATACTCAATTATTATGTGACCAGATTTCTAATATCTGTAGACATGGGGACATCAAATTAAATGAATTAATTTTTCCAATGGCAAATAAAATCAATAAATTGAATACATATTGCCCTTTTAAATTACAAGGTCCTGCATAAGCATTTAATTGAATCTGATTTAGTTCAGTTGACGTTCACCGAAAAAAATACAAAACCACATTTTTTGAATGGAATAATTTATTATTACCATTCCAGAGTGAAAAGGTGATTATCAAGGTCAAATTTGTTCATAGTATACAAAATATGGCAATAATTATGGTTGATTCATACAAGAGAATACATTTTCCCAACGATTATCTTCAATACCCCATGGGTATTAATTCTGATATATGGTTGACCTTCGAGTGATTCTGCTGTTCAGGATTTTGTTTTGTCATAAGTATGTGGTGTGGTATTGATTAGATTGAGAATACCAACAAAACCATTTTAACATTGGTTTGGGTCTCCATTGTGGCTCAGCTTATGTGATACCAAGGCACTAAACTTTTCAAAGTTGAAGTGAGAATTCGTAATTTCGGTCGTAAATGGTCGACCACGTTTGGTAAATAAAGTTACCGAAGAAACAAACTCTGCACTGGAACCGGCCTTGATTGAACAGAGGAAAAACATTTTCAGCAACATGAGTGTGAGATCACTTTTGAAAAAGTTCCACCTGGTCGGATTCCTAATATGAAGCTGAAGCATGAAAAAACAAATAAAATATAAAATAAAACTCTTATATGCTTAATTCAATTCACTATACTTAATTTTAAGTTGATATCTGATTCTCCTATCTTGTAGACTCTAAACGACGAAATATTTATTTTTATGTGGAATAAACGTTTCGATAAAAAAGAAAATGTTTCATATAAAAACTGTTTAGTTTTAAAAGTGAATTCTAGAAATCAGAATATATCATATACAGTGTGGTCACTTAAGTGTGCCACATATGGGATTTTTTTTATTAAACTGCACAACCAAAATACAAATATTGCCGAAAGCTGGTGCATGTTCTATAATCATATCAGGTGCACTTAGAATGGTTGCAAGTTGCAAGTCAAAACGCATACAGGGTAGGCCAAAAAATATGAAAATTGTACAAGAGTAAAGTACCCTGATTTCAGAAAATTCGGCAAAATGTTATGGAGAGAAGTTGTTCAGAATTAAAAGTCATGCCTGAATACCAGATCAATGCCTCCTCAGAAAAAAAAATATTTTTTTTAGAAATGTTTCTTTTATATTCACCCTAAACAGTTTCATTAATTATTTAAAAACAAATCTATTTCGCATAACTTTGTTCAAATTTAAGCATATTCAGAAAATTTAGCTCAATTTTAAATTTTTTGCCGTACTTCACCATTGAACCATTTTGGGTATTTACAGGGTGTTCCGAAAATAGTTTTACAAACATTGACAGCCGCTAGATTATGCATGAAATTGGAAAAAGTTCCCATGAACCTAGGTCCGCAAATGTATGGTTTTGAAGATACAGAGTATTTAATTAATTTAATTTAATTAATAAAATATTGGCACAACATGTAAAAATCGTTTTTTTTTTAGGTTTGGTAAATTAATTTGGAATTAGTTTAAAAGTAGGATTAAGAGGGTCTTTTCATTAGCCGACAGGGAGCCCATACTGGAGCAGTGGAATGAATAGGGGGGTATGTTAAGAACTAGGTCGAAATAATGTAGACAAATACAAAACACTGTGTTTTGAAAGACGAAACGATAAAAACACAATGACGAAAAATCAAAATAATTTTTGGGGAGGACAAATCAGGATCTGAGAGGGAGAGAAACGAGGGGAGAAACATCATTTTCGCGCAGAGATTGATTTCGTCACTGTTGCACAGGCTCTGAGGACCTCTGTTTTCAAAAATCGACTTTTATTTTAGAAAAACAATAATATGTTGATAACTTACCAACCACAGAGAAGAAATGGAGTAGTGTTCGAAAAGTGAAATTTCTTTGTAAAGCTGGCCATTCACGGTCCGTATTTCCGACGATTTTCTATGGACGTACCAATAGGGAAGTTTATACTCACATCATAAGCCAATTTTCCAGATATTAGGCATGAAAGTTTGCAATTACAAAATTCTGAAATGCTCAGAAAAATTGGTTCTGAACTGATAAGCAAATTACATACCTACTTTCTTCTGGAAGACTTGAAGGTTGAATTTTCATGCCAAATATTTTGGAAATTGGCTATGTTAAAGATCTATTTTTTGGTCTTGACATTAATTCTTACGAGAAAACCGATAATTCTTTCTTTAAATTTTTTCCAACTTCCGTTGCAATGGAAATTTCAATGAAGGCTATCCCGAAAACGGTTACCTCTGGAGATTTGATTTTTTTCAATATTAACATCGATGCACCAAATTGGAAACAAGTTTTGATAATATGGATAACCTCAATATAACGTTGGTGGCGCCCCCTACTAGTGATATCAATACCATTAATAAAAATATAAAAAACCCCCTTATGCGTAATTTCGTATCACTGTGTCGTCTTGATAAAGAATAATTAATTGGAAAAAATCGAGATGAAAAATAAAAGTTTGACATCCTGTATCTTGAAAACTATAAGCACTTGAGCACTTGAGATATGTCCCCATCTCAAGTTTCATAAAAATGCGAGATCTATCATCTCTCAAGTGTTGTCGGTTGAATATCTGGACACCCTGTATATTCTTCCTATCCAATTTTATCGGCTCGAATGATGTAGAGTGTCATTTACTGGACTTATTTTGAGTCCGGTTAATGATACATTACAGTACAGTATGAGATAAATAATATTTCTGGACAGCTTACACCTTAAAGTACAAAAAATGTACCTACTTTTCATCGACATCGTTAAAGTGAACCGTTTAAAGAAAAATGTGTTTTTCACGTTGCTTGTTATCTTCATGGAAAATCTTTAGAAAAGAGATGACCGTAGGACAAATTTTTATAGGAACTTGTCATAGATAAATATATAATATATTAAAATATATAAATATATATTATTATTTCTTTAGGTTCTATCTGACGTTCTGTTCTATTTGAAATTGAAACCAGGAGATTGTCCACATATTCTGGGAAACCCTGAATACGACAAAGGACGTAGAGTGTGGTGTATATTACGGTTGAACTGTTTACTTACTTGGGTAGTTTATAAACAATAAACCAGCTGGTTAATACCAGGTGTTCCAGCTAAAAGTATCCAAATCCACCCCAAATAACAGACACTCAATCTTCAATTTTAAAACTCGGCATTATACCCACGAACCCATCAGATATATTCAATAATCTATGAACTAAAGCCAAGCGTGATCTGACCGGATATAACTGCGCAATCTAACTCAGTGTTAAAGAATTTTGTGTTGAACGAACCTTGAGATTTACGAACTTTACACTTCAACAAGGAATTCACTAAAAATAGAAATTAAATTGGGCACTGATATCAACAGTTTGTTAAGCTATAAGTACACTATACACGTGAGATTGTGAGATAAATTATGGATGTAGATAAATTATATAACAATATGGAAAGCAGAATAGAAAATAGTTACTACATCTGAATACTGACTTGAGTATGTCGCACATTATACAAACAACATGAACATCATGATGATTAGTCTATCATGATAAATAAGGGCAATAAGAAAATTACTTTAGTCCCCTCAAAACTAATAAAAACATAGAAAATTGACTCACCTGACCGGAATTGAGACTAAAAACGAACTAGATTTTTGCGCTTACGAAAAACTAAATCAACTGTGCCCAATGAAGTCCTTTCACTTTCTTTTCGCCTGTGGGGGCCACTATAACATACTTTTCTCGGTTGAATATCAAAAATGATTTTTTCTGAATTTCCACCACATCAATGCACTGAATTAATTGGACAAATGGAAATTAGTTGATTTTAAAATGAGGTTGAGCATAATTACTGCATTACTGTTTGAATGGAAAATATAAAATAATTGTGACTATTCAGCTGTCAGGTTGTGTAATGTCAAAATTGTCAAAACAACAGATGACGGATGACGGACGAGAGTGGGGATTTAAAAAATGTTAGGCAACCGGCAAGACATAGTCTGGTCAACTTAGGATTTTATTTTTTTTTCAATCAACGACTTAATTAGTCTGGTAAAATACGTCAAAAAAATTGTCATGAGTGGTAAGTGAATACTAAATCACCAGAACAAATATGGTAAGCCTATTTTTGTGTTCATAAATGACAATATGGACCAATATAAAAGCCTAAAATCATTTGAATCCTTAACAGCAAATAATTAACCCTATAAGTTAATGTAGATTGTAGGGTTTAGTGAAGACATATACCTACGCATAATATTAATGAGCAAGTCATAAGTCACTTCATTAATGCATAAGCATAAGAGATTTGAGTGTTTATGGAAGGTGTTATTTAATATCAAATCAATGAAATCAAATCAAAATTGCTTTATTGTTTGAAATATGGGATATTTGTAACAAAGCCAACTTAAAATATGTATAATACGATGAATACAAGAAGGACAAATTAATTAATAGAATAATAACACAAATACAAAATCAAAAATAATACATAATAACTCTCAAAGATATAACCTAGCCTGAACCTGAAAAATCCCTCCTTCAAACTAATCACTCCAACAAAATACACACACTGGCATAATTAGGGCAACGCACAAAATGTATTCAAAGTTTGACATCAATTTTCTCTGGAGCTCAATGCTCGATTTCAATATATTTTTTACTGGATTGTTGATCGGCTCTTCAAGAATACATCTGACTAGTTTTCGTTATAAAATTATTTATTTTAATAGCATATACAGGGGCAAAGAGCAAGTGAAGATTTTTTTATGTTTTTGAGACACTCTGTGGAGTGAACCGCTGACAGTTGAATATGGTATTTAGCATCACATTGTAGCCTGATCTTTTCTAAACATTTCAGTTTTTCATTTTCTGTGATATCTTAATTTTTAACGAAAATACAGGGTTTCTAAGAAAAGTCTGTCATCGAGTGGCCAGACTGGAATTTGATAGGGATCATGAAAATTGGGGCAATCACACGTGGGCCAACGTGCTTTTCACAGATGAGAGCCGGTGTTGCATTGATTCGATTTTTTTCCTGGATAACGTAGGAGTAAGAATCATGAATTGGCCTGCATGTTTCCTGGACCTTAATCCAATTGAACATGTCTGGGACATATTGGGCCGACGACTACGTTCTAGAACTCCCCAACCTCAAAATCCCGAGCAAGTGGCAGTTGCTTTTGGTTGAGATCTGGGACAATTTGCCACAAGAGCTCATCGACAATGTCATCAGAAACATGGGAAGGCGGATGACTGCTGTCATAAGGGCTCGTGGAGGTCACACGCGTTACTAAATTATTGTTACTTTTGTTTGAGTTCCAATCGTTCATTGTTATTTGAAAATTTATTATGTAAAGTAAAGAATGAAGACTAATTTCAGACTTTTATATGGTATAAAGACGAATAATTTTATAACGAAGACTAGTCAGATGTATTCTTGAAGAGCCGATCAACAATCCAGTAAAAAATATACCTATTGAAATCGAGCATTGAGTTATAGAGAAAATTGATGTCAAACTTTACATTTTGTGCGTTCCCCTAATTTTGCCGGTGTGTGTAGTTCGAATTCATTAGATATATTATGCCTGGTTTATACAACAAATTCATAAGCATAAGCATAACTTTAGTCATAAGCACAGTAGTAAATATATGCGTAACTTTGAGGTGGTGTATACAACTTCATAAGCATAAGCGTTAAAAATTTGCTTGTCAATCCAAATTCATACTTAACATCAAATTAAAACTGACTTCAGGAAATATTGAAATATTCACAAAAATGCACAAAACAGTAAACAGTTCAGAAACCAAAACAGAACATAAACAACTATCGAGAAGCCAGGCGCCAAAAAAAAACATGATAATACTTATATGAAGACAGGACTATATTTGACCACTACCGTAGATTGTCAGAAATGACGCCTGCGCTGTTCCGATTTTGCATAACTCTACACATAAAGATGAAAATTATCAACTTTCTTATCCTTATGCTTATCGATATGTTCGTGAAAGTTTGTATAAACGCGTTCATAAGAAACCATACGTTCAACTTTTGTGCTTATGACTAAAGTTATGCTTATGCTTATGAATGTGTTGTATAAACCAGGCATAAATTGAAACTAGGTTGAATGATCACGACGAGAAGGAAACAAACACCCAAAGTGAAAATAATAAACCTGAAGAATTCAAAGTATTTTGTTGGAGTGATTAGTTTTGAGGAGGGATTCTTCAGGTTAAGACTAGGTTTTCTTGACAGTTGCTATGTATTGAATAACACCTTCCATATACATTCAAATCTCTTATGCTTAAGTATTAATCAAGTGACTTATGACTTAATATTATGCTTATGCCTTCACTAAACCCTATAGTAAACGCCAAACAACTTTCGATCTACGTCATCGTTGCCACCAAGCTCGTTATTTTCTCGTTATCAAGAAAACCATGTAAATACATATAAACTGACTGTAACGTTTCTTTGATCATATTATATATATATTTATATATGTTCACATGTTGATGATGTTAAAATGAGCAAAACTTGAGATATCTTTGTTTCAATCATACATAATTTGCAAGGAAGTTTTCAAGAATCATTGAAATGCGTAGATAATCTGACTGTACACTCTTCGAATTTGACTGAGTTGCAATTCTTCATGAGCCCGTTATCGCATCTTCTCCTACTAAAGCTAGAACATTTTCTATATCTTCTAAATCCTGTCGAATGACTCTTGGAAGCGTTGCGGCCTCGCTTCATAATTTGAAAACAAATTAATTTGAAGTACATTTATTAGAGTACATTTTTACACTTATTTTTATCATGTGAGTTTTTTTCATAGATCACACCATAGAGTATACTTACCTTTCTAGAGCTATAACGTAACAGACGTCGAAGGCTGCTTTCTAATGCTTAAATGATGTAAAACACAACTTTCAAATTATATATGCACACTTACTGTAAATAAAAAACAGTGTTCATTTGAACGTATAATTCGAAAACAAATATAATAAGTATACAAAAAGTGAGTATAATCATCTTATGAACATGTAACAGAATGTATATTTAAAAATAGATTAATACTTAAAAATAATCATAACAGAAGCAAAATTAACATTGAAATGACTAATACTCTTACGTATATAAATATCTTCCATTAAATTGCTCGTCACATCAACATTTATAATTCTAATTCATATGTATTTGATTGTCCATTAATAGAAAAAATAGACCTTAATATAGAATAGTTAAAATCAGCAGATTTTAAAAGTACATTGAGCTTAGTGTAAGTATTTACAAGTAAATAGTTTAGCAAACACTTTTTGGCTTAAAAAAATAGTTTTTTTTTTGGGAAAATGTACAAAGGAAATATAAGAACCCTGGTGTTCAAGTTTTGGTGTTTTTGGACTGATTTTATAGCAAATTGACTTGTTTTAAGGCTTAAAGTTAACAGGCCTAAGCGAATGGAATAAGAAGTTTGTAAGGAACATAGATTTCTAAGCTATTCAACAACTAGATGTTTTTTGGTCTGTGAAAACACACATTTGTAACCAAATGATAATCAGAAAAAGAATTGAATGTGATTTGAAAATCAAAAATTAAAATATTTGCCCCTCAGTATACGTTGTTGGGATGTTGGTAGATGATTATGTGCAATTTACAAACAGTCGACAATCATTTTTCACAAATATACACGTAATTCAAAATAGTTTCTTCTTAACCGCCGTAAATCGCTCCATATAAGCTTCATACCCGTCCACATTTGCCAGTTCTTTTATCTCAAAAAGATTTCCCTCCAAAGCCAAGTTGCAGATTTTGCTATCGCTTAAAATTCTTGGATGAACCGATCCAATAGTGAGACAGTTTTCCTCAAGCCTCAACGTTTTCATCCGTGGACAGTTGGCTATTTCCGAGGAAATAGTCGAAATTTCATTGCGGTTCAAGTTCAGCTCAGTGACAAACAACGTCGACACGTCACTGGGAATCTGAACAATGGAATTCTCAGACAAATCCAGCACATCCAAATGTTTAAGCCCACAAAAAACAGAAGGAAATTGTTTCAGTTGATTTCCGCTCAAATTCACCTGCTTTAAGTGAATCAAGTTTGTGAAAGTTCTTGGGAGTTGAGTAAGGAGATTTTCACTCGCATTAAAGCTTTCCAGTTTTGTAAGAGCTCCGATTGAATCAGGTAGTTTACTTATTTTGTTTTTACTCAAGTTTAAATGTTTCAATTGCATAAAACGACTGATTTCTGGAGGCAAGACCACAAATTTGTTGTCGGATAGATCTAGAGTTCGTAAACAACCCTCCAATTGTTGAAAACCGGGGGGAAATTGGTTTAGCTTACCGGGGCTCAGCTTGAGAACCCCGGTTTTTTGAGCGGTTTCTATGTGCTGTTTTAGGCCTGAGTTTCCCATCTGAAAAAAAACCGTTATATTTTTAGCATTATCAATATCAATGAAAATCAGGGTTTTTCAATAAAGATCGGGTTGATTTTGAAATGGAGTAAAACAAGCTGAAAATTGATTAAAAGAACCCCACAGACCAGCGTTCAATAGCGACAATCTTTCCTTTCAAAATATTGAAATAACATCTCATCACCCACCAACACAGAACGTATTTCTGCCATCTTTCATCTCGATCTGTCATCTCATTTTTGCCGGGAAAATAATTCGCTCAGGGGCCATAACGAGAGGAAAGAGTATTGGTAAATCATCTGAGAGGAATGTATCCCTGTTGCTTTATCCTTGAAGAACGCGGGTTTTTCGACAATACGTAGAGAGAATGACAAGAAGAGCTGTACAGTGTGTCCAAGATGACGATGTCTGTCGTGGGGATCTTGAAAACCAAAATATCTCGGAAACGAAACGTCGTACGGAAAATCTCTCAACGTAGAACTTAAAAAGTCGCCATGAGGAAGTGTCTTTTGTTTTTCCATATCTTTAAATAACAGGTAATTTTCTTGTCAAGGCTGTGAGCTTTGATTATTTGATTAAATCCTTGAACCGTTCTTATGTAAGTACATTTAAAGAATTAAAATATTATCAAAAATAATATTTCTAAACCTATACTGGGCTAACAAATTAAAAATAGATATAATCACGTAGTGAGAATGAGAAAGAGACCGAATATATGTTACAAAAATTTTGTACTGTTATTAATTATATATCCTTTGAATTATCCTTTTCTCTCTTTCACTCATTTTCTTGTTTGGAAGAAGTTTCACTTCAGCTACGTGTACGATGCTGGACATATTTTTTTTTTCTTTATCAGGTTTTTTTTTATCTTTCTTCTAATATATTCTTATATTTCTTGTAGAGTATTAGATAATGGATGTTGGTATCTTTGGATAGTTTGTGGATTGGAATAGTTAAGATTATTGATATGGTTAAAAACGAAAAAATATTTCTTGCTATTTCCTCAGTTGGACCAATCTTCGAACGTTTCTGCCTACTCGATCTAGGTAAAAGGTTTATTCATCAATCATGACATTCATAAAATATTTGTTTATGAAGGGAGTGCTAGGATAGCAGAGTAAGAATCTTCCATCATAGATTGATTGCATAACTGAGTAATTGATATTTGTAAATTATGTTGTGTACACTAGCAAATTTAAAAAAAAATCCTTTATTGTGATAATAAAATATTAATCTGGCTAATGCTTTTACGGTGTACCGCGAGTATTCATAAAATACCCTTTGACTGAGTGAGTGGTGGATGTTTGCCGGTGGTGAGGTATTTCGTTGAAGTTTTACAGGGTGTTAGTGAATAATTGCGACAAACTTCAGGAGGTAATTTCGGATGAAAAAATAATGACAGTTTGCTATATACGCATTTGTCCGTAAATGCTTCGTTTTCAAAGATATAGGGTGTTAAAATTTTTCTTAACTGAAGATTTCTTGATTGCTCAAAAACCGGTGGAGATTTGCCAATTAAATTTAGTGGGTTTCAAGAGGTAGTTATTGAGCATTTTTTGGTATGAAATTAAGAATTTTATGTTCATCAGTAGCGCACATAATGATCTCATTTTTTTTAAAACGAAGCATTTGCGGACATATGTTTATACAGAGTAACCCATTTGAAAGCAGGCCACCCTCATAACTTTTTAATTTATTGATCGATTTTGACGTTTTTTTTTTTTTAATGTAGAGAGGGGAAAAGGTGTCTTTTGAGGCCATACGTCGCCCGGTTTTTTCCAAAAACCAAGGCCTACTAGAGCATATTTAGAGGCTGAAAAATCCAGAAAACATTAGCAATTTTTTTAGTGAAAATCTGCCTACGTCACTGTATTTTTAATTCTCTGAGATGGGTCTGTACCAAATTTCATGAAAAAATATAAAATTCAAAAATATTATTTCTGTGTGTATTTTTTTTTCTATTTTTTTTGTCAGTGTCGCTTGTTTGTTTTCATTGTATTTTGACATGAGAATATCGATTAAATGTTTATATTTATTTATTTTTTTCTAATAGATTTGCAATCGCAAGAGTTTCGAGGTAAAATACTTCTCAGTGCATAAAAAAATTTATCGTTAATTTTTAATATTTTTTTATGAAATTTGGTACAGATTCAGGGTATGACGAATCCAGGGGCATAGACAGTTTCTTTTACTGTACTAAAAAGGGTTAACTAAGCCTTTTTAACACATAAAGAAACCTTTAGGTTTCTTTTTTCTAAAAAAATCGCTAATATGTTTTCTGTATTTTTCAGCCTCTAAATATAAGGCCTTGGTTTTTGGGAAAAACTGGGCGACGTATGGCCTCAAAATAAACCTTTCCACTCTCCACATTCCAAAACAAAAATTGTCATAATCGCTCCATAAATAAAAATGTTATGGGGGTGGCCCGCTTTCAAGTGGGTCACTCTGTATAGCAAACTGTCATTATTTTTTCATGCAGAGCCTCCTGAAGTTTGTCGCACTTATTCACCGTATACAGGGTGTCCCAAAAAAATGGGATGATACGGTAACAGCAGATTCCTCACACAAAAATATTGCGATCGACACGGAATTGTGTATTCCGAAAGTTGTTATTAACGGAGATACAAGGTGTCAAAGATGAATTTAAATTTTTGATTTTTTTCAATAACTTTTGAAATAATCAAGTTATTTTGATGAAATTTGGTGAATGAGGGTTGTTTGACATGGAAAATTCATATTTTTATCTGATCTTGGTAAGGCTCTTATATGTAGGGGGCGCCACTTACACATCTTTCCACTCATTATTAATAGTCATACATTATTTGTACACACTTGAACATTTTGTTTAATTGAAAAATTTATTTCTCCGTCATTCTCAAGTAAAAAAGGTATTCCTTGTGAAAGTGGATAGGAGTAACTTCATTGCACTTGAAGTAATCCATGCAACGTGCAATGTGGTTCCGAATGGAAAAATTTGAAAATAAACATAGGGGGCATCGAATAAACGCCGTTGTCACGGTAATTTTGACAAGTGTCGTGATGTTCAATGTTTCTTATAGAAAAAAAAAGAAAAAAAACATTTTTTTTTGTTAAAAAATATTAAATTAGATGAATTTTTTTTTAAATAAAGAAACAAGGATCATTCAAGCTAATGTCAACATTACCATGATAACGCGCCCACTATATTTATTTTCAAAATTTTCCATTTAAAACCACATTGCATGGATAACTTCAAGTTCAAATATCTCAGAAGGTTACTCCTAGGCACTTCTACAAAGTATACCTTTTTCATGTAAATATGATGGAAACATCAATTTTTCAATTTTGAAAAAGTGTACGAGTGCGTACATAAAAGTTATGAATAAGTGAAAAGGTGTGTAAGTGGCGACCCTTGCAAGTAAGAGCAATTCCGTGCTCACCATTGAATTCCAAACTACGTACCTGGAAAGGACCCACCTTTTATTGAGAGTAAATGGAGTGGA
This sequence comes from Orchestes rusci, assembly GCA_958502075.1. Lineage (NCBI taxonomy): Eukaryota > Metazoa > Arthropoda > Insecta > Coleoptera > Curculionidae > Orchestes > Orchestes rusci. Next base: position 7,078,002 of record OY293308.1, on the reverse strand, counting down.
GATAGCGATGGTTACGGATATCTATCTCCTTTTATTTCATTGGCCTAAGTGCATGGAGTAGAGAGAGAGAGATCGCGCTAGTTACGGATTTCTATCTCTTTTCAACTCAATGTCCTTTATGTGGACAGAAATGACACACTTTACGATTCGTTGTCGACAACGACACCGACTGGGTCCCTTCCAGATACGTAGTATTTAGTTCTCTGACGTAGTATTCAGTGCAATGGTGTTCACATTTGAATTTTTTATGTCAGACAACCCCCCCCCCATAGATACCAAATTTCATCAATATAACTTGATTAATTCGAAGATTATTCAAATGAGTCAAAAAATTGAAATTCTGCTTTATTGACACCCTGTATCTTTTAATATCAATTTTCGGGATAGACAAGTTTGGGGCGATCGCAATATACCTATATCATATATCATATGTCCCATTCTTTTTGAGACACCCTGTATTTAATGTCGAAGAAAAAGATCGAAAAAATAGGCAGTCCCAGCGGATCATTACGAAATACAATCATAATAATATAATCCTAAAATAAATGACAAAAATGTTTCTTTTAGTGAAGAGTGAAGGGGTCTCGGAAGGGGTTATATCGTTCTTGACAGGGTTCTTGAGGAAAAATACTCCATTATAATATAAATCTAATTAATTGCAGATAAAGATAAAACTGATGATAGTAACTGATTGTTTTGGTACTTTCAGCAAATCTGCATTGATTATTTTGGTAAGCTCTCAACAACAAGTAGTGCCTCACTGTCTTTTTATCTGTTGCAGAATCATATTGATCAATTGTGAATACACAACCTACCTTCAAATAACTCCTATTCAATACATTGAATCCGTATTATTCGGTTGATGGTGTTATGTTAACTTTAATATGATATTCACTTTTAATTTTCAGATAAATACAAATAAAACACAGATAGAATTTAACTTTGACGTGTAGTGTATACATACATTTCTAAAGTTACATGCATCGGTTTGAAGACACTGCCAAGCACGTGACTGCTGCGTTTTGATGAATCCGGGTGTCATGTGACAAGTCATATAGTGCTATCCTTTTTTGCTACGGCGTTAGCCGCTCTCCGCTCTGCGTAATTACGTTCTACGTTCGTTGTCTTGTTTATATGGCGGTGTAGCAGTGTACGATTGATACGAATTTTCCAGAATTTGTGCCAGTTCTCTTGAATTGTCTACATTTTTCAATCAATTCCGATAATAAAAGCATTTTTTCATATCTAGGTAAGTTATCCGTTGTGAAATATGCACAAATTGATCTAAAAATGCATTTTCAAGTTGTGGCAGCTGGGTTTTGTTTTTGTTTATTTCCTTGTCCACCCAATCAGCGATTGCCTTTTTCACGTATAATTATTCGTTTTATTAATTATTGGGGTAAGTTTAAGCTTTATGTCATTAATAACTCGATCAAGGGCTTTCGCATACGCTTGTTAAACGTTTTTGTTTAATGCATAAAAAACGTGTTACAAGTTAACATGTGCTTGTGTTGGTTAAATTTAAATATTTTAAAAATAGCGCTAGTTATCCGGTGCCACGATAAGAAAATGTTTACCGGGGCGTTTATAAATAGAATGGCATATTATGTAAGGTGTTTGTTTGAAAACAATGTTGAAAAATGTTATTATGCCGTGAAATCTATGGACTGCAATTTATTGTTATTGGTTTAACGACGTCAAAATGTATTGCTGAAACTGCTGCTAAATATGCAACGAGTTTGTATGTGTACATGATAAGGTACCCTTAACGTTAATGTGGAGCTTGAAATATTCTTCCGAAAGAGCCGTATTTCAATTGCGCCACTTCTTTCACTAAGCTAAGGATCCAATATAAGATATGAGTGGCGCAATTAGGCACTAGCTCGTGACGTCACACACATAACCTCAAATTTGATCGGGGGGACAACAATACGTAGCTAATGCTCTTGTTCTGTGAAGTTATTCGTGTTTTGTGGTGTATTTGGACTTTTTTTCATCATTTGTGAGATTTGGACTCATAACTTTCAGTTTTTAGTGCTGTGAAGTTGCGTGAACATTTAAAAAAATAATTTCATGTTTTGGCAAATGTGTCAACACCGTGTCTTTGCCATTGCCGTATTGCCAAGTGTATTGAAAGTAGGTAATAGACATTTTATATCCAAAAATTGTTTTTTTCCGTCCAAATAGCCGTTTTTTTCATCTGTGCACGTGGTTTTGTATAGTCTATAGACACCAGAATGTGTCCATATAGGCCAAATTGCTTATGATAAGTTTAATGGCAAAAAACCGTGTTCTAAACTCCCTTTGTTGTCCCCCGATCAAAATTTGAGGTTATGTGAATATGACGTCATCTAGCACCTAATTGAAATACGGTACTTACGGTAGACAATACAGTTCTCGTGTCTTTCACGCTAAGATAAACGGTAACGTTGTAGACACGGTATTTTGAATGTGATTTCAGTGTTCTCGTGTCCAAGTCAACCAATCCGCATTCGCTATTTTGTTTACTTTTGAGTGCTGTATTATCTCTTTTTCTGATCAAATTCAAATTTCCTTGTCCAACTTTGTTTTTTATATCATTGAATATAAAAGAACTAATGGAGATTACTGTTATAATGATTAATAATTCCTTAGTTGAGACAGAATTAGAATATGGTTTGATACTCAGTATTATAACAATTTAATATAATATATTTATTAATAGCCACACGTGCTTGCAGACGTGGAATTTAATCGTCCTGTGATAACCTAAACCTTTTCTTCTTATTCTGTTCACCTATTTATTTTCTCTGACCTCGGATAATAAACAAAGTTGAGAAAAACATGATCAAAACAAACTAGACTCCGATACACAGCATTATTTTGACAACTTTTTGACGTCAAATAAGGTTACCGATTACGGTGATAATCCCGCTATCGTTTATTTCACGCGCCGCTAAGCCGAATACGCTGAGATCTGTCATACTTGTGAAATAGCGTTACGGTATGTGAAATTTAGACAGCACGAGAACTCTCCAATTTTTAGATCCACCTTGAACTTTAAGGATACCTCTAGCTTTTCTGTGACTTAAGATGACATTGAAATGTCGTCCATGTACGTATTTTTGGTCATGTTTAAGTTTCCCTGCGTTTATTTCCTTACACGATACAATATGTATCGGGCTTCCAGAATACAGGGTGTCCGGAAAGTCAACGATAATACTGAAGGGGTGATGAACCAACTCATAAGCATCCAGGAAAACATAATAGGACCTTTGTGACAACTCTATGGTTTTCGAGATATTGCCTCTAGAAGTTGAAAATATTCAATAAGAAAGGTTATTTTACAGAAAAATAATTTATTTACATTTTCTTTTTTACTAAGTACGTGGAAATTTTCGTGACTGGCTTGTAATTGCAAAGGAAAAGGTTATGGGGAGCAGTAAAAAAAATATATGTTTTTCTGGAAGCTTATGAGTTGGTCTATCACTCCCTTCAGTATTATCGTTGACTTTCCGGACACCCTGTATGATCGCTCTACGTCGTGCAGCTATCAATGAATAAATATGGCGGTCTTTTTTGAATGTGACGTCATGCGCGGTAGGTTACGAATTTGAGTTCATTGTGTAGCATACCGGTGTATGTGTATCTTGCTATACAGGGTGTTACAAATTCGAGTGTATGCATGGGGATCTCGTAAACCGTAAGAGATACAAGGTCGGTTAAATTATTGCGGCAAAGTTGCGTATTTTGATGCTTAACAAAATGCCGTTTTGAAAGTCAAGAAATTCCGACTATGTTCGAAATTATCCGAAAACAACCGAAATTTTCCAAAATCGTTTTAATTTTTTCTGACCACATTCGAAAAGATATTTTAAAATGAATTGCCACTTTTTGCCCTTCACAAGATAGCGTTATTAAATCAAAGAACCGACGTTTCGTCTATGAGCAGCCATCATCAACTTTGTTTTTTTTTAATAAGGTCCTGGATTTTTTTATTACGGATTTAAAGAGCCTCTCATGTTCATGTTCCTAAACCAACGATGTATCGCACTTATTTAAAAAGTAAAAATTTATTTTTTGTCTCAATGACACATGAGTTCTTATGAAAAAATCCATTAACGACGTAGTCGGGATTTCTTGGCTTTCAAAACAGCATTGAAAATACGCAATTTTGCCTCAATTTAACCGACGTTGTATCTCTTACGGTTTACGATATCCCCATGCATACACTCAAATTTGTAACAGCCTGTATAACAACAACGTTGATAAATTAAGGCAGTACAGCATATAAACGAGCGTGCGAGATACAGGATGGTATTTATTGTTCATGTTTTGTTTGTTTCATGTACTGGGTGTCCCTGAATATGTGGACGATTTTTAGGTTTCATAAAGAACCCACAAAAAAAAATTATCGAAAATTGTTGACAAGTTTCTATATAAACATGTAAGGACTGCTTATTTTGTTCTGTAACAGTCGGTTAAAGACTTGTACAGGGTGTCTCAACGATAGAATAAAGTGAATTTCTGTTTATTTTATTATAACTAGGATCAAAATCATAAGTGCCATAGTGTAAAGGGTGAAAAGCACACACTCTGAAAAAAAAAATTGGTGTATACAGGGTTTGTTACAAAAGTGTGGCGTGAAAAAGTATGATTTTTTTAAATGGACTCCATATTTGATTTTATTTCTTGATTTTATGTGTTAATTTTTTTTGTTCAGGAGTTCGTGGGAGGCAGTCAATGTTACGAGTAAGGCTACATTAAGTCTTCTTAATTCACTTTCAAGCTTTCGGGGAATTATTCACCCTTCTCATTCATCTTTTAGAAGAAGGGTGAATAATTCCCCGAAAGCTCGAAAGTGAATAAAGAAGATCTAAAGTAGCCTTCCTCGTATCATTGACTGCCTCCCACGCACTCCTGAACATTATTTTGTCCGCTCCAGTCACGAAACTAACAGCAATCAACTTTTTTTGTTATAAAATATATGAGTTTGAAATTGATAGTTTTTCAAAAATTCGAATCTAACTGTAAAATTCAACATTTTCATGATCCCGAAAATTAACTATTTTATCAGTTGATTGATAAGTACTACACCTTTTCCACATGTAATTGCGAATAATAAATTTAATCTAATAAGAATATGGGAGTTGTGTGCCATTTGGAAAAAATGAGATTTTTTGTTTTGAAAATCGGAAAGTTTGGACTGTTATAATAAGTACCCTGTGTAACGAATGACGAATATTTCATGGCCAAACATTCATATGACACAAGTTCTTATCCAAGATAACTGAGAAAACAATGGACAATCTGCACATTTTTTGGAAATATGAAAAATATAAGGATTAGTGAGTACTGATGCCATTGATGTTTAAAGAATCAATCCACGACCTCTATTAATGTAGTAATCACCGATTGAAGAGAGCATATCAACATCCACTACGTCACGGAAGACATTATCGTTCTTCGTCTGGCGTATTGTCTGTAATAGCTCTGTCTCTCTCGAGAGAGGGTAATTTAGCCCCACCCCGTTTTCGATGATACAGAGAAATTCGCGTTTTATTAGAATATTTTAGAGTATTTCGGAAACATTTTTTTGCCGACGACTTTCAGATATTGTCTAGAATACGTATATAAAATTTCAAGTCATTTGAAAATGTATGCAAATTGACCATTATTTTTCGATGTCATGAAAATGCTAAATTTTAGAGTTGGATCCCAATAATTCAAAAACTATCAATTTTAGACCCTCACATTCTATAATAAAAAAGAGTTTATACTTATCCATAGAATCCAGAAAAAAATCAAACATAGGGTATTCCATTTGAAAAAATCATACGTCACACGTTTATGACACACCCTGTATACTCCTGAATATTTTGATTATCAATGATTATCCTCAGATACATCATTGTATTCAAAATTCCAAACACACCTCGGTTATGTTCAAAATATTTATCAACAATCATTGCTATTGAACGATCCATATCCACTCAACAATGTTTTGCATTCTGAACAACTCCCTGGACGGGAACTCCATCAATACCACTCGTGGAGGTTTCTTGTGTGATCTCGGTCTTCATCCATTCACTTTCTTGACGTTCTACAGCTGATCTAGCACTGGAATAATTTTGTGTTATTTCCAGGAAAAACCCTTAATTGGCCGGTTAGACTACTTTCTATGAGTCACATTTAGTTGAAAGTCTATTAAAAAAAATCAGTTTGTTGACCCAATAAAATTGCATACTTTTCAAAATATTGTGCTGATGCCAACTTTTCGCCGTTTTCTTACTACGCCAAAATCCGAAACACGCGGATATTAGTGGTGCATTTTCAACCGTCTGTATCAAATTAAAAATAGATTTAAAAAAAATAAGGTACGCTCTTGATATTCTCACATCTGAAACGAAACACTGCAATAAGTCACATTTTGTTGCGGATCGCATATTTATCTGCAGATAAGTCGCTCTTATCTTGTTTACTATCTCTTTACAGATACTACAGAATCCAATCTGACCAGCCCTAAAAGATAGCTTGGCTCTTTTGCCAGGTGCCTTTGCAAGGTTCACTTGTTTCCACTTTATATTTTGCTGAATCGAAAAACCAAAAAAATGTCCAAAGATCACGGCGATGTTTCTGTTGAGGAGGATATCGAGAAGGTAAACCATGGTATTTTCTGAGTAACGATTGCTTGTAAAACTTAGTTTCCAATAAGAATATTTTGAAGTTTGCAATCTATGGTTTCCACTTTTGGATCATGTTTATTTATATAGATTGTGGAGAGGGAAATGGCGGCAGCCGCCAAGGAAAATGCAACGGGAAGTGGAGAAGGAAAAGCTGCGGAAGTAGTCAATAAGCGTAAGGCTAGGAAGGTGCATCGTCAAAACAGCAAGGATAGTGCTCCTAATGTGGGTGGTGGCTTTGTGCACAAACCTAGGTAAGATGCGCAGAATCATTGCTTTCCATCTCAACAGCTATATAAGTTTTTTCAATGTTAATTTTTTGAACCATTGGTTAAATTCTAGCCTCTTTCCAGTTAGATCGTGACGTTTTATAGTGGAAGTGGTTTTTTTTGGTAATTAGTGTTCTCTCTTAGTGCTATAACTTTTATGTTAGTTATATACGTATTACAGTAAATATTTGATAGTCATCAGTGAAACAAATTTAACGAAATACCCGAAAATATACTAAATAAATAAAAAAGAAAACTAACCTCTTTTCAAAGTCTTAATCCTTGTTGACAGGCAGGGTTGACAGTCACTAGAAATGGGTTGTTTGGTTGGTTTTTGTTACAATAATTATGGAACTCATATTTATTTTTTTGTGACGCCCTGTATATTTTCAAGGGGATTATGGCAGAGTCTTGATACATTCTCGTCGATGCTGAATTTATCGCTGACAGTCTGATGGGTGATTCAACTCACTATTATAATTTTTAAGAAAGTCAAGTACAGTAGAAAATGTCTAGAAAGTTGTTTTTTTTTACACTTGAAATTTTAACTTCGCAATGCCCTGTTTATTTTCAAAGATTTTATGTAGTTTTGGTATATTCTTGTTCAAGCTGATTATATTGCTGACAATTTGACAGGTCAACTAATCCTCTTATCATCATTTTTGAGAAAGTTACTGTGAAAATGGGGAACTTGCATGAAAAATTATTTTTTCGATTTTTTTTATTGCAAACCAAAGAAAATCGCGAAAAAATCGATACGTATTTTTTTATTTCGTTCAAATATGATTTTTCCAATAGTTATTCAAGGTTACAGTTTTGTATACGTATACAGGGTTTTTCACTTAAAACTCCGCACGTCAATATCTCGGAAACGAATAGGAATATTTGATTTCTGTTAAAAGTAGTCAATGTATGGGGTCGAGTAGTTATTTTTCACAGTTAAAAAAATTCGACGGCTACCAAGAGTAAAGCGTCGCGACGCATCGAAAATATTAATCGATTGCAGGGACTTTGAAATTACGCGCATGCAAAAGTACGAGTTATTTATAAACTTTTTTGTTATTCCGTCGAACTCATTTATTCTACTCAGTTTTGAGATATACAGTGTGTCCAAGATAAGGATGTCTATCACGGGGATCATGCAAACGGTGAGAGATACAAGGTCGGTTAAATAGAGGCAAAGTTGCGTATTTTGATGCTTAACAAAATGCCGTTTTAAAAGCCAAGAAATTCCGACTAAGTCCGGAATTATCCGAAAAAAAACGAAATTTTTCAAAATTGATTTCATTTTTCCCTGACCACATTTGAAGAGATATTTTGAAATGAATGGAACTTCTTCATCGCCACTTTTTGCCCTTTACAAGATAGCGTTATTAAATTGAAGAACCGACGTTTCGTCTATGAGCAGCCATCATCAACTTTGTTTTTTTAAATACGGTCCTGGATTTTTTATGACGGATTTTGAGGGCCTCTTATGTTCCTAAACCAACAATGTATCGCAATTATTCAATAAAATTATGTTGATGGATTTTTCCATAAGAACTCATGTGTTAGAGGGAGACAAAAAATACATTTTCAATAGGATTAAAAACAACCACCTCTTTTTTAATTAGTGCGATACCTCGTTGGTTTAGGAACATAAGAGGTTCTTAAAATCCGTAATAAAACATCCAGGACCGTATTTAAAAAAACAAAGTTGATGATGGCTGCTCATTGACGAAACGTCGGTTCTTCAATTTGATAACACTATCTTGTAAAGGGCAAAATGTGGCAATGAAGAAGTTCCATTCATTTCAAAATATCTTTTCAAATGTGGTCAGAAAAAAATGAAAACAATTTTGAAAAATTTCGGTTTTTTTCGGACAATTTCGGACTTAGTCGGAATTTCTTGGCTTTTGAAACGGCATTTTGTTAAGCATCAAAATACGCAACTTTGCCTCCATTTAACCGACCTTGTATCTCTCACGGTTTTCAAGATCCCCATGATAGACATCCTTATCTTGGACACACTGTATATCTCAAAACTGAGTAGAATAAATGAGTTCAACTGAATAACAAAAAAGTTTATAAATAACATGCACTTTAGCATGCGCGTAATTTCAAAGTCCCTGCAATCCATTAATATTTTTGATGCGTCGCGACGCTTTACTCTTGGTAGGCGTCGAATTTTTTTAACTGTGAAAAATAACCGCTCGACCCCATACATTGACTACTTTTCACAGAAATCAAATATTCCTATTCGTTACTGAGATATTGACTTGCGGAGTTTTAAGTGAAAAGCCCTGTATACATAGATATACTGAGCATGGTGTTCCAATGTTATGACGTCATAAGATTGCAATTTTAGCGCACTTCAAAGTGATTTTTGACTAACAACAAAATTATTTTTTCATTGACTTTCGAATTTAGAAATAAAAAAATTTGATGCAAGTTCCCCATTGTCTAGGACGCTGTTCTTATTGAAACTTACGATCCTTATTTGCGACGCCCTGTATATTTTCAAGGGAACTATGGAGGAGTTTCAATATGTTCTCGTTGAAGCTGGCTATATTGCTGAAAATTTCATACCAGTCAATTCTAACCAATCATAGGCTTGCAATTTAATATGTTGGCCTATGGCAACGACCTAATTTTATCGGAAATCACCCTACTCATAATCACGTGACTGGAAGAATTATAAGTGGAAATCTCCCTGGCTTTGCATCTGGATGTAGCTCCCATATGATTACAGTGTTGCCGTCCCCACTCTCCCTAACAATCCCAACCCAACCCAACTTTCACAGACAGAGATAAGACAAACGGCAACACTGTGGTTGGTGCATGGGAGCTACATCCAACCGCTACTATTAAATCTTCTCAAATAGTTTTAGCATGAAATTTTCTTGCCGAATCTCCCGCGAGCTCGAATTAAAAATCCGGAAATAATTCGAGCTCTAGGAAGATTATAAGTGACAATTTGACGTGTGAATCAACCCTTCATCATCATTTTCAAGAAGGTCACTGTACAAATTGTCTAGGACGTTGTTCTTGTTGAAACTCACAATCTTTACTTTGCCAGGCCCTGTATATTTTCATGACGGCTATGGAGGAGTTTTGGTATATTCTCATTGAAACTGACTCTGCTGATAATTTGACGCTTGAATCAATCCTCTATCATCATTTTTGAGAAAGCTACAGTAAAAAATGTCTGGAAAGTTTTTTGTTGAAATTGAAATCTTCACTTTGCGACGGCCTATACATTTTCAAAGGGGTTATGGAGGAGTTTCAGTATATTTTTATTGAAGCTGATTGTATTGCTGACAAATTTGACGTTTGAATCAAGACTCTATCATCATTTTTAAGAAAGTTACGATCAAAAATGTCTAGGAAGTTGTTTTCGTTGAAACTTGAAATCTACACTTTGCGACGCCCTGTACATTTCAAGGGGATAATGGCAGAGTTTCGGTATATTCTCGTTGAAGCTGATTCTATTGCTGACAATCTGACGAGTGATCTAACCCACTATCATAATTTTTAGGAAAGTTACGGTAAAAAAGATCTAGAAAGTTGTTTCGGTTAAAACTTGAAATCTTCACTTTGCGACGGTTTGTATATTTTCAAGAATGTTACGTAGGTGTTTTAGTGTATTCTTGTTAAAGCTGATTCTATTACTGACAATTTGACGTGTGAATCAACCCTACATCATCATTCTTAAGACAGTTACAATAAAAAATGTCTAGAGAGTTGTTTCTGTTGGAATTGAAATCTTCACGTTACGACGTTGTTGTGGAGAACAAAGAGTGCGGAGGGGGGTATGAGATTCCCATGACCAAAGCAAAAGCAAAGTTACAATTGACGAAATGTTTTTGGAATCATTTAAAGAATGATGCATTAAATTTGGGAGTGCACGTGCACATGTGCACTTATTGAGGATCAAATCTCCATTACAGATCCTGGAAAAACAGTCGTCGTTCCCGAAACGGTTACGGCAGAGGCCTACCGAAAAAAGGAGGAGCCGGTGGCAAAGGGGTCTGGGGCAAACCAGGTTCTGAACTTCTGGAAGACTTTGAAGACATCAATGATCCGAACTTCGACTCTGAACTGGAATCGGGCGACATTGAACTGAAAGTAGTCGTACCGGAAGTTTCTAGTGACCTGTTGAAGAAAAAGTGCGAACCAATCATTTTGGAGTTCTTTGAAAGTAACGACTTTCAGGAGGTGCTGCAATCAGTGCAGGAAATTGTACCTGTTGGTCGTAGAGATGTTTTTGTTCAACAAGCAATTGAAATTGCAATGGACCATAAACCGTCTCATCGAGAGTTGACTTCGGTTTTGATTTCCGATCTTTATGGATATGCTGTAACGGAAGTGGATATTGTGAAGGCGTTTGAAAATCTTCTGGCCAATTTGAGTGATCTTATTCTGGATATTCCGGATGCTCCTATTGTTTTGGGTAAGTTGTTTGAATATTTTTAACAGTTACATGTGGGAAAAGTGTTTTTGTCATTCATGACAATAAAATTAAAAGCTGCACATCTCATAAAACAATTGAGGGTATTGTGCTCGACAAATTCTAGTCCTTGAAATCGGATGCGTTTGGTTCCGACAGCAAAATTTGGTTCTACCACGTTAAAACTTCGTTATTTCCCAAAAAAAGGTCACCTGAGGCACAGATATATTGGAGGTATAACATAAGAATATGATGTGGAATACAAATTCATACAAAAGTATTGAAATAAAACTTAAAACGTTTTTTTGAATCCACTAGATGTGCTTGTTGAAACTGCCATATTAAAGGCATCAGTTCATCAGCAAATGGCAACATCGTGTTCGCCAAAATGTTTCGGTACATAAACCGGTCCATTTTTCCAATTATTTTAGTTATTGGACCTGTTCCGGATCTGGAAAAGTATCCCCAAACCATAATACTGCCACCCTCATGTTTCACTGTAGGTTTCTGATATTTAATATCAAAATTATTCTATTCTATAATTCTCGGTAAACAAATTCAAAAGCAAATAAGCATTTTGTAGTTCAGATAATGCTCTTTCATATGAGCCATTTGTTCAAAAAAACAATTGAACTTTACCCACTGCTTTAATTTGATAGACAAAAAGTGTAAATACATAGTCAGTAAATATTAAAATGATATTATCGATTTAATTTCATAGGCAAAATTCTATGAAAATCCTATTTTTTAATTGGTGTTGGTTGTTACGCCCCTTAGCGACCATTTCAGAAACTTGAAAATATTTTCCAGGTTTTTCTCTTGACCGTTTTAGTAATATAATTTTTTGCCGCAATCCTCTACGATGAATTGTTTCCCAGATACAGTACCCCGCATTCTTAGTTGCCCACCCTGACATTTTTCCGGTTCTATCTCAAGTACGGTGACTGAAATCTGTGATAATAAAACGCGGTTATGAAAACTAACGATCATTTTTCCTCCCTGCAAAGTGTTCGGTGCCCCTGAATTTTACGGTGATGAAATAAATCACAAAATCCCTTGAAATGGAATGAGATCAGAGAAAATTCAAGCGGACGGATACCTCACTGTGATTTCGTAAGAGTTTAACACTATACTTTTTCTACGATTGTCAATTAATATCACTATCGTGTTATCGATAAATCGATATTGGGTGTAAACGTAGCACACCGTAGATAATGAAACCATTTTCCACGGGTTGCTAGGCAACGAGTAGGGAATGGTTTCATTTCCTACGGTTGCACAATTTGCTACGTTTTCTAATCGATATCGATTGCACAATAGTGACATTCCTTGACAGTCATTTCAGTGGGGGGGGGGGCTAAGGTGTGAATCTGAATTTGCGTTGATACCTGAGTCTTGCTAGTATGTGCCTGAATAGTATCTTAATTGTCACAAAAGTGGGTGGAGCTTATAATGATTCCAACAAATTCGTATCCCATCTTAAAATCCCATAAGAAACTTTTTCTTGAGTGTTTTTGAGTTTGTTAGAAGCCAATAAGACTTCGAGCAGTGGTACTTAATTAGACGAGAGTGATATTTAATGGAATCATATAAGTTTTTGACAAGGTCAGTTGATGTAAGTGTATAATTGATGCTTGGAAACATTCTTAGGTTATCCAGTTTATCGACTTGTCTCGAGACTATTTTAGGGAAAATGACTTTGACGCATGTTTTCAAGCTATCTAGTATTAATGCTTCATTTGAGATCGACAATAAATGTTTAAAGACATTTTCTGAGGTTATGGTACTGATTGTTTGTTTTTGTTGTGTAAATTCCAAAATCACGATAATATCTGAGATTTGAGAAGTTTTATTGCAGTTTTTAAAGAAATTGCCGTTTTTAGAGAAATCATTATTGCTAGAAAGGTTAAAATTTGCTTCAAAGCCATTTTCTTCAGTATAGTCTGAGAAAAAGCTGATGAAAAGTGGACAAATATAGCCTCAAAATGTTTCCAAGCATTAATTATACACTAACATCAAGATAGAATCATGAGTCGCTAAGGAACATTCAAACAGTGATGGAAAAATGGGATCGGTAGGTGGAGCTTAGAGTAGCTGCAATATGGTGACATAGACAGGGGCGAAATGGCCCACAGATAGAAAAACAAAATTGTCACTCTAGGTTTAAACTTTATTCGAATTTATTTACGGTAACATTATATTTTTGATTTATTAATCATAATTGTTTCAATTTACCATTCACTATTCATCATATGTGTAAAGTATTATAAAACAATCTGGAAAAAGTATTTTCCAATCGTGAAACTTGATTCAATATTATGTACAAAACGAAACAGTACTGGAGTAGATACTTAACAAAACAATATGAAGTAAAACTAAAACGATGCAACAAACAACAGATGTATAACAATTATTAGCTATGCTAAAATAATAAAAAACATCCAGTTCAATATCATCTTGACATAAATAAAGAGGAATAAGAAAGATGACAGTGAACAAAAAAATTAATGACTGAATTTTAGATCTTCCATTGCAAGCGAAACGTGGTCAATCACTCGTATATCTAGGTACTTCGCAACAATGTTTTTCATTAGTAAATACCAATGATTGTCCAATACAAATTGATCATAGTCATGACTGAGTTAATTGGAAAAAATATTGGAATCTACAATATAACGTGATCAAACATTCACAAATCTCAACCATATAAATATTTCAGTAAACTCGACACAAATTTCATATTCCGGTCCTGTATCATGCTATACTAACCTATGAAATGTGATTCCAGTCAATTTTTTTCTTATCGATAGCGTCTCTTCTCGCGCAACTTCTCAGGGCACATGAAACCATAATCGAGAAATGTAACAACACACAAAAATCACAAAATAATCCACACAACACAGCTAAAACTCAGAGAAACCGTTCTACAAATGTAAACAAACAGTTTGACAGAACGATCGCGGTAAGATGGCGAAAGTGATCCCATTGTAGTCACGTGATGTCGTATCCACCCCTTTCCACCTCCATGTACACTAAAATCAACTTACCTTGTCAAAAACTTATATAAATCCAGTATATACCACTCTCGTCTAACCAAATATCACTGCTAGAAGTCTTATTTGATTCTAATAAATTCAAAATCGGATAAAAATTTGTTGGACAAAATATAAGCTCCACCCACTTTGTGACTTAGCCAGTCTATTTGATGCTCAATTCTCACACCGACCGTAATTTCTTCGCGTCTTCTTTTGTGGAGATGAAACACGTCGGCGGCTCGCCTTGTCTCCTAAGTGCCTGCACCGCGCCGCCGCCTCTCGCCACCTTTCTCAACCTTCTTTGATCTCAAGCCTCTTTGAGCAGATATAGATTGGAGATGAAGGAGCATTGCGATGAATTGCAAAAACAACATGACGTATAATTTCGCGAAAATAATAAAAAAGTGTCCAAAATAAAAAATTACACAGTAAACACTTTCCTTACAGGGAATTTCATTGCCCGTGCCGTCGCCGACGACTGCATCCCGCCACGATTCATCGTGGACATAAAAGAAAAAAGTGACGAGAAGATTTTCCAAGAAGCCTTAGTCCATGCGGACACCCTCCTCTCCATGGAGCACGGCTTAGTCCGTCTGGACAATGTTTGGGGTGTGGGCGGGCCTTTAAGGCCCGTCCAAGCCTTGACAAGACAAATGGGACTGCTGTTGAAAGAGTTTGTCTCGTCTGGCGATGTGGAGGAGGCTTCGAGATGTTTGAAAGAGTTGGAGGTGCCTCATTTCCATCATGAATTGGTTTATGAGGCGATTGTCATGGCTTTGGAGGCCAATAAAGAGCATACAGAGAGGAGTATTTGCAAGCTATTGAAGGCCTTCGATGATCGGGTGTTGGTGACTAGAGATCAACTGGAACGGGGATTTTTCCGAGTGTTTGATGATTTGTCTGATATTTATAAAGATGTTCCTTTGGCTTATGTGATCTTGGATAGGTGAGTTTTTTGTTTTTTTTACTAGGGTTTACTGCTACTTTGTGAGTTGTTCATTATTGAGTGGAACGTTTCTGGATATAGCTGTGAAAGTGATAACATAGTGGGTGGCTAACGAGAACAACAGGCCGTGGCGCGTTCAAAAATTTTAGCGGACAGTGAACATTTGAGGGTGACAGTTTTGTTTTTTATAATGTTAAAAGCAAAGAAATACGCATCAACTAACCATGCACCGTTTTCTTGGTATTTTCAGAAAAAAATAATATACAGGGTCTTTCACTTGAAACTCCGCACGTCAATATCTCGGAATCGAATAAGAATATTTGATTTCTGTAAAAAGTAGTCAATGTATGGGGTCGAGTAGTTATTTTTCACAGTTAAAGGAATTCGACGCCTACCAAGAGTAAAGCGTCGCGACGCATCGAAAATATCAATCGATTGCAGGGACTTTGAAATTACGCGCATGCAAAAGTACGAGTTATTTATAAACTTTTTTATTATTAAGTCGAACTCATTTATTCTACTCAGTTTTGAGATATACAGTGTGTCCAAGATAAGGATGTCTATCACGGGGATCTTGAAAACCGTGAGAGATACAAGGTCGGTTGAATGGAGGCAAAGTTGCGTATTTTGATGCTTAACAAAATGCCGTTTTAAAAGCCAAGAAATTTCGACTAAGTCCGAAATTATCCGAAAAAAACCGAAATTTTTCAAAATTGTTTTCATTTCTTTCTGACCACATTTGAAGTAAATGGAACTTCTTCATTGCCACTTTTTGCCCTTTACAAGATAGCGTTATTAAATTGAAGAACCGACGTTTCGTCTATGAGCAGCCATCATCAACTTTGCTTTTTTAAATACGGTCCTGGATTTTTTATGACGGATTTTGAGGGCCTCTTATGTTCCTAAACCAACAATGTAATTTGTCGGATTATTCATAAATAATATATTCAAATTTTGATATTTATTGCGGTGAAAATATCATGATATACAGGGTCGCTGATATGTATGGAAACGGTCGATTATTGGTCAAACTGTACCTGCTACTCGAAAAAGTTAAATAGAGAAGTTGACGGGTTTTTGAATATTTATTAGTTGATGAAAACTAGAATTATACAGGGTCAGTCATAAAGTCGTGGGACAACAGAGTTGAATTTTTTTTAAATAGAACCCCTGAATATTATTGAATATTTAAATTCCTTCTTCAATTTTGAGGAAAAATTGTAATAATAATAATGTTCCTAAATCTAGCAGTCTCGAGTTATCTTTGTCAAGCTTTAAAACTCAAACGGTTCAAGATGGAGAAAAACGGTCTGAACTATTCAATTATCTGAATAGCTCTTGAAAAGTAAAGGTGCGAAAGTTCAGACCATTTTTCTCTATCTTGAACTGTTTGAGTTTTATAGCTTGTCAACCCCTAAAACTAAACTTTTTTTTATCAAACTTTGTCCAGTAGCTCGTATAGTTTAACCAATAATCGACCGTTTTTCTACATATCAGCGACTCTGTATATGTATATCATGATATACATGATATATCACTTGATAAAAATCAGCGAACCCTGGATTAAAGTTACCTATATACTTGATGTAGGTAGCACCACCTATTGTATTGTATTGGATATGCATATTACCAGCCTTTATATCAAGACAAAAGACAAGTAACAAAACAAATATTCCTAACCTAAACATCCCTCATATGAATATTATTTACTTTTTTTTCAGCCATGTTGTCATGTTTCCTGAATGTTCCAAAGTTTTATGAAAAAATACCCGGAAAAATAAATTAATTCAACTTCACTAAGTCATCAAAAATCATTTTTTAAGGTGTAAATTTGTATTGAAATTTACGTTTTGTCTTGAAACTTGGCAACATCTGGCCGT
The DNA here is from genome assembly GCA_958502075.1 of Orchestes rusci. Classification (NCBI taxonomy): domain Eukaryota; kingdom Metazoa; phylum Arthropoda; class Insecta; order Coleoptera; family Curculionidae; genus Orchestes; species Orchestes rusci. Next base: position 7,060,781 of record OY293308.1, on the reverse strand, counting down.
GAAGTTAAGGCCAGTTTCTCTGACGCTATTGTTTATAAACACCGTTTTGTGAGGTTAGGGAGTTAGTAGTGAGTTTATTCCTCAATTTCTCAGGAGAAAACCTAGCTCTGCGTGATGTATTTTCTATTCTTAATTGCGCTATTTGGTATTTTATTGATAAAACAATGCCTAGATAGTCTGTAGTGTGTGACCAGAAAGTAAAATCAGGCAGATATTTTGTCATTTCACCGGTAAGTAAACGAAAACAAATCTGGCCTTTTTCATCATTGTATTTGGATTAAGACATTCAATGGCGTAATGTGTCTGGTTATTGTAAGTCTATGATATTACCAAATTTTATCAATACAAATAGGTATCAACAGTTGAAAAAATGCATATTTTTTTGCTTTAAACTTCATAAATATCGAAATCACGTGACAATCGGAGGGTTGATGACACGTGACCGAGAAACGCGTCATAGCCTGATGTTCTCGTTGGCCACACATAGTGCTAAATATTTGTCATAAACTTCTAAGCTTCGATCGTTTGTGATGAAAATCTCAAAATTTATGTCACTTTTTTTGGATTCTGGGGAAATATCTTTGGTTTAATGAATTCAGTCTTCAACTATAATCATAAACGAACATTGTTGTGTTTTTTTTTGGAACTTTTGCAATAAGAAGTTGATAAAATAAATTGTTATCACAATCCGGCAACTATTCAACTTTTTGGATGCGTTGACAGGTGCGTGACAGCTGTATTTCCAGTTGTTCAATGTTCGAAGTAAAACTTGAATATGTAGTGGGTTTACATAGAAGTTTTTCTGATTTTCTGAATTCAATTCCAGGTTTATCGATTTATGCCGCAACGAAGGTTTCTTGACTGACAGCATTACTGAAAGGTTCCCGTCCAGGGGACGTAAACGTTTCGTCTCCGAAGGAGATCATTTTGTTACCAGAGACAAGTTTAATAAATCTCACGAATACTGAATTCCATACAGTAGAGTGGGGCAGTTCCGGCCATCAATTTTTATTAAATAAGAATATGGTCGTTAATGCATCTAAGTTTTCCACTAGATGCCTAAACAGTTTGCTTTTGCCGAGCTCAACCCCTTTGAGCTCTAACTTTTAAACTTGCTATTTTATTTGAGGTAGTGTCACAATAATCTTGATATGCATTTAATTGGGCGTTTTATAATTAGTCTATATCCAAAAACCAGTAGTTTTCTATTCAAGCGTTATCGATATATATTTTTTGTACATGTTTTCTTCTGTATTATGGAATAAATATTATTAAAAGTTAAGTAACAACTATTAGTTTTTTTTTAATGATGGTCAGAATGGTATGTCTAATGACGTTTAGTCTTCTATTGCTATATCCAAGGCGATAAGGTAGTTAATGAAGAGTCTATCAAGAAAAAGGTCGTTATTTTGAATTGAGCATATTTTCATGTGGGGATACCACAAGCCACAAGGAAAGGATTCTTTAACATCGTACTTGCAATTTGGAAGAACTAAAGATCTGTATTAGAGAGGACATCGCCGCCATTCCGATTGATAAGTGACAGATTTATTTAAATTTCAAGAATCGGTTGCTGAGAAATGTTTGTTAACAAGGTCTAAACAAATTCACGAATTTAAGACTTGCTTTTCATGTCAAGCTTCTCTAGTTGGTTATAAAAATTCTAAAACGAGCTTTCTGTTTATCTGAAAATACGACCCATCACAGAATTTCGCTCTAGTAACTGAAAAATTATCAAATTAGGTAATTAAATTTTGTGTGGTATTCTTGATAAAAATGTATGAAGAAAGACAGACTTGCTCAGTGGTTCAAGAACCAAGTAGGTACCGGTGAGTCAAGAGAAGTCTTGATCAGTCGTCCATGGAATATTTTCGTGGCTCAATCGACACAACTATAAAGTGATGTGAAAATTACCGTAATTTATTTATGGTCGGTAATATTCGTTGAATTACGAGAACTTTCCGTAATTTATGAGAATTTTAGGAAATTTAACTTTTTTAAGCAATAGACTATGTTTGGTGGGTAATTTATCATCCTTGTTCAAAAATGTAGCTTCAACCAAAATTTCAATATTTTATCTTGAGAATTGAACTCAAAACGAACTATTTTGTAATTATTTATTGAATAATATGCATGATGTGGAAAAATTGTTTTCTTCAAACAAACAAACATTGTTCGACTGAGTATCGGCCGCAAAGTTTCACTTTTCCTCCGCCGGAGGAGAAAGTAACCATGACAACGAAAACGTGAGCCTGGCGCCGCCGCCCGAAGCTATATTCATGGCAAATTGAAAACATTATGTTTTTGCATGAATTGTAAATTTGTCGACATTTGAAGAAAAAATATCATATTTTATCTGGAGGAAAAGTAACTTCTCATGACTTGCCCTCTATTATCAGCCTCACTTCGTTCGGCTGCTAAACACGAGCGCGTCATGACAAGTGTCACTTTTCCTCTACATAAAATAATATACTATTTCTTCAAATGTCAGTAAAACGTTCGACTGAGTATCGGCCGCAAATTTTCACTTTTCCTCCAGCGGAGAAAAAGTACTGAAGTCATTTAAGGTTCAGTGTTTTTTTTTTCAATGCCCGGCTATGTAGATTTTTGAAGTAGATTCATAGGAAATAGGTTGGCCCGTAGGGTCAAAAAAAATAATCAAAAGATAATGGACACCTTTAAGGTAAAAAAAATTGATGACGTAACCCGAAAGACGAAACGTTGCAATACAATTTGAATATCAGCATCCGCATATTATAAAGCAGGAAAAATGGATACGATGAAGTGCCTTTCTTTTTTCTATAAGCCTTGAAACAGTCAAAAGCTACTACTAAACTACTACTACTAAATGACCTCGTATTCCCCAATTTAAATGTCGCAGCTTATTTTTGAGCTACCCTGTATAGATGAATAGACTACAAAAAAAAACACAAATATAAATAAAAATTGATAGGTCCGAAGGTTTTCAAAAAAAAAAAAACTGCATTTTTGATGAATTTAGACATTATTCAGGGGACGCACTGAATGGTAGAGTAAGTATATTAAATTTCATAAAAAATCATGGAAATTTTTGGTAGACATTTTTTGGGCATTTTTGACATTTAATCAAATACCGCTGCATTCTGGTGGCATTTCTAACATATTTTTGGCAACAAAAATACAGGAATAATATTCTTTCCCATTCATTGACTTTTCCTTGAAGTATTGCCACTGTAATGAAAATTTATTCGGGTAATTCCGGGAATGTTCTCGGTAATATAACCGTAATATGTAACCCAAAAGCGAATATTCCTTTGAGGGTGAGCCAATGTTACGGTAAAATGCATTTTCCCAAGTAGAGGCCTGAGAGATAAATAAATAATAAAAACCCTTAAAATTGCTATGGGTTGGTTCAATTGTTAATCTTCGTGATACAAAATTGGTTTTTATCTTATCCCACTAAGGGCCGGTACTTTCACATTCAAGTAGTCGATTTTATTCCCTAAGAATAACCTCTAAATAGGTCCCGTTACGCTCCATTTATTATCTGATGGATAGTTATTTGACAGAATTATTTTATTTGTTTGAATTTGAAAGTATCGGCGCTAAAAATATTTTAGAACAACTTTTCATTAGCGTTAAATATCCCTTAAATAAGTTCGTCAATCACCAATTAGAATTATTCCGTAGTTGTGGTTTTATGTTGTTCGGTGTTGGTTCTCTCTAGAAGAAAATAATACAAATTCCAGTCGCTAAAGCAAAAATATGGAATAAGTGGTATTTTACGATAAACAGAAAGCCCATTTTAAAATTCTTATAACCTATTATTGAAAAAAAAATCTGAACGCGCACCGGAACTTAACATGAAAAGAAAATTTTGCAGAAACGGGTAAATTCGTATTTTTTCAATTAAAAAAATATGACAAATTTAAAATTTTACAACTTTGAGTTTACAAGCTTCTAAAAATGCAATATTTGGTTGTAATTGTAATTTAATTGTATAAAGTCAATAATAAATGTTGAAAAATCTTTGAATGTGTATATCTCGAAACTGTCGAGGATTTGAAAAAATGTTCATACAATAAAACTTGTTCATTTTAATCAGTAGAATCTAGATTTTAAATATTGCCGGATAAAACAGGGTCACCCTGTATAATTTTTAAATTACAACATAGTAAGTATATTATATTATCCCTATTCTCACTCAGATATTTAATTTTATGTATTTGATCTGGTTTAAAATAATTCAGCAACTGAATAACAAGACGAAAAATATTAAAATCGTATCAATGGACAATTTGCACATTTTTTGAAAATATGATAAATATAAGGATTAGTAAGTACTGATGCCATTGATGTTTAAAAAATCAACCTACGACCTTTATTAATGTAGTGATTACCGATTAAAGAGCGCCAATCAACATCCACTACGTCACAGAATACATCATCTATCTCCGTCTGGCGTATTGACTGAGATAACTCTCGGGAGGGTAATATGGCTCCGCCCCGTTTTCGATCATACAGTTAAATTTGCGTTTTCTTTTTTATTTATTTAGTATATTTTTGGGTATTTTGGAAAACATTTTTTGCTGATGATTTTCTTATATTGTCTAGAATACGTGTACAAAATTTCAAGTCATTTGACAATGTATGCAAATTATTTATTGTGAGTTTTTTACATGTACTCTGTAAATGATGATTGGCTTGAACTAGGTCAAAATTTGAAAGTAGAATTCTTGTTTAGCTAATCAAACTATAGGTACTGATTTGTGGTACTGATAAAGCTAGATGTACTGAACTTATCGTATGAACCATTCTCTAAAAAAAACATCGTACATATTATAGTTTTCGGAAGAGAATAAGCTGTTTATTTTTTTCCTACCAAATATTAATATTCACGGCCATCTCAATAAGATCTGGTACATTTTAAGCTTTTTGGTAGGTAACAATAATTATTCCTTTGGACTAATTTGCCTAATCCTTGGTCACCCAGTTTAAGATTGATTTTTTTTTTAATTATATTATTATTATATTGAAGTTTTACTCTATATATTTAATCTTTCTTTGGTTATTTTATACGAAAATTTGAAATTTTTGAATTTATTTGGTTATTTTTTTCGGAAATATCATTCGAATAATCTAAGGGTTGATTTGATTCCGATAAGCATACCTTCACTCAACCACTCAGCTCAACAGTCTACAAATTAATCATAGATACCGTAAAACTAAAAATTTTACTCATCAACACCCTAAATTCGGTGTAATGTAGTTAGTTCAGTTTTGTGTATAAAAGCAACGATTATGCTGGATTAGCAATCGTTGAAATCCAAAACGCATTGACTGATAAGAGCGTCGTGTATAGTAGACTGAACTACTTGTAACGTGTATCATGTATAGAAATACGTGATAAGTCAATAATGTTAGATATATCAATGGCACTTAATCAGCCGGTAGACAATACTCTATGAAGTGTTTTCCTTCAAGATTTGTGTGCAGTGTCGGATTTATTGCGCTTTTGGTTATTTTGCTGATAAGAAAAATGTCACATTCGCATAATCACACAGAAAGTTTAGGTGTGGGAGATACGCACACTATGAAGATGTATGTAAGTCACTATACCTAATAATATTTAAATATATTCTACGAAATGATTATATGCTATGTTTGTAGCATTTATTCATCAATGTCCGTGAAAGCCATATTTTGTAAGATTTTTCTATGTAAATTTGATATTGGATCAGCCCTCCTCTAAGAGGAATTATCTTTGTCGGTACTGTTTGGCCATTATGGCCTTGATGAGGTACATGACATAATTAAAATAAGGAATCCGGAAATTCAAAAGTGTTTGATGAGCTTCTGCCGCTAATAATAAGATTGTGTAGTTAAGATGCCAAGACAACATTAATCTCATTTCTTCTTTTTTGTCTCACCCTACCAAGACCATCAGAAACTTGATGAAATAGTTAAAGTATATCAATTAACGTCAACTTCTTAAGGTTTAGGTATACAAGCTTTCCCAAAAATAAACTATACAATGAAAGTACTGATATACCTACATTACAGGAGGGTCAAAAATATTATGATGGTAAACAAATCCAAATAAACATGAAATTTATTGAACTCATACAAGGTGTCTCCTATTAACTCGGAACTATTGCTAACTCTGTTATTATTGGAGCTACGAGTAGTAGTAGTAGGATTTTTTCTGCTGATGGAAATGATGAAATAAATATATCACAGGACTGCCGGCCTTAACAATCATTTATACTTTCTCAAATACAATATAACATATAAGGGAGTCATCATTTCTTTCTCTTTTGGTTATTCTTCGTTTTCTACCATGCTCCTCACTATATGTCTCCATCTGGCTCTGTCCGTAGCGACTTCTCTCCATATCCCCACTCCTGTTTTCCTCAGGTCGGACGTGACCGCCTCCAACCATATTTTTCTGGGTCTTCCCCTCTTTCTCCTTGCCCCCGCTCCTTCGATTTCGTTAAGCTTCCTCCTTCCATGGGGGTAACATGGCCTAGCCATCTGACTCTTCGAGCCTTGGCGTATCTCACTATGTCGGGCTTTCCACTAAGATCCTTCAGCCGAGTTGGTTCTCCTTTTCCACATCCCGTGTTCCAATTTTTGCTCTCCCAGAATCCTACGCATAATTTCACTCTCCCATATTTGCAACTTTGTCTCGTTTCCAAGATTCGCATCCATATAGAGTTGATGGTCGGATCACAGTGCTATACAGTCTCAGCTTTGCCCCCCTTGATACATCTTTCGACTTAAGCAGGTTGAGGAGTGCCCCAGCTGCTTGGCTGCCTCTAGCTACGCGTCTGCCGTTTTCCGGTATTTGCCTTCCCTTCGAGTTTGCTGAAAGCACTTTCCAGTTCTTCTAGTGATCTAGCTAGAAGGGCTATGTCGTTGGCATATGCTTGTGATGGTATATCAGACTTCTGGACAACAAACCAGGCATGTGTTTATTGCTTCTATTAAGGCCGCCTCTATAACACCCCATTCACCATCCGTGGTCTCCACTTCAGGGAACTCACATAGACGTGCAGCTATTAAATTTTCAAATTCTTCTGCCACTTCAGGATCTTGCAATCTGCTCATATTGTACTTGTTCATCCCCATTTTTTTGTGTTGTCTTAATTTTGGTAAATTCTGTTGCAGCTTTGAGATCACTAGAAAAAGATCAGAGTCAGCGTCAGGGATCTTCGCATACTGTTGTGATGAGAATAGAGAAACAATTGAGCATCGCTTTCCGATTTATTTCATTAAATGTATATATGTAGGATTTGGTGGTCCAATGGCAGGTTTTGGACCCACAGGTGATGATTTAGTCAGCTCTCTCATTTTGTGTGCCGATATCCATCCTAAATTATAATAATCCCAGATTTGCTTGGATTTAGTTTCCCCTCATGAGAGGGGTTTGATCTCTCAGGATTAGGATTTAAACATGGTATAGAGAAAATTTTTCTGCCATGAAGGAGGAAGATACGATTTATGTGTTGGCTGAGACCAAGAACCCTTCCAAACTCATAAATTTGGTTGGAAAAGTGCTGATGACTTCAGTAACGAGATGCCTTATTTATGAAATTCCCTAAAAAAACTATAAAAAAGAATTCGCAATTTTATTCTGATACAAAATTCTCCATAATCAGAGCCTGCCAGTTATGAATGTATTAATTATTGTTATCGATGAAAAAATTTTTTCAATGCGATGCTGGGAACCGAGGCATCATTGTGTTGTATTATCAATCGTGATATCACAATGCCTCTTCAAATCTTCGATTGTTAGGTATTGTACTTCTGTGCGAGAACATTACGATTCAGTATAGCGTTCATTTGAAGTCAAGTTTTGAATACAAGAAAATGGACGATGATGATATGGATATGGACATGGACATGTCCTCTTATGTAAGCTAGTATTTTTATTTAAATATTGTATTATCATAGCAGCTTGTAAATGCTCAACAAATTTCAATACTATTTTCCTCTCTTTCTAATGCTTCAATGATAATTATGGTTAATTGCCATACTTTTGGTATATTATTATGATAACACAATGTACGTGTTTTTGCTGCCATTTTGTAAAATATGGTATGCAAAAATATTATTTTGAATTTCACTTGTTTTACATAATTTGGTGAATTCAAAGTTGTTTTGCAAAAATTCAAATAGATTCTGACAACCGTTTGATGTGTGCAATCATGTAACCTGTATTGCGAAAAAAAATGAGCTAAATACCTTGATATTGTGGGATCTATAAATAAAAAACTGCAAAAAATTTAAATTTTAACACTACATATGTACAGTGTGTCTGCTTAAGTTGGCCACATATGGGAAACTTTTTTATTATTAATTTTAGGAAAAAAAGTTATTCTTTATAAAAAGTTCAGCATGTTCCAAAACCTAAAATGCAACCATCAGATATAACATTTTTTCAGTCGTATACGAGGTTTGTCAAAAAATATGAATTTCACTCAAGAGTAAAATTTGACAATATCGAAAATTTTTATAAAGAAAAATAAACACTACCATTAAAATGATTGTTTTTTTCTTTTTTAAATTTATTAAATTTTATAAATAAATTAATATTAAACAGTAATCTCTTATTTTAATTATTGGACATTTAAATCAATGCATTAATTCAAATGAAAAAATGTAATATCTGATGGTTGCATTTTAGGTTTTGGAACATGTAGAACTTTTTATAAAGAATAACTTTTTTTCCTAAAATTAATAATAAAAAAGTTTCCCATATGTGGCCAACTTAAGCAGACACACTGTATACTCTATACAGGGTGTTAAACGGAAAGGCTGGTACAGAACCGTAATAAATGTCTAGAGTTACATCCATGTGAGTAGTGCCCTCCTTATACCGGTTTCGTCCCGAAATTGGACTCATCAGTAAGGCAGCTGGCACCACTCACACCGATGCAACTCTAGCCACTACCCTAATCTGGGTAAATGTGCAGTGGTTGTTTTTAGACAACCACTGCCATAACCGTAGAACAATGTTTTTTTATTCCATGATCGAGAGGTACAGCTCGAACATACCTCACATCTATTCGCGCTCGCAGACTTGCGAGCCAATAGATGGCAGTGGTTGTCTAAAAACAACCACTGCACATTTACCCAGATTAGGGTAGTGGCTAGAGTTGTATCGGTGTGAGTGGTGCCAGCTGCCTTACTGATGAGTCCAATTTCGGGACGAAACCGGTATAAGGAGGGCACTACTCACATGGATGTAACTCTAGACATTTATTACGGTTCTGTACCAGCCTTTCCGTTTAACATCGGATAACCGTAAAACAATGTTTCTCTATACAGGGTGTTTCCTAACATTTCTGACAAAATAGAGTTATCCTCACCTAATTCTAAGATGAAAACTAAAAATTCGCTTAGTTTTCGAAAAGGTATTTCAAAATTGGTTTTCTATCAAAATAAAAGTCAAACAGGAGACAAAACGAAGTAAACACATTTGGTTGCCTTGAAACAGAGCAAATTGGCTCAGCAATAGTTAAAATAAAAATAGAAAACTGTTCAACACCCTGTATTTCAAAAACTAAGCGACTTTAGGAACACCCTGTATTTAAAGTTAGATGGCATCATGTTGCTTGATTTTGGTAGACGATATAATATTTCATTTTTTTTTCTATTTTCAGTTTGCCTTTAGCAAAAGTGCTACAGTCTTGTTCAAACAATGGAATTTCGACTCCATGGCTGGATTGATCGGTTCAATGGTCGCCGTGTATGCCATGGCTTTTGCTTATGAAGGACTCAAGTTTTACAGGTTAATTATGAAATGAGATGGTCATATTTGAACACTTGGTATACTTTTACAGATCGTATTTGCTCACTTCCGCTATTAGTATAAGGAACAAGAACAGGGCAAGCGGAGAAGAAAGATTCACAATGTAAGTTCATGATTTTAATACTATGAGCACCGAACACATAACAATAAGAAGGATCACTCTGCGAAGAGCGCAAAACCGAACCGATAATGACCGAAGTTACCAACACCATACTCCGTCCACCCGGTCCGAGAATGCCAGTTTTTTAAACGATCGATGTTATCAGTTTATCATAAGAAGTGCTGTTGACTCGCTATGAGTGTCGAAACTTGAAAAAAAATCATAAATATTGTATATATATATTAGTCCGGCTTGTTTCACCATTAATAACTTAAAAACCGCTGGAACGATTTTATTTGTTGGATTTGTTTCCGACTCAAGACCTTTATCAATCATAATCAATCATTTTTTCTAGGTTGACTATCCTGAGTAAATCCCATTTGATCCAAACTCTCTTCCATGGGATCCAAGCAGTTCTGAGCTATTTTTTGATGCTGGTTTTCATGACCTACAACGGAGGGTTGTGTTTGGCCGTGATTTTTGGTCTGGTTTGTGGATACTTCGTTTTTGGATGGAGAAGTCCACTGGTTAATAGTGCAATTGCTGATGACCATTGTACATAGACGTGAATGTTATTTGATTATTGTTTGGTGTTGTTTTCACTTTTTTGATGGCTGATTAAACAAGTTTACACTAAATAGCTGAGTTATTGTATTGAATCAATAATAGTCAAACGTACAAACTATAGCGAAGTATTTTTTTATCAAAGTAAAATAATCTTTGTTGAATTGCTTTTCAAAATCAAACAAAAGGGAGTTCAATATCTTAATCATAATTCTATCTCGGTTCAAGGTGCTGATCACACAAAGCGAATTCATCACTTCAAACGAAAAAAAGCAAGATAATGTGGATGATTTTTAAATAAACAACACTTTGCTATGTTATCAAACAAGATAAAAAAAAATCTTCATGAGAACAAAGCCGTCTAAAATCTATTTAAAATGATAAATTAATCTCCTCTTTGTTACATCCCAATGATCATGATAATGGAGGAACGACCGTTTCCAAAAACGTGCAAACGGCAAAACCGCGATGCTATCGCAAGTGCACTGTTTGTTTTGCCGCACCCTGTATAATATATAAAAATGTCCCCTTACAAAAAAGTAAGGCGGGGAAAAGAAAATTAAGAGTCAATACATAAGATTAGCGACCGCATTGGATTGCAGAAACGCTGAACTTCGATTGACAAAAAAATTTAATCGACTTTAACAGCCATTTAAAAAGTATATAAAAGCTTTATGTAACACTTTATTGGATAATATAAAACAACATACTAATAAAATTACAATTTCAAATTCTTCGGTGGTATATAGTCCGGATCGTCATCATCTACAAACATTTTTTCCATAGCTTGAAAATCAGGTCCTCTTTTAGAGACCACAGTGGGAATACCACTGTTTTCATTCCTCACAATTGTGGTGGCTACTAATTCGTTTTCCAGATCCATGAGTTCCAAACTGGGCGCACTAAAGCGACTAGTTTGTGGTACTGGGGTTACCACTGGTTCCATTGATTTTTTCGAGACGACTATTTTGGCAAATTTAGGTTGTTTGGTTACAGGTACTGGGTTCGGTCGCTTTACAGTTGGTGGTGTGATTATAAAATTGCTTAAACCAGAAGCTGGAGTTGTGGGTTTGGATAATATGACGAATTTCGACGCAGTGGTCGTGGGCATTTTCGGAGACGCAGTCTGGAATTTGAGATGAGTAATGGGATCAAAGGGTGGGAGATCTTTGAAAATTGACAACATATTACGTCATACAGTAACGGACAAAATTAGAGCAACCGCCTGTAAATCCATATAAAGCACTGCACAACAGGGAAAAAGTCGTCTTCTTGATATTTTTTTTTTGGCGTACAACCGCATGGGATGTTTATAAAATGATGGACTATGTCTCTGGGCATTGGAAATCGGAAATTACAACATTTTTTATCAGGGCCGAAATTTTTTATTGCGAAATATGTCAAAAGTGTGTTTCACTAATTTTCCACACATACTTCGTCATATCTCCGGAAAAAATCCAGATATAAAAAACTTTTTTTTTTTTTAATGATAAAGGAATTGTGGTAGAAGGTAACCGGGGTAGTTTTGTTAGTATGAAAAATTTAGTCTTTTTGTAAAACTGCGAAAAATTTCAACAATAACATTTTCTGCAGAACTATTTTCAGTGAGCGTTTGTTGTTATTTTAAGGAATTTTGCTATACTATCTGCGTACGAAATAAAGCCAAAGGTTAAAAAAAGTTTTTGAAAAAAGAAAAACTTCCTAAGTTTTCGACTTATAATTTTTTGAAGTTGAGTTTCAGCATGGGCGGCTCGCGGCGCGGCGTTTAAACAGGCATGCGCAATACTATTATAGCGCTATTATGGGGCCGTCCAATTGGCTTTTTGTGTAAACTCAAAACTCAATACAAGTTCAGAAAGATACTGAAGTATATTATAGCCTTGGATCAATGATCTTCACGATCTGTTAAGCTTTCTTGGATTAGGCAGTTAATGCCATTCGCATATTTTTCACAGTCATTGCAACATTTAATTTCTGATGCAATGCAGGAAATAATCTTTGACATCTTGTCGTCGAAGTTTTTCTCACATCATCAAACACTGATTCTTGAGTAGAAAAATTGACCTTCCAAGTATCTTCTTTCTGGCTTTATTTGAATTGTACCAAATTCTTGATTAATACAGACATTTAACAATCATACATATAATTTGATTTCGTCTTTGTTATACTGGGTGGTCCATTTTAGTTGAGACAGCCCGATATCTAAAACTTGATAGTTATTTGAAAAGTTTAAGTGAAAGTTATTGGGTCCTGTGACACTAAAAAAATGATTAGGATTTTGGATATTGAAATAATAAAAAAAAACATAGCTAAGACGTTCTAAACTATGGAACACGTGACATAAAAATCGTAAAACGTAAGCATATGTTGTGCGTATTAATACAGTCATATGACTGCAACCCCAAGAACATCAAGCTTGATGTTTAGCTAGTCAGTCAATACTACCCTTTCGCTCTGTAATAATACAGGGTGTCCCAGCAAGGCTGGCCACCGGCCATACCTCAGAAACTACTGGACCTAAAAGTTCAGGAAAAAAAAAATTATCACTAAAGTGGCCACGAGAAAATGCTGGAATATATTTATAACTTCGAAATTTTTCCGCTAGGGGGCGCAATCAAAGCTTAAATATTAAAATTCGAAATTTCTCCGGAAATTCTCAGATTGAGGTATATCTTTATCAACATGGTTAGAAAACCTAGACAATTTCACGTCTTTTTGGTACAGGGCTCATTGGAGTACCGATCTTCGTGTGAGTAGGGGAAGGTAGTGAAAGTGTAATTGTTCAAGTGGCTGTAACTTATAAACGACTTGTCCGATTTTGTTGCGTATAGGCTTGTTTGGAAGATAAATGTGAGTACTTTCGTATATCGTATCAAGTGATGCGTGATTGTCTCCAGAAAAGTTGCTAGAAGGCGTAATTTGAATTAAAAACTGTTATTTTCGTTTCACCGCAAAAATTTAAATGGTACGGTATAATTCTGATAACCGAATCGAAATGAAGATTAAATTTACAAGAAAAAACCTTAAAAAAAAATAAAAAAAAAACCTTAAAAACCTTAAAACATTAAATTTTACATAATTTGGACTAGTTATTATTATCAGAATTATACCATACCATTTAAATTTTTGCGGTAAAATGAAAAACAATGTTTTTAATTCAAGTTACCCCTTCTCGCAACTTTTCTGGAGACAATCACGCATCACTGGATACGATATACGAAAGTACTCACATTTATCTTCCAAACAAGCCTATACGCAACAAAATCGGACAAGTCGTTTATAAGTTACAGCCACTTGAACAATTACACTTTCACTACCTTCCCCTACTCACACGAAGATCGATACGCCAATGAGCCCTGTACCAAAAAGACGTGAAATTGTCTAGGTTTTCTAACCATATTGATAAAGATATACCTCAATCTGAGAATTTCCGGAGAAATTTCGAATTTTAATATTTAAGCTTTGATTGCGCCCCCTAGCGGCAAAATTTCGAAGTTAAAAATATTTTCCAGCATTTTCTCGTGGCCACTTTAGTGATCATATTTTTTTTCCTGAACTTTTAGGTCCAGTAGTTTCCAAGATATGGCCGGTGGCCACCCTTGCTGGGACACCCTGTATATTAAGTAGCTATCTATGGGTATTGTTTTATCCACTTTTCTTTTAAATACATTTTTGAGGCCACACATGCTTTCGTTTTATGACTTTTATGTGATGTATTCCATGATTAAAACATTTTTTTTACTATTCGAAATTCCAAAATCTTAGTCATTTTTTTAATGTCACAGTACCCAATAACTTCAACTTCAACTCTTCAAGTAATTATCATTTTCAAGATATCGGGCTGTCTCAACTTAAATGAACCACCCAGTAGGTATAACAAAGACGAAACTCAAATGAATCTATTATGTTTTGTAACATGTCTGTATCAATTGAAAATTTGGCACAATTGCCATATTCGAAAGGCAGAAAAAAATACTTGGATGGTCAATTTTTCTACTCAAGAAACAATGCTTGATGATGTGAGAGAAACTTTGACGATAAGATGTTCCTGCATTGCACCAGGAATAAAATGTTGCAATGACTGTGAATATGCAAGTTGCAGAATCTGCCTAAACCAAGAAAGATTGTGAAGATTATTGATCAAAGGCTATAATATACTTCAGAATCTTGGGGAATTTGTATTTACAGTTTTGAGTTCACAGCAAAAACCAATAATAATATTTAGTGCAAGGCGCGGCAGCACGGTAGTTTGAACGCCGCGCCATGCGGAAACTCAATTTTGACAAACTATAACTCGAAAAGTATATAACTTGGAATGCTGATTCTTTTCTCAAAAACTTTTTTGAACCTTTGGCTTCATTTCATACGCAGACAGTATAGCAAAATTCTTTTAAAAAAAAGCTCGCTTACTGAAAATGGCTCTGCAGAAAATGTTAATGTTAAAGTTTTTCGCAGTGTTACAATAAAACTAAATTTCTCATACTAACGAAACTACCCCGGTTACCTTCTTCCACAATTCCTTCATTGATTAAAAAAAAAAAAGTTTTTGGTATCTAGATTTTTTCCGGAGATATGACGAAGTATGTGTTGAAAAGTAGTGAAACACTTTTGACAGATTTATGACATATTTCGCAATAAAAAATTTCGGCCCTGATAGAAAATATTGTAATGCGGTTGTACGCCAAAAAAAAATTGAAACATTTTTGCCTCTTTTTCAGTGCACTAATAAAACTTGGATAATGTATCAGTTATCAAAGGAATGATGGTTCATTTGAAAACTTCAATTCATTTTTTGTCGTGGCGATTTATTCAAGAAAATTATTTAGTGCCCTTTTGTCACGTTTGAAAAAAAGATAAAGAAAAGAAATAAAACTTTTTTCTGTGTTACTTTTGATGATGCATTCGGAAAAGAGAAATCGCCAAGAAAATGTCCACGTTGACTTGAGAAAATTCCGATAAAACTGGCTTCAAACATTTTTCTCATTAACCAAAAAAAAACTCAACCAAACAAATTGAAAATCAATTTCTAGAAGCGATATTTTTCATTCTAGGGCAATAATAAGACAGATCTATTATTGCTGTCCAAAAATGAAGCTTTAAGGAAAATTGTTTGGTTATTATAGAAAAAATCACAAAATTCAACAAAAATCACCAAAATATGTTTTTTATGTCCGCTACTCTCTATTTTTAGGCAATAAGGCTCCTTAAATCAGGGGACATAAAAAAAGGAAAAACGTGTAAGAAATGCAATTAAGACAAAGCCTCTATGCGAAAACATGTTCTCCTCTAAAAATCGAGCTTAAAGAGAAACAAAAACATTCAAAAAAGCCTTCAAGGTTTGGATATTGGAAAAAAATCTGATATTAGCTGTAAATTTTACTGAGTGTCTTTTTACTTTGATTAAATTCGCATTTTACTCCATGCTTAGTATAGGAACTTGATTGCTCTGAAAATAAGAACACTCTGTTTAATTCAGAAATAAGAATAGAATTTTTCAATTATCAAAATTCTTTATACTTTTTTTTAAATGTTTTAATGTCTTGTTCAGTTTGATATCACCTTTTTTAGAGGAGATATTGATATACCCATGTACACTTGTTCTTATGTATAAATAGAGATGTCGCGTTAATTTTTTGGAGCAGTGTAGAATTGAACTTTAAAAAAAAAAAGAAAAAGATATTGTACTCACAGTAACCAGCGGCGGTGGCTGCTTTACAATGGTAAGTCCGGGTTTGGATGTTCCAGATAAGTTCAACGACTCTTCATCGTCCGCAAAAATAATGGGCAGATCCATGATATCTTCACTGGTAAGATTAGTAGGTGGAGGTAGACTTGTCTTGATTGGTGTGGGAAAAGAGACGAAATTTGGAATTTTTGCTTGAACTGTTGGTTGAGGTCGTTTTGGCATGAATGTGTTTTCTTGAAATAGAAATATTGCATCTTAGATATACATCATAACGATAGGTTTGTTCCAACACGACCGAAAACTATACTTGGAACGATCATCGTCATGGGAAGTGAAGAAATTCCGTTCCAACCTAGTATGAATGATTTCTTGACAGTTCAACGTTCGGAAATCGGTTCCTGAACGATTCTTTCGATACCTCAGTAATAATATTTCATCATGATCAGTGATGGAGAAGGTTTAAAAATCTAAAATCGATACCCAAATCCGTTCCAACTAGTGCGATTCTGGGATCGTAATGGATGGGCGATAATTCAATTCTAACAGTTCGATTTCGATTGTGAAGGTTGGAACAAACCTATTGAGAATATACAAAAAAGACACAACTCACTCTTTTGTTGATTTCCTCCCATTGATAGTACGACATTTTTGCCCGTGGCACTTTTCAAGGTGACCGTTTTGGCGGGTGCCATTGATTTTAACTTTCCATCCGGAAGAAGAATGACGTTATTTCCTGTGGTACGTTGTCCAAGGTTCATTTTCGAAATGTCCACTCTTCCGGTGCTGGTAACCAGTTTCCCACCAACATTGACGTTTGGAGCTGCTAACTGGACGTTTTCCAAAACTGATGAGCAGACAAATTTCCATAAATATTTTTGTTGCTGAATCATCTTTCATATTTTCAATATAAATTAACTTCTTTAAGCCATAAAAAAAAATTTCAATTAAAGAAATTGAGGCCGTTTAGTTCACGCCAACACGAACCATTCGACAAAGAAAGACTATGTAAACATATTATACTATCATATAAACGTTGTCCCGAAGGACTCCTTCGAATATAGATGAAAACAAATGGATGTTATAAAGTGGGTCATGTGTAGTAGCGTTGATCCTGAGAGACGTGTGGATCGATGTGAGAGCGGTGTTGCCGCGTAGAAGTTTCGTGGGGTGAAATTTGAAAATCAAGTGTTTAAAGTCGTTCGATATTTGAAATGTTTGATTGGGTGTGACCTTCAGGGGCGGATTTTACAGTGTTCCGTATGTATGTGTGTGTATAACAGTGTTTTCACGTCGTGTCAATCGTTGATGTTTGTGTGAGATGTGGATTGAGGCGTTATTTTGTGAGAGGTTCTGGCCAAATTATGTCCGTAATTTCAATTTTACAATTGCCGCTGATTTTGATGAGTTTTAAGTTGTTTCTGATGTGTCTCAAAAATGTCTTTGTGGTGTCTTTGGAGTATCTAAGAGGTGTCTTTTGAAGTGTTGAGGAGAATATTCTTGAGCCATCATGTTTAATTTTTTTTCCGATGTAATTCTGATGGGTTTGAAAATTCGTTCAAGAGATTCATCAGTTTCAAAACGCCTTTGCAAGATTTTCTCGAGCCTCTCTCGACTGATCTTGCGTTTTGCATTCATGATTAGTGCACTGAGAGTATGTTAAAAAAAAAAAAAATTACGGAATTTAAAAGATTGTTTTTTTCGAAAACTAGGCCAGATATAAAAAATCCAAGAGACAAAAAGGTTGTATTGTTAGTTGTAAGAAAATAAAAATCACTTCAAAGTCAGTGGTGTATGTATATTCAACAAAAATATTCGGTAAGATGCCCCTCGGGACGGCACTGGTCTTTATAATTTTTACCTAGCTAGAGCTAAAGTAGGCTTTTATTACTAGAAATGAATCCGCCAATTTTAAAAAAATCGGTGCAAAGATATTTGTAACATTTGTAAAAAAAACGATTTTTAATAAAAATTTTGAAAACGTTGCACTTCCGGACACATGTTTATATGATTTTTTTTTTCATGAAATTAGCTCAGGAATTAAGCCCTTGAATTTAATCTTAGCAATTGGGATACACCCTGTATAAACAAACAATCATTGTGTATTGAAGAGCAAAATAGTTTGAGTAGGAAACGGAGAGTACCTATAATAAGCTAGATTAAAGAAGAAACAAACCTAAAAAATTGGATAAAAATCATAAAACGTTAGAAATACCCAATAAAAAGTGAAAATGAGAAATTAGAAGTGGAAAAAAGTTCAAAAAAAAAATAAAAAGTTCAAAATATAACAAGAAAAATCATGAATTGTAGATACTGAAAAACAAAGAGCTTAAACGATGGATGTGATAAACAAAATAACAAGAAAATCTAAACCAGATAGAAAAATAAAAACTACTTATAAAACATACGAAATACCAAATAAGAAGTAAAAATATGGAACTAGAAAAGGAAAAAAGATTTAAAAAAAAGGGAAACTGAAAAAAAATATTGATAATAATAATAATAATATATCTTTATTTAGCAGCAGCTATAAAATTAAAGTGTATAAAAATGTTGTAATGGAATACAATAATTATGAGTATTTATAAAATTTCAATAATCTAAGTAGTGTAAAAAGTAAAAATGTTTGATCGTAGATCTTGGTGAGCTTGCATAAGAAAACATGTAGAATGTGATTCACAAAAAGGTTGAAAACAAAATATGAAACAATTGAAATAAAACAAAAAGTAAAAATAAGAAACAAAAATAGTAAAACAAAATTAAAATATGTAGTGAATATTGAAAAAATATGATTATTGGCAGACAAAAAGTAAAACGTTTAAAAATACAAAAAGATCATTACAATATGGATTGTGAATCTTGAGAACAAAAAAAAATTAGTGAAGAAACGCAAAATGTGATAAAAAAGAAGCAAAAGTAGACAAAAAAGTCAATTGCTCGTCTCAAAAAAAATCAACTTTGACTTTTGATTTTTGGTGTATCAACTTCTTTTGACGTATTTTTTTTATAAAGACCTAATAAAAAACTGCAATTTTATTATTTGAAGACGATAACAACATTTTGTAGAAAAGCATAGTCAAACTTGAGGAAGACATATATTTTTTTTATTTTCTATACATTCAATACGTGAATATATTTTTTTTAAATTCAACAAAATTTATCAGATCCGAAAAATGTCGGTTAGTATAGAAATAGAAAATATTCCTACTTGAACGTGAAATTAAATGTCAAAGCGACTGGATCATAGTTTATTTCTTGAACAAAACAAGAAATTTGAAAATGGGTTAAATTTTATCTCTGGGACCGATAGAATGAACGATCACTTGTACTGAAATCCGAAATGTCATATTCTGTGATTGATCACATCGCTTGAAATTTATTAAAAATTGTTCGAACGGAGTTCTACTGCCTAAGATCGAGAGAACATGTATAATTTCAGGAGAAACTTGCGCATTGCATTTTCAGGCAAATTTGGAAAGATTCATCATCAATACATACACAAGTTTAAAAATTACTTTTTCATAGTTACGAAGGTAAATTTCGATTAAACCCGAGTCTTAATCTTACGCGAACTAAATTATTATACGTCCCTTACCCTTGATTTGCGATCCCCCTTTTTGCTGCACTGGATGGATACTTTTAATCCCGCTCTGCAGCAAAGTGGACAACTGACTCGAAGTAATTGTCCTACCTATAGTATAGGGTGGATTTCTAGCTGTATCTCAGAGAAACAAAATAGAACACAAGTTAGTTGAAGCAACACACAGACGGACACTGTTTTAATTACTGATCCAAAAACAGTCCTTGAATGCGGAAGGTACCAGACATGCAAAACTAAATACACCACACACCATGCTACAAAAATTCTAACCTTTTTCACCTCCAGGAGAACGGGGTTTTTTCAAATCTTCACTTTTGCTGGAGTTACTCTCTGCCGATGGTGTATCGGATGAAGTGGGGGTGAGATCGGAAGAGGATATAGATGGTGATTGGGTGGATAAGGAAGCAAGGGGAGGGATGCTTGGGGGTAGTTTAGACTCGAGTTTCACTTTAGCCTTTGGTGGACGACCGACTGAAAACAGTTATAAATGTATATGTGATTTGCAAAACAACTCCGTATATTTGAAATAAATCAACGGAAACCCTATCTTTTCGTTTGAGTACATGATGTAAGGGTGACAGAACCGAAACAGCAAAAACGATTTCTAAAAGAAGCCACGGGAAGATTCCTTACCAGAATTACCAAAACAAATTAACTCTGGTAAAATTACCACAATCTCTTTCCTCTTAGTTAATCGATTGGACCTGTGCTATGGAAATGGAAGAAATATTTCCATTTATGTCTTGATAAAATTCCGAGTAAAATGGGGTCAAAGTTGGTAAATTTCAAAAATTTAGTCACGAAAAATAAACCATAACTCAGAAACTAAAAGAGATAGTCATGTGCGTATAAACAGTCGATTCAGCATCAAATTTTCTAACAAAAATATTGAAAAACATACAGTTTGTCCCCGGATCGACGCATAAATAGTTGAAAAAGACAAAAAAAAATGCATGTCCTCTGAATTAACCTAAAAGCTATTTCTCTCATTAGTAAAGAGCCTCTTCTATAAGAGATATGACAAAATGTTATTGAAGAAAGTTGTTCAGGATGAAAAACTGAGTGAGAATACAAAATTTCAAATCCCTCCGCCTACTAGGCTGAATCTCAAAAGATGAAAATTCAATCCAATTTTTGTTTGTCTTTTTCACCTATTCATGCGTCGATCCGGGGACATACTGTATCTTGGCTCTTTTTTTTATTTTTTAGAAAAAAAATTGTGATGGTTTTTAGCGTTGTTGAACATAAACAAATGCTTTATGTGTTTAGATTGCTCAGCATAATATACGAGATGACAAAGTATACAAAACGCCATTGTTGACCTTATCAAAGTTTACTGAATAAATGATATTGGTTCACTCTCAAAGCGCGCGAACCGGCTTGACCCCTCCCCCCCCATCTCGATCAGGAAGAGCTCAGAGTCACGTTATTTGGCGGAAGCTGGTGAATTATTAAGTGGATGAATGTTGAAAAATTGAAAGATTTGTCTGGAGATTTTTTTCTGACGAGCTTATTTTCCAATATCTTCTTATGGAAAATAACCTGAAATATTCAACTGTATAAAAATCAAAATCGTTTCGATTGTGGTTTTTGAGTTATGAGCTTTTGAAATGATTTGTCTGGATTTTTTTTTCAAACAACGAGCTAATTTTACAACATTTTCCTTTGAAAAATTCATCTGTACAAAAATTAAAAGTGGATGAATGTTGAGAAATTGGTCACCAACTTTTGGAACGATTTATCTGGTTTTTTTTTGAATGATCTTATTTTCCAACATTTTCTTAAAAAAAATAACCTGTGAAATTCACCTGTACAAAAATCAAAATTGTAGCTTTTTTAGTTTTTGAATTATGAATTTTTAAGTTAATGAATGTTGAAAAATGAACCACCAATTTTTGGAACGATTTGTAGGGAATTTTTTTCCTAACGACGAGCTAATTTTACAACATAACATTTTATGAAAAATTCACCTGTACAAAAATAAAATCGTATCATTTGAAGTTTTTGAGCTATGAATTTTCAAGTGGATAAATGTTAAAAATTGGTTACCATTTTTCGAACGATTTTTCTGGAAATTTTCTCCCAACAACGAGCTACTTTTATGAAACATAACCTCAAATATTCATCTGTACAATGAATGTTGAAAAATTGGTCACACATTTTTGAGGCGATTTTTCTGAAAATTTCCTACCAGTCAATTCTAACCAATCATAGGCTTGCATTTTGTTATGTTGCTATGGCAACGACCTAATTTTATCGGAAATTTCCCTGCTCATAATCACGTGACTGAAAGATTAATAAGTGGAAATTTCCCTGGCTTTGGCTTTGCGCATCTGGATGTACTGGATGTAGCTCCCATATGATTACAGTGTTGCCGTCCCCACTCTCCCTAACAATCCCAACCCAACCCAACTTTCACAGACAGAGATAAGGCAAACGGCAACACTGTGGTTGGTGCATGGGAGCTACATCCAGCCGCGAGTGCTTGACAGCTGTTAAAGACAAATATTTTTGATAAATGATTTATTTTCAACTTCCAATACAAAGTTGCAATGTTATCAATTATGGACAAGATTGGTTATAACTTCCAAATTCCAAATGTTTTATAAAATCCTGATTCCCTTCTTTCTTCCTCAATGGCGAGTAGAGTAAGGAGCCGTTGGTTTCTTCCACTAAATGCGAGGTGAGTCCAGCCGCTACTATTAAATCTTCTCAAATAGTTTTGGCATGAAATTCTTGCCGAATCTCCCTAGAGCTCGAATTAATAATCCGGAAATTTGTTCTCGTTGCGAATTTTTCAGGAAAATTCGCAACTCGACAAAATTTCCGGAAATAAATCGAGCTCCGGGGAGATTATAAGTGAAAATTTTCTCCCAACAACGAGCTAATTTTTCAACATTTTCTTTTGGAAAATAACTTGAAATATTCACCTGTACAAAAATCTAAATCGTATCTTGAAGTTTTTGGATTATGAATTTTTATGTGGATGAATTTCGAAAAATTTGTTACCAATTTTTGAAGCGATTTTCTTTTAATAATTATGGAAAATGACCTGAAAAATTCACCTGCTGTTCACTGTTCACTTTATTTGGCGGAAGCTTTGAACAACCCTCACCGACGAACTTGCAAATGTAGAATAATTTTGTTCAAACCAGGTGAGGTTGAATAAGTTTGCTACCGATTACATTACAGGAAATAAACATTATTCCTCTTTACATTCAAATACTTACCAGGTCTTCTAGGATTAGGTGAAGGTGGCTCACTGTCCAGAGAACTGGCATTGGAATTGTATCGCTTCCTCTCTAGTTTTTTAGCATCCATACTAATAGGAGTGTTGGTGGGTGATTGTCGAACTTGGGGCGGAAATGGAGAGTGAATCAAGTTGCTGATGAACTCTCCAATTTCGTCCTGCATGGAAGTGTGTATGAGTATCAAGACTGATTCAGAATAATTTTATTACAAGAATGCTTCGGTCTACGATGCTTTGAGTGATTCCTTCCTCCCTCTTTTTCATGTCGTTGATAACTAGGTTGTTATCGGCTGACCCTACTATAACTAAGGCGGTTTCAATTCGCATTCGTTCTCGCAAATCTGCCATGTCTTCTTCACTAGAGAAGAATAATAGTGGTTTACCTAACAAGTGCGGAAAGTGCCACTTTTCCGCACGCGATTGCAGATTGCTTCGCGTCGTTCGGCCAGCAATCAAGTGCGGAAAAGTCACATTACGCGCGTGTTAAATACAATATTTTTTCCACATGCGTGCGGAAAATACCACTTTTCCGCACGCATTTTAGTTTTGAAAAAACACATTAAAAACTAAAATGTGTGAGGAAAAGTGGTATTTTCCGCACGCTTGTAGAAAAAATATTTATCACGTTGTTAAATCTACTCCAACGACTCAAGAAGTTTATACAGGGTGTTCCAATATTTAAGTTTCAGATTCTACTTATTAAAATGAACAATTTTTATTCCATGAACATTTTTTGAATTCCTCGTCAGTTTCGAGATATACCTTCAAAGATTTTTTAACATTTATTGATTTGAAACAGTTAAATTATAATTTCTAATCAAAAACCATAACGAGTAGGACGAATCCTTAGAAAATAATAGACAAACAAAACAGTAAAACAAGTTCGACACTACAAAACCTCATATCCAGTCGGCTAAATCGTACATACCTTTGTGAAAAGTGGAGGTTTCAATGAACGTCTTTATTTTTACACATGTGAGGAAGTTCTTGGATATGGGAACACAATAAAAGACAAAGGTCGTACTGTCTTCGCGACGTTTCGTCTATTTTATAGACTTCATCAGGCTGAAAATTGAAAAAACAATAAGTAGTGAATATGAAAACATACAATTCGCAATGGGTTCACCAACTGTTCTATTGACTTGAACATCGTTTTATTTGCTTCCTCTTTTTGGTATAAAAAAAGGTTTTTCATATTCACTACCTATTGTTTTTTCAATTTTCGGCCTGATGAAGTCTATAAAATAGACAAAACGTCGCGAAGACAGTAAGACCTTTGTCTTTTATTGTGTTCCCATATCCAAGAAGTTCCTCACATCTTTGAACAACTCTGGAACAAGACTTAAGCTACAATAATCTTTATTTTTGTCTTTTTTGATTTGTCGTATAATAAGTTCAGGCACTGGGTGTCCACTTTTCTTGAATTCACTTATTTTTGCAAATCTAAGTTCGTGAGCACTTTTTAGTTGATTAATTTCTGCAACACCGACATTTTATTCTTTTAAAAGGTAAACTCGACTGACTAACACAGTCCATAACTCAAAATTGGAAAAAACCCAAAAATATCAATTTAACTATGGGCAAACTAATTCAAACTTGAAACTAACCTTACAAAAAGATATAGTAAATATAGGTGATGCGCTTCGCAATGGGCGTATTCGTTACTTCGCGTATCCGTTTTGTCGAAAGGATTATTGGCGGCGATATGTATCATTTTTTAGCGGTTGCTGATGACCCAAGACCAGGGTTCATTTGAATGTTTGGCTACGCTCGCTAGCTGTGTATTTTTAGGGTACTTTCGCCAAGCTTTATCGCCATAAGGACAACTCCGACAACCAGCCCAAGCAATAGATAAATATTATATTATACTGGGCGGGCCAAAGTCTTATTTCCTAATTCTGACTGTGCTATGATCATTTATTCACGACTATTACGAGGGTCGGTCGAAATTAAATTGATATAATTGTAAAATAATTGAAGAAGGTGAAACTATTTATTTTCTGAAATATGGTTGGGAGGTACTGTTTCGTAATATTGTGTCGATTTTTTTAATTGCCCTTAAAACTGTTTGTTTTACCATACACACATTTTGCTCAGTTCATTTCATTTGTTGTTTTGTTTTGGTATACATTTTAATGTAACTTCCGTACAGTGAGTGTAATTATTATTTAGCTTAGTTTGTCAACTGATGATATGATTGACACATTTATACATCTAGACGGAAAAAAGTTATTATCAGAAACATGGTATTGGAAAAAAACAATGAAGTGTAAAATATCTACTCACAAAGAAGTTGATGACAGCTGACCAATGACAAACAAAACCGGACACTGTAGTTCCAACAAGTTATCATCAGGCTCGCCTCTTTTCCCTTCGGCAGTCATAAGTGAAAAACCCAAGCTCACTACACAAAACACAGGCTCCACATGCGCCACCTGCAATGCTAATGTTGCTCCAGCACCTATTCCTACCTGCAACACATTTAATGATTTTAATAAAAACACACTGAATAAGTTACCAGCACTATATGCCTGCCAGGATAACTCTCTTTCATCTCTTGAATTTTACCCTTGGTAATTGCAAATATCTGATCAATGCAGTAAGTCATAGTCATTCTAAGACTAGAAGCTCCTAAAGTAATAGGCACTGCCACCACTTGTCCCAAATAAGACAACAACCCCATCCATCTTTGGGTTCTTTTTGTCATCTTCGGAGTTCCTGGCACAAGAATTATAATGGGATTGGCTGGAAGCTTTTTTGTTTTATCCTGGTTCAATTGGCTTTCGACTGGGTCCCATTTTCTGCGCGTGAGCGGCTGCAGATTTTCATTATTCAAAGTGCCCATTCGATTTGCGCATGATGGTGTATTGAGGATTTTATCCACCAAAGTAGGAAGCTTGCTTTTCAAGGTTTGTAGAATATCAAGATATGATCCCAGATTGGTCTGGTCTAGATGCTCGAGTAGCAGTTGGTGGAGCCATTGAATGAGTTTGATATCGAAGAAAATATTTGCAAATAGAGCTCGCACTCGACTTACTGCCTTGTCAATGACGGCCCTTCGTAAAACAGGCTCGTTTTCACGGTCTGTGTATGTGAGTTTACCCAGTTGGAGGTTGTTCAGGATCGTTACCATTCCACTGAATAGTTTGTACTGGTCCAATGCCCAGTTGGTTCTGCAAATTCCAAAAATCTATTTGAAAATCCGAGATTCATTAGGTAATGGTCGTGTATCAGTGCGTCGGGCATCCATAGCATCCTTATTTACAACAGAAGAAAAAAAGGTTCAATATAAAAGTTGTAGGATTTGAGTGGATGCATATTTTAGAAATATTTTTAAATATACAAAGTGGTCCAAGAAAGCGTTACGTGATAAAATATATATACAGAGTGTTTCATTAATAATGCGATGAAATTCAGGAGTTTTCCCGCTTGAAAATAAGAAGAAAACTTCCTATAAAAATGTGTCCAGGAATGCTTCATTACAGAGCTACAGGGTGTTGAAGTTTTATTTTTATTTTTGTTTTTTCTAAATAGTATTTGCACTCACGTCGATCTTTTGATGAAACCTGGTGATTGGGTTTTTTTTGTCAATTGATCTTAGTATGGCTCTAACTTGTAGAGGGCGCTACCTACACTTATTTTTCCTATTATTAACAGCCGTAACTTTTTTGGACGTGCCTGTATAATATTTCTAAGTCAAAATCAGACTTCTTCATCTTTTCTACGCAGAAAAAGTAAACTTGTTCAAAGTCGCTAAGTGCAACCATTCTCGCGATATTTGGATGTGAAATAAAAAATACAGGGTGTCCCAACGATAGAGTTAAGTAGGTTTTATCATATAGGATATGAAAAATATCAATATCAATATGCGTCACAGGTTAGGGGTGTAAATAGCGCACATTCTGAAAATATTTGGAAACATACAGGGTGCGTCACAAAAGTATGGCACGAAAAAGTATGATTTTTTCAAATGGAACCCCCTGTATATTAATTGATATTTCAATTCTTTCTTCAATTTGGAACAAAAATTGTGGTACAACTAATGTTCCTAAATTAAACCGTTATCGAGATATCGCGTTTTAAAAATGGCATTTTTGCAACTTTGACATGATATAAAAGTCAAACTATTCAAGTTAGAGGAAAATGGTTTGCACTTTCCTATCTTAACTTTTCAAGAGCTCTTCTGTCATTTGGATAGAAGGTAACGTCAACTGTCAACTTTTTTCGGCACATTTTGACATTTTTTCACAATAATGGATTTAATCTCCTTGAATAGCTCTTGAAAAGTTAAGATAGGAATGTGCAATCCATTTTTCTCTAACTTGAATAGTTTGAGTTTTATAGCATGTCAAAGTTGCAAAAATGCCATTTTTAAAACGCGATATCTCGATAACGGTTCAAATTAGGAACATTAGTTGTATCACAATTTTTGTTCCAAATTGAAGAAAGAATTGAAATATCAATTAATATACAGGGGGTTCCATTTAAAAAAATCATACTTTTTCGTGCAATACTTTTGTGACGCACCCTGTATGTTTCCAAATATTTTCAGAATGTGCGCTATTTACACCCCTAACCTGTGATGCATATTGATATTGATATTTTTCATATCCTATATGATAAAACCTACTTTACTCTATCGTTGGGACACCCTGTACATGTGATTTTGGGATTATGATCAAGCAAGGTCTTGCATTTTTTTCGAGAAACTTATCAGGATGAGTCTCCCTTGTTGAAGATAAGAAAAAAACTTCAAATAAACATGTGTCCGGAAATGCTCCGTTACAAAGCTACAGGCTACAAGGGTGTTGAATTTTTTTATTTTTTCCATTTTTTTATCATTTTGTGATATTTAAATAAAAATTGTTGTTTACATCACTCCTTAGTTGAATTTTATCTTTTTACTAAAGATATATAGCAATCATACGAAATATTTTATAACTTCTCGTCCGCCATTATTTCAAGATCAGATGTATTCATTATTTCAAATTCGAATATCTCGAGAATGGTTGCCTATAGCGACTATCAACAAGTATACTTTTTCTGCGTAGAAAATACTGTTGCTTAAAAATGTTATAGCGCCCTCTACAAGTTAGAGCCATACTAAGATCAAATTCGAATTTCGCATGAAAAAAATTCCTAAACACCATTTTTTATCAAAATATCGACATTGCTTCAAATATTATCAAGAAAAAACCAAAATAGAAATAAAACTTCAACACCCTGTAGCTCTGTAATGAAGCATTTCCGGATACGTGTTGGACGGAAGTTTTCTTCCTATTTTTAGGCAGAGAAACTCATACTGAATTTTTTCGCAATATTAATGAAACACCCTGTATTGTATGTATTTTTAAATGACACACCGTGTATTTTTTGGCACATTCAGGTTCCCTTTGTTGTTCTCTCTTATGTGTCGAGATATATTGTTATTTCCCATTGGCAATTTATTTTAACAGTGTTCAAAATGTTTTCCATTTTGCTGTATTTTTTCATTTTGAACATTTGTTAAATTGTTTTGCAATTAGTTCCTCTCAAAGTCTGTGATAAATGAACACCTACATATTGTTTTTCCATAAATGCCTATATTTTTGCAATACTTTTTTAGTTTAATAGGGATATTCATGGTTTTTGTCGAGGTTTTTGGTAAATATCTCTAAAATCATTGAGAATTTCCATACATTCGTCATAATAAAATATGCTGGTGATTGAATTTTGCATTGAATTATGAAATAAAATACAGGGTGTGCCATTCAAAAATACTAAGAAAAACTGATTTGAATGTTGTCATATTTGTAACCAAATTTTGAACATCCTGTATAGAATAAGAAAAATCTGTTTATTGTCACAGTATTATCAGATCTCTCGCATTAATATTCACACTATTTAGCTGGACCAAAACAAATCTAACAAGTTTTTTTTCTAATTTTTCCAAGCGTGCAAATCGATCTTTTTATCTTTTTTTTTTTATTTAGGTATTGCTACTAAAATATCGGAGCAAATAAAAAAATATTTTGGCACATAAGAGAAAACAACAAAAGTATCCTAAATGTGCCAAAAAATAATACTTAATGAAAAAAACAGAGCGTGTCATTTTAAAAAAATATATTTTATGACGTCACACTTTCTGGATCACCTATTTCTAAAATATGCCTCAATCCAGATCCTACAACTATTGTATTAAACTTTTTTTCTACTGTTCTCAATAAGGACGCTATGGATCACGCCCAGAAGTTCTGAAACCCCCTATATACGTAAAATCACTGTTTTCACAAAATTCATTCTGAACTATTAAACTTTCATTTGAAACATTTTTTCCCCGAACATCAAATTAGAGTTAATGGGGTGGTCCATTTATCTGTGAACACCCTGTACCTACATAATGCTATTTTTCAATACATTTGAAATCTTGCGGTGAATATGGCTAGAGATCTGGGAAAAGTCATTTCTAATCATTGACTTATATGTAGAACTCAATGTTTCCAATCCACCAACTTTTTTTAAAATAATAATAATAATAGTAATTCTTTATTAAGCATTGCTCCACAAAAACAATACATCGGTTAAGCAAACATAATAAAAAAATGGACATAAACTAGATATAAAAATATGTACAGGGTGTCTCATTTTGAGTTCCTTTTCGGGGTATCTCCGTTACTCTTATAGATTGAAAGTTGCGGTTTTCGCGACAGTGCTACTTTTTCGTGAAACTAAAGATGCCGTTAACAAAATTTTCATAGCCCTTTTAGTTTTCAAGATACAGGGATAAACTGAAAATGTTGCATTTCAAGGTACCCCTCGTATCTAAACTATCAGATGAGTTATGGAAAATGTGAAAACTGTTTCTTAAATAACTTTTCCCGTAGAACTCGATTCAGCCTTCGGAATTGATATACAGGGTCAGGTCAAAAGGTTATCGGATCAAAATATTTTTTTTAAAGTGCATATTGTTATACAGTGCTTTTCTTTGATGTCCCCCCCCTTTTATTTTTTGAACGGCTCAACTTGGAGATTTCAAATTCTAGGTGATGAAATCCAAGCATGTTTACTATGTTTTGACATAAAATTGACATATGAAAAATTCAAGATGGCGGCTGGGCGGATTTTGAAAATGGGTGCCTTGAACTTCTTGACCTAAAAACAGCCTTTCCGAAATTTCTTTATTATTTTTTTTAAATGTATGTACCAATGTGGTGATTAAATGTACCGCCATTTTGTAGTTCTTGAAGATATCGATTCAATATTCTGGGGTTATAAAGTACTCATCAGGACCTT
Organism: Orchestes rusci; assembly: GCA_958502075.1. Lineage (NCBI taxonomy): Eukaryota > Metazoa > Arthropoda > Insecta > Coleoptera > Curculionidae > Orchestes > Orchestes rusci. The sequence continues at coordinate 7,030,515 of OY293308.1, read as the reverse complement.
CAAAATGAGGTGTCACATGACCCCGATTTCTATAAAAAAAAACATTCGAAGATGTCACCAGCCGCCATCTTGAATTTTTCATATGTCAATTTTATGTCAAAACATAGTAAACATGCTTGTATTTCATCACCTAGAATTTGAAGTCTCTAAGTTGAGCCGTTCAAAAAATAAAAGGGGGGGGACATTAAAGAAAAGCACTGTATATTTTTGAAAAGGTTAAAAAAAGTTAAATCTTATGGACCATAAATATTCCATTCAAAAAAATAAATTTGGGTCCGATAATTTTTTGAGCTAACCCTGTATACTAATTCCGAAGGCAGAATCGAGTTCTACGGGAAAAGTTCTATAAGAAACAGATTTCACATTTTCCATAACTTATCTGATAGTTTAGATACGAGGGGTACCTCAAAATGCAACATTTTCAGTTCAGCCCTGTATCTTAAAAACTAAAAGGGCTATGAATTTTTTTTACCGGCATCTTTAGTTTCACGAAAAAGTAGCACACTGTCGCGAAAACCGCAACTTTCTATCTATAAGAATAACGGAGATCCCCGCAAAAGTACCAAAAATGGGACACCCTGTACTAATACAGTTATATAAACATATAAATAGCAACACAAATTTATAATTAAATTCTAAAAATAAATAATTTGAGTTCATTTTTGAAACTTTCCAAGTCTTGTATTTGTCTAGGGTGTGACGGAAGTGCATTAAATTGAGTCGGCCCTTTGAAAAATTGTGATCGATTTTTGAGATCCTCAATAAGCAACGGCAATCTTCAGCAAAAGCCAATGGTAATCATAGATAATAAATAGTAATCAACAATCGACTGGATGTGATGATGTGGCACTTATTTTAAATTATTTTTTCAAATACTTGAATCAACACAAACATAAGGAAAATATTAATACTTAATACAGTAAACTTAGACGGTCTGAAAGTGGGTGAAAAAAAATGCTGACAAGCTGATTTTTTTCTGGGTTGATGTTTAATTGACCTGAATATTGCAGGAATAATTTCCAGACACAAAATTACACTCGTCATTTTTGTGGCAATAAGATTGGGTTTTATTCGTTTATAATTTTTTTAATTTTCTGACGAAAAATAATCATCATGTTTTGGCGAATGTACAGATGTACCCAAGCTGACAATCTAATAAAGTAGACATTTTGTAACCAAAAATTTATATTTTTTAGTTCAAATAGCAGATGATTTTGTACTTTGTATAAACACTAAAAAGTGTCTATGAAGGCAAAGTTCATTATCAGTACCTATAATAAGAAAAAATCGTTTTGAGAACTGTTGACCATTGCCTTCGGCAATATTTGAATTTTGGTTCTGCACTTGTTAGAAAAAAAATCCCATTTTAACCCAAATCTCATCAGCTGTTGTGATCTCGTTAACCCCTATCCTCAATGCAGTGAAGTGAATATGATGTGACAGAGTGATGAGATCTCTGGAACAAGCATAGATTCCACTGTTTCGAAAAAACAGAACATGTCGGTTTTCACGTGATGCGATCGTTCATCCGGTAGGCCCGGTTTCCTAATGATGGTTCAACGTTGAACCCGGTTCAAGTATATTGGACTGTGTATCTTTAAAGGCAGTTCAACGTTGAACCTTCGTTGAACTGGACATGAGAAACCGGGCCTTAGTGAATCAGGATCCCTATTTTCGAACGTGTAATGTGAAGTGAGCCGGGAAGTGAGCGACCAGTAGTTGCAACTTTATTGCAATGCTGCCACGTTTCAATCAGAGTTAGAAATTCGTGACTTTTTTAAAAAAGTCAAAAAGTTAAAGTTAGAATTTATTGAACCTAATTCACTTGAAGAAAAAAAGACTCTTTTCCTTATCGAAACACAATTAAATAAGTGAAAAAACACAAGTCTTTATTTCAACCAAAAATCTTGAGCTTGAGACATTAACCCCCATATGCACCGTAGAAATCTAATCCGGATAAAGTCTTTATCGCGATTATCTTCCATTCAACCTAATGGAAAATAATCGCGATGAAGTCTTCATCCGGATTAGATTTTTACGGTGCATATGGGGGTAAGTCCATTTTTATAATTAAATAAACTATCCAAGAAACTTTCAATAACACATGTGATCAGTTCAATCGTTCCTCTATGTCTAATCACGTGTAGTTTGTTTACTTTTGGTGACTTGGCTGTGATCAGAGTGTAGTACCATGAATAACTATAAATAAAGTGTTTATCTAAAATAATTGAAGCTTCGCCTACGTTACGTTGCAACAAGAAACAAAAAACCAAGGAAAATAGTGGATAGGCCGTGGAATAGGCTGATATCCTCGCTGATATCCGACCAAAGCTTATCACTTACTTGACAATTTTCTCTTCCCAATTCTCAATGATCTCACTATTTCTCGCCAATCTAGCATGTTTCTCGCATTCTTCCATCAACAACCGCACTTTATCCAACTCAATATTCCCAGTCTTCAATTCACTTTCTTCATCAACAACTATCTCTTCATCTTTATCCGTATCAGGAGTCCTCGTATGTATGAACAAAACCTTGGCAGGCTTCAAAAAGGCTGATTCGGGCCTCCAAGTCCATGGCCGAGCATAACAATGATCGGTAGAGATTGTCCAACTCTCCCTTTCATAAGGAGTGGTCAATTGAATGGGGTAGGTGTATTTGGAGGTTTCAACCTCCATGGTTGGGGAAAAATCCCAAGGATCAAAGGGCTAGGGGGGAATAAGGATAAGGTAGGGTTAAATAGGTTAAGTAGATATCAATGGGGTACCTCGACGTATTCTGCAGTGGTATCGGACATAGTTCGAAGATTAAAGACGAGTTTGACGGTTTTCAATATAAAAGCCCCAGTTTTCGGGAAAATGGTTTTGTTATCGTTTGTTTGGGAACAGAACGAGTACGATATAATGCAGACTCGATTCTGACTTTGATGACAGACAGACGACAGATGTCAGGATAACAAGATCAATGTTGCCAATAACTTCGGAATGACGAATGTTATCCGGGTTTATTTTATATTTGAGGGATGCTTAACGCTAAGGGTCCCTTCACTTCTTATCAAATGAAAACAATCAAAAAAAATATGTACCTTAAGAAATTCTGAATAAATAAAATAGACCTTCTTCTCAATAGTTGTATTGTTCACAAACATTTCCTTAAATCAAACTAATACTAATAACACAGCTCAATATTTCTTAGTTCTCCAAGAAGTCAACTAGATATATCCTCATTTGCGATGAAGGAAGTGTTTATACCATGTTCTCTTCTTCTTCTGTCCACAACATCCAAATACTCCACAGTGTGTCCTTTTCTGTGGTTCATATAACATTGAACACACATTTCCTTGACACAATCCATACAAAAAAGGTACTTTGGATGCAAATGCCCAGTACATATAAGTCGTAAACACTCCGTTCCTGGAGTCACTTTGAAGAACTCTATGCAGAAAGTTTCGGTTTGATAGGTCATCTTGATGACTTGTGTTGGGATTGTATAAGTTCATCAGAATGAATCGGCTTTATAATGGAAACAGCAGGTAAGGTAATTAAAATATTGGCCAAAAGGGAGGTAATCGGTGGAACAGTTCACATTTCCAAGAAAAATGTTCATAATATATGTATAGATTGAATGTTCCTAACAATACAAATACAATTCAGATAAAACTCAATAATAACAAAACAATTTTGAGAACGTGAGAGAATAACCAGGTGATTTTAAATACCCAAAGGCATTTTCGCGACAATTTATACCATTGTCACCTAGTAAATACCTAGTAGATATAGGGGTGGTTTCTAAGGCTGTTTATTAAAATTTAATTAGGGTTTTTTAACTGATCAGTGTCTTTTTCAACATTCTTCGTCATTCTGGAACGCTCTACAGTAGGTGCAAATTGTTGTAGATATTTGTACTTTTTGAAACGCCGATGCCGATGTCTAGGAAACTGATTAATTTGGGAATTACGTGTACGGTACGGTCAATAAATAATGTTCCAAATTGGCTAGACCATCAAAATAAGGAATCATATACGGGGTGTTCCATTTAAGTAATGCATCTTTGATTCCACAACAGGAGCGACCCTCTGTATATTTCAATTTATCAGAGATATGTCATTAAGAGCCCTACAACATTTGTAAAGATATTTTTTGCCACCTCGTATATTTCTTGGGTTATCTAATTATTCTCAGCCCCGTATAATTAACCTAGCTTTGACTTTGAGTTAGATATTCATCCAAATTAATAAATGACTCTAGTACATTTATTACTGTCTATAATTTTTTTTGTATTTTCACTTTGAATCAAATTTTTAAAATAATATATAAAATTAGGTACCTCATAAAAAAATCTGAACAGAATTTGTCTAGAAGAGCAGGTGTAGATAGTTTCACACTAATCGCTTTTTATATCTTTCTAGGATTTCCATCGGAGTTTGAAATTTATTATGTTTATTGTTTTTGTGAGTTCAGGTATAATGGATTGGAAAACTGCTTTGACTTGTAGGTAGAGCAATCATATAAGCTTTTTACGACCTCCTATCACTTACCTTATATCATAAAGGAAGCTACTAAGAAGAAATTAGGAAGGATTATGTTACAGATCCAATTTCATGAAGCAGACATTCAATATTTATGTTCTAATCCATAAAATGTCTCAAAGAATGTGAGAAGGTATGATTTTCGAAGATAGAGTATACAGAATTATTATATAGATTATAAATTAAATTTATGCAAAAATTGGTAAGACTGTGAAAAATAATTCAGATTTTCAAAGAAGGTGTAACAGGTGGGTAAAGGATAAAATGTAAGACCATGACTTCTATATCATCAGAGTTTCTTTTCCAGTGTGCTTCCTTTTGAAAAAACAAAGTAGATAGTCCTAACTTATTTTCAGTGCACCATGTAGGTATACATGAATAGCCGCATGCAAAAATAAAAATGAACGTGTCAAAGCATTTTCCAAAAAATAAAAACCCTGAATCCAAAATAAATTTGTTCGATGTCTCACTGTATAGCCTCTTATATTGTTTGAAACGCCTTAGTTTTCATTGTACAGGCAGTGATCAACATATTATTGAAATGTGGTTTGCGGATAGGTCAAAAAAAGACCAGAAAGAGCTGTAAAAATATTTGATGGAGAAATATCCATGTCCAGTCCAGAGGAAACCTTACCCTTCTTATTTAAAGAAGCAAATATATACCCAAGAAATTTTGTTGGAGCTTGGACAAAGCGGCAGTATTTCTCGGAAAAGTTTGAAAGATATGCATTTTGCCTCAGAATAGCCTAACCGAGACAAACTTTTACTGGAAAGCGATTAATGAAGATGATGAAGGGAATAGGAAAAATATTGAAAAGCATATACACTTCTTGTAATTGTCAGAAGATTAATTGATTGACTCATTATTTCGCAACTTTTATACCAATACAGGGTGATTCCTGTAGGTGCGTATCATGGTTTTGTATGATTTAATGTTTGTATTTCATTTTTGCTCACCGTGTAGTAGTTTACAATCAAAATATCTACTCGGTGTACTACAGTAGATCCCTTTCGATAAGAAATTAATCCATTCCAAATCAAATGGATAATAAGGGCACTCATATACAGGGTGATTCATCTGAGTGTGTCATGCTTTCGTGGAGTGATAGAGGACGTCGAACGATTAATTTTGATATAGCACACTATGGGTCGGAGAAGTTTTTGAAAAATTGAAGATATTCCTCAACAGTTGAAGGTGTCGTTACGAAAATGTATTATAGGCGTCTACCTAACAGAGACACTCCAAATGTAAAAAGAAGAGGTTTTAGTTTCAACCAGTGGCGTAGATGTGATACGCATGGAGTAATTTTTCATTTTTTTTTAAATTTCCGACTCATAGGGTGCCTATATCAAAATTAATATTTCGACGCCACCATCGTAACCCGAAAGCTTGACCTACTGAAACTGAACCTACTGAAATAAAATGCACATAATTCAACGATCAACCATAAAATTTGACAGAACGCAAGCTTTTATGTTCGATCAAGATGAGGGTCAAGAATAACAATAATTGCTGTTCGGGGCATTTTTCGTTTTCTTGGGTTTTCCCTCACTAAGTGTTCATTTGGGAACTGAAAATGGCCGTGAGCTTGTTATTATTTCGGTCGAATTACAGCCCACTTGCAGAAAGTCGTCTACGACAAGGGGCTTGGAAATCGTGCGAGCTTTTGAATTTTTTTGATATTGGCATTTTCCATTTTCAAGATACGTTTCAAGTTTGTTCGGTGTGTTATTTGCAATAACGGGTTTTTAAAATCTAGTAACATCTCTCTTGATCTTAATTTTCACTAGAAAATTCCAGGTCAAAGACGAGCTTTAATGAAGAAATGAATTGTATCAAATGTAAAGAACAGAATAGTAAAACCATCATCAGGATAGATAAACATAAGAAGAATCTGGAATGGAGTACAAGAGGAGATAATCAACCAATATGTAAACAAATACAAATACATGGTGGCGATCCAAAAAAACACACTTTACGTGATCACAAAGTGAAATGCTTGAACGGGTTTTTCTTTAGTTCACCTGCTTTGTCTGATGACGTGTAGTTTCTCTTTTTCGTTGTCTTTTAGTACATTCATTCAGATTTTTCTCTACTTCATTGTGTCTTGTTTTCCTGTTTATAGAATGTTATGTCCATTGTTATTGAATTATATTATTATCCCCCTTCCTATTTGAGATTTTCTAAGGGGTTGCAGATATATAAGGGTGAGATAATACGCTTTTTTTGTCCTCCCTTCGTCTCACAGAAAAAGTTGGTTGGAACTCAACTAAGCAGACGAATAAATAAAAAGAATCATGCCTAAATGTTGCCATTCAAAGTATTTTATATATTTATATGATAAATTTATATATTTATATAATAAATTCATTCAACGAAAATTAGGTTCCCAGGTCATGCATGTTCGCATATCTCATATTTGCGTATCACCTTCGATCCTGAATAATAGGTATGCAAAAAAAAGACAATAATATCTTGAATAAATTTTTTTTCCCGCTAAAATCGATAATAAAAAAGTATCCCATTTGTTAAATAAATTTAGGCAAACACTGTATATTTTATCAAGCTGACTCTGATGATGATTAAAATATATACCAAAACGTCAGCTTGATGAAATATAGTTTATTTCCATAAACAACCGTTCGAGTATACCAACAAAACAAACCACTAAGCACATTCGAAAAAATTCATGTCCTCAGAAAAGTTAAATTGAAAATGCGATATACTGTTGGTTCATTGCTTTTTTGCGGTTACGTCATACTCCTTTGTCTCTCTCGTACACATTCACAAAAATGTTACGTATGTCTGGACGGAGGTCGTTTGGATCAATTTGACAAAATGTCACGTATAGAGCGATCAATCTACGACATACTGGCAATCGTCAAATACTGTGACGTAACCGCAAAAAAGCAGTGAACAAGCTGTAGGTTCTTATCAAATATGAAAACGATCAAGAAAAATATGTACCCACCTCCACCGACCTTCATGAGATTCTTGATAAATAAAACAGAAAAATCCTCTTAATAATTGTATTGTTCACAAACATCATCTCAAATCAAAGTGATACTAATTACACAGCTCCAAGAAGTCAACTGGATACTTCTTCACTTGCAACTTTTTTTTTGTACACGAGGGGTCAGGCCCAAAAGTGAGAAATCTGAAACCAGACGCCCTGAATTATCACCAGAGAGGTCTCTAGGCATTGCGGGCCTGAAGTGCCGCTTGCAAACTTTTCTGGACTTCAACGTTTACAATCGTCTCAAACGCAACCTCCGGCGCCGCTTGCAGTCTTTTCTTGGCATCTGCGCTGAAACGAGCTTGAAACGCAATAGCTGCTTGCAATCTTTTCTTGACTTCTGCGTTTACACGAGCCTCAAACGCCATCATTCTTTTCTGGACTTCTGCGTTTACACGATCCTCAAAAGCCAATCTTTTCTTGACTTCAGCGTTTACACGAGCCTGAAACGCAACCGGCTCATTCTTGGACCTGAAAGCCTTTCCTTTCGGCTTCCTTCCCCCAGCGGAGTCCCTTGCTTGAGGCTCCGAAACGGGAGACTTTGACACTGTCGCCGGTTTCTTTGCCGGCAGAGGGAGGACCACGACATTTCCTCTGCCAGAAGCCAACGTTTTGAGGGGAGGCAGATGCTTCGCGTTCGAGCTCACAACCTTCTGACAACCTGAGACAACAGCTTGCACATTCCCTTTGTAAACAGCAATGGCGTTCTTCAAGCCTTCGATCGATTTCGTGAGGCGTTCGAGTGGGTCCTCCTTTTCGCCAGCCTTAAGAACCATGTTGAACGATCGTTTGTCCATAGTGTGTTTTGGGGAAACCGGATGGACAAGGCGTTTCGCTTCTCCAAATCTGTAATGTAAACTTTTGTGTTAGCAAATGGGGGAGAATTTTCTCTTCTTGTAACAGCAAAATATTCAGTGTACGGGTGGCTAGACTTAAATATGGCCCCTCTACTCTAAATTACCTCAGGTTCTCAACCTTTCCGTCTCAGGTAGATATCGTCGCTCTTGGGTCGGACTGCTCTCGACCGTTGTTCGACTGGGATTGATGACGGAATGAATACGAATAGGCTTTATAGTAGAAACAGCAGGTGTGATAACAAAAGATTGGCCAATTAATAGTCCTGGAGGCAGTGACGGTTTACGGTAATTATTTTCCCAGTCAGCAAACATGAATAAACATGTTTTGTTTTGCTTGTTAGTCTAATAGTTGACAACGAAACTTAGGTTTCCAGGTCATGCATGCATGAGTTCGCATATATCTATATCACCTTCGATCCTGATTCTTTGATATCCACTCTTGACACACATATTACGAGCATTGTTCCAGTTGCGGGATACAGCATTTCGAATGCCCTGTTTACTCAGACCGTTTGCGAATTTCACCACGACTTTTGCATATAGTTTGGCGAGTCAGCCGTGACTTGGAATAACTCTGCCATTGAGTGGGAAGAGGTTTTACGATTGGATGAAAGTAGTTGACATTTTTCATCGTTTTATTGTTAACCAGAACACTGTAGTATGATACAGGGTGTACCTACAAACAATAGTTGGCATTGATGGAATTTACGTATTTTGAAACACAATCATAGTTTTTTTTTACATTATGGATATTTGGACTTTTTTTACGAAGAACGACGATCTACATTCAAACTGGCACACGATTAAGAATTCTTTTGAAGAGTCTTTTCCACAAACGCTCTTACGACCATTACTAGGGGGCAAATTGTCTAGACCCTCTAGACGCTGTCGTTGCTCGTAAAACAAAAGCCCATTTTCAGTGATAAAATGTATCTTATGTTGTAAAAACCTCAATTAGGAAGTTGAAGGACTCTAAAACTTTAATAAACAAAGTTACATTTTGAATAAGACATAGTTTTAAGCGAAGCAATCTGTTTTTTATTAGTCACATTAAATCCGAATATGTCCAATTAATTGTGTATTTTTTACATAAAAGCAAGATCGTTTTTTGTGCGAATATCGAAATTAACCAAACCCTTTTCTTATACAAACAAAAAAGTTTTTCCTGGCATATTTTCCAACAACAAAGAGTCCGAGCAATTTACTCGTATTATTGCTCTGATGATTCCAAATTACTATGTTTTATTCATGGCCCCCACACAAGTGCTTTCAAAATAAGTAAAGAGGTTGAAGATAAAAACAAAGACGTCAATGCTTTTTATACTCCAAGTGAAAAAGGGTTTTAATTCAGGCTTTCACATTGTGGTTTTATGGGGCTATTTTTAGAAAAAGGTTGGGCAAAGTTGATGGGTTTTTTTGAATATAAGTTTTCTTTGAGATGGTAAGACATTTCTGAAACAATGGGCTCCAAATAAATTCAAATGTAATGTTTATCAAAATGTATTATTCTGCATGAAAAGTAAATACCTAAGCAGTCTGCTGTTGGCAAGTTACTATAGACGGATATTTTATTATTATACTCATTTTATTACATTATTTTGATTACTAAACAAAAATTTTCTTGTTTTTTATCAATAGGTATAGATTTTGTAGTAAACCTACTCACTTCCTTCCCCTCAACCAAACCACCTATACCTTAACTTGTTTTTTTATAAAAAAAAAATGAGTGTAGGTAGGTACGTCAAAAAATACAAGACAGACAGTTTTCTTATAATTTTACATACTGAAATGCAATATATGATTGCAAGCATGTTTTCTACCTTTATTTTTAATCTGAAATGTTTGAAAAACAGATGGTTATCAATGTTATTATCTATATAATTATGAACAAATTAGGTCACACTAAAAAACCAATACATAATGTACCTACGAAAAAAGTCTTACAATAAACCTGATGATTGTCTTTTTGGTTCTATTTTAGGGCGAATTATTATAAAGGGTGTTTCCTAAACATTGGTGAAAAAATTTGAGGGGTATTTTCATGAAAAAAAAAATAATCCTATGAATACATGTATTTGTCGAAAATCGCTTCCTAAGGGAGCTACGTCCTTTTGAATGGGCATCCTTAAGACGATTTTCCCTCAATATTTTCAAAACCGTTCAAACAAAAATCAAGAAATTTGACTTATCGCATAAACATCTAATGCTTGATCAAACTTAACTCCCCCGGTATGGTACGCCCCTGTGAAAATTTGAACCCAATTCTGATTCACCATTTGATTTGTATCAAATTGTATAGTGTTTGTATGAACGGTTTCGGAAATATTTAGGAAAAACCGGCTTCAGGGTGCCCTATTAGAAATCGTTTTTCGACAAATGTTAAAGAGAACTTTTTTCCATGAAATAACCTCAGAAATCACCCCTTGCCAATGTTCTGTATTATTAGTTTCCAATTCCACTCAATCGCAAACCCTTTATCCATCAATAGATCAATATAGTTATTTGCCTAGAGCGCAGAGTGATGCTTTCCCACACGCAAAAGCAGCTAGACTATGATAGTGCATGCACGCGCACGATCAGCTTGTGCCCGCGCTCATGAATGTGAACGTGCTCGTCGCTGAACGGACATGCGACCAAGTTTTAATCTTTAATGTTATCAGGAGAAGTAAATAGAGTGATAGATGCACAATATCGACCGCGGTGCTTGCTTTCCGGGCTGCGTGCATCTGAATACTCCTGTTTGACCCGCCACCGCACGACGTGCTGCTTGCCGGGCTGCGTGGCTCACGTCTGTATGCACCATATACGTAATCAACGATCTAGCTATGAACATATATTATACCTCATACTTCAATTTTGCTCCAAAATTCCATTAAGATAACACATAACACACTTGTTTTTTACCTCCAGAGGTTGAAAAATTATATGCAAATATGTACAACCTACAGAGGATTAGCTATATTTTGCGTACGTCAAATGCCAAGAAAAATTATCTTGCGCACTAGTGCGGGAAAATGATACTTTGCACACGCCAATGAGGCTCAAATTGGTTACTTTTCGCTCGCTTGTGATTTTTTTTTTATCAAGATGGTAGCTGAACTCTAAAGTGTCACATTGACCACTATTTGAAGATTTCCCAGACCATGAAGTTTTTGAAAAAATTTTCATCGATGGCTGAAATATTTTTGAAGCTTGAATGGATAGTTACCAGGCAGTTGATAAGAACTAGAAAAGTTTAATCAAATGACGGGTGTCCCAAACATGACATAATCGATAATTTCTGAGCCTCTAAATAATTTGCCAACTTCTTCGATCCGAGAGTTTGCAAACCATTTAATTAAATCCCGAATAATAGTTTCCGTTACATTGAAAACAGAGAGTTTCAGTGATCAATCAATGATGGAAGTGATTAATTAGTTTGAGATTGGTACTTGAAGAAAGTTGTATTTTGACAAAATAAATCTAGCTTGATTAATACAGATTGAATATTTGCTGAAGAGTAAAAGGTATCTGAAGTTACAACATTGCTCAATGAATTAACTCTAATTTATCCATAAAAGCAGGTGACACTTCTTAATTTTATACACAGATAGTCTTTATTTTCAGTTATATTTCCTTAAAAGTGTCCTTAGCATATTAAATAGTGATAAATACACTTGCAAAGTATAAATACAAGATCTTGAATAGCTGTGCCCAGTGATCAATGTGCAAAAAGTGAATCCTAGTTCTGGTCACTCAAATTTGAATTGATTAAAAAAAGGGTAAAAATAAAAGTTTCTTTTGGGCTGATGGGTACCTGAATCATAAATAAGGAACAATAACTATTATTGGATTTATTAGAAGTGAATTAGCCAAATATAAATGAGTGCAGAGATTATATCTTTGGTTTACCTGGATATTGTCTGTTTCCCTGAAAAATATAAAATCATTTTGCATTTTGACAAGCTGAACAAGTGTGCTGCAGTGACTGAAAACCAATAAACTTTTTACATTTTCATTATTTTCTATAGTCGTTGAATCGTGATACATAAGAATTCGAATGAACAACTAACTAAATAATCCCGAATACCTAAATACGATTCAGCATAGTACTGTTTTCATGCACGCCTGCTCACTTTGCCTCTAACATTAACAAAAGCCAGCAAAAAGCTACCAATAAGGCCACCTTGCCAATCATTCATTACCCTTTTATCTAGGAAATGTTCCAGAAAAGACCATCGTAATATCCCATGAAAAATCCATTTTCCCGTCGAACATCCTCTCTTTGTCAGCGAACGGGGTTTTATAGTTAGAAGTTCTTTGACCCCTGCGTTTCACTTCTGGATCAGTTATTTTTTAGTGAAAATATAAATAATGGGATATAACGAGAATATTTGGTTTTGTAGAGATTAACTACAGTTGAATAGAATAGCTTATTATCACAAAGACTTCAATTCAAAGTTTTTGATATAATCTCACTGAAACGTGATCTCCTGGATTTCCCCTTTTCATTTGTTCTTGTTATCCCTAAGTCCTAGCTAAGATTGCTCACTTAAATTTGGCCGAAAATGGGCTGAACTCTTATGAACAGATATGGGTTTCCTTCCATCATTCTTGTTTATTGACCCGCAAAAGTATTAAAAGTAATAATATAATACACCATTCGGAAAGATATTAGAAAAAATACACCAATAGTGTTAGGTTCATGAACAACGGAATAACATAGATTTTTAGACTGATATTGGGCCTATTCAGTGAAATCTCGTTTTTTTTACATTTTTATGACATACCAATAACACACAAACCATTTCAGCTCAATTGCGAGAAAACAAAAACATCTTATAGGCTCTCATTTATGAAAATATTTCGATCGAATCACAGATCAAGTAGGGGCATGCGGATGGTGAGTTTGCAAAATAAACCACTCCATTTTTTTTATTTGAGATGTTTTTTTGGTGCCAGTGACGTCACCGCTATGAAAATAAGCTCAGTTCTACAACTTTGCATACACACTAGCCCATAGGGTAAATGTAACATTCACGAATCGCTAAAAATAATTCCATTTAACCTTTGACACTTATTTCGACGGAGACTTTTTGATTTTCATCATTTACTATGGCTCTTTCCACTTTCCACTCCACTCTTTAGTTTGGGATTTTGATAACACGAACGAAGTGCTTACGAATGACTGATATCGTTTTTAATTTGGAAATGTAAATTCGGTTCCTTTGGATGTGATGGAAGCTCTCGCATTACGTTCTTGATGTTATGTTGATTCAACTGATGGATGTTATGGAATATACAGGGTTTCACATAAGTCATGGTCCAAACTCAAAGAGTTGACATCAGAGGAAGCGATGCGATGGTCTGAAAATATACTAATTTTTATTGAAGATTGAATATTTCGGCTATAACAGGTATAAATGATATTTATACTCCGCCGACCCTGTCTGAAATTGTGGTAAACTTGGGTCGTTTTATGGTCGTTTTGTGGTCACACAGATAGTTAGGGTTTTATTGCCTTCTTATAGAAAGGGTTATGCAAAAGTGATTTGTCTGGACACATTGTTTATGATTCCTGGTATTGCGTAATCCATTAAATTGATGGAGTTAACCTTAAATTAACATCTTTACTCTACTTTTCCAAGTTCGGGTACTCAAACAAGCATTCTTGGTAAAAGAGATCTCTTTTGCCCACTGATTTCCAGGAAAAGTTTTGGTGTAGGTAGTTAATAACCGAATACCAATCGAAATACTACTTTTGTCAAAATGATTTATCTTCTAAAAACACTGGTTATAAGTTATTGTTTAGTTCACTTTGTGCGAGAGTGTCTGCAATTGTATTGATTTTATGAAGAGAAAAGATGTGATGAAAATGGGTAAAACGTTTTCCCAGGATTTCTTCTTTGATTACATGGTGTATTTCATTCTCATTCAATCAACAAATTTCATAAGAAACAATGTAATGATGTTGAAAAATATATCAATGTAGATAAAATTTAAAAAATAGTTTTTTATGTCAAAACTTGTATCTAGAATATTTTCCACTTGGTTGGGTAATAGCATTTTTTCCATTTTCTGTGTGACTCTGTTTAGTAAGTATTATGTACACTAATAGTTGATACAGGTTAATCCGAGGGTGATTTTTTTCAACTTATTCAGCATTGTATCAATATATTTTTTTTTAAATAAAATTGATAAGCATTACGGCCTGGAAACAAAGACAGCAAGCGAACGACGCGACGCGCCGAGTGCGGCTCTTATCGTGAATAAAAAAGGGTAATTTTTTCAAAATTCAATTCATATTATGAAGCCGGATCCCGGTAATGCAAAATTGGAGACCTCATAGCCTATTAATTTTAAAGATACCGCCGAAGTAAAAAAACTATGCGTGATCAGATTGAACAGATAAGATACAATCAAAGTACAACGTCCGATTGTTGGTTTTGGCGCATGATGATGCGGAAATTTAGTATTTTTTCAAAGACAACATTGAATAATTACACCTGAAATGTATTGGACACCAGAATAACAATGTAATCAAAAGGTAAAATTTTATTCAACTTCCGCTAAACCTGGTCTCTTTTGGGAATTTTGTTGCTGTATGTGACTGAACATTTTTGGGCAATATAAAAAAACGTCATATATTTGTTGTAGCCAAAGTCACACAATCATCAAGACAGTTGGCAGGTCATGAGATTATAAAGCAAAAATGATATTTTGTGTAAATTTTTTTTTTTTTTGCAGTAAACTTATCACGTTATTTCCTTACCTAAAAAGACAGATAAGCTTGATGGGAATAAGAAAAAGTAATAAATGACATTCAAATTTGCTAAATAATATTATTGGAGCAACGTTGTTTTGGATAAATGAAAAAACATTCGTTTCAATGGAAGTCCTTGGAAAATAAAGTCAATGTTGGAAGCATATCTTATGTCTGATCCTGCTGATCTAATTTCTCGAGGTAAATCATCAAAATCTCTCACTAATAATCAATTTTGGTTGAAAGGACTTTTTTGGATGGATGAATTGGCTCTACTTTTGTTACACCGAAACCACTTATCATTTTTTTTTAATTTAGTATCTGTAAACCTCTAGAAACACAAATGTATAAAATTTGCCGCGGAAAATGATGTACAGGGTGGCCAACTAAGAATGCGAGGTACCGTTTCTCGGAAACTATTTATCGTAAAGGCTTGTGGCAAAAAATGTTTTGACTAAAACGGCCAAGAGAAAAACCTGGAAAATATTTTCAAGTTTCTGAAATGGTCGCTAGGGGGCGTAACAACCAACACCAAGTAGAAAAATATGATTTTTATGGAATTTTGTCCAATGATGAGCTCATTTTCGGATTAACTGACTATTCACCTACACTTTTTGTCGAAAACGTTTTTTCTATCTATCATAATAAAGTGGTGGGGGAAGTTCAATTGTTTTTTTAAACAAACGGAGATTTCTCCCGTTTCGCTTGACCGATTTAAACGAGCTTGGGCTCATATGAAAGAGCATGATCCGCACTTCAAAAAACTTTTTTGGTTTTGAATGTTTGACCTTCGCCGTCGCGGCTAGATGGCGTCAACTGAAATGGTAGAATGTTTTTGAGTTTTTTCCAAAAAAATCGAATGTAATGATATATTTATTTTTATATATTTTAAAAGGGGATACATTTTCCTTTAAAAAAAAACAAAAAAATTATTGTTTTTTTTTTGTTTTTTTTTTGTTTTTTTTTTAATTTTTTTTATAGGAAAATGTGTCCCCTTTTAAAATATATGAAAATGGACACACCATTACGTTTGATTTTTTCGGAAAAAACTCAAAAGTATGCTACCATTTCAGTTAACGCCATCTAGCGGCGACGGCGAATGTTACAAATTAAAAAGCAAATGAGCATTTTATAGCGCAGACTATTCTCTTTCATATGAGCCCAAGTTCGTTAAAATCGGTCAAGCGAAACGGGAGAAATCTCCGTTTGTTTAATAAAACAATTGAACTTCCCCCACCACTTTATTATGATAGACAGAAAAAAACGTTTTTGACAAAAAGTGTGGGTAAATAGTCAGTAAATCCGAAAATGAGCTCATCGATATATTTTCATTGGACAAAATTCCATAAAAATCATATTTTTCTACTTGGTGTTAGTTGTTACGCCCCCTAGCGACCATTTCAGAAACTTGAAAATATTTTCCAGGTTTTTCTCTTGGCCGTTTTAGTTATAACAAATTTTGCCGCAAGCCTCTACGATGTATAGTTTCCGAGATACAGTACCTCGCATTCTTAGTTGGCCACCCTGTATTTCCGCAGAAAATGTACCGTTTGGTTTCAGAGCGTCCGAGATTCTAACAATCATTATTATTCCGGGTGAAGTAAAAAAATCTTTCATACTCCGCAAAATATTCTTTTTTAATAATAATAATAGAGCTTTACTTATCAAAAGATAATATCAACAATCTCATTGTCGCACTATAATGGAGTATTTACAAAATATATCAAATTCATATTATATACCTATAAACAACGATATCAGCAAAATAAATTATATCTAACCGATAAATTGCAAAGTAATGAATACATCTCGGAATTCATTTATTTAACTTGAACCACTACACTTTTTATACAGGTAAAGTATTTAAAAACATGACAAACGAAGCTAGATACGATAAAAATCTAAGAGACGAAAAAGTTGTATTTTTGATTGCTTCATTTGAGAAAAAATTGAAAGTGAAGTCAGTGGCGTACATTTTCAACACCCTGTATCTGGAAAACGATATACCCATGTTTTTATGGACTTTTTTTCATGAAATTGACAATGACACATTCGCCAAATCATTTTTTTTGGATGTCTTTCATTCGACATGCATGTTCACCAAACAACCTAACCAGAACCCACCCTCTCTCAAAACAAACCTTTGCACTTCAAGTCCCGTGAATTATTTGTTTTTTATCATCAAAAATGATGAAAATGCCGGATTTTTGACTTTGTGCAATATTCCTTACAGAACGTATCTATGCACAAAAAGTAATTGCATATAATGTGAAAATAGGGGAAGACCGTTTTGTTAAAAATTACCCCGAGTACTTAACCAGCCAATTCAACGTTTAAAAAAAATATGGGGACAATAATTATTCAATTTTTTTCTAGTTTCACAAAACTTATGAGAATCACTGCGTTTGCCAAACAATTGGGTTTTGATATAAGGAGGGATGTTTAGTTGAGTTATCGCATATTGAAATCAAAAACGGAATTTTGATGATTATAAAGCGATTTCTGCAAAACAAAAAATTGAAACACACGCGCCCACGAACACACACAACAAAAGTACTTTTGTCTCTTTGATATAGCAACTTCAAAGTCATATCCATTATCATCCATTTCTCGCTTTTCAAAATGAAAATTAATTCACAATATCTCTTTGAATAATTTTCCGAAATTACATGTGAAAGAAAGTGGAACGTTTGCACTAAAAGGCTGGTTTTCATTCTACGAAACAAATCTTGTTATCTCGATATAGATAGAAAAAGGTATGACATTTGAAAGCCAGCTAAATTGTGTATAGAAGATTTTGCGAAAAAGTTATTTCAACAGAATCACAATATTTTATGCAGCAGATCCTTATTTCAAGTTTATTATACTGGTCACTAGAGTGACAATAAACATATAATATATTTAAAGGAAAAAATGACCCAGATAAATAAAGACCAATAAACCCTCGTTATTGAACAGCAAACACCAAAAGTACTTACATTTTATTAGCCATAAATAGAATCTCATACTTGCATAATTTAGTTTCTATGACATTCTTAAAATAGCAATAAGGATTAGTACCTGTAAACTAATTACCTTCTCAGAATTTTATGTTATATTCAACCGGAACAAATTTACCTGTTGGCTTTTAAATAGACAAACATTTCAACCACCGCTTTATTCTACTGACAACCGTTATACGACAAAATGATCTGCTCCATCAACTCTCCACTGTTCATGACATGTCCATTTGTCGAACCCTTCCAAACCTCAAACCATCCACAAGTTTGGTGGACATACCAAGCACCTCCTTTGATGACAAATACAACTCCAGGAACATATTTGGTTGAGGACAATTCGATCGCAATTGAAAGAGTCTCATCGTCTGTGATAGACGACATAGAAGAAAGTGAAGACTCTGAATATGATTCGTTCAGAAGAAATCTCAGGAACAATGTGAAGTTTTACAGACTCAATGGATTGGAAGCCAAAGGTTATTTCTTGAGTGGCAACGCTGCTAGAACTACCAAGAAACGATAGTTTACGTTGTATTGTTGTATAGATAATTTATTATTGTTTTGACGTTATTGTTATTATAAATAACAATGAAGCTTTGATAATGTGGATAAATATTATGTTTGATTGTTTTTTCTTGAATTTTTTCTACGTTCGTTGCAAAATGCAATCACTGATAGTGATCTAGCAAATTTTATTGCGGAAACCAGTCAATCAAATGGTGATTGATTTAAAATGGATCAACCCTTTGTAGATAAGTCTAGAATAGGCGCTTTCGGAAACAGTGATCCGATCAACGCGATCATTACCTATGTGTTTTGTCTTTTTTTATTACCGTAGGATAAAAAGAGAGAAAACACAAGACATGATAATCGGGTTAATCCACTGTTTCGCGCCTATCATTTGTTGAAGCTGGTACAGGAATAGACAACAAAATTCCTGGGCGCTCTCTAAGTGTCGCTGTGAAGCCGATGTAACTGGTGTAAGTGTGGATATTTCAGGAAAAACTTCATAAATCCAGGTCTTTAACCAACAGAACAGAGACTTTTCCGGGGATGTGTTAACAGGTCCTATATGAATTGAATGTTCTACAAGGACCTGGCAATCATATCCCATCAAGTTGTGAACAGGAGAAAATGTAAAAAAAAACTTTTTTTTTCAGAATTTTGGAAAATATCAATTTTGTGAATTAGAAACAAAGATTTTTATGTTTTTTATATTTTTGTGACTCAATTTGACTAAGGTAATTTTTTAATCATGTTCTTCGTGCCCATTTTGGTTATTTTGTTTTTATCTTCATAATAGGTCTGATGATGCGTGGGCGAAACATGTCACCGTCTTCTAATAAATAATAAATTTTTCAACAAGTATATGAGGCCTAGACATATTGTTATTGGATTCATCGATAAGAGGCTCTCTTTGAGAAAATGGACGACTTCCTATTATAAAGATATAATAGACATTTTATGGGGGTAATAAGTCTAATGTCTTACGAGAATCCGGCAATCATATCCGTTCAAGTTGTGAACATAAGCATCGGCGTGGAGCTACTTTTCCAGCTTAAATATGCGTTTTCATATAAACTTTCTGAGAAATGAGAACTAAATGTGCAAAACTCTCAACGAAAGCACGGGTTTATTGGCCTTGCCAGATGCAGTCGGCTTTTTTTACTAGAATCAGTGTGTTCCAAATCCAAATGCATTTTTATTGAAAATGGTGCGTCCTAGTGTACGAGAAGTGTACCTTATCTGTGTGGAAAACTCAAGAATTTGTAGGGAGATCTACTAAAAATCGGCAATTAAAAAATTTGGGTCAAATTTTTCTTGAGCCCGTCCCTGTATATATTAGATAGAGTTTGGGCTCTATACAAAATTTTATTCAATTATCTTGACAGGTTTCGGAAATATATACAAAGAAACAATAATCAGGTCTTCACTTTTAACCACTTGTATTTTGAAAACGGAGGCTTTGTGGACCCATATTTATATGAACTTTTATGTTTATTTCTGGGCCCTGAATACGTACCTGAAGTATTGACATCTGCTCTTGAATGAACTAACCCAAACTAACAAGATAAAGAAATTCGTGAAATAAGAACAAAGAAATTATACCTCAATTTTTATTGTAAAAATGTTGAAAATGTCCTCCGTTGAACCCCAAACAATGAAATAATCTGTCTGAGAACTCCTGACGGACTTTTTCGAAAGTATCGTCATCAATATTTTGACAAAAAGCAGTGATTCTTTGCTGTAAATCCAAAAGAGAGTCTGGCTGTGTTGCATATACTTTCTGTTTCAAATATCCCCATAAAAAAAAAGTCCAATGCTGTTAAATCAGGCGACCTGGCAGGCCATTCGGTAGGACCCCGAAGACCAATCCAACGATTGGGGTAAGTTATGTCCAAATACTGCCTTACATTTCTGCTGAAATGAGGAGGCGCACCATCTTGTTGAAAAATTGGTGCCATGCCAAATTTATTGGGATTATTCTGACGTATTTGTACAATCAAAGGCTCTATTGTAGTTTCCAACAAGTTCAAATACAGGTGCCCTGTCAAATTTTCATGAATGAAAACAGGACCAACAATATGGTTCCCCAATATGCCAGCCCATACGTTAACCTTTTCGGGATATTGCGTGTGGGTTTCCCTAAAAACATGTGGATTTACGTCACTCCAATAACGAACATTTTGCCTGTGTACACGGCCATTTAAAAAGAAAGTACACTCGTCACTAAAACAAATATTTTGAACGTATCTCGGTTCTCGGCCTATTCTATCGGTCAAAATTTCGCAAAATTCCACACGTCTGTCAGGATCATCTTCAGTCAACTGGTGCACCATTTGAAATTTATAAGGATAACATTTCTGTTTTTTCAGCAATCGTTTTACAGAAGCAGACGAAGTATCACAGATGTCTGCAACCTGAGAAGTCGACTGTTCAGGATTTACCACCATCTTACCAATGATTGCAATTTGTTCATCTTCCGAAATAGATGGTCGCCCTTGATTTTTCAAGCTCTGAACACTACCAGTCTCGATACATTTCCGCACTAATTCGCGAAGATATTTCTTGCATATCGGACGGTCCGGGAAGCACTCATTGAAGATTCTTTCCGTCGCATGGAAATTACGATTTCCGCCATAAATAAAAATTGCTTCAATTTTGTCTGCGAGGGGACGCGAATGAGGCATTTTTGTAACACTTCCTAATTAACACAATAATCAAACAACTTGGTCATATCGTTTCAATCTCAATTTAGATTTTAGTATTAAGTATAATGCTAATAAATGCTTTCCAAATTTTTTTCATCATCTTGAAATTCTTTATCCGCTTTGTATCAGTATTCCTATTTGTTAACCTGTACTGTTTTGCTCAGGTTCACCATCATTTTTCCGGAATCTGATGTGTCAGCTCGTTAAAAAATTGAAACTTAATGTAAACGACATTTTCAGAAACCAAAAGTTTGGCAGGCTTTCATATCCGCACGGATGCGTTTAATCCTATGAAATTTTCACACAATAGTCTACTCGATAAGTCCTTTCGAATGATGTGTCACACGACCCCCATTTTCATTTAAAAAAATGTTTCAAAATGGCGCCCAGCCGCCATCTTGAATACTAAAAGTACGTCAGTAACATCAAAAAGTAGTATTTCGACAGCAATTAAAGTGTGCCAAGTTTTAAAATTTTTGGTGCACACATTAAAAAAAAAAGGGGTAGGGACCTTTTAGACCGCACTGTATACAAGATTGGCATAAGGATAATGCCTAGTTTACATTCAATTTCATTTCGAAGTGGAACTGTCAAATTTTTGCTTGCCAAATGGGAATCTACATCGAATTTGGTGTAAGCGTGACTGAACACAAATTCATTTAGCGTTTTCATGAAGTATGGTATCATGAGACCATTCCAGTTTGGTCTGTCATTAACGTCACTTGCCGCTCGCCGATTGCCTGAAAGTGACGTTACTGACAGACCAAACTGGAATGGTCTTGTGGCGACACTGTTGAATTGGCACTTTCCACATTTAAGCGTGTGGCGACACTGCTGGCTTTTGACAAATGGAGAATGCAAGTGGCAACACTGAGGAGAAACTTCAACACTGTCGTTCCAATTTTCACGACTTATCATCACCTTTTTTTCGGTTGTTAACGTTCATCTTCAATTTATGTTCAATAAAGTGGTATTAAATAAAAGTATAGTGATTAGTATACCCACAATTGGTGACCCCGTACTGGAAACAGCAAATTCTCAAACTATATACAAGTTTACCCGCTTGAATTGTACCTAACTACGAGCCACGTTTTCCAACATGACTGAGGAAGCTGCAACTGGAGCTAACGCTGGAGCAAATCTGCACGCTGAACAAGCCTTACATGTGGATCGAGTCACTATCAAACCACCACCCTTCTGGAAGGCTGACCCTATATTATGGTTCGTACAATTAGAAGCCCAATTTGCTTTGGCAAATATAACAGCCGATTTGACTAGATATAACCATGTAGTTAGCGTGGTTGACACCAGTATTTTAAGTCAAATATCTGAACTACTCCTGAATCCACCTCCCAATAACAAGTATGCCGCCATTAAAAACAAGCTGATCTCAATCTATTCAGATTCTCAAGAAAAAAAGTTAAAAACGCTTCTGTCAGACATGAGCTTAGGCGACAAGAAACCTTCTCAACTGTTAAATGAGATGTCTCGCCTAGGGGGCACTTCTGTTTCAAAGGAGCTACTCAAAAGTCTCTGGATGCAACATCTGTCTCCACAAATACAGTCTATTTTGGCTACCAGCAACGACAATCTGGAGAATCTGGCAAAAATGGCCGATAAAATGGCAGAGATCGAACAGCCTCGTAGTTTTGCTGTTCAAAACAACGACCCCAGCTTCACTGATGCCATTCAAAAGCTTCATAACGAAATTCAGGACCTTAAAGCAAAGCACTATCATCGTGACCAGTCCCCTAACACCATGCAACGCAAGGGTCGGTCATCAAGAACGTCTCCCCTTCGCCAACCTCAAGAGGAAGATGGAGAAATATGTTGGTACCATCTCCACTTCAAAGAGCGTGCCAGGACCTGCAAGGCACCCTGTCGGATGGGTCCCATCCAGGAAAACACGAGTTCACGACGTTGATGGCGATGGATGTCGTGAGTCCGGTCAGTCGCCCCCCGGCCACAGTCAACTCCACCTTTTTGAAGAACCAACGACTAATTATCAAGGACCCCAAGACAGGTATTTCATTTTTAATTGACTCAGGTTCCGATGTTTCAATTTTACCCAAAGTATCAGGCGATTATCGTCAGCTTAATAAAACTCAGTTATATGCTGCTAATAACACCCCTATTCCTACTTTTGGTGTGAAGAGTGTTACTGTCAGCTTGGGTTTAAAACGAAATTTCACTTGGCCTTTTGTAATAGCCCAAACCGGAACTGCAATTTTAGGAGCTGATTTCCTGGGTCATTTTCGAATATTAATAGACCTCCACGGTAAAAAAATAATTGATACTTTCACCAATGTTTCTTACCCCGGTAAACTCAAACTTTCCACAACCAACTCTGTTTCGACTATTGACAAAAGTTGTAAATATTACACTTTACTGAAAGAATATTCTGAAATAACGAAACTACCTAAAGCAGACTGTCATTCCCCACATCAAACCAGTCATATAATCATTACCGAAGGACCGCCGGTCGTGTCTAAAGCTCGTCGTCTCCCTACAGATAAGCTTGCTATCGCCAAACAGGAATTTCAAATTCTTTTAGATCAGGGGATTTGCCGTCCATCTAACAGCAGCTGGGCTAGTCCATTGCATCTAGTTAAGAAAAAGTCTGGTTCCTGGCGTCCTGTTGGTGATTATCGCCGTTTAAACTCAGTTACACGACCAGATAACTACCCTGTGCCTAATCTTCAAGATTTCAACCATATTTTACATGGTAAAAGCATCTTCAGCACCTTAGATCTGGTTCGAGCTTACCATCAAATACCAGTCGATCCTGAATCTATCCCCAAAACAGCCATCATCACACCTTTCGGTTTGTTTGAATTCACCAAAATGCAGTTTGGGCTCCGCAATGCAGCGCAATCGTTCCAACGCTTCATTCACGAGGTCCTCCGTAACCTTGACTTTTGCTTCTCTTATATAGATGACATTCTCATTGCTTCTTCCGACCCAGAAGAACATGAGAATCACCTTCGACAAGTCTTCGAAAGTCTGCAACAGTATGGACTCACTATCAACCTTGAAAAGTGTGTCTTCGGCGAGAATTCCCTGCAGTTTTTAGGATACGAAATATCCTCTGATGGTACTAAACCACTCCCTGATCGAGTAGTAGCTATTCTCAGGTACCCCCTGCCAATATTAGCTGGCGAATTACGACGTTTCCTTGGAATGCTTAATTTTTACCGCCGTTTTATTCCTCACGCTGCCGATCATCAATCCATCCTCCACGAGATGCATAAGAACTGTAAAAAGTCTGATTCAACACCATTATCGTGGAGCACTGAAGCTTTATCTGCGTTCGATAAGTCGAAAAATGACTTAGCTAACGCATCCTTGCTTGTTCATCCTCTTCCTTCTTCACCGCTGTCTCTTACAGTAGACGCATCTAACACAGCTATGGGTGCTGTCGTTGAACAATACGAAGATGGAATTTGGAAACCACTCAGTTTTTTTTCAAAAAAATTCACTCCCTGTGAAACTAAATATAGCACATACGATAGAGAACTTCTTGGAATATATTCTGCAGTGAAGTATTTCAAATATTTGTTGGAAGGACGCAGTTTTCTTATATTTACAGACCACAAACCGCTCACATTTGCCTTTCAACAAAAATCCGACAAAGCCTCACCCAGACAAACACGTCATCTCGACTTCATTTCACAATTTTCCACCGATCTAGTTCACATCAGTGGAAAAAACAATGTCGTTGCTGACGCCCTTTCCCGTATCAATACCATAAACTCACCAGCTGTAATCGATTATGAAGAATTCCAGAAACATCAGAAAGAGGACCCAGAACTTCAACGAATTCTCCTAAATCCCGAATCAACTTCTTTATCACTTAGACAGTGCAATCTTACAGACACTTCTACAACACTTTTTTGTGACTGCAGCCAAGCGCGTAAGAGACCCTTTGTACCTCTTAACTTCAGACAACATATTTTCAAAAAATTTCACAATCTTTCTCACCCAGGCATACGAGCTACTACTAAACTCATATCTTCACGTTTTGTTTGGCCGTCGATGAATAAGGACATTAAAGTATGGACTCGAGCATGCATTAGTTGTCAACAGGCCAAAGTACACAAACATACACGTACCCCATTCCAAAAGTTTCAAGTACCTGAAGAACGATTCCAAACTGTGAATATCGATATTATTGGTCCATTACCATCATCTCATGGTTATTCCTATTGCCTTACCTGCATTGATCGGTATTCCTGTTGGACCGAAGCATTTCCTTTGAGCGATATTACAGCAGAAACTGTCGCATCCACATTTTATTCTGGATGGATATGCCGTTTTGGAACCCCACTACAAATTGTCACCGACCAAGGACGTCAATTCGAGAGTTCTCTCTTTCAAAGTCTTAGCAATATAATGGGCTGTAAAAGAGTTCGATCTTCACCCTATCACCCCATGACGAATGGTAAGATCGAGCGGTGGCATCGTACATTAAAGGCTGCAATCATGGCGCATTCATCACCTAACTGGACCGAAGTTTTACCCACAGTACTATTAGGTTTACGTTCCACCCTTCGCCCTGACATAGAAGTTTCTCCCGCCGAGCTAGTTTATGGCTCTACGATACGTTTGCCAGGCGAATTCTTTGAAAATGCCAAGACTCATACCGATCCCTCTACATTTGTCAATCTGTTAAGAAACAAGATGGAAACGTTGCGACCTATACCTGATAGTAACCACTCTAATGCAAAACCTTTTGTATCTCCTGAACTTGATAAATGTACTCATATATTTTTACGGAGGGATGCTGTTAAGAAACCTCTACAGCCTCCTTATGACGGGCCCTATCATGTAATATCGCGACATGAGAAATATTTCACGATTTCAGTCAACGGTAAAAATGTTAATGTTTCCAAAGACCGTCTTAAACCCGCTTTTTTGCTTAGACCTGATGATATTTCTCATGATCACAACTATAGTAAAGATCCATCCCCTATAGTGACAACTACCAAAGCACTTCCTTTCAAACAAGTTCGCTTTTCCGTTTAAAACATTTTGTTTTATAGTAACTTAGTTATTAAACTTAGTTTTAGCTTCAAACATTATGTACTCTACAATGTATGTTGAAAAGTTGTCCTTGTTAAAGATTTAAGTTTTTGTAATATGTATTTTTCTTAGTTTAAGTTCATTTTCTCCCAACTCCGTTTTTTGGGGCGGAGTATTGTGGCGACACTGTTGAATTGGCACTTTCCACATTTAAGCGTGTGGCGACACTGCTGGCTTTTGACAAATGGAGAATGCAAGTGGCAACACTGAGGAGAAACTTCAACACTGTCGTTCCAATTTTCACGACTTATCATCACCTTTTTTTCGGTTGTTAACGTTCATCTTCAATTTATGTTCAATAAAGTGGTATTAAATAAAAGTATAGTGATTAGTATACCCACCGTCTCATGATACCATACTCCATGAAAACGCTTATTGTATCATATGATTCCCATTTGGCAAGCGGAAATTTGACACTTCTACTTCAAAATGAAATTGAATGTAAACTCCACTTAATGGGGAGAATATCAAATTTGTGAAACACACCAATAATAAAAAGAAATATTTGAAAAAAAACCTAAAAAATACGCATTCGAACTAAAACAAGAAAAGTCATTTTAAATTTAAGCATAAATTGATTGACGAGAAAATTAATGTCATTGTGGTAAAAGCGTGAGGTGCTTTGTAATACATTTATGCACTAATTCTGCATTCTGAAATAGAAATTAATAAAAAATGATAACAATTGATATTGGAGCACCCCCCGCTTTTATCACAATGACGTCATTTTCTGGTTAATCATTTTATTCTTAAATTAGAAATAATTTTTCACCATTTAGTTCGAAAGCGTGTTTTTTTTGACAAGAACCTTGGAAACCTTGGGAACGTTGCATATCAGACGGACGGTTTGAGAATTACCGTCCCGTCAACCAATTTTTCAATCACCACCAGTCAAAAAAGCTAAACGTCAGGTAATTCAACAAATTTTCTGTAATTAAAAACGATTGTTTACTTTTCAGTTCTTTTTTAATTGAAACTATATTGCAGCGTTCTTGACGAGTGTGCAAAGTTTCGAATCAATCTGGGCATTCGAAGTGGGTAAAAATCGAGTTCCAAAATTCCGTTACAAACTGACATTCTTACGTACAAATTAAGTATATATAAAACAAGTGAAAAAAATATGGTAATGCTATGAGCGTGAGATTTATCTTGGAAAAGGATAGAGTTGAACCATGTTTTCAAGGTGCATCTTTTCCATTGCTTAATACAACAATCGAAATACATTAGTAATATTTCATATGGAACATAAACGAATATTCAACATACAAAGTTCTCTCAGCTCCTGAACTTTGGCGCTTAACAAGACTTTCAAGTGGTTGCACATTCTCGACTAGGGCATTTTCATTAATGCAACTATGACATACTGCTAGTGGTTTTAACACTCTCGGCCTTATGCCATTATTTGCACCGTAACTAATAATAATAATAATAATCCGTTTATTTAGCAAACGCTATATAGTTTACAATAAGTTCACAAAGTAAGTATTAAATGGACAGCAGCAGAATCAAGAAATAATGAAATGATAACACAATAATTACATAAAGACAAATAAATAAGTATAAATAAAATTGTTGTAAAAAGATAAAACTTATAAACTAAAATTATCAAAATTGACTAAAAATGGGACAAAACATACGGTCTTATAAGTCTCTTGAATTCAGTTATTCTATCACAGTTCTTGAGAATCTTTGGCAATTTATTATATTCATAAAGTCCTCTGAAAAGTATGGATTTCGCCATTTGAGATGTATTACATTTATTAGACAATATAAAATCCTCGCAGTTCCTGGTGCTATAACCATGTACATCACTAAATTGATTAATCTTATCACATACATAATCAGGTACCAGTTTGTGTTTGATTTTGAAAACAAATACATATATGTTAAACATAATTTTTTGTTTTACAAAGAACATTTCCAACATATTCAACATGATATCTATCGGTGTATACCTATCACATTCCAACATTCTCCTCATTGCACGATTCTGAATTGTTTGTATTTGCTCGATTTTGTAGGCTGGTAGGTTGAACAAAAGTGTGGAACAATATTGCAGATGTGGCAGAGCGATGGTGTTGTACAACAGAAGTTTTGTATTAAGGCACAAACCCCCACCAACTTCGAAAACTTCCTCATTACATAATCAGAATGGGAATGGAAATTCAAATTAGAATCCAATATTACACCCAAATATCGAATTTCAGTTACATATAAGAGATCTACATTATCAATAGTTACCTTAATATTCCTCATATCTATCCGAGATAACAAAGACTTTTTTCCAAAGACACAAAACTTTGATTTTTGGGTGTTTAAACATAATTTGTTCTCACACAGCCAGTTGAACAAATTATGGAGGTCATTGTTTATAGCCGTTTGCATCTCGATAACATTTTTTCCGGTGACATAGATCATAGTATCATCTGCAAATAACACTATTTTACAAATATCTGGCACATGCACAATGTCATTGATATACAACAAAAACAACAAGGGACCTAGTACCGTTCCTTGTGGTACACCATATTCAACTTCAGCGCACGACGACAAGCTGTCCTTGAACTTTACTTTTTGTCTGCGATCACATAAATAGGACTCGAACCATTTTAAAACCTTAAGTCTAATACCTAATATTTCTAATTTTCTTAAAAGAAGGTGCCTATCGACAGTCTCAAAGGCTCTTTTCAAATCCAGGAAAACAGCTAATACTAGATTGTCTTTATCAATACACTTTAAAAAGTCATCACAGATGTTAACAATAACCGACTCACACGAATGATTAACACGAAAAGCTGACTGATTTTGGACTAGAATTTGGTTTTGATCACAGTGGAAGAGTAGTTGTTCCTTTACCCATTCTTCAAGAAGTTTCTCATAAACAGGGACAGTATTTATTGGTCTAAACTCCGAATGTAAGTTGGTCTTTGGAACCTTCGGGACAGGGATGATTGTGGAAACTTTCCATTCTGATGGAAAAACGCCAGTCTCCAGGGAGGTATTTATAATGTCTAGGAATCGATCACCAATTACATAAACGGCATCACTTAAGATCTTTTTGGAAATACCATTCTCTCCTCCCCCAACATTCTTCATTTCTTTCAAAATAGATTTCATCTTACTCATCGTTAACTTATCAAATTGACAAAATTCGATATTTATGGGAAACACTTTATGAGGAATCGTGATGGTTGGCTGAGGAATGTTTGCAACAACTGTTCTTATGCTTTCGATAAAATATGAATTGAATTCGTTGGCAATTTTAATTTCATCCATAATAAGGTCTGTCCCAAAAAGAATGTCATCAGGAACCTTTTGATTTTTATCTGGAAGAAGACTTTTTAAATGTTTCCAAAGTTCTTTGGGATTGGATTTATTATCGTCAATTATTTCATAGTAAAACTTTTCTTTCTCAGTTCTGATCAAATTGACAATATGATTTCTTTTTATTTTGTACTGCTCCCAGATATCATCATTCCTTTCAAAAACAGCTGACTTATATAAACAATCCCTCTCATACATTAATTGTCTGATTTCACTATTTATCCATTTTTTGTTTAAATATTTTTGTTTGATGGTTATTTCTGTAACTGGACAAATTTTATCAATATAGTTCGATAAGCTACTGATAAAGGAAACAGCTAGAAGGTTGACATCGGATGAATTTCTATACCATGCAGTTCCTTTCAAAGTTTCTTGAAGGTCATCACGATTGTAGTTTTTGAGGGATCTTCTGAACAATGTAACTTCCAAGTTCTCCCTTACATTATCATTGATAAGAACGGACAAGATCGAATGGTCGCTGATTTTGGGTGTTAAGTGAACTTGATGTTTGGAATTTCTGTCATTTGTAATAATATAATCAATCAATGTAGCACTCTTGCTCACAATTCTAGTGGGTGTTTCAACTATCTGATTGAAACCATTCAAATAGATGAGATTGATGATTTTCTTCCCATAGAAGGAATTCTTCATCAGATCGAAGTTGAAATCTCCAAATATGTAATTAATGCCTTGAAATTCACTCACCTCATCCATATATTCCGAAAAAAAATCCACGAATTTGGCGTCTTCCTTCTGTGGAGGATGATAAAGTACTGAACACAGATAGTCTATACCAAAGGAAGTAAAACTGAGGGACAAGAGCCATACATAATTGTCACAACACTTGACTGTTTTTAATTTGTATTTAACATCATGTCTGACCAAAGCCATAACACCTCCAGTCCGTTTATTGTTTGTCACGCACTGTTCCAACCGGTAACCGTCAATATTCAACTCCGAGTCAGTCACTTCCACGGAAACATGAGTTTCACTTAAAAATACCATTCTTGGCCTCCATTTATCAATTAAAAAACATATATTGTCCTTGTTGTTCATGTAACCCTGACAGTTAAAATAAACAATTTTTGAATTAAAAACAATATCACTGTCTAATTGCTATTTAAAAAACTTTCTCTTTTGTGTTTCTTCCACTCGTTTATAAGTTTCACATTTGTTTATGTCCCATACCATATGCGCCGTATCAAGTTTCATTCCATATTTTTCATTTGATAAAACACAATTAGAACATTTAAGAGCATTACTTGAACAATCACCCTCATGATTATACCCACATTTCGGACAAACTTTTTGATTTTTACATTCCTTTGCTACATGTCCATATTTACAACACTTAAAACACCTAATAACGCCATAATCATTATATACAGAACACCGATTCCAGCCTATATTCATTTTTTGTTTATTTATAAAATGATTGTATGTATCGTCATCGACTTCTATCACCATTGAAAATCGATTATTTATAATATTAGTCTTTCGTATTGATTTTAATTTGAAGCCCGCTTTGATATTTAAATTATTTTGTTTCACAATTTTATTCTTCATACCTTCTTCACTCTCCTGGAACTCCTCACCACTGATTCCTGCTACTTTGAGGCGATGTTCCAAAGTCTTTGGTCGATCCACAGTGAATTCCTCTCCTAGTTCTTTTTGAATTTTAGACTGGATATTGGTAATCTCAATTTCATTTCCACATTGTATGATGATTCCACCATTTTTTGTTGTTCGTCCCAACGACATTCCTGCTCCTATTTCAGCTGGATTCACTTTTTGTTTGACTACTTCTTTAACCTGTTTATCATTTTTCGGGTCACTTATCTTATGTTTGACAACCAAAATTTTGTCTGTCTGTTTGGCTATGGAAGCATAAGTATTTTTTATGGCATTCAGATCAGATGGAACCTTAGATGTAGACGAAGACATATTATTGACGACCTCCTTCAGGATATCTTTCAAGAAAGAAATTTCTTTTTTCAATGAAATATTTTCCTCTAATCATATAATCTTTTCGATATTAACCCAAAAAGTTTGTGTTTTACGATAGAACTTGACGCAAACTGCACTAAACAAAATACTTATTCGTGCAAGTCTCCAGAACAATTTAACTTCCACAGAAATAATATGCATTTCCATCAAATGTCTGCATTTTCAGACTCATGTATCAAATAAAACTTTCCAATTTCCAGAAGATTCAGCACTCATCAGCACAAGGCAAGAAACCAGTAAGATCCTTATCCTTCCTAAAAGCCAGACGCAAGTGATATTGCTTAGTAGCATCTTGTGATAGAGTCTGGATAATATTCTCTATCGTTTAATGGAGTCGCGTCATATTTGGGTTGGCGCCTTTTGAACTATTATTTCTAGAAAGAGCAACGATCGTCAGGAAGGCATTAGACCTTTGCGTGGGTGAGAGCTATTAAGGAGCTGATAGTTACTCTTTCTGGACGGGTCATTGGTTTTTTTGAGAAAAGCATAAGTGGAGTTTATTGTCCGTAGGCCTATTTACCTTCCCATGATTACAGTTTTTGGAGCCAGAGCTGTTGGAGGCTCCATTGACTATGGCGATGAAACTACAAACAATCATTTTTTTTCTCAACCACTTTCTCGTTTATGTGGCATAACATGGAAAATAAAAAATGTATTGTTCTTGCGCCCCCAATCCGCGGACACCCTGTATATTGTGACCCAAACTAATTCAAAAACGATCGTCTATTGATGTTGAACTTTTTTCGATACGCTCTAGAGATTTCAAATATTATTGAATAATTTGATTTTAATAAATTCTAAACAAAAACAACTGTGAGTAATTTTTCCAATTTAAAATGACTTAATTGAAAGTCTCTATACATATTTCCAAATGAGGTCTTTCCTATGTTGAAAATCTAATCATAAAACTAAATTTATAGTGATTCAGAGAACCTCAGAGATATACATAGTCCATAGACAAAAACAGTTCATGCATACAAAGTGGATGTTGATTTGGAACCACAGCATTTTTATATTTGGAATCTTCGACCGCACATGTCAATGTTTTGGAATGTCATGTGAATCATTGGAAGGAGTACATATTTTCATCGATAATATGGAATTTGGTTAAAGCAAAATTATCCACCTCGATCATTATTGAAATATGAAGATCCACGCAACAGAATTGAACACTTCCAAACTTCCAACTCTAATCCGTCAACCAAGATGGCATATAGAGGATGTCCCATTTTCGTCGCCTTTGCAGGGTATTCCACTCATGAGTGAAGATGCGGTTTCGCGAGACTGTACTACTTTTTCAAGACACGAACCACAAAAAAAAATTCATAGCTCACACTGTTACTGATACAGGGCGACATTGAAAATTGTCATTTTTCAGGAACCCCTCGTATCTCAACGGTCATATGATTTATATAAAAAGTAAAAATGCATTTTTTTAGTTTTCACAGGAGTAATCCGATCGGAGATGGACAACCTGTACTTGATTCTTTTTTTTATAGTAAGGTAGAGATCTACAATTTTGAAAAAAATCAAACAAGTTCTGGTCTGGATATTAGTAGGTTATGGAAGCTAGTGGGAGATTTTGCTTTTATGAAAGTGAGATTAATGCAGTTCATGCACATTTGATTTGAAATATTTCAAAATTGCTGACGATAGATGTAAAACATTGTTGACATTTTATAATCAAGAAGTTCATTGCAAACATAAAATTTGGTGTGTTCTATTTGAAAAAATCGAGTTTCAGTCATTCACATTTGCGAAAATGTGATCGATTTTTTTTGCATACCTAGTACCTTTCTCAAAATATTTGGTCTATGTATACTCTAATATTTGAAGAGAATGCTGTCCAATTTTCACGCCTCACTTCTTCATTGTCACTGACAAATCTTATTTAAAAAAATCGATGATGTTTATTTGTCATTGTTAAAATAAAATAACTAATATCCAGGAAAATATCATCGTTACAATGTTTTGAAAAGGTTATTCAGAATTTCATAATATAGAATTCGAAAATCAAATAATATACAGGGTATCCTATTTGAAATGAGAAAGTTACTAGGAAAACCTAGTGTAACTGGCAACGCTGCAATGATCAGAATATTTGCAAAATATGCATTACCCGTGCTTATCGACTCATACCAGTTCAAAAAATTTGGAAAATCCGTTCTTGAAATACTTGTAATAGACCACCTACGTGAATCACCCTATACAGTGTGTCCAAGATAAGGATGCACAGCATGGGGATCTCGGAAACTCCGTTCGACGTTTCGTTTCGGAGAAACCATCAACAACTTTGTTTTTTTAAATACTGGATTTTTTATGACGTATTTCAAGAGCCTCTAATGTTCCTAAACCAACGTATCGCACATATTGAATGAGAGGTGTTTGTTTTTAATCCTATTAAAAATGTATTTTTTGTACAACCTACACGTAAAGTCCACTTTTCAATGCATTCAAAGCAGGCGGAAAGTCGCTGATTTTGGCAGCCGGGCCTAAAAGTACATTCGCACCCGCGGGCGCAAAAGTAGGTCGCTTAGCAACGGTTCCTTGAACCCCAACGCCTCTGAATCTAATAACCACGTGACAGTCTAGCATACTAAAAGGAACTAATCACGTGACAATCTGGGTGACAATGAATCCGCACCACAAAAGAATACGGGAACACACCTTTTGTGACCATGATTGTCAGTTGTCTGACTTGTCAGCAGTGAGCAGTGTAGTCATAGAACCAACACTACAATAACTAGTGTTACTAGTTCTATGAGTGTAGTGCAGTGGTTGTACAAAAAGCACTGTTTGCACCACGGACGAAAGATGATTTTGACTCGGCTAATATCTGCCCTCGCTTCGCTCGTGCTGCTACTCATACCCCATCATCTACTTTTCGCCCTTGATACAAAATGTACTATTTTGTCTCTCTCTAACACATGAGTTCTTATGGAAAAATCCATCAATATAATTTTTTTGAATAATTGAACACCGCTAGAGAAAGGATTATACCTAGGTATGATTATTATTTTTGCAAAATATTTGGAATGTTCTGAAGAGTTTGAGAATGCAATAACGTACACTCTGTCATTCAAAATATCAAAGTTGCATCTACTTTCTACTCAAAGCGGCAACGTCGTTTCACTGAAAATTTCCTACCAGTCAATTCTAACCAATCATAGGCTTGCATTTTGTTATGTTGCTATGGCAACGACCTAATTTTATCGGAAATTTCCCTGCTCATAATCACGTGACTGAAAGATTTATAAGTGGAAATTTCCCTGGCTTTGGCTTTGCGCATCTGGATGTACTGGATGTAGCTCCCATATGATCACAGTGTTGCCGTCCCCACTCTCCCTAACAATCCCAACCCAACCCAACTTTCACAGACAGAGATAAGGCGAACGGCAACACTGTGGTTGGTGCATGGGAGCTACATCCAGCCGCGAGTGCTTGACAGCTGTTAAAAACAATGACAAATATTTTTGATAAATGATTTATTTTCAACTGCCAATACAAAGTTGCAATGTTATCAATTATGGACAAGATTGGTTATAACTTCCAAATGTTTTAAAAAATCCTGATTCCCTTCTTTCTTCCTTAAATGCCGAGTAGAGTAAGGAGCCGTTGGTTTCTTCCACTAAATGCGAGGTGAGTCCAGCCGCTACTATTAAATCTTCTCAAATAGGTTTGGCATGGAATTTTCTTGCCGAATCTCCCTAGAGCTCGAACATTGAGATTTAAAAGTCAATGAGCTCGAATTAATAATCCGGAAATTTGTTCTCGTTGCGAATTTTTCAAGAAAATTCGCAACTCGACAAAATTTCCGGAAATAATTCGAGCTCCGGGGAGATTATAAGTGAAAATATTCTAGATCTATAGATCATAATATTATCTTGTTATGTGAATGACCAAATTTTCAGAGCGATCTAACACACAGTTTTTGTGAACTTCTAAGGTACCATCCGCCGTGGGACACCCTGTATATTTTAAAATCAAATTATCATTCTACTTATATTTTTACATGTGGGTGAATGGTTTGAAATTCATTTGCAATTTAATTCTGCGGTGTTTTTTTCATTCAAACAGATTGCTATGAAGAATTTTTTAGTCAGTTCTTTAGTTAGTGGCAATCAAATCACAAATAACCAACATGTTCCATCAAAGGTAAATCCACGATGTTTCTAGTGCAGACCTGTCTAATTTTATTTGTCAATTAGATTAGGGGTCTTCTATTTATTGTGGTTACTCAGCACCACTTCATTGAACGCATTTGGGTGCGTATGAATTTTTCATGATTTAATTTTTATCTAACTTGTATTCATAGAAGGTTTCATGGCATAGTGATGAAAACACTTTCGAACACATTTCTTGAGGGAGATTTACTTGAAATCTATCTAGACGAATCTGGTTTCTATTCCATCATCAAAATGAATGGAGAGAAGAATAAAGACAAAACGAAAATATTACCTCCACAAATAAAAGTGAGTATACCAAATTTCATTTATTTCAAGACTGGACAACACAACAAAAGACGTCACAATCTATGCAGACAGCAGAGCAGCGTTGAGACTACCAGAATCAGATACAGTTAGGTGAAAGGTAGGGATGAGTTGCTGTGAGGCATTGTCCTGGATCAGGATCAAGAAGCTCGCTCTATGCTGGGTTCCTGGACATAGCAATATTGAGAGGAACACGATGGCAGATGAACTGGTGAAATTGGGACTAAGAAAGGACGAAGCTGAAATGGAAAACAAATCGCTACCAACGCTCAAACTATTGGAAGATACAGTAGATAAAACCATGGTAAAGCTACCCAGCAATCGAAACTTCTGCAACACCTCCAGAGCTCTGTGGCCAAGCTTGGATATGGAAAAAACAGAGAAATTACTAAATTATAACAAATCCTCTGTGAGCACCCTTGTGGAAGTAATCACAGGACACTGTGAAATCGGAACTATATATGCTCCGAAATGAGGCCTAAGGACTGCTTCGAGGATGAGACGATAGAACATCTACTGCCTGCCTACGCCTCAGGTATATGGGACAATACTACCTTGAAGACTTGGAGGAAGCGGCAAATTCAGACATCGTGCTAATCCTGAACTTCGTAAAAACCATGGGATGGGTTAGAACGATAAAGAGAAAGGCTGCAGGTTGAGACCGAGGTGACATCTCTTCAAACAAGGGAACACAATGGGCCATTTGGCCTCCGAGTGAAAGCAATGCGAAGCAGGAAACTTTAGGGCAAGGCATACCTTTCGCAACCTATCCTTACCTAACCATCTCCAGCCTAAGTTTCCTGCCGTTATTGCATGACAAATATTATTGATCAACATTTTGTTTTTATGTAAGAGATCTGTTGCTGCCATGTATTGATTTTGAGGAATAAGTACAAATACTTGCTTCCTTTTGTTTATAAAGGTTCAAAGTTCAGTCTGTGGAGGTATTTTTGGTGAAAAGATACCGTATTTCATGCTCTACAATTTAAAAAAATGATTTCTAGTCAAATTCGTCAATAATTAATAGGGGGTGACCCGAAAACAAACGGCAAACGGGTCACATTGTATATCTTTTCTATCTTTCACAAATTCGCCAAGAATGGAAGCAGGCTATAATATGTTGAGCTGCTGCAAGGTAGATTTCCGGAAAAGAGATTCTTATCCAAAGAGTTAATTAGATCACTAAAATCGCTTATTTTGTCATAGTGATTTATTACAAGTTGAACGAGTGTATCCATAACTAATCATCACTTTTTTATTATCCACAGATCATTCCCCGACATGGTACAGTCCAGGATCATTGTCCAGATAATCAGTATATTGGCAAAAGAGTTACTCTACTTGATGTCTCACATGAGTGTATTTGGGACAATATATGTGTTTATTTTTATAAAGGAGAAAAAGTTAGATTACCAAGAAGTTGTATTGAGGTAAACTCAAGTTGCATAATTGATACAAATAGTTGTCATCATCTTGATCGACAATATTCGGTTGACATTTTTTCTGTAGATATTTTGGTGGATTTTTATTGGAAAAACTAGAAGGAAATTGAATTTTCGAAATTAATCCGCAACAAATTTTGCATGTCAATGCTTAGTATTGACTTGCTAAACGGCATTTTGATCAGCGAAATGCACAACACATTATTTAAGTTTCGCTGTAACTCCGTTTCCAAGAAACCAATGGTGAACATGGAATTTGTATCACCAGGCATCATGATACCATAACAAACAAGATATGATCATTTGCGTCGTTGGCTGACGTTATCGCGTGC
Source organism: Orchestes rusci (assembly GCA_958502075.1). NCBI lineage: Eukaryota > Metazoa > Arthropoda > Insecta > Coleoptera > Curculionidae > Orchestes > Orchestes rusci. The sequence goes on along the minus strand of OY293308.1, from coordinate 6,992,486 downwards.
TCAACCTTCAAAATGCATAGGTTAACCATGTGACTGAGCTACTACGTTATGGTTTCAATATTCTAACAGCTTATGAGCACGAAGTGACGACATGCGCGAGTCGGTTCTGATTTCTTCTAGCAAATGATCATATCTGTTTATAAATTCAAAACATATAACTAACAGAATAATCAAAACATCCATATCATGATCTAAGAGGTTGAGGGACAAAGAAAGCAGATATAGAGGTGTTGAATCTGTTGAAAAATGTTTCCTCTTCGAGATAACCCTACAACATATTCTTTGGTTCGCTTCGATAAGATAAAAAATGATGAACCAACAGACGTTTAAAAAAAATCAAATGAAAGTTTGATGGTTCAAAATGAATTCTGTGAAAAAAAATGCTTTCACATATACAGGGTGTTTCAGAACTTCTGGGCGTGGTCCAACTATCTTATTTCAAATTACAACCCTATTTTTTCATTTGATTTTTGCATTTTTCTACAAATCCTTAACATTTTTCATATAGCATACCTTATACCCAAACTCAAGCAATAAGAAGATATCAACGTCAGAAATATTCAATTTTTTCGAGCATGTTTAAAAATGTATGATTATTTGGAAACCTTGGTAACGAAGTAACAGTAAATAGATGTCAACTTCTCAAAAAAGATTTGAACATTGTATATTGCGAAAAAGATTTTTTTTTGATATTTTCTTAATTCATGCAGGGTGACCCCGTTTTGTTCAGCAATATTTAAAATTCAGACTCTACCAATAAAAATGAACAATTTTTATTCTATGGACATCTATTCTGAAAGGCGACGAAACCATGAAAAAACTACTCAAACATTAGAGGTTATATCCACTTTTCAAAAAGCTTCAAAAAGAAACCAAACATTTTGAAATTTTTCTTAGAATAAAAATTGTTCATTTTAATGAATACAATCCACATTTTAAATAATGTAGGATAAAACTTGGTCACCCTGTATGTATAAAGAGAATATTTAAAAATTTTCCTCTTCGCATTATACCATGTTTGAACATTCTTGACAAGTTGACATGTATCATAAACTACTTCGTTTCCAAGGTTTTAAATAATACCATACATACATTTTAAAACATGTTCGAAACGTGGATATTTTCTTACTGGTTAAATTTGGGTAAAGGGTATGCTATATGAAAAATATTCAGAATTTTTAGGAGAATGCAAAAATCAAATAAAAAATAGGGTTGTAATTTGAAATAAGAAAGCTGGACCACGCCCAGAAGTTCTGAAACACCCTGTATATGTGAAATCATTGTTTTCACAAAATTCATTCTGAACCATTAAACTTTCATTCAAAACATTTTTCTCAAACATCAAAATAGAAAGGGGGTCCATTTATATGTGAACATCCTGTACATTTGTATATTATTATTATTTCTTATTTTGTAAAATTCATAATAATATAAAAAGGAACGCTGAAATTGTTCTTTGTCACTTTCTCATTTTCAAGAGCTACGTTTGAAAAAAATCAAATGAAAGTTTAATGGTTCAAAATGAATTCTGTGAAAAAAAATGCTTTCACATATACAGGGTGTTTCAGAACTTCTGGGCGTGGTCCAACTATCTTATTTCAAATTACAACCCTATTTTTTCATTTGATTTTTGCATTTTTCTACAAATCCTTAACATTTTTCATATAGCATACCCTATACCCAAACTCAAGCAATAAGAAGATATCAACGTCAGAAATATTCAATTTTTTCGAGCATGTTTAAAAATGTATGATTATTTGGAAACCTTGGTAACGAAGTAACAGTAAATAGATGTCAACTTCTCAAAAAAGATTTGAACATTGTATATTGCGAAAAAGATTTTTTTTTTATATTTTCTTAATTCATGCAGGGTGACCTCGTTTTGTTCAGCAATATTTAAAATTCAGATTCTACCAATAAAAATGAACAATTTTTATTCTATGGACATCTATTCTGAAAGGCGACAAAACCATGAAAAAACTACTCAAACAGTAGAGGTTATATCCACTTTTCAAAAAGCTTCAAAAAGAAACCAAACATTTTGAAATTTTTCAAAGAATAAAAATTGTTCATTTTAATGAATACAATCCATATTTTAAATAATGTAGGATAAAACTGGGTCACCCTGTATGTATAAAGAGAATATTTAAAAATTTTCCTCTTCGCATTATACCATGTTTGAACATTCTTGACAAGTTGACATGTATCATAAACTACTTCGTTTCCAAGGTTTTAAATAATACCATACATACATTTTAAAACATGTTCGAAACGTGGATATTTTCTTACTGGTTAAATTTGGGTAAAGGGTATGCTATATGAAAAATATTCAGAATTTTTAGGAGAATGCAAAAATCAAATAAAAAATAGGGTTGTAATTTGAAATAAGAAAGCTGGACCACGCCCAGAAGTTCTGAAACACCCTGTATATGTGAAATCATTGTTTTCACAAAATTCATTCTGAACCATTAAACTTTCATTTGAAACTTTTTTTCCCAAACATCAAAATAGAAAGGGGGTCCATTTATATGTGAACACCCTGTACATTTGTATATTATTATTATTTCTTATTTTGTTTACTTCATAATGATATATAAAGAGGAACGCTGAAATTTTTTTTGCTCACTTTCTCATTTTCAAGAGCTAAATGGGAATGAATATAATTACTATCGGATTTTTTTTTATGTAGCGAGTTTTTGTGATCAAATAGTTATTTTTTTTATGTTCATTTTTGCAATAAATCTGAAAATAGTCAATTTCTCTGAAGCGGTTAAAGATAAGTGAAATAGATTATTGTATATGAGTTTAATCTGAAGTTCTCTGGATAATCAAAAATATGAATAATATACAGGGTGATCCATTTTAAGTAAGAAAGTTGGTATTGGTCACTGTTTTTTAGAAAAAAATGCACAACTAAACATTTCAATCAAGGCGATCAGACGTTGTTTTGCAAACGTCCTCTTCTATTTATTATTGAATTTATTCCATTTGGCTGATGATACATACTAGATATCACTTGATTTTTTTATATCCTTCCAGTGGGAACCTTATCGTTATTGCTTTCTCGATAATTACCCACCAAGTGAAAAAGATGAGATACTTAATGTGAAGATCAATCTTGAAAAGACTGAGGAGATAAAAATGGAGTTCAAGTTCATCATACTTCCATATTGTTACCGTGAAAGATTCATTTCCTTGATGCATAACTTGACGACATCAGTGGATAAATGCAGATCTGATGAAAGCAGGGTATACTTTGTGAATTACTTACGTACACCGAGGGAACATGTATACACCATAAATCATCTTAAGCCGAACTGCACATATAATGTATCTTTCTATATGAAATTCAGAAATTCATCGACAGATTGGACTGAATTCCAGAGAATATCTGCGACAACAAAAACTGCAGGTAATTAATAATAGCGGTAAGACGGACGTTTGTTGAGCTTCATCAGTAACCTTGGTTGAGGTTATCATCCTATAACTATTGTCCAGTTGCAAACTAATTGATAATTTGCATACATTTTCAAATGACTTGGGATTCTATCCAATATTTGAAGGTCATCACCAAAAAAAAATTTTTTCAAAATACTCAAAAATATACGCAAATTTCACTGTATATAATCCCTTTTTTATTGAAAGACGTATCCTTATAATACGGCATTTGTTTGTTTGTGGAGAAATCCTAGGTGGACAGTTCTTTGGATCTTCAATAGTGAAGATACCTCCAGACATTCCAAATTAATTTAAAACATTTTAGATGACGTCAATATCTGCCATCTTTTCAAGAATTGACAATTGATCGGTTTGAAAATACCGACAATTTTGGTATTCTACATTTTTTAATAATTATTATTTTCTAGTTTTGAATAAAAGTTTTGAGAATATAAAAAAATCTAAAATAAATGTAAGAGTTAGGTTATTCACTAACTTATTTGGGCTCATTCAAAAAAATTAAATCCAAGTACATTGAGGGGAATAATTTATCTTTATTATAGGATACTAAGTATTCTGTCATATAAAAAAAACAAAGGATCGTCGTATTGTGAAATACAAACAAGAACTACATTATGGGGATTTCGAAAATATTATACCTATAAAAGATACGATTTTGAAAATGAGAAAAAAGTTTCGCTGTTGGAAAAACTAAAAATTGAATAATTCGAATTATCCTCGACATCTTGTGAACAAATTAAATAAAATCTGGAAGTTTCGAAGGACAACCAAGAACATGTCGTTATTTATTTTGCAAACGATTTGATTAACAACAGGAAAGTTATTTACAGTGACCGGCTAAAATATGGAACAAATTCATTTTAAATTCAGGGTTTTGATTTTTTGGAAAACGCTTGGACACGTCGATTTTTAATTGTAGATGCGGTTTTTTCAATGAGAAATTTATGTATGCAAGGTTAACCAAAAATATGTTACGACCATCAACTTCTATTTGAAAAAAAGAAGTTGATGACCGTAACACATTTTCGGTGCACCCTGTATACATGAGTTTGTCATAAGAAAAACCGCATCCAAAAATAAAAATCTTCATTTCCGAGCGTTTTTCAAAAAATCAAAGCCCTGAATTCGAAATGAATTTGTTCCATATCTTAGCCGGTCACTGTATAATGAGTCTGCAAATTGATTTGAAAATTCACATATTGATACATTTTTTCCAGTGGCAATAAGTGATCTATCCAACAATAAGCTGTCAATAATTGATGCAAGAAATGAACTATCATCTTTTGAGACTATATCTTTTGTAACCATTATTTCGATATTGTTGATCATCATTGTATTGTTAAGTGTCGCACTATACAGGTCAAGAAGGTAAGTGTAAAATTATTCCAGACCGTGGATATAGCTATTCTGAAATCACCTCAAAACATAATTATCATTCCATTTTGGAAGTATCATTGCTTTGAAATATGGTCTGTTGTTATTCATATCTTCAATGTTGCTCCTTCATGATCTTCGAATTATTCATGAGAGTTGGATGAATCATTTAAAAAAATATTTCTATTGGTAATATGAAATTTTGTAAAAGCAAATTTTTCCCGCTCGATCATTATTGAAATATGACGATTTTTCAGGTCCATAAAAAAACTGCAATCTTCCAACCCTGAGTCGAGCAACACAAATGACATTTACAATGAAATATATATCAAACAACATCAGTAGGTATGTCAATATTGCTGATCCACTTGATTATTGATAAATAAAAATATATCCCACATACCCTGGCATATCATTGATAAAAAATCAGACAATTTGGTGTACATGACACAGCACTGGACTCATACTCATAGTCATCACAAAAAAAATAAGTGGAGCGGTATATGGGCATTGAGTATAATAGGGTTCTATGGTGCTAACAATATGCACCGGAGGAGAGATATGGTTATGTGTGATTTTTTATCAGTAAGTATATCAATTGATTTAACATTCTTAGGTAGCAGTTAAACACCGACATAAATTATTATCTTTAAGAACTATCTCAAGAGATGATGATAAATACAAAAGGCTCATCATATGCTTTCAGGTTGTGACAAGAATCCTTGAAAAACTTGACATTAAAGAGCCTCTCTTCCAGCTCGGTGCATGTTTGATTATCCAAGGAACTAGAAACTATGACTCAGGATTTTGATTAAAACTATTACTGCTGCGATAACTGGATACAGAATCAATGCCTTAGGCTTGAGAATAATTTCAGTTCATACGATTTGAATAAGTATATCATCTTTGGCGTCAATATTTGCGTTGGGCTACACGATAAAGTAGACGTTGTTTGTGCTATTCAAGCGGCAATTTTTTGTTTGTATACAGGGTGACAATTTCGAAAGGACCAGCATTTGATTGTGTCCAACCAATGTATGAATATCTGACGAGTCACGTCATTTGAGGTATCTGTTGTTTTTCTGGAATCAACCCTCTCAAACGCAAATACTAACGAAAAAAACTGAAACATCAGTGCTATCCGTTTTCCTTCTATAAGAGTACACCATTTGAAACAACAATATTATAGCATGCTATTATCTATTCGGGCAAGATGGCATACCATGCCATGCTGCCGTCATATGTGCCAACTTGCCCAACCCACGTGTTTTACAAAATTCATTGGAAAAATACATGTTCCCTGCAACTTTTTGTGACAATAAGTATATGTCAAAATGAAGCTTAAAAACAGAGGATTCTGCTTGCGTAAAAAAAATGATTAGAATTACTTTTTGTATCAGTAAAACAGGTGAAAAGACAGAGCATAGCTCGGAGTTCAACACGTTCCAAACACTTATTTGCAAATAAATCGTGAACTGTCATCGCTACCTTCACATAACTTCGTCAGCTCACTGTTGCCACATGAATAAGCATTATATTGTGAGTTTGGAAATTTAAAGGAAAGTGGTTTCTGTAGAACATGTGGTATGCCATTTAACCCGACTATGCCATCTTGCCTGCCTCTCTGGATTCTGGAATCACACTAAAAATCATTAGAATGAAAAATGACACACAGACTTTTTTTCATTCAAAGGAAGGATGAGACCTTGGTTTATCTCGTAGTGTGATTTGGAGAATATGGAAGACCCAAGATATCATTCACGAAATGTGTGGACTCCAGAAAGTAAAAATATGTTGGAGGTCCACAAATAAGAAAATAAGCCAAGGCAATTTAAATGCCAGTGAAATTGCCAGAAGGAACCATAAAGACTATATTTATTTTTATTTTGCATTATTGATAGTACTAATTCACCCAATCTCAACCGACACGAAGGTCAGGTACAATGGCTTGTCAACGATCATTTAGAACAAAAAAAAAATCCAGTCTAGACAAGTAACATCCATATTTCAATATATTTCCATTTGTATTGTGAAAAACACATTGAATCCTTTTTTTATAGTCTAATATTGGCAAAGCAAAGCTAAAGAATATTCTATATATTTTATATACCTGCCTATATACCTAATATTTTATCGGATGTTATTGTATGGGGTATTATAGACTCAGTTGTGAGCTAGGCGACAGGTTTACGATGAAGACGTTGACTTTATGGTAAAATTGGGATTTGGTGTAAAATGTAACAAAGTGTCGATTGAAATATTTTGTCGCAACATAATATTGTAATATGACACAGAAAAAAAGTGATTGTGATAATTTGATTTTGCAATATCAATATGTGTATACAATATTTAAAATTTAGATTTTACTAATTGAAATGAAAAATTTAGCAATTTTGAGTTCAACTTTCCCAAATTGATTATTTCAAGCAAACGTGTGAAAGCCTCTTCATACATTACATACAGGGTGACAATTTTCAGACTTGAAATTTCCATTCCTTGGGGACAAAAAACTTAATAAAAAAACGCTCAAGACAGATTCTACAAAACAAAGGGGAAACAAAAAAAACCTATAAACCCACCCTTGTCCGTAACCCCGAAGACAGTGTGAGATACACCCCTGAAATATTACATGGAAAGGGGGGTCGAATGATACCTCATTTTGAAGGCCCTGCGACCCTTACTACAACTGCCAAGTTTCAAGTCTCTGCTGTCATTCCTGTTGATATAACAACTTGACAAAATTTTATTTTTCTACAAACGTGCTTAAGTAGCCACTTTCCCGCACGCATTTTGTTACGGAAAATTAGACTTTCCCGCACTAGTGCTTTTTATTTTTTTTTCCGCACTAGTGCTTTTTTTCCCGCACGGAAACGTCACAAATGCGTGCGGGAAAGTATCACTTTCCGCACTTGTTAGGAAAATAACTATTTTCTACGAACGTGCTTAAATAGCCACTTTCCCGCACGCATTTTGTTTCGGGAAATTAGACTTTCCCGCACTAGTGCTTTTTATTTTTTTTCCCGCATTAGTGTTTTTTTATTTTTTTTCCGCACGGAAACGTTACAAATGCGTGCGGGAAAGTGGCATGCGTGCGGAAAAGTGGCTATTTAAGCACGTTCGTAGAAAAAATAATGTTCCTAACTCATGCGGAAAGTGTCTTTCCGCACTTGTTAGGAAAATAAATATTTTTTATTTTATTTTATTCAATAAATAATTCCCCTCAAGAGTGAACTTCTCCATACTAAGGGGATTTGATGAGGGACTGAATACCTTCATAACGAGGTATACTACTACTCCAAAGAAGTATTTGCAAAAAAAAATAGGTGAAAGAAATCCTCGTCAAAAGGCCTGACTGATAGCTCGTATTGAAGGTCTTCAGTCCCTCATCATATCCTCTTAGTATGGAGAAGTTTACTTTCGCGAGTAATTATTTATTGAATAAAATAAAATGAAAAAAATTAATTTTGACAAGCTGTTATATCAACAGCAGAGACTTGAAACTCGGCAGTTGTAATCAGTGTTGAAAACCCTTCAAAATAACTCTACCCCCCTTTCGATTTAATATTTCGGGGGTGTATCTCACCCTGTCTTATTGGTTAAAGATAAGGGTGGGTTGATAGGCTTTTTTTGTTTCCCCTTCGTTTTATAGAATCTGTTTTGAGCGTTTTTGATTAGGTTTTTCGTTCCCAAGATGTGTAAATTCCAATTTTTAAAATTGTCACCCTGTATAATATTCTTCTCCTCTTTTCATTCAGTTCTTGTCCTCTCCATGTTACAAAGTTTTCTTACTCTGCCTTTTGAAATATGATCTTTGAAGATGTTATTCTTTCCTTCAAACGAGGTCAATAGATTGCCCATGTTTGATGCTCATTTTCAAGTGGCTGCCCTATATTCTTCTTCCGCTTCCCTTTTAACAGTGATCACCTCCAAACAACTCTGGACACCTCAGTATCTTTCTACGATGTTTTCACAACCTTTTGGAATATGACTGGCACTTTCTCTTTTTTGCTGTTAGAAAGTTTTGACTCCCAGGAATTGAAGAACATCATTTGCTTCATTGAGTCAATAATATTACTCTAATCGATAATTCTATTTGAACATGATGCATTGAGAGCTTAGATATGAAAAATGTAAATCATGAAATCAACCAAATTGTTTTTGAAATGCACTACGGAGGATAAGCTTTCCACTCCAGCCAACTCAGAACTTTTAAAGTATGCGGAGTCATTACTACAAAGTATGCCAAAGTAATAAAACACCTTCAGCTGTGATTATTTTACCGAATTCAGCTTTCACTGTAATGGCAGCCCCCATCAAATTCCTGGTAAAAAGTTGGAATTAATGAGACTTGACTGAATTAAATATTTTAGTTCATCATCAAGCGATTTATGATTGAAATGTGTTATTTTTCTTGTGAAAATTTTCTACAAACCAACGTTTATCCTGATCAAAAATAAATTCTTTAGCAGAAAGAAATTTGATTATCTCCCGCAGCTCAATAATTGAACATTTTGTCATAAAATACCAAAATAAATCCTCTAAATCACTTTATCTTGACTCATGTAACGGACATAGCTGAATAGCCAAAAATATGTTCACCGCCGATGCAAAAGCAAAAAGCTCAAGCGACGCTTTGCTCTCATATATCATGTTTTTAGAGCCGCTTGAACGGAATTTGTTTTGCAAGCGGATGCTTGATTTTAATTTGAACTCTTCAAATTAAAAAAAGAGGGTAATTGAAGTACCTAGCGAAAATGACTAAATTGTAAAAAGGATCTGGGATGCGAATTGAAAAATTAATTCAGATTGATTATTGGATACATCTACATGAGGATATTACCAACCAATGAAGATAATGAAAAAATTGAAACCAGAAATCGTTGTCCACATGCCGCAACCATCCAATACACACGACCTTTTAGTTATAACTCAAAGTAAACCCCTTTTTCTGCTCGAATGTCTCAAAGTTACAGACCATAAACACTGGTTTGAGAGGAGTGCAAACGTATCAACTTTCGAAAGTTGTTAAGCGAAATTGCTTTTCCTGAGCATTATTTTTTTGTTTTTCCAGACTTTTACTTATTGACGTACGCTGCACATGAGATCATATTAATTTTTACAGAAATTGATGCAATAATATTCAAAACTTATTTTTGTCGACCAATCTCATCAAATTATTGGTTCTTGTGAACTGGTGAGAATATGAAACTTCTCTCACGAAATCCGATCATCTACCAATCATTCTGATGAAATTTTCTTCCATCGTCTAATACTGTTTGATGAGTTTCAAAGTTTTGGTCGCCTGACAATAAGAAATTATATTTGGAAATAAACGTGCCCATTGCTAATGTAGAATGCCGCAGTACATAACTGAAATTGAAACGGAAATATTGCTCATTTCCTCAAGATAATGGAACAAAGACACTCAGACTGTTTTGATGGTACAATTGTCGCCAAGGTTTGTGTAATTCAATTTCCAGTTGAAATTTTCTTGAATATTATTTCGAGTGAAACATAGATCCGGACGTGTAGTGTTTTTGAATAATGATTCTGTCTGGTTCAACAAAGTAGACTATCAATGTTAAAATAAAAAATGTTAGACATTTGGAGGAAGTTATGTTCTAAAAATTACGACAGTGATTTTGTTTTTATTTACAGGAGTTTATTTTGGAAAAACCAATTAGCGGAATTAACAGAGTGACCCATTTGAGAGCGGGCCACCCTCAATTTATTGATCGATTTTGACGATTTTTTTTTCAAATGTACAGGGGAAAAGGTGTATTTTGAGGCCATACGTCGCCCAATTTTTTTCAAAAACCAAGGCTTACTAGAGCATATTTAGAGACTGAAAAATCCAGAAAACATTTAAGCGTTTTTTTTTAAAGAAAATCTGCATACGCCACTGGATTTTTCATCCCTTGAAATGGGTATGTACCAAATTTCAGAAAAAAATATTCAATTCAAAAATATTATTTCTGTATGTAATTTTTTTATATTTTTTTTCTAGTCTCGTTTGTCTGTTTTCATTGTATTTTGACATGAGAATATCTATTAAATGTTTATATTTAATATTTTTTTTCTGATAAATTTGCTATCGCAAGAGTTTCGAGGTAAAATATTTCTTGTTGCATAAAAAAATTAATTGTTAATTTTTCATATTTTTTCAATTAATTTGGTACAGATCCATTTCAGGGTATGACGAATCCAGTGACGTAGACAGATTTTTTCTAAAAAAATCGCTTATATGTTTTCTGCATTTTTCAGCCTCTAAATAATGCTCGAGTAGCCTTGGTTTTTGGAAAAAAACTGGGCGACGTATGACCTCAGAATAAACCTTTACATTTTCGACATTTCAAAAAAAATCGTCAAAATCGCTCCATAAAAAAATGTTATGGGGGTGGCGCTTTCAAATGGGTCAGTCTGTATATCAATTACTCATAGAGGTCTTTTTTTTGTGTAATTTTGATTATAAATACATAAAACGATGATACGTCACTGATTTTTTTGTAGATTTTATAATTTTTTCAAATAAAGCAATCAAAAATGTTGCTGTTATGTCTTTTTGTTTTTTTATGTATCTACAGCTTCGTTTTCAAGATAAAAATTAAAAACCGTTTCCATGCAAGTACCTTGACAGGCTGCCTGGTGGTTGAAGAAACCCTGATAACTGACATGTTTTTGTGGTGAAAACGTTGAAGTGACTCATTATCTCCAAGCACAGAAGGTCAATTGAAAGTCATCATGACTGTCCTTTGCAGTACATACTAATCATAAAAAGGTAATTTTGTCCAAACATGTTCGGATAACCACGAAAACTAATTGAAAACCTTGAAGCGACCTTGAAATGAATATCAAGACTGGATGATAATTTCAAGGTAAAAAAGATCAAGGTCACTGCACGTTTTTATAATGAGTAAGTATTATAATTAAGGTGACTTTGATGATGATTTTTATGTTACATCAAAATTTGAACGAAAGTCACGTTTCAAGGTCAGAAAAATTAACTTTTGAAATATTACTTTTGTTTATGTAAATCCTCGATAGCCTGACAACACTGCACGTTCTGGAAATAAAACCACTGTACCATACGTAGAGTAGAATCTTATGCTGAATCCAAATCTCTAATCAAAATTGCTATTTAAAAATAGTGTATTTATTGATGCCACTGTTTCCTAGAACACTCTGTATACACAGTAATATTTTTAAAATGTGACCCTGCCGGAACCCTATATAAGTTTTTGGACTTCTATACACTATTGCGCCACCCTGTATTTGTATGTCTAGTTTTAGCGAACTTTGTGTTGTTTGATTTGATTTTTTCTTGCGCTTATTGATGTTTTATTCCAAAGTTCTTATAACATTTTTGTGAGAATTTTTACCAATGTGATTTGAAATTAATTTACTGCTGTAGCCTTTTTTAGACTCTTTATGTTTTCTTTAATGGAAAAGTGTATGTTTTATTGGTGGTTTTATTTCGTTTTAAAAAAGATTCCATTTATTATTCAAAAAAATTATTTTAGTTCATATAACCAGAGTTGAAGTTTTTAGGAATTAAACAAGTTGAGTTTTTCAAAATGTTACAATTTACAAAAAAAAATAAAATGTTTAATTAAAAATTATCCCTGTATTACGGTTATCCTGATATGAAAAATTGCTTCAATTTTTCTTTTACATTTTGGTGACATGATAATTTTACGGGGGTACATGTGAACGGATGCAGGATAACTGTAAGACAATGTTAATTTAATTAAAATTAAATTGAATTTTTGAAAAAAAAAATGTGAACAGACTACATATTTTATGTGAATTCATATTTTGGAATAAAAAATACATCATTCTATTTGAAACATTTGTGAAAAATATCGTAAAATGCTTCCCTCCGTGAAGTTATCACGTCACCAAAATATTGCTGAGTATTCAATAAGTGATCAGAAAGACAGCTAAACAATAGATCTATGCCATAACATTGACAGTTGTAAACTTAGAATTAGCAGAACAGCCATTCAAATCCCCATTTGTCATAATTTTGATAAAGTCGATATTTCAAGAACGAGAGTAGATATCGATAAAAATCCAAAAATATCTCGAGGTATGGACGTAACAAGCACTTCGACATATCGAAAAAAAGCTCCAGAAAATCTCTGTGGAAATGGGGGGATATGAAAGAAAAAGAAAATTCACAGTACTTTCTTGATCACCCTGTATAAAAGAAGTTTTTAAGAAAATTAATTTTTTGAACCATCCGCATAAACCGCAAAGAAATGCTCCTCATCGTGGTGCAAACCGCATATTTTTTCAGCGATTCGTTAAAAAATTATGAGTGTCCAAACATAGGCGAAAAATTTGAGTGCTCCGTTTTTTTTGTTGAGTAGTTCATTCATAACTCTATTTCAGATCTTTTTTTTTCTACCATTTACCTAGGTGCATGAAGTCAATGGGTGCATGACGTAGATTGAACATTTTCGAAAAAAAAAATGGTACGCCAATGTTTTTATTTGATGTAAATAGTACATTTTGTATCAAGGGCAGAAAGAAGATGATTTTGACGAGGGTAAAAGTAGCAGAACGAGCGAAGTTAGGGCAGATAATAGCAGAGTCAGAATCATCTTTCGTCCGTGGTGCAAATAGTGCTTTTTGTACAACCAGTTGGTAATTATTTGAAAAAGAATAATTATTATAAAAATCAAAAATAAATAATCGGTACACTGCACTACACTGCTGACAAGTCAGACAACTGACAAGTGACAACTGTCAATCATTGTTACAATAGGTGTGTTCCCGTATTCTTTTGTGGTGCAGATTCATTGTCATCGAGATTGTCACGTGGTGAGTTCCTTTTAGTATGCTAGACTGTCACGTGGTTATAAGATTCAGAGGCGTTGGGATACAAGGAACCGTTGCTAGGCGACCTACTTTTGCGCCCGCGGGCCCGAAAGTACTTTTAGGCCCGGCTGCCAAATTAAGCGACTTACCGCCTGCTTTGCATGCATTGAAAAGTGGACTTCACGTGTAGGTTGTACAAAAAATCAATTTTGGAATTCACATCTCATTTCTGAATAAATTTGACCTCTTGACTCTTTCAGGTTCGACGCAGTCCATGTTTTACTCAAATTGATACTGAGGTTTTACTATTTTTTATTAATCGAAAACAGAATATTATATTTTGTAGTACTTATGAACTTGACTATGAGCATGATGAACGAACTGATTCATTGAACCCTGACGTGTTTTGGGACGTCATAAATTTTTCTGCCGAATTGGACACTGAGGGATCATTTGCAGCGAGCTACCCTGCTTAAGGGCACGTCAAAAGACCAATGATTTATTATAATGTATACTTCCTGCACACATCACAAAATAAATTGAAGTTTCATGTCCATTATGTGAAAATACGTGAAAATAAGAAATTTTTATTATCATTGTACCGAATTTTAGGATTCCTTTTACCATTTTTTTTTCCGGAAAAACAAAGACACACCAAGGCGCCGAGATTAGCTTTGAAGGGGAACCAACAAAAATGAGCACTTGCCGGTGAGTACGCGTCACTTAATTTTTATTTCCGACTCGTTTCGCGATCTTCAGATCCCGTTTTTCTGTTTTAAATTCTGTTACCACGAGGTAGGACTTTTTCAACCGTTCTCTCTCAAGTGAAGTAAATTGGTAGCCTGTTAGGAAAAGATGACTTAACGGAGTTCTTGAGATAGCTCCGGGTAAAATATTATTAAGAGGCTTCTGGAGTTACCACTCGATCACGTACCGTTTTCATGTTTTTTTCTCGCAACCAGAAATTAGAAAGCTGAGGTCTGAGCGAGTTTTTCTTTAAATTTTTTCGCGTCTCTCTCTACCTACCTTGTCAGGACGCAAACTGGTTAAAGCTTCTTACATACACCACTACTTCACACTTATTTTATTCACAATGACTGTCTGTTTACCGTTTTTATTTGCTGTTATTTTGTATTTCCGCAGAAAGAACTTGACTGATTTTTCCTTGATTTATTTTTTTGTATTTGCTGGTTTGAAACCAGTCATCTGTGAATAAATATTTTGGGGCAATAGACTTATTCATTTATTTTCTATCAACACCCGTGTTTTTATTTAAAAATTTCATTTTGAAAACACGAACGCTCGTACTTGCTGCAATGTTTCAAAACTACCCGATTGGCAGTGTGGGCCCTTTACCACGTAAATACAGAAGGTGGCGCTCGAGATGTGAAAATCACAATTTTTCTCACCCCGTCGAAAATAAAATATCGGGGTGCGTCACATAATCAAGAAATGACTGAAATGAGTGCGACTGACAGACATGCAGAGTGTGTGATCCAAAAATGCAGTTTATTAATAATTAACATGTCACAAATATAATCTCATATGAAAGGAACAAACGTTATATTCGTGCTGAAAATCTCAACAAAATCCTCATTCATTTACTTTTCAGAGAACTATTCTCTAAACGCAATCCCAAAACAAAATAAATCCAGCAATGGCGTGCTCTTTTAAATTGAATCCTGCAACTCTTCATGTTCTAATCCAAAGTGACAACAAACATTCTGGATAAAATTCGCTACTGGGGTCAACGAAGATCAAGAATCAATTATACATTTGTAATTGTAATTAAAAAACTCGTCAAGGGTTGACTATTTTCTTTCAATTACGGTCACGGGACACGACAGTTTGTCCTGGATTTGAAGCGGATGTACTTGAGCGTAATTGCTGGAGATTGTCGTGTTTATGAGATGGAGATTCGAGTTTATTGCAAAGTGAACTGCTGTAAAAGAGAAAACATTTTAATTATCTGAATGGAAATGATGAATTTTGTGTAAAACAACAAATTAAAAAAAAAAATCAATATCTATTCAGAGATTCAGAGTACCGCAAAAACTGACCACATTTAATGGCTGTTCTCAACCGGAAATGCAATGGTGTCAGGCAAATAGACGTATTTCTGCTTCAACTTTAATAGTATTTCAGTTCCAATTAACTTGACGATCATTTCTGTGTCTATTCGAAGTGGAACGAGGCTAGTGAGTCAGTAGTTGCCGTTACTTCAATATTGTTGTAGGTAGACTTGAAGACTGCATTGTTGTCATGGGTTATTATAAAAATAAAAAGCGAAAGTTTCCAAAAAAACATCTTTTATCATCTACACAAAATTACATTGAATTCTTGTTCATTTATTTACAATTTACCTGCACACTAAGATTTGGAACCTAGTTGACTAGTTTACGACGAGATAGTTTGGTCCAGGGTTGAAAAATACAGATCAGCGTAACTAATTTATAATACACAAATTACATCATAAACTTACTTAGTTAACCCTGTGAATGTGGTTGAGTTTATACAATTTTACACAAACTAATGCGTAAAGTTTTTGTATTTTATGATTGTGGAGAGATGCAAAGAGGGCATTTCCTAGTTACTACTAACATATTCCACAATAGTCTTTTTTTTAAGTGAAATTAAATTGTTCATAGCCAAGTGAGAACGTCATTTCTAAAATCTACGGCTAAAAGGGTATCAGTGCTTAGCCCCCTTTTTTATTTACAATAGTTGAGCGTGATGCACAGAGATACATTTATTTTAAAAACTAAGATTCTATTTACATGCTCACTTTTATGAGCGCTCTTAAATACTGTTGGAATAATATCTAAGAATCGAGGACTGTGATAAAAGTTTGCTTGTTTCTGGTTAAGTTCTTATTATTTTGTCAAAAACAGTCAATTGATATCATTATCACATTTGGACTTAATCTTGTTCTCTGAAATTTATAAAAGCGTTATTGAGTCAACAAAAGGAAAAAGTAAAAATAGTTTGATGGCACTTAGATGTAAAATTAGGATAAGTTGATTGGAAATTGAATCTTAATGGGAGATCTGAAAGTTGAATTTTTAAATAAATTTTGCACCATTATATGAATAATTTTCGAATAACCAGCGAAATGACTGTGGATCAAATAATATATTTATTCATAGAATTTCGGACCCTATTTATGAGTAACACTGATAGAAGATTTATAAATACAATTCCAGAGGATATAAATTTATAATATTCAAATTTCGTTTGGAACACTAATGATAAGACCATTCGAATATCCATGTATAAATATATTACTGCAACAGTCCAAAATGTGGTGGAACATAGGATTACCGCTATAATAATATAATATTTGAAAGAAATCAAAAATAGAATAATAAACCATAGGAAAGGTATATCGATATTTCCAATGTATCAGTATTTTTTTTTTTTTAAGACGATTACTTTCTACTTCATTATTTCACCGAAGCACTAGGATCTACTATTTGGGTCTGGTCGAAGTCCAAATTTGACATAAAATAAATAGCTTTGTTGGGGTTCTTCGTAACTTTTACCGTTTGATTTTCCAAAAACTCGGGCGCCACCACCTGGATTTATGTGGTAAAGAGATCACAGCTAACCGGGTAGCTTTTAGACAGTGAAAAACGTTATCCACGGGTTCGGTGATGTTTCCGTTGCGCTGTATGAAGAACTACTTTGAAACTTTGGTATGGAAGGCAGATTAAACACTGGAGAACAGAGAAAAATAAACCTATTTGTTGACAGTATTCAACCAGAAAATTGACGGAAAACCAACCACTTACAATGGTCAAATGAAAAATAAAAATGCCGAAAAATACATCAAGCGGTGAAAGAAAGGAGTGTGCGTGAAGTTTTGGAAAACGGAAAAACGGTGAAGATGTGCAGCAAAGTTTAGCAGCGCGCGTTCGACTTATAAAGTAAAATGCGAAACGGAAAGTGGTTAAAATTTTAGAATGGATAATCCGGTCGATTCGAAAATAAAACGGAAACTGGACGGGGTTACAAAATTTTTACTGTAAATAATTTTGTGAACATAACAGAGCAGACAAAAATCCTCAATAAACTTTACAGACCCATAAATATCCATGAATATTTTCTCAAAAGAGGAATTTTGTAAAATATATTCCTCACACTTTTTTATCAATGAGATATACAAAAACCATTGATTTCCTTACTGAATTTCCGCTGTAAATAATTTTGTAAACATAACATAGCAGACAAAAATGAATTCTCATTAAACTTTACAGACTCATAAATATTTTCTTAAAAGAGGAGTTTTGTAAAATATATTCCCTACACATTCCTTTATAGATACAATTGATACAGTCCTTACAGAATTTCCACAAATTTTCTTATAAAATCTCCACAAATTTCCTTGAAGAATTTCCACAAACTTCTTTACAGAATTTCCACTAATTTCCTTACAGAGTTTCCACTTTAAATAATTTTGTTAACACAACAGAGCAGACATTCTCATTGAACTATACAGACTCATCAATATTCTCTCGCAAGAGGAATTTTGTAAAATACATTCCTTACACTCCTTTATTCATGCAATTTACAAAACCCACAGATTTCCTCACTGAATTTCCACTGTAAATAATTTTGTAAAAAACACAGTAAACAAAAAACCTCATTGAACTTTACTCATAAATATTTTCTTAGAAGAGGGATTTTTTTAAACACATTTCTTTATTGATGCAATTCACAAATAGGTACCACAAATTCCTTTACAGAATTTCCACTGTCAATAATTTTGTAAACATAACAGAGCAGACAAAAATCTTCATCAAACTTTACACTCATAAATATTTTTCTGAAGTAGAAATTTTGTAAAATATTTTCCTCACCCATTCCTTTATTGATGCAATTTACAAAACTACAAATTTCCTGACAGAACTTCCAGTGTAAATAATTTTGTAAACATAACAGTGTAGACAAATTTTTTTTATAAACTACAAACTCATAAATATTTTATCGGAAGAGGAATTTTGTTAAACAATCCTTACACATTCCATTATTTATTCAATTTACCAAAACCACAAACTTCCTTACTGAATTTCCACTGTGAATAATTTTGTAAACATAAACTTCATGGAATTTTGTAAAGTATATTCTTTACACATTCCTTTATTAATGCAATTTACAAAAACCACGAATTTCCTTATAGAGTTTCTAGTGTAAATAGTCTTGTAAACATAACAGCAGGCGCGGTGATCTGCAGGAAAAATTGGTGCAACTCCAGAAGACTCTTTTGAATAGAATTCCAGTACGGTGATTGAAAACTGTGATATTGAAAACGCGGTTCTGAAGACTAACGGGAAGTTATTCCTCCCTGCAGATATTTGTTTCCCCTGAATTTACAATAATGAAATAAAGCACCAATCACTGGAAATCAAGGAAAAGATTTCCGGAAAAATCCTCAAGAATCAGTCTTTTCTTCACAACGTCGTTCCACTACCGTGTTGAGAATCAATCTTGGAAATAATATGAGATCAGAAAAATTGAAATTTATATGTCACCCGCCCCTGTTGACTTAATGAACTGTACACGTTACATATTCACATCTAAAACCGGCGAAAAGTCTTACCTAGCGGTCGTGAGTGAGAAAGTCCGACAGGTGTGGCGTTACGGAACAAAACGGAGTTTTGACTGAACTTCTACGGAAAGTTGCTGACGGTTAAGTGCTCACGACCCACAATCAGAGTTTACACTTGTAGTGCGTGACTCGACTGCTAAAATTGTCGTACTGGGTGCATTGTAAACCACAGTAATTACAATTTTTATCGGCGGACAGTTAATTACATCAGTCATAGATTAATGAAATAACGGACTTGAATGGAACTACGACAAAAAAAAGTGGGAAAAATTCTGGACTTACAGCTTTTGGACTTTTATCACCTGGTTTTGGTGAATTCTATGTTTATGGTTTTAACACTTTCAAGCTTTTACAGTAACATGTACAGTGTGAGTCTAAAATAAGTGCGCATTTTTTTCTCTTTTTGGTTCAAAGTATAGAGAAACTATTTGTAATATAAATTAAAAATAATGAAACTAACCTTTTGCGGTGACAAGAAGTTGAGTGATTATTTGATGATCTCTATCAATTAACGAAAGTCAAAAACACACAATCTCTAATGTGCTTTTCAAAGAATGTTTTTCCAGAGCTACCTTGACAATATTTTTAACACGAAATTCTTTTCGTGTAGAAAAATTGAAACGTCATCTCTCTATGGACGGTCAAAATCGAGTTAGTTTATGATACTAATTGGAAGCTTTTGAGTTTTATTATAACATTTTGTGAGTTATCGGAATAAGGTATTAATAAGCTGTTGAAAGTGTCCATTCTTGTACCTATCGCACAATAATCCAACAATCTACATAAAGATTTAACGTTAACAATAATTGACCCCCCAAACACCAACTTTTATCTAGACCATCAATTTCGTCAAATGTTTAGTTGCTTCATCAGTTCACTGTAGCTAAGAGCAACGTTCCAATGTGCTGCTGGTTTTATGGAGCTTTGCCAGAAGGAAGTTAGAAAGATAAATCATAATCAATACCCCTGCTCCACTGGAACGGATAAAGAACCCAAGCAACCATATAATGTAAAGGCAAAATTCGCAGTAATAGGGAGTTTTTGAAGCTCTTATTTGACCCGTTATTAACGTTGCCGGTTATTCTGAGCTTGCGCAGATGTCTGAAAATAACCGAATCGATTATTAACCGATAACGTGTTACGTTATCTACGGAGCCTTAACGTTCGCTTAATAACCGTCGGTTATTTTCTAATGTTGTCATATTGATATACAGTATTATTTAATTATTACATAGAAATCGTGAAACATACAAAGTACAATTTAAATTGTTAAAAATGACTACAGTTGCACTGGAATTGTAAGATTCTTGTCTTTTTATTAAATATCCAACAGAAACTGATCCTATGTTCTACAGCTTATTGGCAACAGTGTGACTGATGTTTATCATTCCAGTCGGTGTTTTGCCCATGATACTCGTAGTTTTGCTTGAGTTACATTTAATCTAACTTCGAAGTGGAAGTGACAGATTTCCGCTTGTCAAACGGGAATTATTTACTACCATGCACATTGAATTTGGCGTAAAAGTAACTTTGAACACAGATTCAATGTAGATGGTAGCATATTATTATGATTTATGTTTGCCAAGCGGACGTGAAATAAGATGTAAACCTTACATTTGGTAGTCTGAATCTTCATATCTATCTTCAGTCATATTTCATAATTCGTGCTGCTCTGCTAGGAATTTGGCGAAAATATCACAAAATCAAAATCAAAACATCAAAAACCAAAAACACAACAAATCTGATCACTATTATGACAGATGTCATGGTGATGACACAACGTCAAACGTTAAATAGAAGTTTCAAAATCTCTTTTTTGTGTCCTCTCCGTTATTAATGTTTTGTTTTCCGCGCATGCTTAGTCTTAGTATAGCGGGATACGTTAATAACGGTGAAATTAATAAGGGGTTCAAAAACTCCCTAATTTCTTTGAGCGATATTCTCCTGATAACTTTGAGATAAACTGTTCCTAATATGAATAGATACAGCAGTTCATTAACGTGATGTGCTTTTCGCCCACCAGTTTAGAAATGATGCCAAACAATGTCTAAATCTAGATGAAATATAATTCTCTTTTGATGAGGTTTGATAAGGTCGACTATATCCAATTTACATGGCTTTTCTGAGGAATTGTCAATTGGAAAAATCCAACAGCCGCAATATCTGAAATCAATACCACATCAAAACTACACATAAATTCATTGACTTTGAAAAATTATTACTGAGACTGAGATCAATTTGACTAGAATGATTAGATTTTTTTAACTTTCCTGATTGATTCGAGTCGTGATCAAACAGTATAAAAAACAATATCATATTATTCAATCAACAGCGCCCATGGACACATTTCATTGTCCGAACTCTTTAATTAATTTTTCTCTCACTTTCCAAAGCCAAGAAGATTATTTTTGTTCAAGTGTAGCCATTTGCGCCAAAAAACGATTTAACTCGCCTTTCAGGTAAATGGACAGAGGGTGGGCTTCTCAAGACAAGCAGTAGATGAACAGGTTAAGAAGTGCTAAGAACATTTGTTTCCTCAGTTAATAGATATTTGGAGTACAATTAACTCTAATGAGTCTGAGTCAAGTTTTTCGTAAAATTCAGTATCTATCGTTGAGCACGCACAAATCACCAGAAACAAGCTTTTCATAAACCTTTTCTAGAATAAAAATCCATTTGATTTGGAGCTGAAGCGTCAAAGATAATAACGATCCTCAATTTTAGACGTCCGTTGTGAGCAAATGTCATTCAGGCCCAGCTATAAAGGTTTGTGATGTGTAGGCTGAAATTTCTTTGTTGTTGCGATTGGCCGGATAATAGACACAAGGACCTGGAAATAAAGAAAATCATTGTTGTAATAAAGAGATTTGAAAAGTAGATAGGGTGTGGGTATATACAGGGTGGACCATTAAAAAAGTAGCGTTGGGCATTATTGTCAGGAAACTACAAAATAAAGTTTAAATCCAATAAAAATATGTCTAGGCCTTATATACTGTAGATGTACTGAGTATATGGGGCCTAGACCTATTTTTATTGGATTTATCGATAAGAGGCTCTCCTTGACAAAATGGACGACTTCCTAGAACATGAAGTTTGTTTGGAATGATATATTCAATACCATGTTGCCAAGATGTGACATTTGAATGAATTATTTGTGAAAATGGAACTGTTATCAAGTAGGTAACGTATAATAGAGACCCACAGTTTTGATTTGAATTAAATATAAAATCATTGAGGGGCTGTATATCAATTGAGAGTTGACCCATAGGTTAGCTGACCCTGGGTCAACTTAGCCCTTGCCAAATAGACAAATGTCAAACATTTTGAGGTTATCCTAAGGTTATTGCGTTAACCCGGAGGTAACTCAATAATTGATATATAAACAGCCCCCAATAATAGTAATGATTATATCTCAGGTCTACAAAATTCAACTTTTCGAGATGTTTTATACTTGATAAGTGTTTTTATATGATTTTGATGCGCTGATTCCAATTTTTTCATCCATTTCTGTGTATCACGTAAGATATTTTTGCAAATCGAAAAATAAAATAAATGTAAATAGTAGATTTTATTTCATTGTTCAAGACTGTTTTTACGGAAAAAAGGTCAAAAATATCAGGGAGTTATAGTCGGACCCAAAATGATGTTGATACTTTAGTAAATAAAAAAAATATTAACTTGTTGGTGGTTCTTGGACTTGGGACCAAATAAAAGATGTGAGTCCTACCGTCTTTGCGACGTTTCGTCCAAATTTATTGACTTCATC
The DNA here is from genome assembly GCA_958502075.1 of Orchestes rusci. Classification (NCBI taxonomy): domain Eukaryota; kingdom Metazoa; phylum Arthropoda; class Insecta; order Coleoptera; family Curculionidae; genus Orchestes; species Orchestes rusci. Next base: position 6,969,456 of record OY293308.1, on the reverse strand, counting down.
AGGCAAGAAAAGGTTTATACAAATCTCAAGAATGAAAAATAAAAAATCAAACTAAGCACTACAACATCCAGACAAGTGCACAAACATATTTTTTTTCTCTTTCTGATGTTTGTGCGGTTGTCTGGATGTTGTAACGTCTTAGTGCTTGATTTAATTTTTTATCTTTCATTCTTGTGATTTTTATAAACCTTTTTCAGCCTGATGAAGCCAATAAATTTGAACGAAAGGGACGAGAATAAAAAATTCGGAAAAAATGGTATTCTCGCACAAAATTGGTTATCCGGGAGTTTTTTGAGGTGAGAGATCATATATAATTTCGTAAAGGTTTTTATGCTGCACTCAGAGCTGCGTATGCTATTATTTCTTGATACATTTCTATTTTCTTTGTCCATTTCACGATTTCGGTTTGTGATAAATTGGGATGTGATAGAATAAAGCTAAGGTCAGTTTCGGATTAAAAAGGTCAAGATTACAGAATTTTGCTGTGGACCTGTGTTAGTGGTGGATACTAAAAAAAACAATGGGATATTTGTACTTTTGGCCAACCAAGACGAATAAATACTTACCCAAAACTATCAAAAATAAGCAAAACCAGCCCACATTAGCCAAAAAAAAACCAAATATAACTCAAATTGACCAAAACTAACCCCCAACTAACCAAAACTGACCCAAACTAACCAAAACCAACTAGAACTGACCCATGCCAACCAAAGCCCAATGGAACTAACCCAAACTAAGCAAAACTTAACTAAACCTACCAGAAGTAAACAAAACCAAGTCAAACTAACCAAAAGAAACTAACCAAAATCAACTCAAACTTACCAAAACTAATCTAAAGTGAACGAAACAAAGCAAAATCAACTGAAACTAACCAAAACCTAAGCCGACCACAACTAACCCAAACTAGGCAAAACTAGCCCAAACCTACTAGAAGTAACCAAAACCAAGCAGTGGTTACTAACTGAAACTAACCCAAACCTACACAAACTCTTTAGTGACCGAAACTAACCAAAACCAATAACTGGAACTAATCAAGACTAGCCCAAACCAACCAAAGCTAACACAAAATAACCAAAATCAACCCAAACTAACTCAAACCAATTGAAACTAAATGAAACCAACCCAAAACTGAGCCTAACTAATTCAAAATATTAAAGAAGTTCTAAACAAAAGCTCATTCAAATTTTATTTATTTAATACAAGGCTTATCAAAATGAAACTGTAACTGAAAACAATCTCTAATAGTTGAACATGATAGGTAATGTTTTTTTATAGAAATGTATTTTTGACTTACGAAACAATCTGGCAATACTGTATCATTCCATGGAAAAAAGCGACATGAACGATATTATTGACAATATTAAAAGTCACTATTGTTTTCTTTTTTGGATTTTTTTGAGACTTTCCACTAGTTTTTTAAAGATCAGGACAAGATATCTTGGTCCTACCATAAAAAAACATAAAATATAAAAAACTTTCACCAAACGTGATGTTTCGCGACAACCAATCCTAATAACCTTTTCGTATAAAAAAGTTTTCTCCAAAGTTCACTAATTCCACACTTTGGACCGTATAAGCGATCCATATAAAAATAAAGTGGTTTTTGGGAAAAGCTTTTTATTTTTCCACCCCTCAAAGAACGCGTTCGATTCTGAATAAGTGATTTTAATACATCTTCACCAGAATGTCGAGGCAATCAAATCACATCTCCTTGATCCAAATGACATAGATTAACTGAACTCCCCCAACATCATTCGGATCAAGATACGATGGTTTATACTTGTTACTCCAACTTTGTTAAATTGGGGTTAAATACTTTCTCCCCTTTCCAAATGCCAGATTATTGCTTTGGGGGAAATGTTATTCTCCATTTATTTCGCTCATTTATTGGTATTATATTCTTACCGGGACTTGATGTTTTGGTGAATTTCCTGCTGTCAGTCGAACCGTTCATTCTACTGTGTCTACTGCCGCCGTTTCTACTCATGCTTGTGCTTTGCCTGTGTAGCCTAGAAATAAAAATTGAATGTAAAGATATTAAAAAGAATTTTCAAAGTCATTCATCATCGTTCTTGCTAATAACTCTCGAATATTCCAGATTTTCTTGGAATATTTTGTAATCGACAGGATTTTGCAATTTGCATAGCTTAACAAGAAGTCTGGTTGTCATGATGAATAATGGTTAATGTTTAAGTTGCTAATTAATCAAAGTGTGCAGATCTCCATAATTTATGTTGCCTCTGTATCTTTCCACAATATGTTCATAAATTAGACACCCCGGTTACTGGGTTATAAATATTATGGTATTTTATACTTCATGGAAATTTAGTTATTTTAAATACGACACGCCATTATAGCCAATTGGAAGACTAATCAGGAAGTTCGTGTTTTATTAAATATGTTGGTTCCATCCCCCTCAGGACAATTTTTTTGAAACTGATGGTATTGTCGAAAATATTTCTGTAGAAATAAAAGCTACAGAGAAAATATTGAAGTATTTCAACAGGACAACACAATAGACCAATAATGCGACTCGTCAGATGGAGAACCGATTCACACTTCACTTAGTTTTATACTGGGTCTTTCACATAAGAACCCAGAAACAGCAGGAGGAACTGAACTTTATGAACCTCCACCAAGAGCACCAATGAGCAGTAGTTGGAGTTCAATTGGGGCATTTTGAAGGGTTGATAGGGATGACGCAACCTCATAATGACAGAATTTTTTAAAAACATTGGTGGACTATAAAATTATCACTCCATTTTATAGGACATCTAATTCTGAAAATGGGTCTGGCCAACTTTTGTTCAGCACGAGACAAAGCGGTTCATATAGAATGATTAAAAATCATAGAATTTTGCGGTAAACTCATTGGAAATCGCTTTTCTCAAATAACTTCGAAATAACTCAAAATAATTTTTAACAAAAATTCTATATGATGGACACTACTGAGGATCTCTTAAAACAGTGCCCTTTCCAACGACTTCAATTGGGTTTGAAGTCGTTGGCCCTTTCAACACATTTACCTCATTTAGTTTACCAGAGACGGACTAGGCTGTACATTTTATTGCTTAAATTTGTAAAACCTTGTTTGATGAAGGCTGAACATAGCTTGGACCTCAAACTACAAAAAAGGTACTTGTGTTCATCAACGATAAAATCAACCGTTCTGGAGATAAAAAAAAAATTTATTAAAAAAAAAACTCGAAAAAAGCCATGTTGAAGTGGTGTCCTCGACGATAAATTTTTTAAAAAAGTGTGGTCCTTTGTTTTCCTTGAATTGAACATTCTTTTTTTAGTTTAATTATTATAAAAATTTTATGGAACACATAGGTTTACATTTTTTCAAATAATCACACCACCTTTTCGAGTTTTCTTTTTTTTTCCAGAACGGTTTATTTTATTGATAATGAACAAAAGTTTCTCTTTTCTCATTAAAGGTTCAAGCTATTCAAATGTATTGTTTTTGAGTCTAATCATACAGAGTGTTGAAGATTTGAGCAAAAAAATGTTTAACCTTGTCTGCCCCTGGTAAATCAAATACCGAAGCTAAACGTGTTTCAAGGACACGAGTTTAAGAGGTCTATGCATTTAAAATTTGTGTTAAATATTGGGATTCATTCAGGGCCATATCTTCGCAAGGAGGGTCTCTGGGGAAAAAGTTATGCAAAGAAACTTATTACCTTATTTTCTCATGTTCTACCTGAATCCGAGAGATTTCCCACATTTTCCCGAACACCCTGTAAAATCTATGACAAACACTAAAAATGTCATAATCTTATAGAACACTAAAAAAATTCACATCAAAGTTTTAAACATTTTAGCTTTGAATTGACTTGGTGGATGTTTTTGTTTCTGTTTCAAAATATTTACTGAGATTGCAAATTTGTCAATTAACAACTTACTCAAATTGACAAAATGAACGAGAACTGACCAAAACTCACCCAAACTGACCATACATATAACCCAAACGGACCAAACATAACCTAAACCAGCCAAAATCAACTAAAACCGAATAAGATTACCCCTAACTGACTAAAACTAACCAAAAACAGGGGTCATTTTGGATAAGGCTTCGTTAGTTGATTCCAAAGTAGACAAAAGTAACCAAAACTGAAAATAAACTAAAATCCCGAAAGCGAGAAAATCAGTCAGCAAAATATGTCGTTATCTTACGGTCTATTATGTACAGGGTGTCCCAACGATAGAGTAAAGTAGGTTTTATCATATAGGATATGAAAAATATCAATATCAATATGCGTCACAGGTTAGGGGTGTAAATAGCGCACATTCTGAAAATATTTGGAAACATACAGGGTGCGTCACAAAAGTATGGAACGAAAAAGTATGATTTTTTTAGTTGGAACCCCCTGTATATTAATTCATATTTTAATTCTTTCTTCAATTTGGAACAAAAATTGTGATACAACTAATGTTCCTAAATTCAACCGTTATCGAGATATCGCGTTTTAAAAATGGCATTTTTGCAACTTTGACATGCTATAAAACTCAAACTATTCAAGTTAGAGAAAAATGGATTGCACATCCCTCTCTTGACTTTTCAAGAGCTATTCAAGGAGATTAAATCCATTATTGTGAAAAAATGTCAAAATGTGCCGAAAAAAGTTGACAGTTGACGTTACCTTCTATCCAAATGACAGAAGAGCTCTCGAAAAGTTAAGATAGGAATGTGCAAACCATTTTCCTCTAACTTGAATAGTTTGAGTTTTATAGCATGCCAAAGTTGCAAAAATGCCATTTTTAAAACGCGATATCTCGATAACGGTTGAATTTAGGAACATTAGTTGTAGCACAATTTTTGTTCCAAATTGAAGAAAGAATTGAAATATCAATTAATATACAGGGGGTTCCATTTAAAAAAATCATACTTTTTCGTGCCATACTTTTGTGACGCACCCTGTATGTTTCCAAATATTTTCAGAATGTGCGCTATTTACACCCCTAACCTGTGACGCATATTGATATTGATATTTTTCATATCCCATATGATAAAACCTACTTTACTCTATCGTTGGGACACCCTGTATATTATGTATAATAAAAAATTTGATTTGAATTTGTGGTGTCCATCCAAGATGAGCAGCTTTCTGGGGAGGTCTATTACTGTCCTATGTTTATGCCTTACTGACGAGTCCATATTCGGGACGAAACCGGTATAAGGAGGGCACTACTCACATGGATGTAACTCTCGACATTTATTACAGTTCTGTACCAACCTTTCCGTTCAATGTCCTATGTTTGCTTAGAAAGTCTATTCCTAGGATGAGGAGAAATGGTGAGCTCCCGATAATTTTCACATCATCGTTCTATCGTTTATTGTATTTTTGCTTTAGCTATATTTAGCCAATACCGGGGAACTCCTCTGGATTGTGATGTTTCTTGCCCAGTCTCGTTGTAGCACATTATTTTCGGTTGTCCCCCTGACAGTGGATGGCTGGGAACCCCCTGTGTTCTGCATGATGCCTGCTCTGCCACTGTTGTAACATCTAGGACTATCACTGCTACTTCTGGACCCTCTAAGTCTTTATTGTGCCAGAGGTTGACGGTTTCTGGTCTCCATTGCCCGGATGTTATCTTGAGAGTTGTTTTGCCAGTTACTTCTGCAGTTGTAATGCTATGATATTGCTGAGCCTGGTTTGATGATGTATAGGCCATCGGTACTCTGACCTCCTCTATTTCTTTTTTCGTCGGTGCTCTGTCTATGGTTACCGCTTCGAGCTTGGTTGCTTGTTCGGCGGGCTGGTTAACCAGTAGTGGTGGCAATAACTTACCTCCGATAGACCTTTGCTGACGAATTTCAGAGAGTCCCCAATATCGGATATATAATCATGATACAATACTTGTAACTCGTACAGGAAACACATTACGGTTTCTTCTTGTTGCTGTTTCCTTTTCTCAACCCGTCTCCTTCTTTCCTCTAAATAATCATTTTTCTCACATTCCATTTTGAAGTCTTCCAGTATATCCATCCAGGCGCTATTTACGTTTTCTTTTTTGTATTCTTGACATCAAATATGTGCTGCACCGCTCAAAAAAGTCTCGAAATAGTGTATTTCATCCAATCAGCCACGGCCGACCTATCGTAAGCCTTTATGAATTCTGCTGGAGATGTTTTTCCCGGATAGAAAATTGATGGGCTTACACATTGTGGTAAAGTTGCTTGTCCTGGTGCGCTGAGTATGTCAGCGATCACTGGTCTTCTTGTCTGAGAGGTTATTAGTGAGCTCTTGCTCGGTACTATGTTTTTGAACCTGGGGTCTGGGGACTTGTTGGCTAGCAAACTGTACCTTCACTACCTTCTGTGCATGCGAAATGGGAGAGAATGCCGGAAACCTGAATGCGTCCTTCACTGGAGTGAAGATGCTCGCTGCTGTAGTCTGGTCTAAATTCGTCCTTCTCGTCTGTATCAATTTTGGACCTGAGGTTGTACCGTGACATCAAATAATTTTTTTTTCAGGTCCCCTGTACTTATCTTGGCAGCGGAAGTGATCGTAGGCGCATCCTCCAAATGTCACGAGAGGTGTCAGACTGGGCCTTCGACTGGACCCACACCTGTCGTGCTCTAGGGAATGCAGCTGGACTGAACAGTAAGGAAACTCGGTACATCAATATAATCTCTGACTACCATTAGATTAGGACGAGCATGTTGTCTATTGCGTTGATCGTAGAAGGAGTTATATTACGGTGGAGTTAGACGAAGGTTGAGAGGGGTTACACTACTCACAAGAATAGAAGGGAGTGGGAGGGGTTACACTACTCACGGGGAGGGAACGAGTAATTAGTGATGTCAACCACTGATTCTCATACGGCTGAACGTGTCTATTTATAGCAACAAAACTGCTTGCTCAGCGGTTCCATGCAGTAGTGGCAAATTGGGTGCATTTACCTACACCAAGTATAGTTGCCTTCAATACTAATAATGCATTTCTTCAACTGTTATGTTTTACAAGTAAAAATTTGACCACCGCGCCGTGAATTTTGAATTTTATTAAATTTTGGCGTTGAGATTTTGATCTATTGTTATCATCACAGTGAATAGGTACTGCATTTAGTTCATTCCAAAAATTCAAAAAAAAATAAAATAAAAAAAAAAATTTTGAAGATGACAATCTTTCACAAACTCAATGCACAATAAGATAAAATTATAAAAATTAGGGGTTTAATTTGAAAAAATTGATTTTTGGCCGTTTTCAGAATTTAATCTTTGATCTTATTTTTGGCCCACCCTGTAATAATAGTTTTCATATTGCTGTGAAAAATCTATTAAAGTAGGTCCTTTTCAACAAGAAATCCAATACAAATTAAATAATGAAGGCTCTCTGACAGGTGAGATTCCCATTTAAATAGGAGCCTTCAAACGTCATTTTTGACATAAAAACTAAAATATTTCAAAAACGCTCATACTTAGGTAAAGGACAAGATACATGAAATCTGCCTAGAATTTTACGTAGAATCCAAAAATGTAATAATATATAGGGTGTTCCATTTAAAATAAGTGAGTTGACACCTACTTCCGGTATAACCGGAAGTCGTGCAACGTTGCTTTTATTTCATTTGAGAAGAACATCTATGAATATCCCACCATACAAATTTTCAGAATCCCAATTGCTTCATTTCCCGAGATATTCTAATGGACGGTCACCGTGAGACACCCTGTATAGTACCGCCTCTTGCTTGCGACGTCTAGTTGATGAACACTCAAGTCGTGAGGTTCAGTCAACAAAATCCATAAAAATCGTGAAGCAACCCTCATTATTCTCCGTTTTATTTATGATTTTTTACCACATTATGGCAATGAGTGAAGCAGGGGTAAGCTAATTAGAATCGCACGGTGCCGATGCCGCTTTGTATACCCGGTCGTTCGGAAGCAAATTTGCATTATGTCACGCATCGTAACCACGAGATGTTTGCATGATATGGACCGATCTGCTTCAAGCAGACGCCTGATGGGAAGAAACGTTTCATTGAAGTAGAAAAACAAAGAACCATGGATTTTTGTCGGATGATCATTTCTAAAATTGAAAAAAAAAGCCTCAGTGACATTCAAGACGCTCTGAGAACAAATGAATAATCGTGAACCTGCGCATAATGGCGGAAATCCAAAAGAACGACAAATAGTAACAACATTCAAGGACACGTTCAAAAGATAAATTCCCTTATTTATGGCAAATTCGCGTACATATACATAGATTGCGAATAGTGTAGGAGGAAGTAAACTGAATAAATTCTGGGCTGCTTTGATGTTAGTTCCAACAAAACAGCGCTTGCTTTTTTCAATTTAGTTACAGAACGAATTGGATGAAAAGCGACATATAAACTCTCAAAAATTCAAATTTGAACCTCTGAAAGCCGTTTTAATTACACTCACAGCGATGCACATAGGTAGGTATTTCATTTCCAAAAAAAGTCAACAGATATCATTTTTTCGGTATTCATTATAAAGAAATATCACCGACATCTGATTAAATTATTTGCTCAATTAGCATCTTTGTCATATTTCCGAAATAATCCTCAAACAATTTCAAACGACTAAAGCAATGGAAACAATAACTAAGAGGAATTATTAGATGTTGTTTTCACTTATAATCTCCCTGCATGGAGCACGAATTATTTCCGGAAATTTTGTCGAGTTGCGAATTTTCACTTATAATCTCCCCAGAGCTCGAATTATTTCCGGAAATTTTGTCGAGTTGCGAATTTTTTGAAAATATTCCCGAGGCGCAAGACAAGGGAAATTTTCTTGAAAAATTCGCAACGAGAACAAATTTCCGGATTTTTAATTCGAGCTCTAGGGAGATTCGGCAAGAAAATTTCATGCCAAAACTGATCATTGGAAAAAACATAACCCAGGACTCACCTCGCATTTAGTGGAAGAAACCAACGGCTCCTTACTCTACTCGCCATTGAGGAAGAAAGAAGGGAATCAGGATTTTATAAAACCTTTGGAAGTTATAACCAATCTTGTCCATAATTGATAACATTGCAACTTTGTATTGGAAGTTGAAAATAAATCATTTATCAAAAATAATAAAATATTTGTCATTGTTTTTAACAGCTGTCAAGCACTCGCGGCTGGATGTAGCTCCCATGCACCAACCACAGTGTTGCCGTTTGCCTTATCTCTGTCTGTGAAAGTTGGGTTGGGATCACGGACCTATATAAAAACTGGACTGCTTATGCATATGGCCGACCTTGCCAAAAATCACTGAGGCATGGGCGCCGCCATGATGGGACAATTCGTGGTGGTATCTCTGATTTTTTTGACGTGCCACTTATGGCTGCGTTCCGAGAACTAGCGCTATATTTGAGCGGTCCAACTGGAATGACATGATTTCCTGTGCTGCAGCACAGTGGTCTAGCGAAAAAAAGGATATTTCTTTCGCTTTATCGCTGGAACTGTGATGTTGTGGTGAAATTATCATTTATGTCATTTCAGTGAGATCGCTTGAAAAAAGCGATTAAGCGCTGCAATTCCTTCTATGCGGCCATTGGAAAAAGCAGAAATACAGCTAATTATTATTTTGTTTATGAGGTTATGTCATATTATTGGTCATATCACCTATTCCCATTATTTCGATTCGGATTTTGGATTTTAAGAAAATACCTATAGGTACTCAACACTCGATATTCACATTCACATTGTAATTTTGGATTTTAACATCATTTTAGATACTTATAAAACTATGAAACGTTTTGTGTTGGATTATTATTAACATAAAAATGAGCCTTCATTCTTCATTCAACTCAGTTCTTCAAAAATATCATTACCTATTTAATTATGTCCTTTCAACAGCATTATACCATACCTAAGTAGCGAATAGCACTTGATCTATTGTACCTTACCTACCTACTATTTCGTAACGAGTTCTACTTGGACCCTGGAAATTGGTATAGGTAGTAGGTACTTGAGATAGTCGATGTTTCATGATTTATGCATTCTGCGGTTTTAGAGTTGATATAATAATATTCTCTTCAATATGCACAAAAACTACGGGAACGCGGAGTCACAGACACTTGAAGAAAAAAAAAAAAAATTTACCAATATCCTTCGTCCTTTATCTTATTATATTGATAACAATTAATTACCTCGAAATCGAAATCAGACGGTAGGTGTATGTATGTAAGGTTTACATTAAATTTGTTTTCGAATTGGAACTGTCAAATTTCCCCTTGGCAAACGGGAATCATATGCTACCATCTACATTGAATTTGTGTCACGCTTACGCCAAATTCAATGTGAATGGTGACAAATGATTCCCGTTTGCCAAGCTGAAATTTGACAGTTCCAATTCGAAATGGAATTCAATGTAAATCAGACATTACAGATTTCTGCATTTTTCAACGATGGCACCACTGAAAATCAGAAGCAACAACTTAAATGGTCCCATCATGGCAGCGCCCATGCGCCAGTGATTTTCTTCTCATTGCATTAGCAGTCCATTTTTATTTACTAAGTCCGTGGTTGGGATTGTTGGGGAGAGTGAGGACGGCAACACTGTAATCATATGGTAGCTACATCCAGATGCAAAGCCACTAAAGCCAGGGAGATTTCCACTTATTAATCTTTCAGTCACGTGATTATGAGCAGGGTGATTTCCGATAAAATTAGGTCGTTGCCAAAGCAACATGATAAAATGCAAGCCTATGATTGGTTAGAATTGACTGGTAGGAAATTTTCTTGAAAAATTCGCAACGAGAACAAATTTCAGGATTTTTAATTCGAGCTCGCGGGAGATTCGGCTAGAAAATTTCATGCCAAAACTGATCATTGGAAAAAACATAACCCAGGACTCACCTCACATTTAGTGGAAGAAACCAACGGCTCCTTACTCTACTCGCCATTGAGGAAGAAAGAAGGGAATCAGGATTTTATAAAACATTTGGAAGTTATAACCAATCTTGTCCATAATTGATAACATTGCAACTTTGTATTGGAAGTTGAAAATAAATCATTTATCAAAAATATTTGTCAGTGTTTTTGACAGCTGTCAAGCACTCGCGGCTGGATGTAGCTCCCATGCACCAACCACAGTGTTGCCGTTTGCCTTATCTCTGTCTGTGAAAGTTGGGTTGGGTTGGGATTGTTAGAGAGAGTGGGGACGGCAACACTGTAATCATATGGGAGCTACATCCAGATGCAAAGCCAGGGTGATTTCCACTTATTAATCTTTCAGTCACGTGATTATGAGCAGGGAAATTTCCGATAAAATTAGGTCGTTGTCATAGCAACATAACAAAATGCAAGCCTATGATTAGTTAGAATTGACTGGTAGGAAATTTTCAATTTAATAGATTAACAAAAGAGCCAGCTTCCTCAAACTAAGGGGATATGATGAGGAACTGTTCAAGTCTTTCAATGTTCCAAGTCCTCATCTTAACAAATTGGTCATTATCAAGTCCACGAGCTGTCACTGATATACAGAATTTCAAAAAATAGTGAAAATAGGATTCTGTCTTCCAAACTCGATAAATTTTCAACTAAAATTGGGGATTTATGTGTAGACAATAAAACTAGAGTTGTGTATTGTCGCAAACATATTTTCCACCTCATAAGCCTGATTCGAACAAGGAATAGATCCCATCATAAATTTTGCGAAACTGTACAGTACAGGTGTGTTTAACTATTTTCCATATAACTCGAGCTTCACGTACGGATTATTTTTGCAGCATATTGAATCCAACGCATTGCAGCTGAGAGATTTCGCCTCATGAAAAGCATGTTGTGAACGATCCAATTTAAAAAGGAATTACCCTCCCCTGTGATATCGTCTCATGATTGCCAGACGTGAAAATTTTATCAGAGCAGACGCTATTATGCTTCCAAGTTTTACGAATTCATGTTATAATCTATTTAGTGGTCAATATGAGTCTAGGTATAATGGAGTTTCCACTTTGATATCCTACCCTGTATATGGGGTGATTCCTGAGGTGCTTTTATGGAAAAAAAAACAGAGATTGTTCACAATACAATTTCTCATTTATCATTTGGTCCTGAAGAATGTACGTACGAAAAAAAAAACATTTGTCAAAAGCTTACAAACAGAACCTCAATCTCAATCCGATTAGGCCGGTAGCGATAATGTTTGAAGTGAAGCGGTCCGCTTATATTGTATATGTTTCAAATATACAGGGTGCGGCAAAACAAACATTGCAGTTGCTATGAGCGACTACATCCGCTGTGGTGGGGATGGGAACCTTGTCACGGTCCATTTTTATTAATTATTCCCCATCCATTTATACAGGGCTTTTCACTTGAAACTCCGCACGTCAATATCTCGGAAACGAATAGGAATATTTGATTTTTGTAAAAAATAGTCAATGTATGGAGTCGAGTAGTTATTTTTCACAGTTGAAAAAATTCGACGCCTACCAAGAGTAAAGCGTCGCGACGCATCGAAAATATCAATCGATTGCAGGGACTTTGAAATAACGCGCATGCAAAAGTATAAGTTATTTATTAACTTTTTTGTAATTAAGTCGAGCTCATTTATTCTACTCAGTTTTGAGATATACAGTGTGTCCCAGATAAGGATGTCTATCACGGGGATCTTGGAAACCGTGAGAGATACAAGGTCGGTTAAATGGAGGCAAAGTTGCGTATTTTGATGCTTAACAAAATGCCGTTTTAAATGTCAAGAAATTCCGACTAAGTCCTAAATTATTCGAAAAAAACCGAAATTTTTCAAAATTGTTTTCATTTTTTTCTGACCACATTTGAAGAGATATTTTGAAATGAATAGAACTTCTTCATTGCCACTTTTTGCCCTTCACAAGATAGCGTTATTGAATTGAAGAACCGACGTTTCGTCTATGAGCAGCCATCATCAACTTTGTTTTTTTAAATACGGTCCTGGATTTTTTATGACGGATTTTGAGTGCCTCTTATGTTCCTAAACCAACAATGTATCGCAATTATTCAAAAAAATTATGTTGATGGATTTTTCCATAAGAACTCATGTGTTAGAGAGAGACAAAAAATACATTTTTAATAGGATTAAAAACAACCACCTCTTTTTTAATTAGAGCGATACCTCGTTGGTTTGGGAACATGAGAGGCTCTTAAAATCCGTAATAAAAAATCCAGGACCGTATTTAAAAAAACAAAGTTGATGATGGCTGCTCAAAGACGAAACGTCGGTTCTTTAATTTAATAACGCCATCTTGTAAAGGGCAAAAAGTGGCAATGAAAAAGTTCCATTTATTTCAAAATATCTCTTCAAATGTGGTCAGAAAAAATTAAAACAATTTTGAAAAATTTCGTTTTTTTTTGTATAATTTTGGACTTAGTCGGAATTTCTCGGCTTTTAAAAAGGCATTTTGTTAAGCATCAAAATACGCAACTTTGCCTCCATTTAACCGACCTTGTATCTCTCACGGTTTCCAAGATCCCCATGATAGACATCCTTATCTTGGACACACTGTATATCTCAAGACTGATTAGAATGGATGAGTTCGACTGAATAACAAAAAAGTTCATAAATAACATGTACTTTAGCATGCGCGTAATTTCAAAATCCCTGCAATCGATTAATATTTTCGATGCGTCGCGACGCTTTACTCTTGGTAGGCGTCGATTTTTTTTAACTGTGAAAAATAACTACTCGACCCCATACATTGACTACTTTTTACAGAAATCAAATATTCCTATTCGTTTCCGAGATATTGACGTGCGGAGTTTTAGGTGAAAAACCCTGTATAGTGATTGACTCGAAGATGGTTCCTCATTTTTAATCAGTGACTTCGTACTCATCGTGACAAAACGCACCCATATCTAGTAGAGCTGTGCCTTGGAAGCGATACTTACCTTGATTTTGATATGGAATTTGAATTTTGATTTTTTGACATGATCATGTGCGGTTGCGTCCTGTAGGTTTGATAATTGCGTATACTTTCAATGGCTAATTAGTCAATTCCTGACTTTACCTACGTTGAATTCAATCGTGATTCATGGTATTTACCATTGACGTCGTGTCGATGGGTGAATTTTGATTTATTTAAATTTGTATGTATTTATTGCTGGTGTTAAAGCGGACATGATCATGTGCGGTTGCGGCTTGTACCTTTGTTAATTCCATTCCTTCAATGTTTTATTAGTCAATTCCTGACTTTACCTACTTTGAATTCAATTGTGATCAATGGCATTTACCATTGACGTCGCGTCGATGGGTGAATCTCGGCCTATTCAAAATTGTCTGTATTTATGGCTGGTGTTAAAGCCGACATGATCATGTGCGGTTGCGGCCTATAGCTTTGATGATTGCGTATATGTATTTGCAATGGTTAATAAGTCAATTCCTGACTTTACCTACGTTAAATTTGTGATCAATCTACCTGACTTTATATATTTGAATTGTTAATCCACATTCAATAAATAGACAAACCAACTACCCTCACTCTTTTTCTTTATTTCATTTGTTCTTCGATTTGCAAACTTGGTGAACCCAGGCACATTTCGTGGTTAGTGAAAGCTCTTTTTCCTAATTTTGCTGATGTGATATTTCAAGTGAAACAATGAAGTACAGAATTGATTCTCTCACAGAAATTACAAAAAACCCTTGAAGATTCTTTAGTGGTTTCCCAGTTCAATCACCACAAATCTATTGATCACTTCTCACTACTTTGGTTGGATAAAACCAGAATCCAAAAAGGGCAGTTTCTTGTGCTAGATTTCTTTTAGGATTGGGAAAGTTTGATCATGACTGAACCAATGAAGAATTTACGTTGGATTTCGATGGAGTATACTTATACTTGGAAAACTGATCGATACAAGAATTTACTTTCTCTAATATCGATACTCGTTGATCGTATGGTCACAACCTCTCTTAGATCTTACAGCTGTTTAAAGAATTCGATCAACAAACATGACCTTAGAAATAAAACCCACTATTACTTAGAAGTAAATAAATTGGTTTCTGGTTTTCCTTCTAATCTTGACCCCAGTAAGGGCACAGAATCGATCTTAATCTAAAATTGCCAGAAAACATAAAATCCTGGAGGACATCAAACATATAAATACTTTAGAAATATATATTGTACACTGGCGCAAATCAGAGGAGAGTGGGTCAAGGCAAACCACGAAAAACAAGTGCTAATCAGGATAAAGAAATAAGGTTTGAAAATGGTTATTTGAACAAATCATACACTATTTTTACAGAGACCCTGCACTGTTACAGATGAAAGAAAACCATCATGATCGATCGTATAAAATGTTCAACGACGTAAATGTTGACTCGAGAGCACTCAACAGGGGGTGAAAATGGTGATGTTTTAATCACTTCCTCGCTTTTCTCTTCATTACCATTAAACACTCTTAAAAGTATTTCGAAGACTTGAAAAACAGAGACATGTAATACTAATTTATTCTTTCTTTTATTCTTTCTTGGTTCCTAAGATCTCATATTAATCATGGGGTTCAAAATAGAAAATGGATGTGCGCATCATTCATTTACCAATTTTCTGACTTCTTTTGTTCTAGTCTGCATCCCTCATTATCTCTCATATCTTTTTGTTAGACTGAAAACATCGTATCATTGTTATTCACGGAAGCAGAGTAGGATCTTTTGTGTAAAGACGATCATTTGTTTTTCACGTTGTCAGCTCCATTTTCATAAAATAAGGATTTTTCTTGTTTCCCTTTTAAAATCCTAATTATCTTCTTTGATCAGTTCAATGAATTTGTTAAATGGAGACCTGATTAGTGGCTCATATCCATTTACTGCTTAAAACGTAGTTTAGTATTGTGAATTCAATTCCTGAATGCTTATACTGGAGACCGTGCTAGGGGAGAAATCACATCACACCAACATTGTTCGGTGGGAAAAAGATGATTCTGGAAGCCAATAACTTGAATATTCAAGTGAGTAGAAGGCGAAGTAGTAGGGAAGCAGTCAATTATACAGTTGGGCAGTTAGATGCTCAGTTTATTGATCGTCAAGCTTTCGGGAGACATTTCCTCCCTTCATCAGGACAACTAGTAGAAATATAAGGGTTATAGTACCATCACAAAATAAAATATAGAGAGCACTTACCAAATTGTGAGTAAAGTGCTTTTTGTTTTACTCACAATTTGGTAAGTGCCCTCTATATTTTATTTTGTGAAGGTACTATTACCCTTATATTACTACTAGTTGTCCTGATGAAGGGAGGAAATGTCTCCCGAAAGCTTGACGATCAATAAACTGAGCATCTAACTGCCCAACTGTATCATTGACTGCTTCCCTACTACTTCGCCTTCTACTTGAAACTCGGCCAGTCACTAAACCACTCACTGTATTTAAGTAAGGAAATAAATCTTGTTAAATTTGAGGCAGCAATTTTTTTGATAACGGTTAACCTGGACCATAATTTGATTGACCTGTTCAAAAATAGTATCCGGGATGTCATATTTGGAAAGCTGATTTATTTCAACATTACGTAAAATTCTCTTAGGGGTATATGCACCGTAGAGACCTAATCCGGATTAAGACTCCGCGATTACTTTCCGTTAGGTGATATGGAAGATAATCGCGATAAAGACTTCATCCGGATTAGATTTCCACGGTGCATATTGTATAGGGGTCACTCATCAAGATTGGAAGTAACAAAATAAATGTCATGTCATATAAACTTGTTTACATCTTTTATAATCAGTTTGTGTACTAAAACGGGTAACTTCTTAGCATGATTGGCTGAAAATGAACCAACGTGAACGGACTGTCCACGGATAGGGTTTATAAGAGCTCAGATAGTAAAATTGAAATCGGAAAAAACTCATTTTTGATAAAGTTAGTTTATAAAAAAAAATTCCAAGAAAACTTTTAAAGCAGAACAGAACACAATACATATCAGGAGTCCGTCCTCATTCAACCACTTATCCGAAAAAAAACAATTTTCAATGGAAATCGCATAAAAAACATAATAGGAAGCTTTAACGAACTAAAAATGGCCATTATCAGTTAACGACAATCATTTCACTTGCTCATAATGGCTGCCGCATTTTAGGTCAAGTAAAAGCAAATAATTGGAGTCCGTTTAAAATTCAGCATTAATGCTTGAAAAACGTGTCAGAATTGTATTTGAGTATGTGTGGTCTCAATTGTGAAGTCCAGAGCCAGAATGCAAATTTTGTTGGGATTTCGAATTGGTTCAAGAACAATATAACAAAAAAATTGATAAAAATTCATGAGAAGACAATCGGAAAACCCATCACTCAGTCCTTGTTGATTGAATTAATTCAACTGAATTCATTAGCAGGGCTTAATTTGAGAGACCGAAATATTCCGAGTCGGGTGTTGTCAAAGGATTTGGAGATGACAGCAAATTGAAAAATGAACTGATTCATTGGATTGGTAAGTACTTAGGAGATCAATACATTGATTTGTTATTTTCCCCCATCTAGATAGTTTTTTCTAAGTACCTATAATTGTTTGATAAATTATTAACTTCAATTATTCATCGCTCCTTGCTCTTTTTTCATCAATAGAACTACGTGATTCTTCGCATTTTTTTTTAGAGATCTGTTGAACTATCCATGCTTTCATCGTCAGATTCAATCAAAAGAAAATCTTCAACGTTAATTGAAATATTTTTTCATAACTTGATTGTTTATGATAGGCACTTTATTAATCAGTGACAGTTAGCATACAATTAACTCAATGGGATATAATATTGAAAAGCTTTTCAAATAAGTTGAATACAAAGCGGTATTGATATTCATAAAACCAAAAATGGGCTGTTATATCATTTCACAATAGGTTCTGAAAAGTAATTGAATTTCCGTTGCGGAGAAAATACTGATAAAAATTCAGCGCTAGTCCATACTCAATACATGTTGAAAATGGTATTATTTGCTGGATTTTCATCATTATCACGCCTCAGCATGAGTGGTATGTTTTGGTAGTAAGAAAAATGAGAAGCTATAAAGGATACAATTCATTGAGCTGTTAGTTTGAAAGAACCAATTTAGATTGCACTTGGCGTAATAAATCTGGCCAAAGTAAATCGCCTGTTGTACGGTGACAAATGAGTTTCGTTCGCTCTGCGTCAAAAAATATGCTATCTTAAAAACGTACTCACCTTAGGCTTCTATCTCCATTCGAAGCCAAACTATCCTCATGTGTACCATCCGGGGACTCCCGTCCAATGTAAAATATCGAATTGTGGCAAAACAAGAACAAAAACAGTCTCTGGAACTTTTCGCCAAAGATAACATAAATCACAAAATTGACACTGCTGTTGACGGTGACTAGCATATTACTAACGATTATTAGTTTGAAAATTGTGTCTTCCGAGATGAGGTTGAAGGTTTCAAAGATATTAATCATCATGGGAAGCAGGTTGCAGAAGAAAAATACTGCAACTACACATAAGAGCATTGTTGCCAGGCCAATTTCACGTTGTTGCAGCCGTGACAGACGTTGACGTTCTCTGTTGGCTTTGATGACCTGAAATGAAAGAAAATTATTGTACTCAGATGATAACGATTTCGTTCAAGAATTCATCACGCTGTAGTGTTGATTCGTGTTTTTTTATCGTCGTGAATCAAGAGGGTGGCGCACGAGTCACGGAAAATATAATTTTCCAACCTTTATTAATTGGTTTCATTGGAGTTTTGGGTATTCTGTTAACAAAGGAATTTTTATCGTTACCTAATCAACATTCAAGAAATAACACAGTCATCACTCATTGTTAGCATATTATGCTCATGAAGTTTTGAATACGGTAGTTAGACTGTCTGATGTCTGTGATGATTGATCTGGACCTAATGAATGATTCCGAATACTTTCCACATGAAAAGAACTCTTTCAGCCTTGATTTGCTCTCGATCGATCTGATTAGTTTCAAATTACTTTTATCAAATGTAATTGAGAATAGATGAATCCGTATAATGTTCTTTCCAGCCATAACAGATAAGACGCAAGCAATTCGTCGCTCGGATAATCTTTCCAGAATAAAACGAACTCAATCACCGTTCTAATCGTCAAGTAACAATATGAATTCTGTTTTTGAATTCTCTACCTCAATAACAATGGATGTTATTACGAACTCATTAGGTGTTTGATTGGAGTTTCTGGAAACTCTCAATAAATCTAATTCTAACTGATAGATTTCCACAGTACCGTTCATGCTGCTTCAAAAAATAATCAAGAACCATTGAACTTCCATTATTTTCTGGTTTCATTATCTTCTGGCCTGGTTTTTATTTATAAGTAAAAATTGTGATATCCAATTTATTGATTGCGATTATTTAGAGTGAAATAAGTTTTTGACTAACGACAGTGATAAATGCATTTTAGAAATTGAAATCATCATCATTAATATACATAATCTAGAATGACTATTTTTTCATGTTTTAAACTATACATGAATGATTTGATGAAACGTTTCAACCTGTAAAACTAAGTGGTGGAATCGGATACAAATGAAAACTCAAAACAATAATATCTCCGTCAATTTTCATCTTACGAATAAATTAAAAGAAAATCAGTATGGTAGCGTTTTTTGGCTGTGGAAAAAAATTGTCCATATTAAACTAATTTATTTACAGTCAATATTCATGTTCAGTCACTATTTCACAACTTATTTATGTTTTCAACTGTCCATTCACAATTTATCAAACGCCACTAGCCAAATAACTGTTCTCATATTGGCGCTCTAGGCGATTTTTAAGTTGGTACTCTCCTTTAAACACTGTATAGAATTCAAGCATATAAAAAAAAATCAAATAAAACTATGTCTGAGAATGTTTCGTTTTCGAGATACATAGGGTGATAAAGTTTTATGAAAAAAATGCCTTTTTATCATAACCTGCCTACCAACCCAGATATTTCCACAAAATTTGATACCCTTCTTTCAACCATCAGATTACATTTTTTGATCTAAAACTTTTCGAAAAATGCTTACCAGTGGCGTTCTAACAGAAAATGCACTGATTTTTTTAATAAAAAAATAGTACGTCACTGCTTTTTCGTGAAATCAGTATTATTTTTGTAATACTCATTTACTTCGAATTTTTCTGTACGACGAACGGTTCTAGTTCAAAGAAACAAAAGACATTTGATGCATGGCAGAATCGTTAATATCTGATAAGGTGTTTTGTATGTTAAATTCGTTATTGTCTTATTTTATTAGAGTAAGTCAAGTAACTCACATTACCACAATTCAAATGTAATGAAAAAAAAAATAATCAGTTAGTGTTTTTTATTTTTATCTTTATTAATTTTTTATTTTTTCCTCGAATCTTCAACACCCTGTATTTCAGAAAAGAATCATTTTTGGATATAGTTTTATTTAAAAAAAATCTTATTTTCTTGCATTCTATACAGTGTTTAACGAAAAGTACCAACTCAAAAATCATCCTGTATACTTCGCTAAAACTTCAAGAATAGTGTAGAACTCTGCAGAACGGTGTAAAAATTTTCTCTGCCTTCTGGTTTCGCTGGAAAGTACTAGAAGCAAATCGATACTGCACAGTGGTGGCTAATCCCGCTTTGCCGGACAAATACCGGCGATATTGCCAGTTAACTAACCGACTGTGAAAAGGGTCAAATTATGTTTCGTCACAGTATGATACCCACAATGTTGGTATGTTGTAAGATGTATGTCGATTGAATACCTAGTCCGCCTGAATGGGTAAAGTGCAGAGAGGACTCCAGACTGAAATTCAAAATTTAACATTACTGACAAAAAGGAAAAGAAGGTTCTTTCAAAGAGCAAAAAATATGAATACAGAAATTAAAAAGGATAAGTCTTCCTTGAATGATAAAGACAGCTGTTTTGTTCCATCGAACGAGCCAAGAAGATGTTGTGGCGCTCCCCGAGATTTTTCCAGTCGATTTGTGACGGGGTGAGGAAAAACGTGATTTCCACATCTCGGGCGCCACCTTCTGTATTTACGTGGTGTTTGCATTGCATCCGGACAAGGTAGATAGAGAGAGGCACGGGTAATTTAGAGGAGAACTCGCTCAGACCTTGGCTGCAAGAAAAATGAATAAGAACGTACGGGTAGGAGTTGTAACTCCAGAAGCCTTCCTGTGATATTTTCCCCAGAACTATCTGAAGAATAAAAAAACTACTTCGTTAGAAAACGCGGCTTTGAAATTTGACTGAAATTTTCCACCATGCAAATAGT
Source organism: Orchestes rusci (assembly GCA_958502075.1). Lineage (NCBI taxonomy): Eukaryota > Metazoa > Arthropoda > Insecta > Coleoptera > Curculionidae > Orchestes > Orchestes rusci. The sequence goes on along the minus strand of OY293308.1, from coordinate 6,948,326 downwards.
CGTTCTCCTGAAAATTAAAATAAAACAAAACCCCAAAAACAGAAAAAAAAAATCTGAATAGATTCCGTGAAACAAGTCTGGACCCCCAGGTGATCATGCTGAATGGCAAAACAAGCTCACCAAAAAGTCCAAGATGTCTGACAGCTTTGAACAAAAAAAAAACGGAAACCTGATTTCCCAGGTAATACTGGAGAAAACAAGATCTGTCTTAAGAGAACTCACCAGCAACTTATGATTCGGAAAGTCAGGTTTTTCCCACCCGGCCACCTACTTTATTGAAACGCGGTTTTACTTGAGAGAATTTCAACAAAAATAAGAACGGATGGAGCGTCCTACCTCGTGGTAAAAGAATTTAAAACAGAAAAATGGGATCGAAGATTGCGAAACGGGTCGGGAGAAAAAGCAAGTGACGCGTACTCTCGTCGGCGAGCAAGTGCTACCTATTTTCGATCGACCATCTTGCCTTCGGTGCCTGGACAAAGTTTGGTGGAAAATGTGGTTTTGATGAATTGGCGCCACAAAGAGCGTTATTCCTAATGCCATAGATCACCAAGCGTCAACGTAGAATGGGCAATAGGATGATATGAATTTGAAAATTTAACGGGTCCTTTAAAGAGGAGTGCACCTCATCACTTTTCTTCCTCAAGCTATTGTCTGTTGTTCAAATGTCTTGTCAAAAAGAGCAAGGGTAAAAAAAACCATCATTTACTGGACTATAACTTTCATTAACGACATCGACTATCATTTGACGATTAATAATAAACTTCGAATTCAAACAAAAGTTTGAACATCGTAAATTCAGACAAACAAAAACTATTTCCGCAGAAATAAACCCACATGTCACACAAAAACGTTCGTAAAACGCAACCTATTCCAGCCAACCCGATGCGATTCCATAATATTTTCAGAGCGGAAATGTGGAAGTGCCAGATAGATTTTGAATGGAATTCTTTTCCTCTCGCGCTTGAATGGCCAAGCTCTATCGACGGCCACGATTCAATGTGATTTATGAGGCGTAGAGGACTTTTGGCTTTTGTGAAGAATAAAAAGAGCGGAGATTCGTGGTCGCACAGGGCACAAAGTGTGGACAAACTGAAAGTGGCTTTTAAACAGTTGGTTATCTACGATGGGGCTGAACACGTTTCTGGTTGACATTGTTCATGAACAATGTACACTTATCCTCTCATCCGGTGCCATTAGGCCAATGGAAAAACTGTATGCCGCAAAGTTTTACAAAAACAAGTGTGAAATAGTTTGTTCATAGTGGAATAATAGTTTTATTATAGGTAGATTGTTTCTTTTTTTTTTCAAGTGATTTCAAGTTATGAACTGTCGGGTTTACTTTTATTGATGATAAAATGTTGGTAGTGCAGAAAATAAAACAACTAGAAAGTGACAACGAGGTTGACTTTGAAAAAATAAGTGAATTCAAGAAAAGTGGTCGCCCAGTGCCTGAACTCATTATACGACAAACCATCAAAGACAAAAATGAAGAAGTTCATCGAAACTTTCGCAAAGATATGTACGATTTATCCGACTGGTGTAAAACGCCGGCTTGAGAGACCGTTAGTTCTGATTGACGTGGGTTCGATCCTCGCGGTGAGCAGAAATTATTTTCTGTTTTGTATTTAGTGGCACTCTCAATGGCTGATGGAACTGAGTAGGCTGTAGTATTATTGATTACTGTCAGTCAAAAAGTTAATAAATTAGCCTAAATAATTTGGATCCTGCATGTTCAATACTAAAACTAGGTGATGTTCTCAATCAGCACCTTAGTTAGAACTGCGGCATACGGGAGGTCAGAGGGACCGCCCTTGGGCTACGTTGTCGCCTAAGCTAAATGCTGTGGCTTGACACCTATGCTGTCGCCTATGCTGAATGGCTAAAGGCTTGACGACAATGATCCAAGAGAGCAACTTCTCTCCTCCTGGAGGCTCCTCTTGGAGGTGCGCTATGGGCCTGCTGTGGTACTTACCTCCCTTACCTGAAATCTACATCCCCATCTCTACTTATCCGACTGCATGTGGTTGTGGATTGTCGAACTTGTTTTACTGTTTCGTTTATTTATTATCTTCTAATGAAATAAAAAAACATGCTTCTTCTGCAGATCACATGAAATACTCGGTAAAGTATGCAACTTTTGGAAAAGATTTCAATGAAAGTGTTACAAGAAAACGTTATATTTTGAACAAAAACAAAATTATAGATTGTGTTAAATTTTGTGGAACATTTGATCTGGCACTACGTGGCCATGATGAAACGTATTTATCCAAGAATCCAGGGGGTCAATTCTTGACCGTTCGCAAATTTGAAACGTATACGCAAAAATTCGATCACCATGTTATTTCAAATGATGCTGATCGCACAATTGCGTATACGTTTTAATACGAAGGTTCAAAAATTGACCCCCAGGGGTTTTTCTAGGACTTATAGATTTCCGTACAGTCCCGTATCTGAAAAAATGTCCCATCTACAATATTTTGTAAAATGGATCGCTGGCGGTACGAACTTAACACATGAGCGGCGAATAGAACGGAACTTTCGCTATCTACTGAAAATGAGGGAACAATTTGAAAAAAATCACCCTCAACACTCACCTGTCTATAAATAGCCGCATTCAAAATGGCAAGCGAAAAAAACGGCACCAAATACATACAGATCAGGTACAACCAATGTATGTAAACAGTCTGATAAACTGGATTATCCCGAAGTGGTGACGGTATGGGACAGTAAACAGTTGTATTATATTTGTCCGACCACTCCATACGAATTCTGGACTCCCATAGTTTGGGGAGATTGTATATCACCGAGAATAACACTATCACTATCACATAAATACGAGCTCTTCCATAGGTGCAGAGAGATCTGGCTCTGAGGGGGTGGCAAACGGCCACATACCGTTCTAGAGATACTGTCATGGTGAGGTAGACTGAGGCTGTTTGGACTATCATAGCTAGGGGGAAGACTATTCCTGCTATGTGTGGATAGACTCTGAAAGAAACAACAGTCATTAGTAAGCAGGACAATATGGTACAGGGTAATTGTCTGTATTTTTCAGTAGTTTTATTATAAGGTGTAAATTGGAAAAAAAATGTCAGCTGCATAAGATAAGTGGCAAAAGTTGTCAGCTCACCATGTTTTTTTACACATTGGTTTGTATGCGCACTCGCTCTTGTTGACCAAAGAAGCAAACACTGGGCAACTTAGTCTGTTTTGGTTATGCGCTTCGATCAAAAACTATTTTTTTTTATTATTTAGAAAATGTTGAGCAGCTGGCAATACGTAATGTGGAATCGCACTAAATTTTCTTTCAAACAAAAAAATTGCAACGCAGTCCGTCAACTCCTTCTTGGAAGATGGTTGTGTTTTATTTTCGTCGATATCGACAAACTCTTTATCGATATGTATGCGCACTTGGCTTTTTCCAATGGAGTCATGACATATCGAGTAGCTCATTCGGCTTTGGTTAAGAATTTCTATCAAAAACTTATTTTTTTGTATATTTGGAGAATTTTGAGCAGCTGACAATACGTCACATGAATACACCGAAAATTTCCTTTAAAATAAAAAAAATGCATCGCAATCCATCAATTTCTTCTTGAGTGACTCGCAGACTTTTGGCGACTTAGTCTGTTTTGATTAAACGGTTCCAGCAAAATCTTGTTTTTGCATATTTTTAAAATTTTGGACAGCTGTCAGTACGTCAGAACACACTATTTTTTCTTAAAAATGAGAAAATTACACCGCAATCCTACAACCCCTTCTTAGGAAAAAGTTGTTTTTTATCTTTGTCGATGGCGACTAAATTTTTATGGATATGTAACAAAGTAGATAAATATCGAGTATCTCAGTGAGTTTTGGTTACGTGTTTCCATCAAGAACTTAATTTTTGGCATATTAACAGACTTTTTGGTAGCTGGCACTACGAAAGCACACCGAATTATTCCCTTAAAATAAAAAAAATAGCACCGCAATCCGTCAACTTCTTCTTGAGAGATAAATTTTTATTTTCGTCGATATCGACAAACTCTTCATCGATATGCATGCGCCCAAGCTAATTCTCAGTAAAAAGATAAATATTCTCGAAATCCTCAGAAATAAAGCCATCTTGTAGTATAGGAACAACTCTCGATACTGGCAAAACTGGGACCAGTTCCTAAACGACTTTGACATGCCATCTACTATAATGGAATCAGATTAATCAGAATTAGAGAAGAAAATGAGAGAACTAACATAGAGACATGGAGAACATATACTGAAGAGTCTGAAGACTATCTTCTAGACCTGCAAAGAAGAAATCAAATAAGTACGTACTTAGGACACATCTTGAACAAGTAGGGCATCAGAACAAAATTAGGCACCAGAGACGGAGAGAACTCCTTGGCGTTACCTCCTGGAACCGCAGGTTGATTGAAGACTTCTTACGCTGAATAAACCACTTAAAAAAAAGGTGGGACTCGGAACAGGATAACACGTTCAAGAACATGAAAGAGCTGCTGACGAATATGGTCTTTCCAGATCTCACCACAGACAGATGGCAGCAACTTTTTCGATAACAGATTCAATCTCGACCGTAGATGCAAGAAAAATGAGGTGATAGTGGAACAATTACCCAAATTACATGATAAAACGAGATATCCGACACCGGGACTTTTGGGATAAATATGATTTTAGAGGGAGCAAAATGTCAAACCCATGGAAAATCTGCATCCCCGAGTAAAAAGGAAAGATATAATAGAAGGCAAAGACAGCAGATCATTTAGGGATTGCAAAATCAATATCAAGGCCATTATTATATTTCATTTTGGGAATCAAACCGGAGAAGACCATCACACCAGTCTCAAACAAATTGTGGCAACCTAATCCAATCGCCTTTATTCATTGCCTGTAGTTTACATAACTTGGTAACGATAAATTCGTGCACTGTTCCGTAATTAACTCTCTTATAACTCCCTGAAGTATTATCAAATATCATGTAACCTATATGTATATTACGTCGAGCAAACCGTTCTCGTGACATTTAATTATGTATAAGGTATTGTAGTGCACTGAAACTTACTCACCTGTATTTATAAAAAAACAAAGCTCCAGTATACCGATGAATCCCTGGCAGTCCAAACAGCAAAATACTGGTGATTATGAGCACAGTATCAACCCTGGCAAGGCCGATGAGCAAATAATTGATACTGCTCCTCATCTGCGGTCTGGATAGAATGATCATAGAGATGAGATTGCCTACAATCCCGAAAGTTCCAATGACGTTTATGAAAATCCCGTTAGCAATAAAATGGAAGAGACTGATACTTTCAGACTCTATCACACAATATATTGTTGATGTTGGTAGAGAGTTATTGCTAATGTTCACATCTAAGTCATAGTCATTGGTGCTCATCTTGAGTTGTTGTTCTCTAACTCATTTTATTTTTTATTCAGCTGACAGAGTCAAGGAGTAGCTCATTCCATTTCGTCAAGTTGGTGATGTCCTGGTGCACTTCTGTAACAAGAGAATCATCAGTTAGACAAATATAATAATCTTAATATATAAAAATGAGTAACGATTTCTTATGGAAGATCCATAACTTGAGAACGGCTGTGGCAATTTGAGCCATTTTTCTTTGAATTGTTCCTTAAAGTCTTGAGACGGTTTTTATGACAAGAAAAGCTGGAAAATTCCCCGAAAAAACCTGAAAACACAACTTCCTTTTCTTTGACATAGTGAGGTTATGTTTGTATAGCTTTATTATTTGCCAATGGAATTTGCTCAAATAATTATGCAGGTTCTAATTTGTTGTTTGATCAAAAAATTTAACAAAAATTGACCAAGTGCGGTAATGTTTGCTTGATTTTGTTCAAATTAGATAAAAATATCTCAGGTTTTATTTGGGATTTGATCAAAACATATTTTTAAAAAATTACATAGTGAGGTTATGTTTGCATATAGTTTTGTTATTTTCCAAACGATTTTGTTCAAATTAGATATGTGGGTTCTTTTGGGATTTGATCAAAAATTTTTTGAAACATTACATACATAGTGAGGTTATGTTTGCCTGATTTTGTTATTTTCCAAAGGATTTTGTTCAAATTAGATAGTATATCGTAGGTTCTATTTGAGATTTGATCAATACATTTTTAAAAAAATGACATAGAGAGGTTATGTTTGAGAAGTTTTGTTATTTTCTTAAGGATTTTGTTCAAATAAGATAATGAAGGTTTTAATTTGAGTTTTGATCAAGAAATTTACCAAAAATTGTCCAAGTGAGGTTATGTTTGCCTAATTTTGTTATTTTTCAAAGGATTTTGTTCAAATTATATATTATGTAGGTTCTATTTGGGATTTAAAGTGTAACAATAGATACGATTTCAGTTTAAACATTTCAAAAAAAGTACGCTAGAAATGTTGTCGGATCAGATACTTAACGTATCATCCTAACTGAAGAATCGCTGGGAAGATTTTTATTATTTTTTATATGTTTGTTTTGTCTGCGCCTCGAATAACAGAATAATTATTGAAACATCGAAAAAACTAGAAAAAAAGTAAATTGTGAAAAAAATCATTCAGGACAACATCAATTATTGATTATGAGGCAGTATGAAATTTGCCAGGTCAGCTAGTATACAATAATCATGTATAATCACAACAATAAGGCTTTAAAGTGTCAAAGAATATTAGTTATCAGATTCACTGTTCATAATCCATGAGGTCACGATTCTCATTTATTTAGCGTAACAATATTTTGTTCCCTTTCCCTAAGTCATATAAAAAGTTATGATTTTTCTCTTTGTCAACGAACGATGTATCGCCAATCCAGTTCAATCGACTAAAATTGAGAAATCAGTGGTTCGCAGCTTTAAACTCCGGAATAATATTATTTATAATTATAAATAAATAAACATAATTTTTGGAAATTTAGCGATGGTTTCCGCAAGATCAAAACTGGCAATTATTGAGTATTTTGAAAAAAGATATTCGCTGATGGCTTTCATAAATGGGGTAGATTACGTCGGGTCCAACAAAATGCTTGAAAATGTTAAATCTTGTTGATTCGTTCAACATAATAGTTATTAAATACCTTTTCAAACTAAAGCTTCCTCACCAAGTAATTTGAATGCAGAGACTACTTAGCAGCGACGCTTTTGGAGAAAACTCGCGAAAGTTTGAACAACTTTTCCGTACTTTCATCACAATTCAGGTAAGCTAGTGTTTGTTGAATGGCGAACAATAGTTGGGGTTTTTAGTAGTTTGAGAATTTGGATTGAGGAAGTTGTGAACATCTTATTAGATTCTTACTTCCAGAGTTTTCACTTCATTGGAAAAATTTAATTAACCAGCGGAAAATCTACTGTTTTATTAGTTCTCCATTCGATGTATTTAAGCAACAAGCAGAGAAGTCCCAAATCCCGCTTTTTATCCCAAAATCTGGTATCGACTTGAATAAGTGAATAAGAGGTTGTCGTGTATCCCCAATTTTTAACTAAACCGGCCAATTCAGAAAAATCCCATTCTCATGAAAAGAACGATTGAAATATTCATAAGGCTGTAATAGACAGGCTTTCCAATTTGTTCGTTTGTAATCGGGCTGGTGGTTGAATGTACTTTAATTGCAATTTCCAGCTGAGAACGAGAAGTTTTGTGAAACTTTTTTAGTGAGGAATGAGTCATTAGGCACAAACTTTTATGCTTTGGGATGCGGAGAAAATTCAAGTAATCTGCATGGATCGATTATTTTGAAGATAGTCGATTATGGTCTTGGAATGAAATATGGAAAGTGGTAGCAATGCTCTAGCAACATTAGATTCAGCTTGATTGGTTATTGTTTATGTCAATTCATTTTATTTTATTTTTATTTATTTAGGCATCATCACCTTTCACAAAAAGGTATGTCCTCAAGAGCAATTTGATTAGGGAACAAAAGGACGTCGTTTGGTTGGTGAGTGAGAAGGGAGCATTTCAGACAAAGTGATCAAAACATGGTGACCATATAAACAGTAGTGCAGCTTTCTACACCGTAATCACCAGGATAAAACAAAGGTCGAACGGCCCCACGGTGGTGGGCTAGTCATATAACTAAAGTCAAGTCTATCAAGCCACATACCTATAATTCACTGTCATGGCTTTCTACATTGCAATCCTATAATGTCTCCTTTCAACTTTTGAGCCGTTTGTTTATTAGAACTCAATTTGGATACACCTTATTATAAGTAAGTTAAGGAACGAGGTTGAAACACTGAGGTATTTAGGGGTTATTATCGATTCACGTCTCTCTTTCGTTCAAAACACTTCTCACATATTGCAAAAGTCTTTCCAGAGCTTATATCCTATTTTGTGTCCGCGTGCAAAATTGGCGCAAGATTTGAAGGTCACCCTGTATAAGGCAACCATCAGACTCTATAACCTATGGTATGGTGCAACAAACTCCCAATTTGCACGCGGAAAGCAAAGTTTGAATTAAAGAGCTGCTCTCAACTTGCCAAAAAGAACTCCAATTGCCGAGTTGCATCAACTCGCGTCAATACCACAATTGCAAAAATACGTTGAACTGATGTCTGATCGTTTCTACCGCTTGAGAACAGGGAATTCACTCTCACTCTCACATATAGCGAACACCAGACATTTAAACAATGTCACACATATACCTATTTATGGTAATTTACCGATAAAGCAAGGAAATGAGAATAATGTTGATGACATTCATTAGAATGCAAATTTATTAAATCTTTGTTTAACTTTCATAGTCAATTGTCGAAAATGCTCCCCACTGCTTGGCTGATTCGCCGACACTGATCATGCTGATTGTGAGGCCACGCCTCCCAATGCTGGTTGCGCGGTGTTCAATAGAGTAGGAAGAGCCAAGCCAAGACTGACTATTGAGATCTGATCCTACTTCTGTGACCCGGACACTGAAAAGTAGCCATAAGGTTAATTTTGCCGAGATCAATCGCGTCAATTGGAGTGATGATGATCGGAAGTGTTAATAGCGTTGACTTTAAACTACTATAATAGGAACAAACGTTGGAAGAAGAATTTTGGAAAACTTGGTTAGTTTAAGCGCTGGCTCAATAGTAGCATTCTACACCTACTCGGAAGTCTTGCACAACCAGTAATTATTCGGAAACACGATTTTCGTGACGTTGAAGATCTGATTGCTATTTCTCCGACATTATGGTGGGTGCTTTCTGTTACTTTGTCGGAGAAATAGCGATTGAGAGTGTTCATTCATTATTTCTCCAATTTAATTCTAAGCATCTTTGGACAACGTTCCGGTACATGATAAGTGGACATTCTAGTCAATGTGATTTCAACGAGGTTATTCATTTTTCTTTGGACGACATCGCCCACGCAACTAAATACTTCGGACCGCGCTTTTTCGACACCATTTATCTCAAGCCACTTTCGAGAGACCAAACCTTATTAGCTGTGCATCTGAAAACATTATCAAAGTAGGGGAGCCCTGTTCTGAGGATCAGTGGTAGGTTTTTGGGGTGACCAGCTGCCCGCCGGCCCTTGCTGTCGGTCCCCCTTTCTGGTGTGGGCTGGCTCTGTACCTTGTGGTGAAGGCGCCTCCTTCACCATAACATTTGTACATTGCTAGGGAGAGTTTTAGCTTTGAGTATACAACAACCTCCCAGGTGTTGGGGAAGACTCTGGCACCCAAATGTAAATCATTTAATGAATAAAGATATTTAAAAAGTCATAGAGGCAGTCGGATTGAAGAAGCGGAATCTCTGATGGTCGTGGGTTCGGTTCCCACGGAGACAGAAATTATTCCCTTTTCGAATATTTTGTGGCAACCTCAATGACTAATGAAACTGAGTGGTCAGTAGTATAGTTTTTGTCCAACAGTCTCTTGACTTTTTGATCCCTAAAAAAAATAAGTTTCAGCTTCATCGAGGATAAAACTTAATCTAAAGTGCTGGAAAGTTGCTGTGCAAAATGGAAATTTTCAAATCCGAATCTCGATATTTACGAAATGGAGAAAGATATCGAGTTGCGGTCTTTGGGAGGTCCTTGACCAATTCTTCGAGAACGCGTACATGTTTAGAGCGGTGTGGTTGTTTTATTTATACACCTATACAGGTTGGACAAAGGAAGTCAGTTTTTAGCAATGTCTAGTGCCATGCCAGATTCCCAATTTTTGATCCATAATTTGAATCCTTGGACTAAGAAAAGTATTTCTTCGAATTTTTCAAATGTTGGCTAAAACTCAATTTATCGAATTTTTTATAATATTGCTGCTGACAACGATTTCAAGTTTGACTGGTTATTGGGGACAAGAAATATTTTTTTCCTTGATTGATTGACCATACCATGCAGAAAACACCCTAACAGGGCAAATTAATTAGTTACCTCTTGAGAAGAAAATCCCAAAATAATTGGCAAGATTGAAGCACCCAATTACCGGTGCTGAATCTGAATTGAGGTAAAATCAGAGCTGATTATGGATTTCATGCGGTGAAACTAACATAATAATGAAGCTGTAAAGAGTTACGTCAAGAATGAACTTGAAAGTTTAACATTAATAATTCTTCAAAAACCATGAATTATTTGCAATAACATAACATATTAGAGCAAATATTAATTAATCACAGGGTTAAATTGCTCAACTATAAAAATGATGTATCTATACAGTGAGGACGCGTAGGTTGGGACAAATTCATTTGAAATTCAGGGGTTGGTTTTATGAAAAAACGCTCTTACACTATTTTATGTTTAATTTTAATAAGTTGCGAACATCAACTTAATTTTTCCAGATCGAAAACCCATTTTGTATTTCATTTTCGAATTCTACATCAAATTCATCGACGATTTGTGACTGCTCACATGGTACTGGTACAATAGTCAAATTTTGTAATGTGTCATTGATGTCATATGATCACTCGAGATAAGGCACCCTTGCATTATAATAATTCTAATCGCGGTGTGACCTTTGATGGAAAATGACCCTGCTTGATAGTTAAGAAACTTTGATTAATCCATTCTAAATGGCTTCGGGAAGAGCTAGAAGCTGCTTGTTTCAGTTATTAAGGGTTGAACAAGTTAATTGACTTTAGTGGGACACACTTTGCTGGCTTAATACACGCTGCTTGGCTATTGTGTCATAGTCTGGAAGTTTTTCACATAATAGAATGTTTGTACATGATTGATGTTCCAAATTGTACAAAAAGATCATTATTGACCTGTGGAGAGCCTGGTTCAACAGACATCAACGAAACTTTACACGTCTACATCCTCAATACTCACACAATCAACAAGCGGAAAAAAGAATAAACCGTTCTTGCTTGAATATTCAATGGTTTATCCTCTATATAAAAATGAAAAATCTGCATGTTTGTCCTCTTATAATTCAAGAACCACAGAAAGAGGTTGAACGAAAATCTTCAGATTTATCAGTTTAATCAGAGAATAGTCCAAAGGCATGGCTTTATTCGTAAACTCATACATAGCATTTGAGAAATCAAAATTTATATTCAAATTTTGATAAAAAATGACATCTGTTAGCATTCGCCATCCACTTTCATTTATTAACAATGACAGTATTATTTTCATTTGGCGTTGAGGCATGTTCTATTGGTACGTACAAAACATGAAGCTGCGTTCTCATTTTCAAATAAATATTTGCGTTGTGTGGTGTATGTAAATGAGAAACGGTAAGTATAATAGTAAATTAGGTGAATGGAGTCGCGGGTTTTCAGCTAGTTCATTATATTTTTGGGTATTTTGAAAAATATCTTTGGTGTTGAATACATGTCAATCTGATTCACTGAAAGTCATTAAGTGTGAAGATGTCTGTAATGAGAAAACTAAATGCACAATATCTCAATGAACATTCTAAAGCGCCCTTTAATACTCACTTACCTGTTTAACTCGCATGAAGGGAATTCCTCCCCTTTTATTGCAGAAGTATATTGTGAATCACACGGGAATATGCGAAGAAACTGTACAACATTGTCTTTTGAAATGGCTCGTATCAACTGTTATTCTGGAATGTTCGAATTACAAGAAGTTATATTAGTATCACGTATTCCACGATAGACATAGGGTTGAAAAAGCATTGAGACTATGATCCACAACTTCTTTTTCTAAAAAAACAGAGTATTAAAGATCAAGACTATAATAATATAACCGTTTCTAGTGAGTATTATATGTAGTATTATCAAGACCTCTAAAAAGATATTCAGATAAAATGTACAATTAGCTTTTGACGTTCTGACCAATATCGATGATTATATTCATATTTAACGTAGCGTATAGCAAGTCGGATTCAGCCGAAAAAATTATCTATAGTTTTGGTAAACCCGGGACAAGTATTGAGTTGGTCAGTAAATATATATATATATATATATTCGGTCTTGGGGCTGCTGAATTGAAACTACTTTTTAGCTATGCCAAGCTTTCGAAAATTGTTTATTTTCTTCTTCAGGGCTGAAATTAGTGAGGCAAACTTAAGCAATCTATCTACGAACAGCATGTTGTATACTTACTGCTAAGTGTAGTATAATGAAGGATTACAAATCATTTTTCACGGGGGATTGATCTTATTCACTGCTAATACATTCTGAATTCTTTGTTCAAATGGCAACGAAATCCACTAGTTGGTTAATGGAATGTTTGAAAAACTCCTACCAAAACACTTGCTTTAAGAGTGACAATATTTTGAGACTACATCGAAATACCTTTCATTATTTAGTTGAATATGCCTTAAGAGTAACAATCTTTGGGAGTATTAATACATTTATTTATTAATCTATTAAACATTTCTTGTCTTAAATTGGACTTAATGATATGTTGTTAGTGTTATTTAAGTTTAAGTTTACATGCTTTTTATCTAGAGTTAATAGATGTGAATATATTACGCTCAATCCTTCCATATCTGTTTTTTTGTTGAATGAGTTGTGATCTTCATTAATTTCTGTCATTTCTAAGAACAATCTCTTAGTGTAGTTGGTTTCTTGTCTGAGGACTTTTGTATTTTCAAAATCCATGGAATGATTGAGAGCAATGCAATGTTGTGATAGAGCACAAGACATTTTTTTCAATCTGGTGTCACTTTTATGTGATGTAATTCTTTCTTTTAGTACTCTTGAAGTTTGACCTATGTATCTACCTTCACAATCTCGACATGGAACCGAATATACGACATTGGATTTTTTTAAAGTTTCATCTTTATCTTTGACTTTTGAAAAAAGGTTGTTTATTGTTAAAGACTGTTTGTTTGCTATTTTTACTGATTCTAATGGTTGAAAAACTTTCACGACTTTATTTGTAATTTCTTTGATAAATGGCATTGAAACGAAAAAAGTTTGATTTTCTATTTGTGGATTTGAGTTATTGATTGTTACATTTCTTCTTGGATTATTATTAATCATGTCAGGAGTGCTAAAAATGATTTTCCTCAGCATTTTCTCTGGATATGAGTTGTTTATTAAAATCATGCCATTTGAACAAAGAATTCAGAATGTATTAGCAGTGAATAAGATCAATCCCCCGTGAAAAATGATTTGTAATCCTTCATTATACTACACTTAGCAGTAAGTATACAACATGCTGTTCGTAGATAGATTGCTTAAGTTTGCCTCACTAATTTCAGCCCTGAAGAAGAAAATAAACAATTTTCGAAAGCTTGGCATAGCTAAAAAAGTAGTTTCAATTCAGCAGCCCCAAGACCGAATACCTAAGAAATTTCATCACAGTTTTTTTCATAATTAGTCGGTCAAGACTACCTTCCTCTTTTTTTATATATATATATATATATTTTATATTTAAATTCCTGTTTTTTATTTCTGCAATTACTGTATAGGCAAAATTGCTTATAATACTATGAGAAGATGTCACCGTTTTGTAAACTGTTACCTTTATTCATACAAAATATCACAGAATTAAACAAAACCATATCCCAATTTCACTTTTGGTCCTAAATTAATTTTAACCAGTTCCTTGGTGATTTGCAAGTGATCTTAACTCACTGTTTGAACAACATTCAACATTTAACGAGGTTTATTTTAAATTTCTTGAACCACGTTCGAAATCGCATTCGTCATGCTTTATTATGTCGGTTGCCATGGCGACGCGTCGTGACAGGCCGATGCTTTAAATGGGTCTCGCTATGGAGTCAATTATTCAAAACATTGCAGTCGACTCATAGAAAAGTGATTAAAATTAAATTCACTTTTCTATGAGTCGACGTACGTTTTGTGGGGTTTGGTAAACCGTGTTATATGTTATGTATGTTCGGTCCACGTTCGGTCGGATGTCGGATCTTATTATTCTTATATTAGACGGTTAGTTGCTGCGTTGCCAACGATACAAATTTTTTGGTGTTCATATGGATTTGTACCTATAGCTTAAATAATGAAATTTTGCACATTGTCTGATTAAGTCAGAATTGAACATCATTGCCTGAGATATGAGAGTTCTAAGACTCTTGACAACGACTGTCTAGGGTCATGAGGTGCTCATACTTATGAAGGAAATGAGAGGGTATTCACAAACCATCCACGTGAACAAGAACCTGGTCATAACTCAGATAACCTGGATTATGAATTGCCACACTTCACTAAATCACAAGGCATCTTCAGAGACTCATAATGACTGCCAGGAGTAATGAACAGAGACTTTTCAAGCAAAACTGAAGCTACAGCAATTTGGTAAATCTTCACCAACCAAACTACAGAATCCAATAGAGAGGTAGGTTACACACGTCACTTGAGATGGAAGGAGTAGCTGGCTAGTCCAACCATTGCCCCCATATTCTTGCTGGACGTGACTATTTAAAGCAACAAAACTGCTTGCTCAGCGTGACCCCAAATCTGGATTATTCGTCGATTAAAGTAGGTGCGAATGATTGGGAGAATTCACACCAAGTGTATTTGCCTACAATATTCACAAATAAACGTCATCGGGTCTTGACCTTCCCGTGAAACCCTTGTATCAAAACGAGAAATTTGAGTTCACATGAATCCCTCGCACATTTCAGGGCGTAATTTCATAATCTTGTTGCATAAATATATGACAATAAAATGATTTGTACAAAACCAGGAATCATTCAAATCGTGAAGAAAATTTCTAGAGAAAAAGTTGAGGATCAAAAGTATTCCGGTGTGACGTCATTCCGCTTGTTCTTAGTACTTACTTGAATGATTGTACTTCAACTTATGGAGAAAAACACCTTTCTACACAAAAAATGGACGTGGGTCGCCCATGTTGAATATTCATTTTGCCACGATTCAGCAAACAGAGAATTTTCGACGTTGGCAAAAGTTTTTGGCGCCTCCATGCATAAAACCTTAACGATGAACATACAAAGTCAGCTTTTACAACATCTTCGGTATGATTAGGGCACACGAATAAAATTCTTCAAAGTAAAAACGTAAAGGGGAATGTGTGTTGAATAAGATATTTGCTTTGGTAACGAAGCCTTTTTTAAATGAGTTTAATTAAAAGAGTCAAGTCAAGGTCTATTGCTTCATTTTAATAAGTCAATCAAGAAAATATAAAAAAAAAATTCTAGATGAATATGTCGTGTGAAGATATTTCGAGTTGCTTCGTTTTTGAAATAGAGGTTGTTACAAACCTACTAAGGTGTACCTCAATTCCCCAAAAATCGGTAATACGGACCTATCCAATAACTTACATTTTAATCGCATATTATGATTTGAGAATCCAATTTTTGTGTTTTTTTTTTCATATCCACACAATTTCTCAATAAAAATTATTTAAATTACTCTATTGTTTTAAACGTATTTTTTGTACAACCTATACGTAAACTCCACTTTTCAATGCATGCAAAGCAGGCGTAAAGTCGCTAATTTTGGCAGCCGGGCCTAAAAGTACTTCTGGGCCCGCGGGCGCAAAAGTAGGTCGCTTAGCAACGGTTCCTTGGATCCCAACGCCTCTGAATCTAATAACTACGTAACAGTCTAGCATACTTAAAGGAACTAATCACGTGACAATCTCGGTGACAATGAATCCGCACCACAAAAGAATACGGGAACACACCTATTGTAACAATGATTGACAGTTGTTACTTGTCAGTTGTCTGACTTGTCAGCAGTGTAGTGCAGTGTATCGATTATTTATTTTTGATTTTTATAATCATGTTTTTTCAAATGATTACAAACTGGTTGTACAAAAAGCACTGTTTGCACCACGGACGAAAAATGATCTTGACTCGGCTTATATCTGCCCTCACTTCGCTCGTTCTGCTACTTATACCCTCGTCAAAATCATCTACTTTCTGTCCTTGATACAAAATGTACTATTGTTTCCAGTCCATTTTATAGGTGTGTTTCAATGCGTATTTTTCTGATGGATTTTGGTAATTCTATTCATGCGCTTGTCACATCCTGTGCATCATTAATTATGTACGATATCTTTATTCTCTTGCTTTTTTCTACTAGTCATCGGTATATAGAAGGGTGCAAAATCATTATTTATCCCTTAAACTCGCGAATAATTATTTCACATCATTATTTGGTAATTCTTCACGGGAAATATCCACTATAAAAGAGATAAATGAATTTTAATATGAGAATACCATTTAAAATTCGATCAGTCATTTTGTCTGGCTTATTGAAACTTGAGTCGAAAATGCTCGAACTCCTCTGAATAAATCCAGCGAAGAATCATCGAGCCCGTCTGGTATTCTTCAAAAATATTCTCTGGCTAGGATACAAATATTAATTAATTCACATAACAAATTGGATAAAAGTTCACAATAAATTAGATTTAATTGCTGAACCCCTAATATCCGAAGGGTTTCTTTATTTTCCAATTCGCCAGTTTACAGTATTTCTATTTCCAACATCAAAGAAATATTGCTTATTTCAACTCCGATATCAAAAATATTTTTATGAATATCCGCAACGCAATCAAATCAACCATATTAGTTTGATTATTGAACTGTAAATATTTGCTCAAATGAGACTTAAAACGGGTTATGAAATTCAAGCAAGAATTGCGAGAGGGTTTAAAATATTAAGGTTGTGAAACTTGGTAGGGAAAATTGATTCGATATGCTTAAACGGACGAAAACGGCGCGGTGTGCTGGAAGACTGTTTTTGAATATCTCAGTTACGGTGGGTAAAAACTTTTCACAATGAGGACGCAGTTTTGTAAATTCAACTGGAATTTCATCTCTTCTGCATTGTGTTTGGTTCGCCTGATTATCACGATTATAAAATAGACTTGGCCATCCCACATCTGACATAAGCCAAAGATGGATAAACCCAGTGGCGTATGTCATTGGGCAGAGCAGTGCTGTTTAAGAGAAATGAAGCTGCACTGCTTTGCCCAATGACATACGCCACCGCCACCGATAAAGTGAACCACCTTTGGATAATTTCGGACATAAACTGGTGAAGTAGTTGGAATAAAAAAAAAATGTTATGTCGTGTATGGGGCCCTTTAACCATCAACCAAGAACTCATGGAATTATTATTCATTAAAATCATTAAGGTGGATGCCATAAATAATAGGATATTCATTCAAAGCAAAACAAAGGAATCTGTAGCCGCATACAATCAGCACTCGAAGTGATAAACCTTTATGAGGGAAATATCGTTTCTTTTGTTACACTGCTCTCACCATCCCAGAACACTGGAACGACCGCGTTTATTTCACCGTTGTTTTCTTTTTCCTGCTATTATCACGAAAATATGAGAATTCCAATTCGAATGATTTCCACTCCAATATCGTTGATGTTTTCCATCTGTTAGCAGAGGTTTTTATGAAAATGAAAATTCCACTTTTAAAGCCATAATATATCATACACTTGTGACTGAAATGTTTTTTTCATGTTGTATGGATGAAATCCAAGCAATTTTACGTTATCATACATTTAAATGATGTCTTCATTCACCCTTAGTCGGCGCGAGAGAATTTGATAAGGGGAAAGTGTATTTTCAGCATTAAGCGTCCAATTGAATATGGAGAACGTGTGATAAAAAAAAGTCACTTTATGTAATCAAGAACTAAACCTGAGAATCAATGTTTTATCGTGTGCTCAAATTTAGTCAACAAATGTAAAACTTGTTTGTTATCGAATTTAGCGAAAAAAGTATTCTTCATAGAAAGTTTTGCTTAAAAAAAAAATTATTCATTCAGAAATCAAGTGATTTTTACCTAGGAGTAAACTACCTCTAATTTCATTATTTGAAAAAGTTTTTCCAACATTCCAAGGACTTTTTAACCTTCCCCATCATAGGCAAAGAAAAAATAATCTCTGGATGAATCAGCTTTTTGTTGCAAGACAAACTTTTTTTGGATACTTTTTGGCTAAAATCGATATCAAAAAAGTTTTCCGTTCGCTAACCCATGTATACAAATCACTCAACTTCTGGATAAATCCTTGTTTTTTTAAAGCAAAACAGGAAAAATTGGTGCAACTCCAGAAGACTATTTTGAATAGAGTTCCAGTACGGTGATTGAAAACTGTGATATTGAAAACGCGGTTCGGAAGACTAACGGGAAGTTATTCCTCCCTGCAGTTATTTGTTTCCCCCGAATTTACAATAATGAAATAAAGCACCAATCACTGGAAATCAAGGAAAGGATTTCCGGAAAAATCCTCAAGAATCAGTCTTTTCTTCACAACGTCGTTCCACTACCGTGTTGAGAATAATATCAGAAAAATTGTAATTTATATTTCACCCGCCCCTGTTGACTTAATGAACTGTACACGTTACATATTCAGATCTAAAACCGGCAAAAAGTCTTACCTAGCGGTCGTGAGTAAGAAAGTCCAATAGGTGTGGCGTTACGGAACAAAACGGAGTTTTGACTGAACTTCTACGGATAGTTGCTGACGGTTAAGTGCTCACGACCCACAATCAGAGTTTACACTTGTAGTGCGTGACTCGACTGCTAAAATTGTCGTACTGGGTGCATTGTAAACCACAGTAATTACAATTTTTATCGGCGGACAGTTAATTACATTGTCAATC
Organism: Orchestes rusci; assembly: GCA_958502075.1. Classification (NCBI taxonomy): domain Eukaryota; kingdom Metazoa; phylum Arthropoda; class Insecta; order Coleoptera; family Curculionidae; genus Orchestes; species Orchestes rusci. The sequence continues at coordinate 6,929,387 of OY293308.1, read as the reverse complement.
ATTGATTAATGAAATAACGGACTTGAATGGAAACACGACAAAAAAAGACTAAAAAATTCTGGACTTACAGCCTTTGGCTTCTATCACCTGGTTTCGGTGAATTCTATGTTTATCGTGCTTGGGTGTCCCATTTTGGGTACTTTTGCGGGGTATCTCCGTTATTCTTATAGATAGAAAGTTGCGGTTTTCGCGACAGTGTGCTACTTTTTCGTGAAACTAAAGATGCCGTTAACAAAATTTTCATAGCCCTTTTAGTTTTTGAGATACAGGGTTAAACTGAAAATGTTGCATTTTAAGGTACCCCTCGTATCTAAACTATCAGATAAGTTATGGAAAATGTGAAAACTGTTTCTTTTATAACTTTTTCCGTAGAACTCGATTCTGCCTTCGGAATTAGTATACAGGGTCAGGTCAAAAAGTTATCGGACCCAACTTTATTTTTTTAAATGGAACACCCCGTATATTTATAGTCCATAAGATTTGTCTTTTCTTTACCTTTTCAAAAATATATAAAAGTATGCACTTTAAAAAAAAAATTTTTAGCCTATAAATTTTTGACCTGACCCTGTATACAAATTCCGAAGGCAAAATCGAAAGTTATATACTTTTCCCGTGGAACTCGATTCTGCCTTCGGAATTTGTATACAGGGTCAGGTCAAAAATTTATAGGCAAAATTTTTTTTTTTTTTTTAAATTGCATACTCTTATATATTTTAGAAAAGGTAAAAAAAAGACAAATGTTATGGACTATGAGAAGTATTATTTTTTTAGCTAAAATCGATGATAAAAGTTTTCCATGTGTTATCTAAATTTAGGCACACACGCTGTAAAGAGCAAATTTCATAAGAACATCAATTTTCCCTAATTTTAATTTTGAAAATATATTCTATTAAAGCTTATAGACGTCGGTAGAAAAGCTGGGTGGGAAGTTTTTTTTGCGCCACCCTGTATAATGATTCATATTGACATGGAAATCTAATATTTATATTTAACCATAAACTTTGAAATAATAAAAATAGACCTCATAAACTATAAAGGGTGATTCATGAGGAAATGTCAATACTTCAGGTACGTGTTCAGGGCCCAAAAATAAACAGTTTTTATAAATATGAGTCCGCAAGAAAAGACAAAGTGAGGTCCCATTAGATAATCTGGGCATTTTTCAAAATGTATTTTTTCTGATGCGTTTTTGTTTTATTTTTGTGACTCATGAATTTTCCCATTTTCCCAAGATCAATAATAAAAAAAGTATCAATTGGCTTAATTATAACGGGATACCCTGTACATAGTTTGTTCAGAAAATGTGAACCTTATTTTTTCGGAAAAATACTTATTTATTCATCAATATAACTTGTTCACTTCAAAGTAATCTACCCATTAGATAGGAACTCAAAATATTATGATTTTTTTTATACAGGGTGTTGCTTGAGTAAGCAATCTAAAGTATTCAAGGAGACGATTTTTTAATCAATTTTACTAAACGTCTTACTTTCGAGAAACAGGGTGTGGAAATTAAAAAAAAAAACTCTTTTTTTAATGAGATAAGTTTGTGAAACTTCGTACGCATCGATCGTCTATTCAAAAATTATCATTAGGCGCGAAATGTTTTTCTTTTTGGTTTGTTTATGGATTTTGATGATTTTTGGATATGAGAAATAAGTGAAATACATAAATACATAATTTCAGGTTTTTGACAAGAGAAAATATACATATATATCAATTTTCGCATGTGATATCAACTACTCGACTTTTACTTCAATTTTTTTCAAAGACCGGGCGTCGGGCAAGAGAAAATTTGCTTAAAACTAAATGCCAACTCCATAACTGAATTTTTATTTGGAACATAATTTAATTCTTAATAACTTTTTGGTTTTTTTATGGAATTTGATGATTTTAGGATATATTGGTGGATATTATGTTTTGTATGTTCTCCCAAAGATGAACTTTTCAAGTTGAGCCAGGACCGGACCAACGACGTTTTTATGAAATTGGTGCTTTTGAGCTAGTTGCAAATCGAATTGCGCAACTTGCAGACATTTTTTTTAAAAAGGCATTTGTGGGAAAAGGTATCCTATCCTAAATATCTATATTTTAGAACCCTAACCTGAAAAACGATTTTTTTAATATTATGGTGCTTCTCGGTCATAAAACTACTTCACTTCACTTTGATGAAAGTTTGTTGACATTCCATATTTATAAATTTATTGAGTCGACAAATAATTAATGATCAATGAATTTATTTTTTTTATTTAAATTGTCAAAAATTCGACAAATATTTGCTATGGAATTTCAAGAAACCTTGATCAAAGTGGAGTGAAAAAAATTGTTTCTTAGGTTATGGTTCTGAAATAATCATATTTTCAGGATAACTTTTCCCACAAATGCCCCACCTAAAAAATATATCAGTTGGTCTGTAAGTAGCGCAGTTCGTTTTTGCAACGAGGTCAAAGCACCAATTTCATAAAAACGTGTCAAGACCGGTCCTGGAAAATTCTAAAGCTCAATTCAGTAGTAACATCCACAACATAACTAATAAACTTTAAAATCCATAAACAAGCAAAAAAATTAGCAAGCGTCAAACTATGTTCTTACTTAATTTGGCCCACAGTGTATAGAAACTACATAAAAGCAAAATCCAAAGTCAATAAATAAATTGCTTCGAATTTCAACACCATGCATCCCCATACATCATAATAAATAAACTTGAGAAGCAATCACCCATCAATATGCCATATAAATGTATGAATCCCTCATCATATCACTCAGCTCCATGTAGACCCGTTCAAAAGCAGACATAATCGATTATATCCATCAGTTTTTGGAGCCTTATGAAAATCTAAAGGGTGTCATTGATATGGGAAAGCTGGATTATGATATCGAAATGAATTGAATAAATTTGAATACAGGAGGCCCCGATAAAAAAAAATGTCTTAAAACAACTGTTTTTTTTTTAAATATTTTCATTAGAATTCAGGATGTCGAGCTCATCTTTAGGACTTCATATTTCACCTGAATAGAATCAAAATATAATTGTTGTTTTTCATTTTATAAATTTGCTGATGATTGAATTGTGTGGTTGTCAACATGAAAAAATAAAATATAAATCAAAGCAAATATTGCGTAATTCATATTTTATATAAGTTCATACAATGTATTTTTTCACAATTTGTTCGAGTATGATATACCGCTTCTCATCGGAATATTGAACGAGTTTTCCAATTCCCATCTATGCGCGAAAGATCAAGGCAAAGAGCATTTTATCGAGAACACTTATATCGAGTGTCACTTGCGAAATCTAATCTAGAGTATATTGGACGGGATTCCAGAAAATGGTGCATTTTAAACGAAAATCATAAATATGCATTTTGTCTGCAATATTGGACAATAAGTAGAGAACTATTTCCCTATATAAGCTTATCAAAGAATGCTTGATATTATTCAATATATTCCTTGGATTCAGAATTGAACTTGGTCCATCAAAGGAGAACCATATTCTGTATGATGGTTGCTGGGGGACGAAACGTCGGAGTTCAACTTGGTATCACTCTTTATACTATCCAGATGATAGATTGATACGATTAAGCATACAGGATCAGTAGGATTATGTTATCTATTCCAAAATTGTGAACCTTATCTTATTTTCAATTACACATCCATCATTGCACTATGAGTGTTCAAAATATTAATCAAGCTGTCTACCAATAATGATATCATAGAAGAACACGGGACTTTATTCGCATCATTGCTCTACTTATAATTTGAAAAATGGTAGAGTAATAGAAAGCTTGTTCTTTAAATTAAATCCTTCAAGTCCAGCCACGTTTCATATCCATTAAAGTAACATTCTCCAGAAATAGAAAAGTCGTGGTTACTTGTTGAATGAGTCTTGGTTTGGCTTGAAAGGACTATGAAATTTTTTTTCTATGACTATTCAATGATAAATGTATTATGCACTTTCTATTATTATCACTACTACTCAATTGTTTTCAATAAATGAAAAAGATCTAATGTCATTACTCCACTGTTCAAGAGCCAATCAGAAATTCGACAACATACGTCAACCTTCAAATCCATTATTTTGACTTTTAGGCGAAATTCATATTTTTTGACAAACCTCGTATACGGCTGAGAAAAATTGATATTTGATGATCATATTTTAGGTTTTAGGACATTCAGAGGCAAAGCTTTTTCTCTGAATGTTAATAATAATAGTATATTATTCAACGAGCGGGAAATGGTGGATATTACTCACGAGGATGAAGTTTGCGTAAATCTCTGAGTAAGTAATAGTCATTTCCCGCGACTCGAATACTATACTTTTTCTATGATTATTCAATAATTGAAGCAAACTTTGCAATATTTAATTTTATTTGGAAGCACTTTTTGACAACGACTGTACTTGAAATGAGGTTAGGTGTTAACACAATGTGACAATGACTATAAAACAAGTATGGACGGTCAAATGGGCTGTTTCAAAATGATGGATTTGAGGGTTGACATTTTGTCGAATGTTCTGATTGGCTGTAAAACAGTGGAGTAATGACATTAGATCATTTCATTGATTAAAAAAAATTGAGTAATGAAAAGAAAGTCACCGGTATGAGTAACGAGTTACATTAACCAATAAAAACTGGATGTATAATACATCTTTTATTGATTAGTCAAAGAAGAAAAAAATCCATATGATTCCAACTTAGTGAGACACACCGTATAAATATTAAATTTATACAGCCCTCGAAAAAATCTTGTTCAGAGCAATATTGAAACATCTCGTACGATCATTTTGATAAGGTTTGTTGAGTCCAAAACTTATAATAAAGAAATGGGAGGCGTTCAAAATTGAAAAGGACTCATAGTTGGGCCATGTTTTAAGCGGAATAGAAAAAAGTTTCGAAAAACCAACTGACCCATAAAACATTACTTATCCTTTGTTATTAGATAGGGTAGTCAGGTCTTGCAAACACGACCTGTACTCAATTTTTTCAAATGGACCAAGATGTAATCATAAACAAATAAACATAACCCAACTATAGGCGAAATTCGAAAAAGCGACAATTTTTTACGATAAGCAAAACAGGCAGCAGCTGACGTGACGCTTCACAACAGGACTACATTCAGGTGTCAGGTGGGCTTCTTATCAAGAAGCTTGAGCTGCTGGGACCGCCTGAATGTAGCCATTGTTAGTCAAAGCTACTATATAATAGGTGGCCTCGTAGCTGAGGGGCGACAGACGGAAGGGGCAATTTGTGACGTCATTTGTTGAAATTGGTCGGAATCAGAACACAGTTTATATGGTGTTAACCATTTTATTTGTGGATTGTTTGCGTCGTTACTGATTTTTTGGTTAATTTCCATATATTTTTTGAGAAGGAGCTACTTCACGCGGAGGTTACGATGTAGTATAGGTAGTACTACAGAGAAGTTATTCATATTTTTACAGGAAATAAATAGGATTGTGCGATTGATTTTGGATAAAGAGTGTGAGAGAATAGCTTGTTTTCTGTTGTGTCTCATTGGTTCGTTGATACTTTGGTACTTTGACTGTTTGAAACCTTCGTTCTTTGGTACTTTGGCTTTTTGGTACTTTGGTTTTTCTTTTTTTTGCTACTTGGTATTTTGGTTCTCTGATACTTTGGTACCTAGGTCCTCTGGTACTTTGATTGAGTCTTCGGTAAATTCATTCTTTGGTACTTTGATTCTCGGATACTTTGGTTTTTTGGTACTTTGATTGATTGGATATTTGGTACTTTGGCTCTTTGTACTATGGTACTCTGGTTCTCCGGTACATTGGTACTTTGACTCTTTGGTACACTGGTAGTTTGGCTCTTTGTTACTTTGGTTCTTTGGAGATCAGATATTTTGGCTCTTTGATACTTTAGTATTTGGATTGATTGGATGGTTGGTACTATGGCTCTTTGGTACCTTGGTTCTTGGATTCTTTGTTACTTTGTTTAATTGGCTCTTTGATATTTCGGTTCTTTGATATTTTGGCTCTTTGGTACCCTGTTTCTTTGGCACTTTGGTACTCTGTTACTTTGACTCTTTTTGTAGTTTTGCACTCTGATTCTTTGGTAATAAGGTACTTACCAAAGTACCCAAGAACCAGAGTAACAAAGATCCAAGAAGCAAGGAATAAAAGTATCAATCTGGTTCTTTAGAACTTTTGCTCTTTGGTTCTTTGGTACTTTTGCTCTTTGGTTCTTTGGAACTTTGATACTCTGGTACTTTGACTCTTTTTGTAGTTTTGTACTCGGATTCTTTGGTAATAACCCAACAAACACAGATTGGCTGGTCCGGAAACGGGACATAAGCGATTTGCCGAACTGCCGGCCTCGGCCCGAAAGCGCTTGCCGGCTCGGCGTGTAGGTAGGGCATGTCCGCCAGGCCGAAAGGCGGCTAAAAGGTGGCTAGCCAACTATTCACTATTCAGCCGCGGCAAAGCCTATGAATAACCGTAAACGGGCCGATGATGGATAGCTGGCTGCCGGCTCGGTTTGTGCACGGCAGGCCAGCGGTGGCTCGCAAGGGGCAATACTCCATTAATCGGCCGGACGAAAGCGCAGGCGCCTCAAAATAATTTTGTTTTTGATTAGTTTATTATAAATCGTCAGTTGATATAAATTAGGTATCGTTCAATCACCATTTAACTTCATAGAAAGTTTGCCTTAAAAAAATCAACCACTCTAAAATTTAAGATTGGTTTATTTTTCAAGACAAAATCTCCGTCAAGTTAAAATTGCATACAATACATTTATGTAGACTATTTATGTTTATACCAATCCGGAACAAAATATTTATATTGATACTTCATGGTTGCTGTGAAATATGTGTAAAGTAAAAATTGAAATTATAAACTTATTATAATTATTCAAGTGAATTAATTTTGGCAACCCGTGGTAATTTGACAATTCTTGATTAAATAAAAAAGAACTTTGAGAACGCATTAACGAAGTTTAGGAAAAAGCTTCTGCAAAACATCCTACCATGTTATTGAAGAAGTATTGAGAAAAATATATTTTACATTTTTTCTACATCAAAATCTGAAATTTTGTGCAAGTAACTTGGTTATTGAAACAATAATTCATAATGACTACTAGTTCGTAGAAGTATGAAAGAGAAAGCACTTTTCAGCAGACGGTTTATTAGTCACACGTCACACTACATAAAAATGACATATAGTTACCTATTTTCAGAAGAAAAACTCATTTTTTTAAAAACCAACAGATTTTTGAAATGTGTCAATATCCATTGAACAATGTAACAATATTATAAGTAACGGAAAATTATGACTAGAATGCACAGGTAGACTTAAAAACAATACTAATTATTAATGTAAACAACAAACTAAGTATTAGGTATAGAAAAATCGGACGGGAAAAAATAAATTGATGTACATTATGATTATACCTATATTCTAGCTCTCATTATTCACATGAAAATATATGTATGGAAAAAAATATAAACTTTGTGTTCAGATCATGTCTAGAATCGAGACTTGAATGTGTCTTTGGGTAAACTCAGTTCAAACACAAACGTAATTTTAGAAAAAAAAATTAGTTTCTAAAACTAAGTTATAAAAAATGGCACAGTTGAACCAAAAACCCTAACAAAAAACCATTTTTCTGACCAATTGCCTTTAGAATCTATTTCGGAATCTGTCCCGTTCGATGATGCCTCGGCCTGGTTTCCTTAGCTCCTGAGAACAATAACACTTTAATGAAAAATACTTCAATACATTCACTGGATTTTGCTAAAATCTGTGACCATAGTTAGTATAGTGACAACAGAAGTTACAAATTTTAGATTAGGAACGGACAATTTGAGAATTTGATTGGGAATTATTGATAATAATATCTTGTTCGAATAGAAATACACAATAACCCCTTTATAAAAGTAGATCCCTTTATAGAAGTAAAATCGATTGACAGATTCCAAGAAAGCTATAGAGTTTGTATGAATGCGTACTCACAGATTATTTTGAAGTGTTATTCATTCGTCTGCGAACCTGCCGGTGGCAAAGCATCCTTGAAATCAGGAAGTCTTCAATAGAAATGTGACTGAAGCAGGTTTAGTACAAAAATTATAATCACTATCACGGCACATAACACACGAATTACAAAAATACTGGTAAAAGTGTCTAACAGATCAAAAAGATTCCCAAAGAAAACCAAAACACAACACACAACAATGGACGCCGCAATGACACTCATGGAAATGAACATGTTTGTTAATTTCACGGTGGCGTGAAAAATGTAAAATGAAGCTGCGCGAAATTCAAATGCGCATTATAAAGGAGACCGCTATCTAACCGTTCGTGGTCCGTGAGATGGTTTACGTAGCCGGCAAATCATCTTGCGGGCCTGTGCCACCCCGAAATACGGCATCCCGGTAGCGAGTTTCCGAGAAGTAGCCACTTTCGGCCCGAAAACCAAAAACCGTTCTCGGTTTGCCATCAAGGTGCCGGCGGAAATCCGTTCTCTGTACAATTATGGAACGGTATTCCCAATCTGGGCCGACGGAGGTCCAGATCATGGCTACATCAGCCACCAGAGAACCGCGCGTGCCGAATGGCGGCCGCTTGTTTGCCGATCGCGTTTGGTTTGCTGGGAAGCTACTTACCAAAGTACCCAAGAACCAGAGTGACAAAGATCCAAGAAGCAAGGAATAAAAGTATCAATCGAGTACCAAATTGCCAAAGATCCAGAGTACCAAAGAAGCAAAGTAACAAAGAACCCAGGAACCAAAGTACCAGAGTACCACAGAACCAAAGTACCAAAGTATCGAATAATCAAAGAATTATAGTAAATCAAAGAACCAAAGTTGCAACGATGTAAGAAGCAAGAAACCAGAGTACCAAAAAACCATTCAAGTATCAAAGTACCAAATCACCAAAGAACCAAAGTACAAAATATCAAAGAACCAAAGTAGGACCAGAAAACCAAAAAGCAAAGTACCAAAGTACCACAGAATCAAAGTACCGAATAACCAAAGATCCAAAGTACCCAAGAATCAAAGTAGCAAAGAACCAATCAAGTATCAATGTACCAAATTACCAGAGAACCAAAGTACAAAATACCAAATAACCAAGGAAGCAAAGAATCAAAGAGCCAGAGTACCACATCAGAACCAAAGTACCAAAGTATCGAATAATCAAAGAATTAGAGTAAATCAAAGAACCAAAGTTGCAACGATGCAAGAAGCAAGAAACCAGAGTACCAAAAAACCATTCAAGTATCAAAGTACCAAATCATCAAAGAACCAAAGTACAAAATATCAAAGAACCAAAGTAGGACCAGAGAACCAAAAAGCAAAGTACCAAAGTACCACAGAATCAAAGTACCGAATAACCAAAGATCCAAAGTACCCAAGAATCAAAGTAGGTAGCAAAGAACCAATCAAGTATCAATGTACCAAATTACCAGAGATACAAAGTACAAAATACCAAATAACCAAGGAAGCAAAGAACCAAAGAGCCAGAGTACCATAGTATCAAAAAATCAAAGTACCACATAACTACGGTATCAAAGAATCAAAGTACAAAGTACCAAAGAATCAAGGTACCAAACAATCAAATCACCGAATAACCAAATGACCAAAGAACAAAAGTATCAAGGAATCAAAGTAACAAAATAACCAAAGAACCAAAGTACCAAAGAACCAATGTACCAAAGTACCAAGGAACCAAAAAATAACTTCAAAAAAATTCGTATCACCTTTGAAAAATAAACGATTTTTTGTGAACTGCCATAGAATTTGTAGTCGAGAAAACAATAAACAACTTATGTTTATTTCTGAATGGCAATACCTGTATATTACTAGACACTTGAAAAGATATTTTTTTCCTGATCATAAATATACCCGGGTTCATATCGCTATCTTGAAAAACTGACGAGTAAATCCACAAAAACTGTCCCGTTCCCATGCTATAGCATGGAGACTCAACAGATGACGTCACGCGTCAATAAGAAAAGTTATAGGGCAACCTGTTGTATAGTAACCTTGATTGTTAGTTCGGCAATCACCATGACAACGCCATGTCAATCAATATGACCAATCAGAGATTGTGAGAATGAAGCCTTCTCTCTCCCTCATTAGAAACACGCATAATGCTATCTTTTTTACGGACAAACATACCTTCCCTTTTATAAACGTATAGATATAGTCCAAACCAAACAACTTTCGATTCACGTCATAATTGCCACCAAGCGAGTTTCAATGTGATTTGCAGATGACCAAATCTGGCCACCAGTAAACTTCATAACAACCAGCCTGGTGGCAACGATGACGTAGATCGAAAGTTGTTTGGTTTGGACTATAGATAGATAGGTGGTCATGCATGAAGCCATGACAACATCAGAAATTAGTTGATTAATTAACTAATTATTCAGCTAATATATTAGCAAGAAGGTATCCAAAAGTTTTCTTTTTAATTCAAAGTATTGTGGCACTGACACTTGACTTGAAAAAATGGATGCTTGATAACACCACCAGATAAATTAACAATAAGAAGGCTCACTCTATTGTATAGCAGCATCAAGAGAAAGCATTCGGAAGCACGTCGTTTTCGTAGCACAAAATATACGTGCCCGATATTTGAAAATCGTGAGTTGACAGCGCTTCTCATAATAAACTGATAACGTCGGTCGTTGAACAGACTGGCATTCTCGGACCAAATGGACGGGGCATGGTGTTGGGAACTTTGGCACTCCTCGGATCGGTTTCGCGCGCTTTGCAGAGTGATCCTTCTTATTAATATCTGTTCGGTGATTATACGTAGTAGCCTTGACTGGTTATCAATATTTTGTTTCATTCGTGATATTGTCATTCCACATAATTTTATAAACTGAGTAAATAATGATAAAACTTTGTATTCGCGGGTGATTTCTATGAAAAAACTATTAATCAAGAAGGTATGATGTATGGTATTTTTTGAAAGAGAATAAACTGGAAATATAATATACAGGGTATTTCATTTGAAAAAATTGTGAACAGGTCGTGTTTGCAAAACTTGACCACCCTGTATAATAACAAATAATTTGTTTTCAAATGTATGTGATTATTCTGTTCAAGGATAAATAATGTCTAATGAGTCAGTTGGTTTTTCGATACTTTTTTCCATTTCGCTTGAAAAATAGTTGTTGAAAAAACTATATTTTTCAACTTTGATTGCCTTCTAATTCTTTATCATAAGTCTTGGGCAGAACAAACCTTATATCAAAATGAGCGTACGAGATAGGAGAAATAATCAGAGCTCTTGTAAACAGGGTGGTCCATTTTAAAAAATACAAGTTTAGTTGGCCACACATTTTTTGGGACACCCTGTACTATGGCAATATTTTTAAAACATAGCCTTTTTGACTAACTATAATATACAAAAAAAAATCTTCACCATTTTTCGACAATCGTCCACCCCATCTTGGTTGCACCACCCTGTATGTATAGTTGATTAAGACGCGGCGTACGGGAAACAAGTTCGGAAACATTTTTAGAGAATATTTTTGTTTAAGAATGATATTATAAAAACAAAAATAAAGGTCATGTGAAGATAATATTATAACGTAAGAACATATCTGTTGAAAATTGAATTGCCCTCATCGACCTCAATGATATTTCCCCACGAGAACCAATAATGTCCAAGTGTTACGTGACTCTGCCTTATGCGACAAAAACCTCATATGTCGAAATCTATCCGCAAGAAAACAGGACTAAGGGTTTTTCAACTTGAAGCACGCAGTGACTTATAAACGTTAAAACAATTTCCCAACCCGCTTTTTTTTATGAGAGACTATTTATTTCAATTGAATGTGAGTGTGAGATGCGGTACAAAACACAGCAATCTCCTCAAAGACCTATAAGATTCTGAAAATCCTTTAGTTCCAAATAAATCCTGATAAAACAATGAGCCACTTGGAAAGGTCATCAGTCAGGATTCAGTTTGAGGCTCCAAGGCTTAAGTGCACTTTCCGCAAAGTAATTTACCATTGAGCGTTGAGGCTGATAGTTTAGAAGTAATCAAGTAATTAGCCTATTTTCGATATGGTTTGGTAAAGAGGGGGACAAACAATCAAACAAATTGAAGAACAAGGTTGTCGACATTTAATTATATCAAAGAGTGGGAAGAATTTTCTTGTTCCGTCTAAAATACAAACACATTTAATGAATAATTTCTGCAGGAGAAACAGAAGTGGATGAACTATTGTGCCAAGACAACAGACAATAATTTATCGAGGCAGATCAAAACGAAATGTGATAGGATAAACTTATGAGTTGTTCTCTAATTGAAGGCCCGATATATTTTGCCAAATTTTGACTCTTTCTTAAATTGTTTCTCAAAATATCAATATATATTTTGTTTTTAAAACCCATCATTATTTTCACACCAAAGGAACTGATTTCTTAATTGACCTCATCACATCGGACATAAAACAAAATCAAAACTTCCACACTTTAATCAAATACTCACAATGAGATGTTGATGACAAAATTACCCTAAATTATGTAGTTAGAGGCTGTAAATCTGTCGTCGTGTTTCCGAGTCTATTTAGAGTTAATACAGCCTTGGGAGGCGTCTTTGTTAATATTTTAATTTTCGTGGTTTTGTTTTGGTGAAGGGTGTCAACGATGTTGTAATTGTAATTTTAGCTTGTGTTGAGGTATGAAACTAGCATTATCAACTTGAAAAATGTACTTGTGTACAGGGTGTCTCACGGTCTATGGTACCTTAGACGTTTACGGAAAACTAGACATAGGATCGATCTGAAAATTTGGCTCAGCACATAATCGAGTATGATCTATAAATAAAAAATATTTTCAGTTCTGCAGTGTTGCCGCTTCTACCCAAAAGTCGTGGCAACTTTCTTATTTTAAATGGACTACCCTGTATATTATTATTTTTTTGGATTCCTTGACTGATTCTCATCACTTTTGCTTGATATACTCCTTTACCTATCGGCAGCGGTTTTCGAGATATAAATTAATTTATAATATTTTTGTCGTTGAAATTGCTATGCCGACTAGAGGAAGGTAGGTTTATATGGTTCCAATGGAGAAACCGATCTGTAAATATACAGGGTTCTTCAAATTTATTAATCTTTTTCCTATACACAAAAATGATAAAAAAGCTATTTTTTCAAATCGAACCCCCTTGTATATTACTTGAAAAATAAAAAGACCAATAAATTTCCTTTCAAATGGTATCCCATGTTCCTATACCTAAACCTTCAGGTTCTACAAGAAAAATGCATTTGTCTAAAAAATAAATTATATTGGTATTATTGATATGAAACATAATGTAGTTGCAGTTTGCTCCCAAAAATAAATTGTTATTGCTGTGTGACCTGGCAACTATAGGTTGCCCTAGAAACTACATCATGTTTCATATCATGTATACCAATATAATTTATTTTTTAGTAAAATGCATTTTTCTTGTAGATCCTGAAGGTTTAGGTATAGGAACATGGGATACCATTTGAAAGGAAATTTATTGGCCTTTTCATTTTTCAAGTCATATACAGGGGGTTCCATTTGAAAAAATAGCTTTTTTATCATTTTTGTGTATAGGAAAAAGATTAATAAATTTGAAGCACCCTGTATATGCACAGATCAGTTTCTCCATTGGAACCATATAAACCTACCTTCCTCTAGTCGGTATAGCAATTTCAACTCTCCACCGTTTTCAAGTACGAAATTATTGAACTCAATCCACTGATGTGTTTTACGACAAAAATATTATAAATTAATTTATATCTCGAAAACCGCTGCCGATAGGTATAGGAGTATATCAAGCAAAAGTGATCAGAATCAGTCAAGGAATCCAAAAAAATAATAATATACAGGGTGGTCTATTTAAAATAAGAAAGTCGTTTCGACTTTTGGAAAGAAGCGGCAACACTGCAAAACTGAAAATATTTTTAAAATATAGATCATACTCGATTATGGGCTCAGCCAAATTTTCAGGTCGATCCTATGTCTAGTTTTCCGTAAATGTCTAACGTACCATAGACCGTGAGACACCCTGTATATTGTCATATTGATTTATAGCGTTGATAATATTTTTCATCTATAAAAGAGTCATCATCGATTTTCTGTAGGACGGATATAAAATCCAATAAAAGTAGTAAGTTATTTATTGACCGGTAACTAGAGAAATTGAATTTTAGTAGTTAAAGTCAATGATTTTAGGACAAACTCTCTAAAGGAAAAGTTCACGAAATCACATTTGTGGATCAAAAGCAAAGTTGATGTTCTGACTGAAGTCGAGTACTTGTATCCTACTTCAAAAATGGAAAAGAAAAAGAAGTATTAGCACTAAGGATTCCAGAATTCATCATGTATACACTGAATAATCTAGATTTTATGAAAAAGACTTGATACAGAGTCCTTCAGAATGTTGGCAACATATGGGAAAAAAAATATTATTGAGGTATCGGAAAAAAAATCACCCAATCGATTCTGCACGTCTGACAACAAGTACATTAAGACATCTGTCATGTGATCACTTCCATGGCGGCAAATTTGAAAAATTCGTCATGAAAATGGAAAAAGTGTTTTTAGGTGTCAAGAGTTGAAAACATCTTTCAATAGAGTAGGAATTTCCATATTTTGTACCATAACGCTGTGGTTGAATATTTTATTGATTTTGATGCTGAAATATGCGTCACCGATAATAAAAAACTTTTTTTAATACATTAAATTCAAATTTTCAATGTATGTCAAATAATTTCAATTTTTGAACTCAGGTCTAAAATATCATTGTAAACATTTTTCCCAAATAACATTTATTGACATCTCGTCACCTAACCCAACTTTTCCATTTCCATGTCGAATTTTCCAAATTTGCCGCCGACAGATGTCAAAATGTATTTCTAGGTTGTCAGACATGCAGAATCGATTGACTGATTTTTGTTTTCGATGCCTGCATAATAAAAGAAAATTCCATACTATGTGGCCAATATACTGGCGGACACTGTACAGGGTGTCCCAACGATAGAGTAAAGTAGGTTTTATCATATAGGATATGAAAAATATCAATATCAATATGCGTCACAGGTTAGGGGTGTAAATAGCGCACATTCTGAAAATATTTGGAAACATACAGGGTGCGTCACAAAAGTATGGCTCGAAAAAGTATGATTTTTTTAAATGGAACCCCCTGTATATCAATTGATATTTGAATTCTTTCTTCAATTTGGAACAAAAACTGTGAAACAACTAATGTTCCTAAATTCAACCGTTATCGAGATATCGCGTTTTAAAAATGGCATTTTTGAAACTTTGACATGCTATAAAACTCAAACTATTCAAGTTAGAGAAAAATGGATTGCACATTCCTGTCTTAACTTTTCAAGAACTATTCAAGGAGATTAAATTTATTCTTGTGAAAAAATGTCAAAATGTGCTGAAAATAGTTGACTGTTGCCGTTACCTTCTATCCAAATGACAGAAGAATTTAGGAACATTAGTTGTATCACAATTTTTGTTCCAAATTGAAGAAAGAATTGAAATATCAATTAATATACAGGGTGTTTCAGAATAACATGCTAATAATAAAGGGGGTGATTCTTGGGATCATTTTAAGAAAAAAAATTCATATGAACGTATGTCCTAAACGCCTTAACTTTTTTCCCAAAAAATATGCAAACCAAAACCCGCATGGACGGCACTGGTCAGAATAATTAAATTGTTGGTGCATCAAAGAATGAGTATTAATGCCTAAAATACATGACTCAAATTTCATAAAGATATCTACAGTAATGACAAAGTTATTGTAAAAAAAGTATCTATTTTTTAAAACTTTGACACCCTGTATCTCAAAAATTAAGGCGTTCAGGACATACGTTCATATGAATTTTTTTTCTTAAAATGAGCCCAAGAATCACCCCCTTTATTATTAGCATGTTATTCTGAAACACCCTGTATAGGGGGTTCCATCCCTAACCTGTGACGCATATTAATATTGATATTTTTCATATCCTAATATGATAAAACCTACTTTACTCTATCGTTGGGACACCATGTATAATTTAAACATTTTCAGGCTACATCTTCTGCGTCGAGGTAACTTTTTTTCCCAAAATTTTTATGTTATTCTACAAGGTTGGTCAACAGAACGAGACCCCATTTATTTCTTAAAGGATTCATGCGTTTTTCACGAACACATTTTGGTTTTTCTTTGTTCTCTACGTGTTTAGGTAGGAGGTATTGGTTTAGGTCATACTCAAATTCTTCTCTTCAGAAATTTCTATTTAGGTGCGAAAATGTTGTGTATGGTATGTTATATTATAAAAATTATTCAGAATTATACGAAAATATAATGAAATAATAAATGTTTTTTTTTCAAAAGATTTAACTTTGAAAATCAAAAAAAAAATACAAATACTCCCAGAGATATCCGGGAGAAATCTAAATTTTGTTAAACGATTTTCGTGTTTTCCTAGGTTTATGAAAAGAAATATTAGAAAACAGATGTTACATCTAGTCACTTTTTTCCTTTTATAAAATGGCGAATGATTCGACGTCTTAAATTAATTATTAATCAATTAATTAATTCAGCTTCTTCGACAAAATAATTTTCAAGAAAACCTGACAAAATAACTAAAAAGTGCTTTACTTATGATCAAAATTCTTCGGCACACCCTGTATACTCAAAATATTGCCGAGTATCCAATAAGTCATCAGAAAGACAGCTAAACAATAGACCTATGTCATAACATTGTCAGTTGTAAACTTAGAATTAGCAGAACAGCCATTCGAAGCCCTATATGTCATAATTTTGAAAAAAAGACGATATTTCAAAAACGAAAGAAGATATCAACAAAAATCCAAAAATATCCTGAGGTATGGACTTAACAAGCACTTGGGCATATCGAAAAAAAGCTCCAGAGAATCTATGTGGAAGTGGGGGGACAGGGGGACAGAAAAAAAAAGAAAATTTACAGTACTTTTTCTACCACCCTGTATAAAAGAAGTTTTTTAGAAAATAAATTTTTTGAACCATCCGCATAAACCACAAAGAAATGCTCTGCATCGTGGTGCAAACCGCATATTTTTTCATCGATTCGTTAAAAAAAATTCAGTGTCCAATTATTTACTATTCCCATGGTAATAAATGTCGCTTGTTAAGAGAAGGAAACGTTATTGCCAAGGAAGTGAATTTCTCCAGTTGATTTGAGTCTCATCAGGCAAATGGTCTCAATTTAACTTACTCAACCACCATCGAAGAGCGCTCTAGAAAAGCCATATTATGCTCTTTATGAGCATGTATAAAAGAGTTATAGGGACGACATGGGGACTGAGTCCCAGAATAGTATACTGGATCTATTTTATGGTTATCAGACCTCTGATCACCTACGGAGCCATAGTATGGTGACCTGCAACTGAGAAAGCATACATCCAGCCGCAACTGGATAAGTTCCAAGGGATGGGATGCATCAGTATAACAGGCGCAGTACGGACCACACCAACGAGAGCGTTGGAGGTAATCCTGGACTTACCCCCATAGCACCTGTTAGTAGAGAGTGTTGCACTCAGGACAGCATACCGTCTGTACTGTCTGGAACATCTGAAGCTGAGGAGTAAGGGGCACTCGGCCATCATGCGTGAACCCTAGATAAAGAATGGAATGCACATGACTCCAATCTTCTTTGCTGGTTGCTCGCAAGAGCTGATTATTCCCAGACCGGAGGATTGGACGGATAACAACAGACCAGCTCAAATACGAGAAGTGTCATGATGATTTACTGATGGCTTCAAGCATCAGAGAGGCACAAGAGCAGGATTCTGCAAGAGCGGGAGAGACAACAAAATGACCTTTTCTCTCTCTCTGATCCTACAGGCCAAAATCTTTGCAATAACAAATCACAGAACATTTGTCTAGATAGCACTTCAGCATTGAAGGCTGTTGTGAGAAAGGCAGTGGACTCCAGAGCAGTCCTAGAATGCAAAAAGCAAAGAGGTTCTGCAGGTGTTGCCTTGACCACGTGGATACCGTAGCTCACATCCTAATGGAATGTCCGGCTCTTCGTACTACTAGGATGGAATACTTCGGAGCTGAACTCACAACACTCCAGGAACTGAAAGGGATCTATTTGATGGATCTGTTGAGCTTCGCGAAAGCGTCGTGCCTTCAATAATCTCACTTTTATCACTTGTCAGTTGCAACGGGCCCTGGAGGCCTAAGCAGGTTTTGGTGTGAGCCACCCACTCAAACATCTACATCTACATCTACAAGGACAACCGTTTTGAAGGTTGAGGCGTAAAAATATTTTGCCTCTACTGTGAAGCTGAGGAGTAAGGGGCACCCGGCTATCATGCGTGAAACCTAGATAAAAAATGGAATGCACATGACTCCAATCTTCTTTGCTGGTTGCTCGCCCGAGCTGATTATTCCTAGACCGGAGAGTTAGACGGATAACAACAGACCAGCTCAAATACGAGAAGTGTCATGATGTTTTACTGATGGCTTCAAGCATCAGAGAGGCAGAAGAGCAGGATTCTGCAAGAGCGGGAGAGACAACAAAATGACCTTTTCTCTCTCTCTGATCCTACAGGCCAAAATCTTCGCAATAACAAATCACAGAACATTTGTCTAGATAGCACTTCAGCATTGAAGGCTGTTGTGAGAAAGGCAGTGGACTCCAGAGTGGTCCTAGAATGCAAAAAGCAAAGAGGTTCTGCAGATGTTGCCTTGACCACGTGGAGACCGTAGCCCACATCCTAATGGAATATCCGGCTCTTCGTAGCACTAGGATGGAATACTTCGGAGCTGAACTCACAACACTCCAGGAACTGAAAGGGATGTATTTGAGGGATTTGCTGAGCTTCGCAAAAGCGTCGTGCCTTCAATAATCTTACTTCTATCAATTGTGGGTTGCAACGGGCCCAGGAGGCCCAAGCAGGTTTTGGCGTGAGCCACCTACTTCAACATCTACATCTACATCTACAAGGACAACCAACTTGAAGGTTGAAGCGTAAAAATATTTTGCCTCTACTGTGACGTCACGCGCGTTTCTGGTGGGCGAGGCCAGGAACAATTTTCAATAAGCATCAGTGCTCTCTATCAAACAAATAATATTCTCCGTCTCTTATCTCAAATTCAAAAATTGTGATTATACTCCAATTACCAAGTTTTCTCCGTTTTTAAACTTTAATCACACTTTTCATTGACGCTTCCGGAAAAAAAGTTATTCTCCAGTAAGTAGCTTTGAGAGCGGTTTAATTACAGAGAGAGGTTTCAATTTGCTGCTCCTTCATCCGAAAGCTATATCTTTTGTGCTCATTAAGGAAGGATTATGGATTATATGATCAAGACTAAAGTTTTTTCTCAAACAGAATAATGATTGAACAATGCTTTTAATAGGCTAGCAAGCCATTTGAACATAGAACTGGTGAACAAGGCTTAACCTTATTTCTTCCTCTTTATCAAACTAAAAGGGATCAGTCACATCACACATACACTTCATATTCACTACACTAAATCAAGGATCCTCAGTGCGATATGATGATGATAGTAACAGTAGCAAGCAGCTATAAAATTCTAGTTCAAGTCTAGTTGTTCTCTTCAACAGAATTATTTTTCTTCTTTAACAGGATTATTTTTAACCACATTGTTTTGAATGCTCGGAACTTTTCTCATTATTGTCCGTCCACTTTAGTTTCCATAAAGGCTAACCCACAATCCACAAGATAAAATAAATTGTCTTCCTGTGTGAAGCATTGTAGCTACACCTGTTCCAAGGAGATGTTTAATGAGACTGTCAACTGTCAGACCATTTATTTGAACTCCGGTCTTAATACATATACTGATAATGTTTTTACCATGAATAATAGGTTTATACGTTTCACACAGAACTCTTTTAAAGGTGAATAATTATTGTATGTTATGGCAAATGTTTTTTGTTGCATGTGTAAGGTTATAGTCTCCGTATAAAACATGAACATGAATTCGTAAAATAAACCTATGCTACTATTGTTAAGTATATTTCTGGGTAGAATTCGTTTATAAAATTTCAAGTCATTCGAGAATGTATACAATTTGTCCATGTGAGAAAAACTGCAATTCAGTTGAATCAGACTGTCAGAAAGTGCGGCTCGTGAAGTGAAGGTATGAATGTGCGCTACCAAAAGAAAACTACTTACTTCCCTACTTCTGGCAACACTGCTTATCTTGAATGAATAAACGCAGACTGCAGCCTAACAATGACAATAGTGACTGGCTCAGCAATTGGAAAATGACAAATGTACTTGGTCTCTTAATAGTGACTGGCTCAGCAGGCGACAATTGTATTGGAAAATGACAAATGTACTTGGTTTCTTAGTCTTGAACTAAAATATCTGTACAATCAGCACAATTATTGTACTAGGTTTGACACAGGATAAAAAAGAAAAAACGCTGTGTATTCAGATAAAGCACGGTGGCGCCCTCACATTCCAAATTCATTTGACTGGAGCGCCGAACGAATACACACATGGGCTGGGACAGACTAACTGTGATAGCAGTGACTATGCAACGTAGTAGAAGATACTTGAGCCGCTGGGAGTTGTGATGATAAATAACGATATTTTTTCATTTCTGTGGGACTCTGGGAATATGAAAATAGTGAAAATGCACCGTTATCAAAAACATGTCTCTAAATTGATCAGACTAATTTCACTTTAAAGCTTCATTGCTCAATCCATTCAGCAACTAAGTGTATTTAATGTCAGTTTGACTCGACGTACAATCTTTCAGGTAGCAAGTCAAGAGGAAAGGATTTTCCGGCCTTCGATTTTGCATAGCATTGCACGACGAAACGATCAATCCATCACAGTTGCTCCGCTCGTCATCAATTTCTTCTCATCGTCCCCTTTTGTTTCACAATGCTGGAAGGTTCAAGTTCACGACACTTTTTCTCACATCCACTATATCCCTTATATTGGATTCGCACATATTTGGCTCTAAGCGTCTTATCGGTTTTTTGCAGCAATAGCGACATCGATCGAAATATTAGTCTTTGATTTTGGGAGTTTGATCGTGGAGGTATTTTCAAGCACTGGATATTATTTATAGTCAAAGTATTTGCTTTTATGAGTCAAACTCTCATTGGAACTTCTTATCTTTAGATAATTATCCTTGGGCGGATCTTTTTAGAGTTTTCTCCAACGGGGACTCACAATTACATTTTGTCTGCCAAAGATAAGGTCCCAGTTTATATTATAATACTGGTTGAAAACCCGCAGCTCCTCTTGCCTGTCTTTAAGTTAATATAAAATAACAAACCTCCGGCTCAATAGGTTTGACAACGCAAATATTTCAATAAATGAAAGAAAAAGGGGAAAGATGAGAAATGTAATTTTTTTGAATAAAAAAATCTTATTTTCTAGAAAAGGATTGTGAATGCGACTAGGTTTTGAAGTTTCGACTTTCTGTTCCATTACCTTTTAATGGAAGTTGGCATAAAAAATTGAAAACACAAATTTAAGCTGCTTGACCTCTGACATCATGATGGAAGTCATCAACCAAGATCCTGGTTTTGTGAAGAACTCCATACCCAATATCCTGAGCAAGTAAATGACTTGTAGAGAATATGCAATAGAAGGGCCACGTCGATCACCTGATGTGACTCCGATAGACTTTTTTTTCAAACATCAATGGCATTATTACATTCTAATCATTACTTAAGTTGCTTATATTTGCAAAAATGTGCAGATTATTTTCTTTTGCCTATATACTTAAAAAATTGGTTACAGACGCCTGGTCTCAAAATCTAGAAAAAAAAACAATGGACTAGCATTAACAAATACCTGAAGATCATATTATAAAACTGCAATAAGACTAGTTTTATTTTGAGGTTAGGACTAGACTTAAATGATTTAAGGAACTCTTAAAACCTCAAGGTTTCATAACATACTTAGATGATGATAAATCAATTATAAATAATTCAACATTTTAAATCTATTGGGATTTGAAAGATACTCTCAAGAGAGGTTATAAATCCGATATCTACTTGAGAGCAATTTGATTTAAGTTCATAAAACAATCTACTCTTCACTATATCTTAACAAATCTGCCATAAATATTGATTAAGACAACTTAGATTTGCAATTGTTTTTCAAGTATGTATATGAATTGATGAATTCCAAAAAAAAACTCTACTTCATGTGCGGTATAAATTATTTGTTCATCTTCTGATGAAACTTCATCACTACTCTACTAAGAACTCATCAAAAACTCTGATAAAATCCCCTATATCGTGACAATGTAAACAACCGTCTTGCTGTACGGCTCAAGAAAAATTGCACTGAACAGCAGAATCAGAAGTTCAGTCGAACATAAAATTATTCTCGCACCCTCACAGAGCGCCACGAGTCAAACACGCATGCGGGGCGTACTCTGCCGGTGATTATTCGGTCGAGCTCGCCGCTCTGGTCGAGTTCGGACTGAGTGATCGTACTGCCAGTCAAAATCGATATAAAATTAGCATGACATTCACTACTCGATAGCAATTTTCTCTCAAATTGACTTGAATATCAACACAATTTAAATGGATTCCAAATTGAAAAATGGAGTTTTTTTTTTCAGGACAAGTAGATTTTTGCCTCCATATGCTCCAACTTTCCTTATGATTTTCATTTTCGGATTAAAATTACAATATCGCCATGGAGACTGCCATCCAGTGCACCCAACTATATAGACTCCTTTGAAATTGTGTTTGTTCTGTGATCACCATATCAAAAGAAAAAAACTCTCTTTTCAGTGAGCTCAAATAGAAGCGGTCCTTGATATAATATCATTTACATAATACGTGGATTATACTCGAGCCCTTTTTGTTTTCTGCTGAAGGTCCATTATACTATGACAGACGATTACTTTCAAGTTTGTTAGCAAGAAAAAAGATGTGTTTAATGATTACCAGATTGGAAAAATGTTTTGGATCATCGGTGATTTAATCCAGGAACAGTGCGCGTGGGTCCAACCCCTAAAACCAACTCCAGTCTTCCAATAAAAATCCAGCGGAAACTGAGCAACTGATGGGTTTGGCAGAAGTTTGGGTTTATAATTTCTTCATAGGTGATAATTAATCCATCCTGAAAACTCCAAACTTTTTCACCGTCAAATTGAAGAACGGAAGAGGAGCTTCCAAAGTTACCAACAATACAACTTCACTTCTCTCTCACGTGAAACATTCAACGTTTTATGATAGTAATCAGTAAACATGAATAGTACCTCTTTCAACACCTTTATTCAGTACAAAGATAAGACAATACGTCCTAATGCTAAGTTTAAGTCTAATATACTAGGTGAAAACTTGTTCCCTCAGACATGAAGGCGCATGCGCCCCCGCCAAAAGTGGAGAACAATCCTTCGTAGCAGAGACCAGCGGGCTGATGTTGGCCCCAACAACCCCAACATGTCACTTTAACAGGGTGGGTCATGTTGGGGTTGTTGGATATGGGGAATGTGATTTAAAGCAAAGTAGCTGGCAAAAGTGTGTCAGAAGTTTTCATTTATATGTCAAAGTTGCGTGACGAGGAAAAGTGGATAAATGTATAGTAGATAAGAAATATTATTCAAATTTTTTCTAACGTCCAACGGAATCATCAAATATTCCGGGATAGCGGTTTTCTCTCCTAATCGTTCAGTAAGTTTTTCTAAGGATATTTTCATTGTTCCCCCTAAATCAACATACGTTCTTAAATCATAACATAACATGAAATGTATTCTTGGTTTAGTACTCTAGTCCAATATTCATTAGATTAATGATAGTCAAGTTGTCAAATCCTATCGCCATATAATATCAGAGACAAATCATTCTTGAACTTCTCACCCTCATTTCCTCCAAGAATTTCCCCATTTACGTTGTCTAATAATAAACTCGCATGGCGACGGCCCCCATCTGTACATGTTTATACTTTGGATGCAGATTAGTTTGCAACTCCAAATTGATATTTGTTGTGTCAACCGCAGGAATCGAATTTTGGTTCAACTAAATTTACTCTTGGTAAAACTTGACTGCCATGGAAGATTGGCTAGGAGAACACAATCATAATTAAACAAATGTATTGATAAGTAGTAGAATAAATTTCATCAAAATCTATTTGTTGATACTTCAAGAATCTAAATACTGAAAGCAGAAATATGATAGCCCACTTCGATAGCCACTTAAAAACTACTTTAATCCATAAATCCACAAAAGCAGCCTCTCTATCTCTGTCCCCTATATTTATTACAACAGCCGTTGTTTTTGTTGCAAAACAAAACCAATTCCCATCAACCCAGAAACCCCAAAACCCCAAGCATCAAGGTTTCCCTTGAGGGAATTTTCAGATCCGTACAAAATCCGTAAAAATGTTTCTATGTCAAGTTTTACCACCGACAAAATATTTCATCTGGTCTCAGTTTCTGGTTTTAGGGGCGAAAGATTAGAGCTTTATGTTTGCGTACACTTTAGTTAGACAATTTTGTAGGCTCATTTTTATTAATGTGATTATTTTGGAATTGATGTCTGGTGAAAAAACTATTCTAACCTTTGACAGTTTACATAATTGAATAGCATAAAACCAGTTATACAATGGAAATTTGTGGTCCATCCTGATTTCTGCAAACCTTATTATTTTATGCAGTATTTTTTGCTAAATACATTTATTTCATCTGGAGAATAGCATACTGACGATCGTATATTCATGGATCATGAAAACCGGGTAATATAGTGTTTTTTTCAAAACATATATTTCGTGTTTAACTATACATTTCATTTTTCATCATCATTTCGTGGGCCACTTGAAAATGATTGCCATCCTGTGGAGGAGAAAAAGTGTAAATGACAAAGTATAATTTATTTAAAATCTGTTTGGCAAAGAAAATGTAGACAAATGACCAACAAAGTTTCTAGTAGCATAATCATTGTGGTCACTTTGATAGTTAAGGAGCTACCTGTGATTTTTTAAAGCGCGTGGAGTTTAAAAACGGTTGATATTTTCGTTTATGCAGCTTTTATAGTTTTATCAATTGTTTTTTAAAGCTTTTGGTAACGTTTTAATTTTCCTCAAATTAATGTTAGTAATGTGCACTTTCCCAATTTTGTTTTTGTTTTGTGCAGTCTGATACCTTCATCACTGTTTTTTTGTCTTTCTAGTATTTTCGTTGGATCTATTAAAATATTGTTGAAATAGATCCCTAAGATATGGAATTACCGACTGACTTCTGAATAATTCCGGAATTACTCAGATAGTTTCCATCAAAGCTGGAGCTGAATATGGTAATATCTCTTGAAAGAATAAATTTTTGGTTGTACGATGGAAAAAAATTATGGATTTACGTAAAATATTCGTCGTTGTTGAAGATTTTTGGGATGTTAATTCCAGATTTATGTAGTTTTAAAAGCGGATATGATAATTTTCTAGAAATAAGCATTTTCATCAGAGGAGGTGAAAATACCAAAACAGATACTTTCAAAATAATAATTCCTATGGACCTTAAGAATTACTTTTTTGAATGAATAATGTTTTAGTAAGTCCGGAATAAGTGGTGGTCAATGGAGATAATTATACGTGAAAATATTTCTACATCCTATAATGCTGATATGAAAATAATAATTCGAGCCAATATTTTGAGAATTAGTTTTTTAAGAGAGTAATCGTGGGAATTATAGGAAAATGAAAATGAATTCCTCTTTTCTTAATTGTTCTTTACCTAACAAGTGCGGAAAGTGGTACTTTTCCGCACGCGAGGGTGGTTAAGGGCGGAAAAGACATTTTCCACAAGAGTTAGGTACAATGTTTTTCCTACTAGTGGTTTTGTCCATCTCTTTTATAAAAAAAAAAGAAGTTTTTGACACGCGAAGATTTTCTAATAATACCTCAAAATGCCACATAAGGTAAAATAGTAACATAAATCATTTAATTAGTCCTAAACATGTTCGGAAAAATATGAAACAGAATTTTTTCATCATGATATATTTGGATTTTGTTCATCTTATTTAAAGTAACAAAAATCATTTAATCAGTCATGAATATCTTCATTTTTAACAATACAAAAATCGTGCGGAAAAGTTACAGAAAAAAATTGATAACATCCGCGAAAAACTATTATACTCTTCGATTTATCGTTTATTGGAAATTATTACCGCCACTTTCATTATTGTAATTTTTTAAATCTCTTCCAGAATAAAGCAATCAAAAATAAAACTTTTTTGCCTTCTAGATTTTTTTCGTATCTGATGATCTTGATTTCTCAAAATCATCATTTAAGAAATAAAACCATGCCTTTGGGCTTTTGCCTGATTAAACCAATAACTCAAGTTTTCATTCAAAATCTTCTCAAGAAAATGATATTTTGCCGATGATATACAAATAAAAACATCATAACAATGGACTTCCATTATTATCTAAAATTATCTAAAATCGAAAGCTGCAAAACTTGAATTTCCTAATTTTCCATTGTTTCCAGGACTTTGTTTACGCTGCTTCTGAAACACATAATGTTCTCATAAAGCTTAATTTTACACGTCCAGCCATTATGAAACACATAAATCGTTAATATAGGGTTACAAGTTGTAAAGGTTACTATGTACGTAGTATTCACGCAATTACCGGAGCATCCATTTTTCAACTTGACACAGGCCCTAATTGGATGTAATTTAAAAGAATGTGGTGCAAAAAGGTATCTGCAATAATGAAGCTAGACATGATAATGTCTAAAATAATAGGGCTTGACTTACAAGACATATCCTTAAAATATTTCCATATCCACCCAAATTACCCTGTATAGACAATCCATCAAAAGCCTTTTCAAGCTGTTCTCATAATATATTCTTGAACTCTAATCTGTCTCCGTTAGCCTGATTCACTGATTTTGTTCCGTTTGTTCAAACTTTAACTGCTCCATAACTTTGAATTGAATTTGAATATCAAAAGACGTTTTAGAATTTGCATAGAATAAACACACCCAACACTCTCTCCAGCTATTTTTTTTCTTCTAAAGTTATAATAATTGCCATGTTGGTTGATTTATGTGAGTTTTATATTGAATGTATGTAGAACGAAAGATGCAAATGGTTCAATAATTTATAATCAGATCAAGTCAGAAAATTTGAATAAAGAGAGCATAAAAACACTGCAATGTATCACAATGTTTTAGAATTTTCACATCAATATCACACTTTCCAAAACTCGGGCGCCACCATCTGGATTTTTGTTCGATCAGGTAGCCTTGGCAGTTGATATAAAGTAGTCTAGACGTTAAGTGATATTTTTGTTGCGTTTTGTCTACTGAAGTTTGGCTGTTTAATAAAGGTCAATTAAACACTAGACAACCGAAAAATAGTACGCACTCGTACTATATTTTCACATACATATTATATTTACATACAAAATGAATACTTTGTAAGAGTGGCGGAGTAACCTTTTTCAAGATATTTGCACTCGAATCAATCCATGCAATTAAAATGGCATATTTTGAAAATAAAAAAAACTTTAATTTGTTAATTCTCAAACATTTTAGGTATTTCTGCTAACAAAACCATGGGCAACAAGGCTAAAACCAATCAATCTGTTTGGTAACAAAACATTAATACATATTTGACAACAATAATATTGAAATCAGCTGGTTAATAAAGGGGTTCATTGATTTATTGACTGATCTAGAACGCGAAATATATTTTTACTTCTGGCACAAAATGTAGCAATCTGATGATTTATAGCCATTTTATACGGAAAATAATCGAAACATCAGTGCAAATGTAATTTGTTTTAATGTAATTGCCAGATAATTACAATCGAGTGGCTTATGGACATCAATAGTTGATCTGTTATCACATT
The DNA here is from genome assembly GCA_958502075.1 of Orchestes rusci. NCBI lineage: Eukaryota > Metazoa > Arthropoda > Insecta > Coleoptera > Curculionidae > Orchestes > Orchestes rusci. The sequence continues at coordinate 6,901,592 of OY293308.1, read as the reverse complement.
TTGTACATGAATATTCAGAATCTAAAATGGAGAAAATAATGTGCAAATGCGAAATATCAATTATTTATACATTCTTGCCCAAACGTAGTAGATAACCTTCAGATGAAAATGACTTCACACCTTACAAATCATATTGTAGGTATGGCAAAAGCATATAACTGGGTCAAGATGGTTATTTATCTCTTGGGAATTTTTTGAGTTTCCATTCACAGGCGTGGTGAATTTATGGTAAAAAATAAATGACCCAAACATTGAAAAAAATGAGAACGACTGCAATGGATTATTTTTTCTAATGATAAAAAAAGAGCTTTCATCACCAATCAATAATGGTCAATTTGCACATTTTTTGAAAATATGAAAAATATAAGGATAAGTAATGAGTACTGATGCCATTGATGTCAAAAAATCAACCTACGACCTCTAATAATGTGGTAATCACCGATTAAAAAGCGCCAATCAACATCCACTACATCACGGAATACATTATCTTTCTCCGTCTGACGTATTGACTGTAATAGTCCTTCTGGATGTCCTCATCCAAAGCAAGGTTCTCATTTACGTCCCTTTAATTTTCCATCGAGCAGTGATCCTCTTGGTAATAATGTTGCAGGAGTCAATACGTCTCCATCCCCTATTTTTGGATAATTTATGGCTTGTAGGGGTGAAATTTTGTAATATTTTCATTGATTCACGCGAAAAAAATATGTCAACATTTTGCCGTCTTCATTGGAGTTTGGGTTAGCTCCTTAGATTATTTTATAATTATTGGTATATTTTAGATTGGAGTTTTCTGCTTGACAAGGTCACAAGTATGTTATCAGAAACTATAAACACAACAACATAGCTGGAAAACCCGCGACTCCGCTCGCCTTGTAAGTTAATATAAAATAACAAACTTTTGATACGATACAATACATTCACCACACATATTTACTAAAAATGTGAACGCGGCTTTATGTTTTGTACGTACCAATAGAACATGCCTCAATGTCAAATGAAAAAATTACTGTCATTGTCAATATATGAAAGAAAATGGTGAATGCTGACAAATGTAATTTTTGATAAAAAATTTGAATATAAAACTTAATTTCTCAAAATCAGCTATGAGGTGACGAGTAAAACCATGTCCTTGGCCTATTCCCTGATTAAACTGATAACTCTGTGAGATGTCATTCAACTTCTTTCTACGGTTCTTGAGTTATAAGAGGACAAACATACAGATTTCGATTTTATATAGAAGATTCGAATCCTTACATGCTTACAGAAATACAAACTCCTTACTCTTCGTGAACGTGACATCTAAGTCCTAGACCATTAAGAGGATCCTCTGCCCCAAGTCTCCCCCACCCACTGATGTTCATTCTCCTCTGGAATGTAAACGCTTTTCTGATAAATGGCAAAACGAGGATTTACAATCTGTCAGAGAAAAGTTAGGTTTAATGTCATTTTGTATGAGAAATACTTATGGGAAGAATAATTTCCCTTTTCTCCAGCAAATTGAATTAAGAGACAAGACTCCTTAGACCCATTTGACTGATGATTTATTGAATTCTCTTTCTCCATAATACTATTTTCTAATGGCTGTTAAAGAATGTTTGTCCTACATTAACGCACTGTTGTTCTCTATATTCTTGCGTTTTTGAAATTTCTCTTAATTATTTATTATATTTGGCGAATTTTGCTGATCTTCCGAGATATTTTTGCTTATTGAGATCCTATAATGTCTGATTCCGAAAAGAAATCATGCTGTCATCTTCACAGGGTGACCCAGTTTTATCCGGCAATATTTGAAATTTAGATTCTACTTATTAAAATGAACAATTTTTATCCAATGAACATTTTTCCAATTCCTCGTCAGTTTCGAGTTTTACACCTTCAAAGATTTTTCAACACTTTTTTTTGATTCGCAACAGTTGATTATAATTTTGTATCAAAAAAATGTTGTAATTATTTTTAGTGCTTCTTTACAACCAATGAAAAAAATAGGAGAAATTGAAAAAGATTACAATTTTGAGTTTACAACCTTCTAAAAATGGACATAACCTCAATTGTTTGAGTGGTCTTGTCATGGTTCGAGAGGACAATTCGTCGTCTTTTAGAATAAAACAGAAAGTTAATCTCCACCAAATTTGGTTCATAAAATATTGTAATTCAACTGTTTAAAATAAATAGATGTTGCAAAATGTTTGCTGGTGTATATCTCGAAACAGACGAGGAGTTGAAAAAATGTAGAATCTAAATTTCAAATATTGCTGGATAGAGAGAGAGAGAGAGAGAGAGAGAGAGAGAGAGAGAGAGAGAGGATAATTTAGCTCCACCCCATTTTTGATCATACAGAGAAATTTGCGTCTTCTTTTTTATTTATTTAGTATAGTTTTGGGAATTTCGGAAAAAAAAAATCACTTAAAAGTGGTATTTGATAATTTGTATACTATATAACTATTGAATGCAACGGCTATCATAAGGAATTATTGTTTAATGGATGTTGGAATACATAATAATACTGTGAAGAAACATGTTTTCAGCGGACCGACCACTGTTGGTGGAGGCGTCGGATATTTGTATCACAAAATTTCATCAGCCACCACTGTGTGTAGAAGAAGGCGGAGCAGATTTCTACTATATTCCACAGTGTTCTATACATAACTGCGGTATTCGGGCAGTTTCAGCGAGAAAGGTATATGATGAGGTCCGCCATTTGATTGACCGCGAAAATCATAAAACATAAATAGGCTGCGATTGTGAACATAAATATTTGTCGTTGTGCTGTAGTGACTTTGAATAAATAAATTGAAACTGGACAAATGTTGTCTATTGCGAAAAATATTACAATACATTGAATTTGTGTTCTACTAGAGATGCAATGTCTACAGAGTGACCCAATTCTATCCAGCAATATTTGAAATTTAGATTCTACATTTTTTCAACTCTTCGTATGTTTCGAGATATACACCAGCAAACATTTCTAAACATTTATTTATTTGGAACAGTTAAATAACAATATTTTATGAACCATATTTGGTGGAGATTAACTTTCTGTTTTTTTCTGAAAGACGACGAAATGTCTTTTTGAACCATGACAAAACCACAGGTGAGGATATGTCCATTTTTAAAAGCTTGTAAACTCAAAATTGTGATTTTTTTCGATTTCTCCTATATTTTTGATTGGTTGTAGAGAAGCACTAAAAAAAATTTACAAATCTAAATTTAATATACAATTTTTTTTTGATAAAAAATTATAATCTAACTGTTGCAAATCAATAAAATAAAATAAAAAATCTTTGAAGGTGTAAAACTCGAAACTGACGAGGAATTGGAAAATGTTCATAGGATAAAAAATGTTCATTTTAATAAGTAGAATCTAAATTTTAAATATTGCCGGATAAAACTGGGTCACCCTGTGAAGATGACAGCATGATTTCTCTTTGGAATCAGACATTATAGGATCTCAATAAGCAAAAATATCTCGGAAGATCAGCAAAATTCGCCAAATATAATAAGTTAATAAGAGAAATTTCAAAAACGCAAGAATATAGAGAACAACAAGGCGTTAATGTAGAGCAAACATCCTTCAACAGTCACTAGAAAATAGTATTATGGAGAAAGAGAATTCAATAAATCATCAGTCAAATGGGTCTAAGGAGTCTTGTCTCTTAATTCAATTTGCTGGAGGAAAGGGAAATTATTCTTCCCATAAGTATTTCTCATACAAAATGACATTAAACCTAACTTTTCTCTGACAGATTGTAAATCCTCGTTTTGCCATTTATCAGAAAAGCGTTTACATTTCAGAGGAGAATCAACATCAGTGGGTGGGGGAGACTTGGGGCAGAGGATCCTCTTAATAGTCTAGGACTTAGATTTCACGTTCACGAAGAGTAAGGTGTTTGTATTTCTGTAAGCATGTAAGGATTCGAATCTTCCAAATAAAATGGAGATCTATATGTTTGTACTCTTATAACTCAAGAACCGCAGAAAGAAGTTGAATGACATTTTACAGAGTTATCAGTTTAATCAGGGAATAGGCCAAGGATAAGGTTTTACTCGTCACCTCATAGCTGATTTTGAGAAATTGAGTTTTATATCCAAATTTTGTATCAAAAATTACATTTGTCAGCATTCACCATTCTCTTTCATATATTGACAATGACAGTAATTTTTTCATTTGACATTGAGGCTTGTTCTATTGGTACGTACAAAACATAAAGCCGCGTTCACATTTTTAAATAAATATTTGCGTGTGTGGTGAATGTATTGTACCGTATCAAAAGTTTGTTATTATATATTAACTCACAAGGCGGGCGGAGTCGCGGGTTTTCCAGCTATGTTGTTGTGTTTATAGTTTCTGATAACATACTTGTGACCTTGTCAAGCAGGAAACTCCAATTTAAAATATACCAATAATTATAAAATAATCTAAGGAACAAAGTATACAAACTCCAATTAAGACGGCAAAATGTTGACATATTTTTTTCGCGTGAATCAATGAAAACATTAAAAATTTCACCCCCACAAGCCATAATTTATCCAAAAATAGGGGACGGAGACGTATTGAGTCCTGCAAAATTATAACCAAGAGGATTACTGCTCGATGGAAAATCAAAGGGACGTAAATGAGAACCTTGCTTTGGATGAGGACATCCAGAAGTACGGACCTCCTCACTAGCAGCAGTTAAACTTGCAATGCTCCTTTTTATTTATGAAAATGTAGACATGCCCTGCCATCCTCAAAACTCACTCAATAAATTTCTGAATAAAAAGTGGCATATATTTTGAATTTTCAAATGGTTTCCTGACTCAACTATGAGATATATTAACATAAAATTTTTAGAAGATAATATGCAATACTACTTTTTATTTAGAAAAATGTAGGCTAGCGTTGCCATCCTCAACACTCAATAAATTCCTAAATAGAAAGTGGCATATTTTGAATTTTCAAATATCAACTTTGGCGAGGGTATATTGACTCAACTGTAGACTTGCGTTGCCACCCTCAAAACTCCCTCAATAAATTTCTGAACAAAAATTTGAAAAAATATGAAATTTGGAGAGTTATCCTGACTCAACTGTTAGGGATATCAACTTCAAATTTTGTTGAGTTATACTACTTGCAATACTCCTTCTTGTTTAAAAAAAAAAGTAGACCCTCAAAAAATTCCTGAATAAATTTCTGAATAAAAAGTGGCATATTTTGAATTTTGAAATATCAATTTTGGAGGGGTATCCTGACTCAAGTATAGAGATATCAACCAGTGATACTTGCCATTAATAAAATTCGAAATTGCGGTGCTACCCCCAAATCACCCTCAATAATTTCCTGTTTTGTTCGATGGAATGTTTCTTTGATTTCTCACAGCTCAGTTTTTTTACAAAGAAAAATACAAAAAACACATAAAAAAAACTGATGACCTGCAAGTAGTCTTACAGATTTTTTTTTATTAATATTCAAGAAACAAACTTCAAAACTGTGTATGGTAAAAGATCAATCAGTCGAAATAAAATTATTTGAAGTGAACAATGAAGAACACAAAAGCATTTAAAACAATGTATAAAAAAATCTTAAATCTGGGAATCGACGATAAATAAAAATACGAAGAAAAGAGGAAAAACATTTTCAGTTATTAGTTGAATTTAAAATTTGTATTCATCATTTGCTTTTTTAAGCTGCATTGAAAATGCCTTGTTTTCATTTTCGTTATATTTTTTATAGTTCTGCTTGTTTTTTGGAACCGGAAATTTATTAAAAATAACTAAAATGAGGATGTTTATTGATTGAATTCCGATTCTTAAGGCTGATAATCCTTGAATGATTTCAAGACAAAACGTTAATATGGACATAGGTCCGCAAGAGCCTTATTTTCAAGATACGGGTGTTGAAATTTGAAGAAATAAATGAATTTTTTATAATTACTTTGATCCCATTCCAGATATCTTTATGACATTTGGTACACGTCTTCTATGCATCAATATGCATTTTGTGATGTACAAACAATTTTATTAGTTTCCCCAGTGGCGTCCGTAAGGGTTTTGCACTCAATTTTTTTGGAGAAAAAGACTTGACACCACTGCTTCCTTTCAAAATAAAAAATATTTTGTTTTTTTTTAATATCTGTTAAATCTTCTTCACACACATGGTCATTCAACATAAAAGCCTATTTTCTTTCGTTAAATAACCACCGCATTGGCGGAAATCAAAGAAAATCCTTGGTGTGTGATCGGTCTTCAAAAGCGGCTATTTCCACCTTTACACCGCTCCGAGATAGAAGGGTAATCGGGAATTATTGCATGGATAAAGCAATCCGACGGCTCTAAAAGTGCGATTTATAGAGTTATCGACGGTTGTTCTTCGATACCTACTACTGTGAAGAAAAAACAAAAACGTGCGTGGTGAGAGCAATAGTCATCAAGATGTAGGTCAGACCAATAAAACTCGAAAAAGTGGATATTGGATGCCTTTTCAGCTACAATTATGTGAGATGAAGAACAAATAAATATTGTATAGTAATAAGGATTAGGATCCTCACTCACTTTGCGTCCAACCAGAAAATTAATGAAATTTGCAATTTTAAAAGCGGATGTCCACAACAAATATTTGTCTCAACCAATAATTAATTATGTATCGTTTGCTGAACGTGTCACTTTGTAATAAATTTGATAATGAGGAAATTTGGGCTATACAGAACGCGTTGTGCGGTTTTAATTAAATAGAAAATGGATTGGAATAATGATTTGAATACATTTCGAATGATGAAGGTTGATAAAGTTTTATAACCAAATAGTATTGCTTATCTCATTGATTACCTATGATTGCAGGTGCGCCAGTAGAGCTATCATGTTGGCAGCATACGACCTTGACCATAAATTGGATTTTCACCTATAATCTTCCTGGAGCTCGAATTATTTCCGGATTTTTAATTCGAGCTCGCGGGAGATTCGGCAAGAAAACTTTATGCCAAAACTGATCATTGGAAAAAACATAACCCAGGACTCACCTCGCATTTAGTGGAAGAAACCAACGGCTCCTTACTCTACTCGCCATTGAGGGAGAAAGAAGGGAATCAGGATTTTATAAAACATTTGGAAGTTATAACCAATCTTGTCCATAATTGATAACATTGCAACTTTGTATTGGAAGTTGAAAATAAATCATTTATCAAAAATATTTGTCAGTGTTTTTAACAGCTGTCAAGCACTTGCGGCTGGATGTAGCTCCCATGCACCAACCACAGTGTTGCCGTTTGCCTTATCTCTGTCTGTGAAAGTTGGGTTGGGTTGGGATTGTTAGGGAGAGTGGGGACGGCAACACTGTAATCATATGGGAGCTACATCCAGATGCAAATCCAGGGTGATTTCCACTTATTAATCTTTCAGTCACGTGATTATGAGCAGGGTGATTTCCGATAAAATTAGGTCGTTGCCATAGCAACATAATAAAATGCAAGCCTATGATTGGTTAGAATTGACTGGTAGGAAATTTTCACTTATAATCTCCCTGGAGCTCGAATTATTTCCGGAAATTTTGTCGAGTTGCGAATTTTCTTGAAAAATTCGCAACGAGAACAAATTTCCGGATTTTTAATTCGAGCTCGCGGGAGATTCGGCAAGAAAATTTCATGCCAAAACTGATCATTGGAAAAAACATAACACAGGACTCACCTCGCATTTAGTGGAAGAAACCAACGGCTCCTTACTCTACTCGCCATTGAGGAAGAAAGAATGGAATCAGGATTTTATAAAACATTTGGAAGTTATCACCAATGTTGTCTATAATTGATAACATTGCAACTTTGTATTGGAAGTTGAAAATAAATCATTTATCAAAAATATTTGTCAGTGTTTTTAACAGCTGTCAAGCACTCGCGGCTGGATGTAGCTCCCATGCATCAACCACAGTGTTGCCGTTTGCCTTATCTCTGTCTGTGAAAGTTGGGTTGGGTTGGGATTGTTAGGGAGAGTGGGGACGGCAACACTGTAATCATATGAGAGCTACATCCAGATGCAAATCCAGGGTGATTTCCACTTATTAATCTTTCAGTCACGTGATTATGAGCAGGGTGATTTCCGATAAAATTAGGTCGTTGCCATAGCAACATAATAAAATGCAAGCCTATGATTGGTTAGAATTGACTGGTAGGAAATTTTCACTTATAATCTCCCTGGAGCTCGAATTATTTCCGGAAATTTTGTCGAGTTGCGAATTTTCTTGAAAAATTCGCAACGAGAACAAATTTCCGGATTTTTAATTCGAGCTCGCGGGAGATTCGGCAAGAAAATTTCATGCCAATACTGATCATTGGAAAAAACATAACACAGGACTCACCTCGCATTTAGTGGAAGAAACCAACGGCTCCTTACTCTACTCGCCATTGAGGAAGAAAGAATGGAATCAGGATTTTATAAAACATTTGGAAGTTATCACCAATGTTGTCTATAATTGATAACATTGCAACTTTGTATTGGAAGTTGAAAATAGATCATTTATCAAAAATATTTGTCAGTGTTTTTAACAGCTGTCAAGCACTCGCGGCTGGATGTAGCTCCCATGCACCAACCACAGTGTTGCCGTTTGCCTTATCTCTGTCTGTGAAAGTTGGGTTGGGTTGGGATTGTTAGGGAGAGTGGGGACGGCAACACTGTAATCATATGGGAGCTACATCCAGATGCAAAGCCAGGGTGATTTCCACTCATTAATCTTTCAGTCACGTGATTATGAGCAGGGTGATTTCCGATAAAATTAGGTCGTTGCCATAGCAACATAATAAAATGCAAGCCTATGATTGGTTAGAATTGACTGGTAGGAAATTTTCTCTATAAAATACCAAAAAATCTAACATCAGGTGTGGATGATAGAAGCAAATAGATTTTTGATTAAACTGTGCCTTGAAAGATATAGTTTTTATTTTGATTTACTTTATCAATGATGATTATTGTGTATCCTTGTATTGACCCATCGTGAAATTGTGCCTAGCGCAATATTCCCATCGTGTCATTGAATAAGATTTTGAAGATTTTATTTTCGTATTGTGTATCATTGTGTATAATTGTGCGTAGCGCAATGTTCCTATCGTGCAAGCAAATATTTTTTGTGTTTTTAACAATTAAACAGCTATTTAGGACAGCTGCAAAAACCATGAAAAATATCAACTTTATTTGAACGAGGAAAAAATGAAGCTTTATAAGCTTGTACGCTACAGGCACATTTTTGGAACATCTGTGCAAATATTCGTAAACCACATACAGGGTGGCCCATCAAAAACGAAACGGCATTGATTTGAGTTCTTCAAACCAAGAGGGATTAGGGAAAGAAGATCTTGAGCTATCACTGAATCAATTTGACAAGGGTTTTATTCACCTTTTTTTTTGGTGAAATAAATCCTTGTCCAAAGGAGGTAATAGCTCATTTTGAAGATCCTCTGTCTCTCATCATATCCTTTTAGTTTGGAGAAGTTAACTCTTGCGGCTAATTATTTATTGAATAAAAAAAAATGACAAGCTGTCATATCAACAAAAATGACAGCAGAAGCTAGAAACTCGACAGTTGTAATCAGGGTCGAAGAGCCTTCAAAATGAGGTATAACTCGACCAATTAAGATTTGAGGGGTGAGTTCCACTCTGCCCAAGCAAGGGGTTGCTTATACGCTTAACAAGTGTCCCCCTCAAAAACCAAGTTGACGTGCTTGAGTATTTATTTTCATTTCATACTGTACCGTGAAGTATCATCTACTGGACCCAAAACCATTCCGGTAAATGACACTTCACATCATCAGAGACTGAAAAAAATTCACTTGACTACTCCAAAAATGTCATTTTGCATCATCAAAGACTGTGAAATTGCATTGGTAGCATGGTTTGACTGGCGCCATCTCATGATTTTGATTAATAACTTGACATAGAATGTTGGTAACATACAGGGTGTCTCACGGTGACCGTCCATTAGAATATCCCGGGAAGTAAAAATATTGGAATTCTGAAAATTTGTATGGTGAGGTTTAAAAGGATGCTCTCTTCAGATGAAATGATAGCTACGTTGCGCGACTTCCGGTTATACCGGAAGTAGGTACCAACTCGCTTGTTTCAAATGGAACACCCTATATATTATTACATTTTTGGATTCTACGTAAAATTCAAGGCAGATTTCATGTATCATGTCCTATACCTAAGCGTTTTTGAAATATTTTAGTTTGTATGTCAAAAATGACGTTTGAAGGCTCCTATTTAAATGTGAATTTCACCTATAAAAAAAGCCTTCATTATTTAATTTGTATTGGATTTCTTGTTGAAAAGGACCTACTTTAATAGATTTTTCACAGCAATATGAAATCTATTATTACAGAGTGGGCCAAAAATAAGATCAAAAATTAGATTCAGAAAACGGCCAAAAATCAAATTTTTCAAATGGAAACCCCTAATTTTTATAATTTTATCTTATTGTGCATTAAAAATAAGGGTGGGTTTACCAAATATTTTTCATTCCAAAAATTCAAAAAAAAAAATAAAAAAAAATAAATTTTGGAGAGGACAATCTTATACAAACTCACCTTTATTTTTAATGCACAATAAGATAAAATTATAAAAATTAGGGGTTTCCATTTGAAAAAAATGATTTTTGGCCGTTTTCTGAATTTAATTTTTGATCTTATTTTTGGCCCACCCTGTAATAATAGTTTTCATATTGCTGTGTACAATCTATCAAAGTAGGTCCTTTTCAACAAGAAATCCAATACAAATTAAATAATGAAGGCTTTTTTCTACGTGAAATTCACATTTAAATAGGAGCCGTCAAACGTCATTTTTGACATAAAAACTAAAATATTTCAAAAACGCTCATACTTAGGTATAGGAGATGATACATGAAATCTGCCTAGAATTTTACGTAGAATCCAAAAATGTAATAATATATAGGGTGTTTTATTTAAAATAAGCGAGTTGACACCTACTTCCGCTATAACCGGAAGTCGTGCAACGTTGCTTTTATTTCATTTGAGAAGAACATCCATGAATATCCAACCATACAAATTTTCAGAATCCCAATTGCTTTATTTCCCGAGATATTCTAATGGACGGTCACCGTGAGACACCTACCTATCTATTACCCAAGTGATGACATGATTTGACTGGCGCCATCTCATGGTAAGAATGTGAGGCGGACTGCCACTCTAAGTGTATGGTTTGACAAGAAAGCACTTTAAACCGATTGAAAAAAATTATCACAGTATGAAACAAAACAATGAACGATATACAGCCGTTAAATGTCATCAAACTACTCGTCTAGAAATTCCAGACTCGGCTTCTTCGTCGACTGGTCCATAAACATCTCGACTCGTAATTCAAAAAGTCATTTACCGCCTTAGTAACGTAAATTACTATTATATGACATTGAATGCCCAAAATCCATATCGGTACGTATACGATGGCCACCCTGTATACGAGAAACCATATTTTTTTGCTCTCTCACCTTGTTTTTATATTGCCTTATTCGCCCGTCCTTGCTTATTCCTCAAGCAATTTTGTCCCAATCAGTAATTCCCAGGACTTTCACCCTCAATTTAGTCTGGATTCCGATTTACCATTTATTTTCTACCTTATCCAATAAAACACAATGCATCCTGGATTAGTGGCCTCGGAAATGCCAGATTAAGTACTTTGTATAAAATTGCTCCCTGTGAATTATTGACTGTGTTTTAATGCAAAAACAATTTTCGTATTTTTGCCAATAGTAGAACCCATGCAACATCAATTTAGCCTCACAAAAGCAGTAGTGATAATAAAAACTTTGGGGATAATTATGCTTTTGTTGGAGGTTGTTGAACACCAGGATCCTCGTTTATTAAAAGTCTGGTGATATTAATCTCCGAGGGTCCGTCGTTTAATATGATCTAATAACAGCAGATTAATGTTCTCGAGATAAGATGGGAACTTTCTGCTGTAACAACGGACGATTCTCGTTGATTTTTTCAAGATGGTTATAAATAAATTCAGTGATAAATAAGATAATTGAGTTCATTCCGGTTAATTAAGATGTCTTTGATGGTTTAAAGAATGAAGGTAAAGGTGAATGCATGAGTAGTTGGCTAGACCAGCTGTCCCCTATTCTTGCTGGACGTGACTATATACAAAACTGCTTGCTCAGCGTGACCCCAAATGTGTGTTGTGCCTCGATTTTTATAAATGATTAGCTGGATTTACACTAGGGCCATTCCCATTATTTTTTTCATTATCAGTTGAACATGCTTAGTTTTCCAGATACTATTTTTCTTTTGGCTTATTAGGGTTTTCTTGCTTTTGATTTTGTTACTGCAGTAGCTTTTATCTGCTTTTTCATTTTGTACAGCTTCTTATGTCTATTGATACTCTTATTAATTTTTTCATATTTATTCTTCAACAATTTTTTTTTTTCAATTATATTTCTTGGAATAATGTAATTTTTCAAAATATCTAATGATTTTTGAAAAAAGGTAAACATTAATTTTCACTATTCTTCTTAATATGAATTTTTACAGGAATTATTAGATATTTTAGGAAATCACGACTTTTTCTTAGGAATGACAATTTTTTTTGCAAGGTTGTCCAGGTTTAATCGCTCGATCAATTACCAGGATTACTATCTTTTTTTGAAAAATTACGAATTTCTTTAGAGAATTACAATTTTTTCACAAGAATATTTATGATTGTTTCGAAATTACCCCTTTTTTCCAGGAATCGATAAATTTTTCCTGTAATTACGACTGTATTCAAGAAATTCGTCATTGTTGTTACAATATTTTCAATTCTTTAAAGGAGTTTTTAGAGTTTTTTTCGGGAATCATCACCTTTTCAAAGAATTTCAGCATTATAGTTACGGAATTATCATTTCTTTCCAGGAATTCGTTCAAAGAAATTACAATTTTTTTGCAAGCATGTCCATTGTTTACCAAAATTATAACCTGTTTCCAGAAATTGCAGCTTTTTTAAGAGAATTACTCTATTCATGTTTGACGTCTGATTCTGAAGAAATGTCTTCTTTTTTTCCGGAAATCACGACTTTTTCCAAGAATTTTGGCATTATTGTTTTGGGTTATCACTTCTTTCCAGAAATTCAGAGTCATTTTCGAAGATTTGATTTTTTTCAAGAAAATTGAAACTTTTTTGCAAAAAGGACCATGATTATTTTCCAAATCTACTACCTTTTTCCAGAATTTACGACGTTTTTGAAGGAATTACTATGGTTTGACTGATTTTCAAAATTACTTAGTATTTACCGGACTTATCACTTCTGTAACGGAATTTCTAATTCTTGTCCAGGAATAACGACTTGTTTAAAATAAATTCGAAATTATTTTTAGGGAATTATTACTTTTTTCCAAGAATTGCTAAATATTTTCGAAGATTATGACTTTTTGAGAACTAGGTATAACTTTTCTGCAAGAATTTTTCTGATTATTATTTTTCAAAATACCTTCCTTTTTCCAGAAATTACGATTTCATTAAAGAAATTTTTGCCCGGAATGACGACTCAAATAAAAGAATTTAGTTATATTGTGGTTACGGAATCATTTTACTATATTCTATTTTTCCAGGGAAATCACTTGTCTAGTAGTTTTTTTGGAATTAACGATTTTTCCAAAGATTTTTTTTCTCAGGGATTTCTAGGTTTGTTTACAGAAATTACACTTTATTAAAGGCATAACCTCTTCATTTCGAAGAATAATCGTCATGATTTTCAGGAATTACAACCTTTTCATAGAAATTACCATATTCTTTTCCAAAATGGCGTTTTTTTTCAGAAGATTGCAGGCTTTTCAACGGCCTTTTTAAGAGGAGCTGCGATTTTTTCCATAATCAGCATTTTCCTAGCAAATACAACAACCTTCACCGGATTTTTCCCAAGTAAAGACAGGTTTTTATCGGAATTCCGGCAGTGCTCACGAAAATTTTATATTGCTGTTACGAAATTATCACCACTTCAATAGAAATTTCAGAGTTTATTCCGAGAATTACGATTTCAAGAGCTTTTTCCAAAGAGTTGCAGGTTTTCCATTTGGAATTCTGGCATTTCTGAACTTCAAACGTCGCTGTTACATATTCGAGGTTTTTCAACTTTCAACAAAATATTTCAAATCCGATCTTCAAAGTACAAAAAAATAATTAAAAAATGACAATCATAACGACACAGATTGTGGAAATAAAGATCATAAAAATGTCAACTCCCTTGATAATAAGGACTAATCACCAACAGATTTTGAAATAAATATGTTGAAATATTTATTCGAGTGTCTTTGAATCTGTTAGAGGGTGTTAAAGGGTGTTAAAGGGTGTTAAAGGGTGTTAAAGGGTAAAAGGCCAAGGCATTACTACGTTGAGTTTTATTTGAATAATAGCTTCCACAAAATCATGAACAACTACTGATGAATATTAATGATAAATCCTTATGTTACTAAAATGTACGATTTGGCAGGAATGGATTGTTTTACAGTTTCACCAAACAATGCCTCATCAACTTTTCGTCCAATAACTCATTGTATCATTGCCAAATAATCCTCTCACAAAACTATTGCTTGTAATCCCCGGGAAAATCTACCTTTCTCAGATTATTAATTATATCTCCGTAACGTCTTTTCTGTCTCCCAAATCTTCTCTAAGATTCCTTGATTACGCAGTAGACAACAACAATGGGGACGATTTACTAAAACGGTAATGGTAATTGTTTCGTGTAGACATTCTTAATTAAACGGAAGTCTGTATCCAAGAGGTCGTGATGTTTGATCTTGTTAAAGAATTTAGCCAGATCAAGCAGGATTGACTCATATGTCATCTGTTTCTGCTCTTCAAAAATAATACGAAAACAATACCCATGGGGTTCACGATGAAAACTTGCCTCTCCTGGAGATACCTTCAAGTTTCAGTTTTTCTTCCTGAAGTGATTTCCAGGTAAAAAGCAATCTCGCGGTCGAAGACTTGGAGAAAGAATAAAAAAATCATTTATCTAAAAAAAAATGCGCCAAGTAGCAGCTTATTCAATGTTCCATGTCCATAGATGGGCTAATTTTCTGAATTTCTTAAATCCTGCTGCCACCATACATTCAAGCTACGTCACTAAACTGTGGCGAAAACTTCCACAGTCGATTCAAAACGATTTGAATATCACAGGGTTTTGCATCGGAATTAATCTATTTGGATTGATGGTAATTATGCAAATTGTTCCACCAGACTTAATTTAGTCGATCTGAATTTTGAAAGTAATGATTGAAATGCTAATGCACGTACGTTTGGGTTATCTTTAGTCGATCGTGAATGCTTTGATGGGAGGAAAACTAATTAGTGAACTTGCCCTGTTGGTATTATTTATTGATAATATAGAAATGAGAAGAGAAATAATGAATTGCACAAAAGGCTAACTTTTTTTAAATATCCTTAAAACAATATTCATAAGTGACCGCTTTGCTCTGAAAAAACGAAAGAAGACATTTTCATTTACACTGACTTCTCAGAAAAGTAATTTCAATTTGTAAAAATTAAAAATTGCACAGACTACTTACAGGTTATAAATAACTCCAATCTGCTCCCGCTTTATTCTTAATTTCTTCTAATCCTTTTAAGATAATCCATTACAAGTCTTCATTAAAGTTAAGACGTCTCAACTTGAGTTCTTGCCCCCAACGAAAACGACCAAGTTACTTTAAATGGAGAATTAAGATCTTATCCATGTGATGTTTCGGCTTTTTAGATTTACTTCATGGAAACGCTTTAAAAAGAATGATCCTTGAAATTTATTTTTAGACAGAGCATCTGAGAAAACTAGATTTTTTTCATTCTTTCTTTGCCGGTAATTATCTATAGTGTCAATAGACTAAAATAATGTAGAGCGTTTTACACGATCTTAAGCATGAAAGGATCAACCGGCAGACTCAATGATGACGTCATGGGTAGTAATCAGGCCACACCCCTTTTTCGGGTATTGAGTGAAGTTTGGACTTTGATTTTCTTACAATCAAAGCCAGACAAGACATATAAAAATGTAATGTACAATTTGCATACATTTTCGAATGACTTCAAATTTTATTCAAGTATTCTGCGCAATATTTAAAAGTCATTGGCAAAATCATTTTTTCAAAATACCCTAAAATATACTGAAAACAGAAAAAAGAAAAAGCAAACTTCACTTAATAAAAAGGGGTGTGGCCTAACGGCCGCCGTGACGTCATCATCTTTGCGATTGAGTCTATCGGTCGATCCTTTCATGCCTACGACCGTGTAAACCGCTCTACATTAGGTCTGTTCGTAGAACAATCACAAACCAGTCAGAGCCGATCAGCATTTGCAGTTTGCAAACTATTTCTGACTGACTGACCAATCAGTGAAACACTGACTGGTTTGTGATTGTTCCTAGACCTATTATTTCAGTCGATTGACACCATTGACATTGACGACAAAGAACGGATCAGATGTTTGTTGTTTGGTTGAGTTTGAATAAATAAAGGCATTCCTTGTTGATTTTGTGAATATTTTGAATGTAGATGTGTAAAGTTTCGGAGTTGACTGTTGATGCCTGATACTGGGATAAATCACGTCTGACAATCTATCGATATTTTTTTTGAAGTATTTGCACTTTTTTCACCCTCTTTGCTGCGACGAAAACTCAATGCATTATCCCCTTTTGTTTACTCAGATGATTACGGGTTAACTATGTAATCAGGAAATTAATTCTCTCTGGAACAAACACGAGAAATAACCGACAGACGCTGGAGGAGCTTATCAAATTAGGAAAGCCTCAAGGGCGGAATTTGTGCAATTAGTCTTTTGCAAAATATTCTCATAATAGGATAATTGATGGCACTGATTAGGTAGTGGCTGGTGTTTCATTGTGTCACCAACTTCCGGATTGTGGTTCATTGGCTTATGATTCATCAAAGACTTTTTGCTCTTACAAACACGTTTTCAAAAACAACAATAACGAATGCTTATCCGAGCATGTGGATGGCTTCACAAACACGTCCTCGTTGATGTGTGCAAATCTACCAAACAGTTTACCAAACCACAATCTTCCCATCCATGATAAACCTCAATTCATTCTGAAATTGTCTCAATTTTTGTCCCCAATCTCTTTTCCCTCGTGTTAGTCGTGAAAAATGGCGTTAATTGCGAAGAAAAAGGCTTAAGCCTTTGATTAAAATTTATGTTTTTCTTTCCGGAAAGGGAATTTGGCTTGCGGTTTAATAGCAATGGAATAGATAATTTCCTTGATGAAGAAATAGCTGCTATAAATTAATAGCAGACGCTCGACGGGTAGCACGGAAAATAATTAAAACCAAATCTCTCATTAGTTAGTGATTGTTGTAAAAAAATGCGAGATTCATTACAGAAACTTTAATTATATTACGATATTCCACCATCTGTTGAATACATATATGTCATAGACTTTATTCTTTATAGGCAATATGGTAAGGGAAGATATAGGGCAAAATAACTTTTACAAACTGTTTTTTGTTTTCAGTTCGTAGTCATAACAGCAACAAACTGGAAATTTCATGTCTCACTGAAGGTAGGTCTCAAGGCGACTATTTATTTTGTGGCAAGCTACATGGAGGTTCCCAAAAACATTACGAAGGTCTTATGAGTCAGTGTCAAGTAAACTTCAGCACTTCGAGCATAATAAGCTATATGTCATCTGAACTAATATACTCCAGACGCTGTAAAACTTGCACTCAAAATTGAATTCTTCTGCAGAAACTTTCACGCCGCAAAGTTGCTTACTCGTCCTAAAGTTTTTCCAACTTATGGATCATATCTTGTTTTGTTTTCAAGATGTTTGAACGTTTCTCTCGCCTTGGCATGAAGTATATTGCGGATAATTGACCTAGTATAAAAATAGCATAGTTGTTTGAAAATTTAACATTCTCCATTAAATATCCATTATCTTGCTAGTACTAGAAGGGTTTATTCAAGTCTGTGTTACTTACACATAATATGAATAGTGCGTGTTGACTTTTTTCTCCGTAAAGTGTTAAAGGTTTAATTGTTTTGGTGGCCTTATTGACAATATGACCATCCTAAGTTTGTTTTAAAATTATCACAATAAGAAATAAAACATTGTACGATACACAGCCGTGAAATGTCATCAAACTACTCGTGTGAAAGTTCCGGACTCGGCTTCTTCATCGCCTCGTCCATTAACATCTTGACTGGTACATCAATAAGTAGTTTCCTGGACCAGTAACGTGAGTTACTGATGGCTTGGTATGAATCCTTATCTATTCTGACATCTCATTGTGAAAAGATTTTTCAGGCTTATCATTATCATTTTGAAGAACAGTTTTATTACAACTTTGAGGATTCTCATTCTATCTAGGTACACTTAATTGCACATAAATTGCGTACATTGAAGTGGTAAAATTGTTTTTGTGTGAGCAGTGTATGACTGCGTCATGTTTTGTCCAATATTTGGCCGTGTTATACGATAAAAGCAAAATAAACGACGTAATCAACTCACCTTATTATTTCAGTGAATGAATCAAAAGTATTTACAAATCTTCCGTTAATCTCATGAGTAAAATCTATATTTTGTTGTTTGTTCTATCAAAAACTGTATATTATACAGTGCGGCTCAAAAAAGTCCTCCTCTTCTAACTTTTGAGCCGTTTGATATAAGAGAACTAAATTAAAACACACCATATTATATGAGGATGTTCTGCATTTTTTGACATGGTAGTGACAGCTGTGAATGTCAAAATGACAGCTGAGTGTCAGAGATATCTTAATTCTCACAAGCAAGAGTTGACTCCTCCAAACTAAGAGGATATGATGATGTACAGAAGTACAGAGCAATTTTTTGGACCGGAATGAGTTTCACGTAAAATAAAATGGGGTGAAAAATTTAACATGATTGCATCCTTACCACCAACATCCGAAACAGCTTACCTTCAGGTACAAAAATGTGGTTAGGACATCAAATGGATTCGCTTCTCCAGGGATGGCAGGCTTCAAAGTCTGGTCTTACTCCGTTCCTCCAAACAAAAGACATAACAAACCATGTGGTGGTGAACCAAATGTGAAAGTCCATGGTCCAAGAAGGAGAGGAAGTGAGAGTGGTCTGTGACGCGAATCGTGTTTTTCGGTGATTTTGATTGAACGGACAGAAACGGCAAGAGGGAGAGAGAAAGAAAGAGTAGGGCGCCACTGGCCAAAGAAGGAAGGGAGTCAAAAGAACATATACAGGGAGGTAGAATGACAATTATAAGTTGAGGAAAAGAAAGACCTGGAAACAGGCCAGGCAAGTGGATAAGATGGGAAGGAGGGTAAAGGAAGGAGAAGTCTACAGGGTGCGCAAAGATGAAGGAAGGGACTTTCTTAGGGTTAGCCTTGGAGGTTCAGTTGGCAACAGGGCACGAGGACTTCTGAGGATAACTTCACAGATTCGCAGGAACAGTGGATTTTGCTCCTGTGGGGAGGCGAGGCTCAAACTTATGGATGACAGAGTAGAGGCCAGGAAAAGGTATGTACCGATGTAGCTGTCACGGGTCTATCATAGGCAGCACTGTCGTTGTCAACGAGAGGACATCCACTCACGAAAAAAAGATCGGGTAAGTGAGGTTTTGTGTGGAAATTGAACGGACCACCAAGAAGGGACGACAAGGTATACGACAGGGCCAGCGAAAAAAAATAAAAACGAGATTTTGAAAAGTGAATCATCATAAAAAAAACTCGAATAACGATGCATTTTCACTATTTCTATATTGTTCAGAGTTCCACAGAAGTGAAAAAATATCTTTATTTATCAATACCGACCTCCGGCGCCATTAGCATCTACTCCGTTGCATAGTCACTGTTTTCTCAGTCAGTCTGTCCCAGCCCATGTGTGTATTCGTTCGTCGCTCCAGTTGGTGTGTATTCGGGAAATCGCCCCATGTAAGAGCATTACCGTGCGCTAATTGAATTAATACCCGGGGCAGAAGGCGTTTTCACTTTTTCAGCTATGTGTCAAAACCAAGATTAATATACAGTCTGTTCATGGCTTTCTTGCGGTCACGTCATAGTATTTGACGTTAGGCATGACGTCATCGTTTCCCTCTGTTGCCAGATGGTCCCTATCAAAAACAGTAGAACAGAAACTGGCAACCTTGTCTGTGATGGATTCATTATCATAACCTCACTTTACACAATGAATGGTTTTTGGTAGTTGAGAGATTTTTTGCTGTGTCGTTGATTTTTCTTGTGTAGAATTATTCATTTGTGTTTTGAAAACTGTTCATATAAGTGTCTTATTCTTAGATTTACCCATCAAATATAGTGGTTTAAAGGTAGGTCTGTTTAAAAATGGAGTTTGTTTACATGTGTTCAACTCAGTTCAACTGTCTACTTTATGTGTATTTTACGTAATTTGAGCTTTTATTATAGTTCAATACTAGGTTTCTTAGTAGAATAAGGCAGGTCTAATATGAACTAATAGATAAAAAGTTGTTGAAATCTGAGCATTGATTCATTTGAATTTGATTGAATATTAAAAGATAATTTTACACCTGTAAAATAGCGTTATTTAGATTTAAATGATAAAAGTAGCAACAAGCCTACAAATCCATTCAACCAATCTCATCGATCGAATGACACATTACACGCTACGATGCAGACCGATGCAATCGAATGACAAGAATGACAGGATTCAGTCTACTGCAGCCGCTCGAAACAGATGACGTCATATTTTCCCTCCTCCGTCTCTACCTCAGGCGAAGTGAGGCAACCTATTGTATAGTGATTCAGTGTCAAACCTAGTACCATAATTGGGCTGATTGTACTGATAATAGTTTAGATCAGAACAAAGAGATCTAGTATACATTTGTCATTTCCCAGTACAATTGTGACAACTGACAGTGACTTTTGTCATTAATAGACTGCGGTCTGCGTGTATTCATTCAAGATAAACAGTGTTGTCAGAAGTAGAGATCACTTCCCACGAGTAGGCCATGTATGGACCTGATCAATAAAATGTAGGGAAATTTAACACTTCACGGTATTTTGGAAAGATTCACGCTACGGTGATACCACGTGTATTTATAATGATACCTCCTCTTTTAACGAGGTAGGTAATTGGAATATTTTTTGAACGGAACAATATTTCACGATATTTTATGCTGAAGGAAATAAATACATGGGGTTTTTAATTTGGTATTTTCCGATTTTATTTGGATCTCATTTTGATTAAGTCACAATCCCTCAAATTAATTATTACTTATCATTGGTGAAGGAAGAAGGATATAATTCAATAGACAATTTTCAATAATAATTAATAAGTACATCAATACTCAAAGCCGTGAATTAATTTTTTTAACGGTAATATCATTGTTTTTTTCATTGTCCATTGCAAATAAGCTTATTACTGTATATACTCAATTAAATAATTCACCTATATTTTCTGATAAGCTTTCAAAACTCCAGTAAAATTGATTCAGACGAAAATTTTGCAACCTAAATATCTGTTTCTCAAAATGTTTCGTCAGTGTGAATAAATTCCTAAAATTTTATTGGGGCGGTAGTTTGGATGAAAGTTCACTAGAATTACCCCTATATACACATTGTCTGCGTATTCTGAATTTATTTGACATTGTTACAAAATGTATCTCAAATTTTCTATTCCGTTGAAGCCGAAAAGCCAATATAAACAGGCCGTTTCGTTTGGTATTTTTAATCTCAGCCCCTCAAACATAATGTATCGACGTAAATAGATGTCTTTTTCGTTTTTTCGCTGTTCCCAAAACTTGTAGATTCCAGAAATTGTTTTCAAAATACAAACAAAAGTTGGCAGCAATCTCATTAGATTCATCCTTGGTCTATCACAATCAAAATGAATTACATGCGAACAAAAATATCTATTAAGTTGGGACACTTTTAAAAATAACTCAACTGTCACCCGAGTACTTATTCACGAACAGGTAGCAGAAGGTTAAGGCTCTCTATTATAATCTATAAATTCTCGTAATTTAATAAGTTGAATGAAATATTGATAGCGGAAAATTGTGATATTGAAAGTAGATCAGCATTTCTGAATAAATATCACTCTAAACCCAGATCAGTGACGAAATTGAATTTATTAATTACACAAACAAACGACCCCCGAGGGAATGCAAAACATAAGTGATTTGATATTAATCTTAACATTATGTGCGGGTACATATTACATTTTTTGCCCTATTTTGAAATTGTGGAACATTTTAAAAATAATGATCATATCAAAGTGGTTATTGAAGTAATTTCTTCATATTTCCACACATTTTTCAATGTAATATCTTTGGTTCTGGATATCCTACTACTAAACATGCAATTTTGGTAATAAAATTTTACAATGCTATAACTCGGAAACGAAATGATGGAGTTACGGGCGTTTCAAATACGAAAAACCTACTTCACGTTGATTTTTTATGACCTAATAAATTCAATGGTTAGATTTAACACCCTATACAGTGCCAATTATGGTCAAATACGTATTTGACTAGGTCAAAAAAACATTTTATTTTATAATAATGATAAAAGTATATTCAGGAAATAACTGAGGGACTCTTTAATCTAGAACACTCGCCAGTAATGAGTTTCTTGATCCAATTTGAATTCCGTCCCCAAGTCTATGGACAATATCTGTTGTTTTATTAACCCAGTTTTCCCCAGACATATTTTCACCATTATCCGTAACACCCATGCCTTGTTTTCGTGTCATAAAATAATAGGTTAATGTGTTCAAATTATCCAAGAATGAATGATTGATAATAAAACTCTTCGAAAACCTTTTTGTTTTTGTTTAAATGACACACTCTGTATATTATTGCATTTTGCAAAATCAAAATGGTAAAAATTAAAAAAATAATTAAATAGTTTTAAAATGCTGAATTCTCTTGCCAGCTTCAGAAATACTTTGATGGACACTACTATAGATAAAAATATCTGCAGATCTAAAAAATACTATGGAAAGCCGTTCCAAAAATAGCTTTTGATAAATTCTTTTGGTCCCATGAGTTCTATTTCCTTTTGATTCGATATTCTATGACATCTTCCGTATACTCAAATCCCCATGATGGACATGTTCACATGACTTTTTCCTTTGATCCATTATTTTTGAAATCAAAAGAAATAGGAATTCTTTTCCCAGATGAACAAAGAACAAATCCCCAAAGCAATTATTCGCTTGATTGTCATCAGATTTTTGTCACCTTTTCCCCCTTTTGGCGGAAATCATTATAATCAAACAATTTTCCAACCTCAAAAGAAAAGCATTAATAGTTGTCTTCTGCAAGAGAAAGTTTGTAAATTGGCCAACCACCCCTCGAAGTTTCATCATGAGACTGTTGATTGATGGGTATAATTTCCTGCTTGGATCTTGATGATTAAAGTTATAGTATCAAAAAATCTATTTCAGGGCAGAAGTATGGTTAAGGATGATTCTGATGAAGCCTGAATTATTACGTGAATTAATTTGATTTGAGCTGTCATTTCCCACTCGTGATGTTGTCTAAGCTGTGACAAGCCATCATTCTTATTTCATGTCTAGATCCTGACAAGTCTTCGGGCAAATTCCTAGCCATCTTTCAGGATTTTGTTATCAGATCTTGCTGTTTTAATTTGAATGATTTAAGATGAGTTAGATCTTATTCGTCTCGGTAATGAGGTTTACAATCCTTCATGTTACCTGAAATCATGTCAGGAAAAAAGTCGGCGAAGTGTTAAGGTTAAAACGTTACTCAAACAACGGTTAAAAGGAGTATTTTTTTCAGTTTTCGACATATTTCAGTGTCCTGGGTTGATCATCTGGACGTGATCAGAAGGCGCACGCCATTTTTTTTTATAAAATAGCAGGATTTGCCGAGATATTTACAATTTATAGTTCAATATACATTCGATTTCTAGTCTCAGGCGGTACTTAGTTTTCTCTTCCTTATAAACGCTCATACATGAATTACTGTACGGATTTTCGGATATCACCGTCAGGTACGAAAGCTTGCCGATTGATATACAGGGTGACAATTTCAAAAATTGAAATTTCCATATCTTGGGAACAAAAAATTGAATCAAAAACCGCTCAAAACAGATTCTATAAAACGAAGGGGAACAAAAAAAAGCCTATAAACTCACCCTTATCAGTAACCCCTAAGACAGTATGAGATACACTCCTGAAATCTTAAATTGAAAGGGGGGTCGAATGAAACATCTTTTTGAAGGCCCTTCGACCCTGACTGCAACTGCCGAGTTTCATAACAGCTTGACAAAACTTTATTTTTTTATTTTATTTTATTCAATAAATAATTCCCCTCGAGAATTAACTTCTCTTTACTAAAGGGATATGATGAGGGACTGAATACCTTCAAAACGAGGTATACTATTACTCCAAAGAAGTATTTCCAGCAGCAGAGACTTGAAACTCGGCAGTTGTAATCAGTGTAAAAAACCCTTCAAAATAAGATATCACTCGACCCCCCCTTCCATTTAAGATTTCAGGGGTGTGCCGCACCATGTCTTAGGGGTTACAGATAAGGGTGGGATAACAGGCTTTTTTTGTTCCCCCTTCGTTTTATAGAATCTATTTTGAGCGTTTTTCGTTTCCAAGATATGGAGATTCCAAGTTTTAAAATTGTCACCCTGTATGTGGAGAGAAGGCAAAGAAGGACGTCCCTATCTGAAGCTTTTTCTATGTAGACATTTATTCGTTTACAAAAAACAAATTTTGGTGAAGAAAGTCTACTCCAACATGCTGGACGGTTGTTGTAAAGGTGAAAGAAGGGACCTTCACCACATGGTGAAGGAACAACCTTCGCCAAAAGGGAACCGACAGCAAAGGCCAGTGGGCAGTTGGAAGCCTCCAGTTTTTCCTCAAAACAGGGTGGGGCACATCTCTCCCAAATTGACGATGTTGTCAGATGAATGGCAAAAGGGGTAATGGCCGCTGGAAAGTGATCAAGAAAAATTCATCTTCCAAAATCGCTATAATACTTCCGATCATTACTACGCCAATTGTCATTGATTCTGTCACAAATCAATGACATTTAGCGCGGTAGAAATCTACGTCACGGCTACTTTAAGTATCCAGGTCGCGGAAGTCAGTTTCAGCTAGGCCCCTCCTACTCTTGTAGACATCGCCCTCACAACAATTAGGAGGCGGGTTTCTAACGCAACCAGTATGATCAGAACAGATGAATCAGAGCAGCATTTGGGAGTACACCTCAGAGTTGACTATGGAAGTGAATCATTAAAACTGCAGTTTAATGAATGTCATCAACATTATTCCTATTTTCTTGGTAAATCGGTAATTTACCGCAAAAGTGACATTCTTTGAATACCTGGTGCTCATTATATGTGAAGTTGAGGGTAAATTCCCTGTTCTAAGGGCTGAATATGAAAAAACCTAATTTTCTCTTATTGTCTTTTAGCACGATGACGAAAAGCCGGGACCAATAGAGAATCGTGAGTCTAACCCAAACTAGCCCAACTCAGGAGTCTCAAAGATAGCGAAGGGGTAAAAAAAGGAAAACATCACAGGCGACAATAAGCTTGATATACTTTTCCAACCCCAGTAAACACATATGTGACTTTGATGTAACATCTATGTAAATTTAAAGTAATTATGACTCCCACAATAGTTTTTATGTAAAACTTATGTAACATTTATGTGAAGAAAATTATGTAACCTCTGGATCTTTCATTATCACGTAAATTTTATGTAAAATACATGATGTAACATGAAGGTGTATACGAAGTTCATAAATTTTACATAAACAAATAGATGTCTCTATTACATAAGCGATTTATGTCAATATTATGTAAATCTTATACATGTGACATTTGAAAATAGACGACAAGCGTCATGCGCAAATCTTAAATCGAGCCTTTGGTCATCTCATTCACGCAGCTTCACCCCAACAGAGTAGAAGTAGAAAGTAGAAGCCATTTTGTCATTTAGTTCGTGTTCTGTGTTTTGGTTGTATTGTTTGAGCCGTACCATCTCGCAAAAATAAATGATTGGTGGGCAAAAGTGGACAGAACAGAACATTCTTATGTGTTTTTGATAGAATACCAAGTAACGTTACTCAAGCAATATCGTTTTGTCGCAGGAAAAAGGTAGGTTATGTACTTATGTTTGGTAGTTTGGTAGCTAATATTTATAGACGTTATTCTATTTCTATGCTAATAATAATTATTATAAATCAAGTACTCCTTACAGATTCTAAAACTGTCGGAGAGAGGTTAGGAACCATAATATTTACATCAGATCAACACTGGAGCAGCCACTCCTATTGCAAGCGTTCCATATCGTCTGAATGCCGCTAAACAAGAAATTTTGCGAGCCAAATTGGATGAAATGCTACAGCAGGAAATTGTAAAAGAAAGCGAAACCCCCCGGATTTCTCCCGTAGTTTTAGTTCCAAATATTTACCGATTGGTGATGTCTTGGTTATAAACACAAAAGTATGTAATAATAAGATAATAAGAGTGAGTAATAAACTATTTATAAAGCAATGATATAAATTTTACGTAATGTTTACATAAATAAATCGGTATAAAATCAACATATCCTTTTTTATATGAAAATGTTCACATAAATGTGATAAAAATCACATGCACTGCAGGTATGACATAATGCAGTCGAAACTGGTTACTTGTGTTACATAATTTTTACATCAATATTATGTTTTTGTGTTTGCTGGGACTCTGGGACCTTTACCCATAATGTCTTGACAACAACGTAAATCCCTTGTCCTTGTCCACATACCTCTACGACTCTTGACAATCGAGCTTTATTAATCTCTCCTATCAATAGAAAAGTGGTCACTCATTTCCCTACCCCGCACAATCACGATAATTCCCGCTCAAAAGCAAAATCAACCAACATATTCAGGAAACAATTCCCAAGTACTGGCGTCGTGCCAATTCTTGACTAGCAAAATGCTGGGGACCTATCCTGGATCGAGTGAAGTGAATGTGAACGCGTGATGTGATATTTCTGTTACCCATGAAACCGTTATATATGTTTGAACAGCTCCAGCTTCAAAAATGTATCAAAAACACTCAATCTGCTCAATTTATCTTATACTCCAGGGGAAGTGAAAGATCGGATCACTGTTTCAAAATACAGAACTGGTCAGTTTTCATGTGATGTGATCGTTCATCAGTGTGTCAATCATCGTAGGTTTGCCAGTGACTGGAGCCAACGTATTCCGCATGTCGTTTTCCACAAAGAATTGAATGAAAATGACTCAATAAAACTTCCCGAAAATACCTAAATAAGCAATATGTGAAACACCCTTCACAAATATTGTTTTGCCAAACATGGATAGAGGTATAGTATATAGAGGGCGTGAAAATGAGTAATTTTGCTTATTTAACCCACATTGTTTGGCAAACATGGAAAAGAAATTAATAGTAGCGATTACTATCTGTTAGATGATACAGCTTACAGAAATTGCTGTGAAACATGTGTGGTATAGGCCACAGTAGAAAACGGGCACGCAAATGTGTTACGGACCACAGCATAAACGCGACGCGCGAGTACATTCGATACGACCGCGTGTGAAAATTGTACCAGAACAGACTTTACTAGGAAGGCTCAAGATGATTTTTTATTACCGGAATTATCGCAAAATTTGAAACAGAAAAGAATTTGAATTCAAAACAAAACGCGGTTTGGACGATTGTTAATGCAAATAACCCTTCCTTAACAAAGCCTTAAAAAACTTATACCAAAGTCTATATATTCCAATAAGTCTGCTCACTCTCTCGACCAGCCCGAAATTCCGCCCCCTGCCTTCCCACCTAGTCTCGCCCGGCGTTCTCCCAGCCGGGCTGGTCATTTTATCAGTTGGCTGTTACACGGTGGCTCAGCCAAGCGATGTATCGAGTGCGTCAAAAAATAGTGTCCCTAAATTTTATTTTGTGGAACTTATTTGTGGTGTTTTTATTTGTGTGCGATGGCTCCTCATGGAAGTTATTGTTGTGTGGATTCATGTAACAATCATAGTGTGATTAATAGACAATTTTCTCATTAAACATCAGTGCGATATTTGTGTGAACTTTGTAAATAAGGACAGTTCTGACGAATCCTCAAAATTTTGTGAAAAAAAAGCGTACGAAGGAAATCAGGGACGATTTGGGGGACTGACAGCTCCCCCACGATGCTTCAATGAATACCTTATATCATTGGAAAATATTTTTCGGGAAAATATTAATTCAATGCAGGATAGTGTAGGATTTAAGTTGAAAGAAATGTTTTCTACTATACCATATACTCATCCTTGTTCCAGTTTCCCACATGACTATTTGTTGTCGCTATATACAGGGGTACTAATTTATTACTCCTTAAAATTTGCAAACACTTCATTAAGGATCCAAAAAAGGGATAAGCAAAATCCAAAACTGAAAATTTTGCAAAATATGTAGTACCTAATTATTATTATTTAGAATTAAATTTGTATGTAAATAAACACTATTTGTATTTTTCATTTGATTCCCAATTTTCCCTTCTTTCATTTTCGTAAAGGTAACTCAGCTAATCTAATCGTTCATCCCAAATTTTAGCAATTTCTTTTTCAAGTCAACATTCAATTATAAAAACGATTATATTATGATATTGTCAATCAAATTATTCCGGAAATCATATTTTAAAAAACAACTTTGGCTCATAGGCGAGATCGTTGCTCGCAATTGTTGCAATATTTAAATAGATTACTTATAGATTGTACTTAATTCAATTTTCGACATCGAGAAAATTCTATCAAGTACATTTTCCTCCATATTGTGAAATTATTCAAAATAAAATGAGATGAAATATTAATATAGAATGTTAGGATTATTTTATGTTTGACAATATAAATGGAAAAAAAGAAACAAATTAAAAAAAATGTTTGTTTTTTCAAAACCAAAATACATACATTTGCTATTGCATTATTCTATTCATTTCGAGTGCACCTTGTAAACTCATTCGAAATAAATTCGTCGCCCGACCCCTCGTATTTGCTCGTGAACCAGCAATGACTATGATTTATGGCCTCACGCAAAAAACGACGGCGTTTTCGAAAAGAACAAAGGAGTGACCGGACTTATTGGAATATATAGACTTTGCTTATACCTCGTGGTATTGCAGTTGAACTTTGGCGTTGAAATGGCACGGAGTCTATCGCGTAGACGGAACGAATTCTACTGGCACCTACACAAGAAAAACTCATTGGTCAGTGCTGAACAGTAGTACGGATTGCCCAAACGTTGAAGACACCCGTACTTATTGCTTTCAATGCAATGTTCCCGTTTCCCGTATTTGACAAACAAGATACCCGAAAAATATGCCAGCCTTTCCGAAATGCTCGAATTAGTTTGTTTAAAGTAGTTTTATTCAAGTTCTAGATGCGTATTGCGTAGTTTTCTTAGTTTTATTGAAACAGAAACTCCTGTACGACATGTTACCAAACAGTGAGTTAATACCTCGAATGTTCTGGTCAGTCATTGAATAGTTGATTAAGACGCGGCATACGGAAAACGATAATGAAGTGAAAATACTGGTTTAATTGACAAAAAAAACGGGAAAACGTGAATTATTCGAATTAAATAAATCCGAAAATTCTGTGAATGATCAAGTTGATCCAAATTCATACGTTTGAATGAAGTCCATCTATTCAGCATGATTTCTAACAATTCAACGCTTTGTTGAGGCCTTCTGTCTCACAATAGGAATGAATTGCGATTGAAAAGTTGATATTTCCATTTAGAAACAGAACAATAATACGAACTGGCAAAAAACCTGGAACTCTGATAAATAAGTTTGAATTGAAAAATGCTTGGAAGTTATTGTTGAAATTTATCTCATAATCTCAAACGTCTGTTCCAGTCCAAAGTAGAAAACGTTTCAATAACACGAAAATGTGAGGATACGTTTTTGTTTTCAAATTTAATTTCAAAACTGAGATGGAGCTCAGAATCCCTTGTGTTGATGATGATGATTGTATTGATTAGTTAGAAAGACGAGTGGATATTCTTATTGAAACAAATATTCTGACAAGATGACATGAACTCAACAAATAAAAAACGGACACCCGAAAGTTTCGCCTGTTTCCAGCGAATCGATGGGAAAATATGCGGCTGCATCACGATGCAGAGCACTTCTTTGCGGATGGTTCAGAAAATAAATTTCCTCAAAAACTTCTTTTATACAGGGTGGTAGAAAAAGTACTGTGAATTTTCTTTTTTTTACTGCCCCCCCATTTCCACAGAGATTTTTTGGAGCTTTTTTTCGATATACCAGAGTGCTTGTAACGTCAATACCTCGGGACATTTTTGGATTTTTGTTGATATCTTCTTTCGTTTTTGAAATATCGATTTTTTTTCAAAATTATGACACATGGGCTTTGAATGTCTGTTCTGCTGATTTTAAGTTTACATCTGACAATGTTATGGCATAGATCTATTGTTTAGCTGTCTTTCTGATGACTTATAAGATACTCAGCAATTTTTTAGTGTACAGGGTGTGCCAAAGAATTTTCATCATAACTAAAGCACTTTTTTGTTATTTTGTCAGGTTTAATTGAAAATTAATTATTAATCAATTGATTAATCCTGCTTCTTCGACGTAATAATTTAATTTAAACCTGTCAAAATAACTAAAAAGTGCTTTACTTATGATCAAAATTCTTTGGCAGACCAGGGCCCGTATTTTCGTTCTCCAAAACGCTCAGCGCTTTCGAAGCGCCTGGCATCAGACAGTCATGTCACCTGACAGAACAACAAAAATCTGTTGTTCTGTCAGGTGACATGCCTGGCGTTCTGAAAGCGCTGAGCGTTTTGGAGAACGAAAATACGGGCCCAGGAATACTCAAAATATTGCTGAGTAGCCAATAAGTCATCAGAAAGACAGCTAAACAAAAGATCTATGCCATTCTCTGGTCATTCAAAATTCCTAACCGGTAATCGTAAATAACTCACCCAGTTTGTGATTTTTTTTTTAATTATCTAAAAATAAGTGCACTTAAATGATTGAATAATAAATACCGTCAATTTGTTTTTAATTGGACACAACACTTATTGACAATCAACAATTACATCGATTTGTTTGCTTTCAATCAAATGGATAGAATTTTTTCGCACATCACTTTTATTATTGAGATTATCAATCCATTTGTAATACATATTGAATCAGAATTTTGAAAGGTGTTATTTTAATTTAATAATTTTGATGATTTTTTTTTATGATGATTGACTCTCTTGAACTAAGGAAAACAATTTCTTAACACCTCGTACATCAAAAATAATATACGTCGACAAGGGCTCACTCCTTTGATCAGCATTACATACTCACATGCTAATTCTCAAGGGAGTGAATATGTACGGATCTGGGATCAGGAGTTTTGTGATTCCAAGATCTGCAGACAAATAACTTATCTGTAGTTTAACACTGACATGTCGATTATAGTTATATTCATTATTCAATGATGATCGTTAACAACGACATAATTATTGTCGACCGGTCTTTCTTGATCCTACACTCACTCGTACGCGGTTACTATTTAGCGTTGCTTTTTGCAAAATACTGGTTTTTGTAGGACACATTCGTTATACGGGCAATTACTGCATTCCATACGGGTATGATAAGACACTCCAGCACAATTCAACTGAGGAAAATTCAATTTCTTTTCATCGTACAAATGATTCAATTAAACATATCTTTCAGCATTAAACGCATTAGCATTCGCCCACTGTGTGCACAAACCCTATTATCGTGATTCATGAATCCCAGTTTAGACAAATGCAGATAAATTGCACTGCTAATTTAGTTGAGGAAATAGAACAAAGCAACGGCGTTAAAATACCAAAATCGAACAGCGCATTTGAATGATAAAAAAACACAAAATATGGACACATTTTGCGGTTTTTTGGCAACGGAGAATTTCAGGTTAACGGGATGAAAATACGGAGAATTTCAGGTTAACGGGATGAAAATAGCAGACAATTTGCAGTATTTGTGTGTGGAAATGACTGATGGTAAATTAGCATACGTCATAATCAGAGCGTTTGTGGAAATCTCCATTTGAAATTATCAAAATGCTCTGTTCGAACTATTCCAGTTGGAACTCTGGAGTACTTTCGAAATATTAATACACTTTACATTGGATAAACCATTGTGATCGGCTTTCATCACCGTTGATATTGAAAATTTATAAAAATATATCGGACGCTATGAAAGTGTTCACAAACTGTCCAAGGGACATCATCGATCTTAATCTACTTCAGATTTTTTTATACTACATCCAACTATGAAAAATCCAAGTAACTTTTCAATTTGTATAGTGCGAGTTATTATAGTTTTCTTCATAAATGTGAAATGTGGAGAAATTTGGAAATTCATCAATTTTAATAAAAATACGATTTTTCAAACCATGCAGTGACACTTATCCTACCAAAAGGCAAGAAATGTAGAAAAATGTTCACATACTTGACTTGAAATTGGAGATTGCTTTGAGGCTTTCAAAAAACCCAGTTTATCGTAAAAAAGGCCCATAATATTAAAACCTGCAAGGTTTATTTTTCAACTATCACATATCATTGAATGGAAATCAATCGAATATGGAAAACGATACATGTTTGCCGTATTTATCCCAGCATCAAATGGTCAGTTCCAAATTATTTGCGACAATCAAATGGGTCAGCCGTTCACAAATTTGTTGCCAATTGACTGAGGCTGCTTCAATAATGATCCAATCGGCCGTGATGACAATTACCTGAAGGTCGTTTTGTCAAAAAAACTTGCAGGAATTATTCTTTCCATTCTGGTATTTTCGATGCGATCTGCTTTTTTTCAGTTGCAACAGGCTTAAGAAACATATTTTGGAAACATTTCATAATAGCTGGATTATTTTGGTATAGTATCAAAAAACTAATTCTGCAAATCGACAAGGGAAGATTCTGCCCCCTAGATTTTTCTCGTATTTTTTTTTAAACGGGTGAAGTATTTTGAAAAAATCTTTAAAAAATCAAAGAGGCAAAAGAGTTGTATTTTTGGTGGCACCATTTAAAATAAATATATATATATCTAATAATAAGGTCAGTGGCGTAGATTCTATATTTTTTGAAAAATTTTAACGCACCCTGTATCTCAAAAATAAAAGACTTCGGCATCCATGTCTCCCCTATACAGGGTGTTACAAATTCGAGTGTATATGCATGGGGATCTCGTAAACCGTAAGAGATACAAGCTCGGTTAAATTGAGGCAAAGCTGCGTATTTTGAAGCTTGAAAAAATGCCGTTTTGAAAGCCAAGAAATTCCGACTACGTCCGATATTATCCGAAAAAAAACGAAATTTTTCAAAAACTGTTTTCATTTTTTTCTGACCACATTTGAAGAGATATTTTAAAATGAATGGAACTTTTTTGATGCCACTTTTTGCCCTTTACAACATAGCGTTATTAAATTGAAGAACCGACGTTTCGTCTATGAGCAGCCATCATCAACTTTGTTTTTTCAAAAACTATCCTGGATTTTTAATTACGGAGCCTCTCATGTTCCCAAACCAACGATTAATCGCAATTATTCAAAAAATTTATATTAATGGAATTTTTCATAAGAACTCATGTGTTAGAGAGAGACAAAAAATACATTTTTGATAGGATTAAAAACAAACACTTTTTTTTAATAAGCTCGTTGGCTTAGGAACATAAGAGGCTCTCAAAATCCGTAGTAAAAATTCCAGGACCGTATTTAAAAAAACAAAGTTGATGATGACTGGTCATAGACGAAACGTCGATTCTCCAATTTAATAACGCTATCTTGTAAAGGGCAAAAAGTGGCGATGAAAAAGTTCCACTCATTTTAAAATATCTTTTCTGATGTGGTCAGAAAAAAATGAAAACAATTTTGAAAAATTTCGGTTTTTTTCGTAAATTTCGGACGTAGTAGAAATTTCTTGGCTTTCAAAACGGCATTTTGTTAAGCATCAAAATACACAACTTTGCCTCAATTTAACCGACCTTGTATCTCTTTACGAGATCCCCATGCAAACACTAGAATTTGTAACACCCTGTATAAGTTTATGGGCAACTGCTTAAAGTTTTGCTAATTTTCCTCAAACATTTTTGGACATTTAATATTCTAACCCAACTTTTCATCTGGTTTCATGTTCAATTTCAAATTTGTAAAAAAAGGATTTTTCTTGTATACAGGGTGCCTCAAAAGTCATGGATAAAAAATGAAACAGGACATAGGAGGGAGGTGATTTGCAATAAAAAATTTCATATGAACACGTGTCCGCTTCGTTACTGTTTATCGTTAATTTTGTGTGAAAAAAAAAATGTAAAACTTGATGTTTCACTCAACAAGTGTTAACAATTGAACTCTATACAGAAGGTAACATCTCCTGTGACAACTATTTCAATATTTAGTCCAGCAAAAATGATCATCACAAAAAAAATCACAAAATTAGAAAACAGTAATCTGGTCTTCATATGCAATTTTTTGTTGCCCTATCCGCAGTTCCATTCATATCCATGACTCTTGGGACACCCTGTATAAACATGGATCTGTTTGAATTGAAAAATACAAAGTACAGGGTGTCCCATTTTTGATATCTTTGCGAGCAGCTTTCGCGATGCTGTGCTACGTCACTTCGTGTCGGATATACGAGGCAAAATCAAAAACGTCCATTGTCAGGCACTCCTCGTATTTCAGCTGGTCACATGATTTAGATAAAAAGTGAAAACGTATTTTTATAGAGTTTTTCGTGTAGAAGCCAGAGATGTGGTCGGATTTTTCCACGAGTAGGTAACATGTTTTGGGGGACGCCCTGTATATTTATGGTTCCATTTCGCCCAGTTGGATTTTTCACTGATAAACATATTTGTTATAACTTGTATTTAGTTACTATTTAGTGATATAACACACTGGTATATACATAGCATCTTCATACATTCTTAAAAATCAATCAATAAAATTATTCCTAAAAGCCTAAAACCATTGATTCAAGAATGTTTCAAGTATTTTTGAAAAGATTTTTTTCTTTCACATTATCCTTGTTCTTGGTATATTTGAAAATAACGTAAAAACGTTTTTTGAGAAGGCATGTTAAAAGTTCAAAATACACTACTTACTATACAGGGTGTTTCAGACTTGTGAGATCAAAAGCCTAGGGTGGATAACTCTTATTAAAACTTAAGAGAAAGTTCATATGAACATGTATTCATTTTTCACTTTGGTATGTGATCTAGTAACTTTTTTTAAAAAATACCATTATATATTCGTCGTAATACTGCAAATTTGCTCATCATAATGAACATCTCAAAATAACGAAACTCATAATTATCTGATTAATTAATTAGAGGGACATAAAAGCACGTGTTATTAATAAATTAACATCCTGATGAACTTTTCCCAAGAAAACAGATGTCCGTCCACGACCGCTTAAAATCAAATAATATGTATTTATAAATATCAAAATCTGGCCAATACCTCGTTATGCGAAACATAAAAATACACACACCAGAATATTAAAATGATGCCAATTTCATCTTAGTCTGTATAACTTATTCATACCGAGTTTATTTTGGAACATCCCAATTTATTTTTATAAAAAGAGAATGACTTCTCGTACACCATTTACCAGTTTATATTTTCGTGTATAAATCAAAACGTCTAATGGACAATGATTTTAAATTTTCTTGTCACAATTTGTACTAGGAAAATATGACTCAATTTGCCATTCAAGTTCAGTTTTATGTTATGTGCGCGTGAGTTTCATGGTTCAAACTAATAGCAAAAATTATGCCCTTATTAAATTTGTTATTGAAGTTATGAAATAAATCACAACAGGGTACAAATGTCCTTCGTTATTTCAAATCGTTCCTATAACGAGGTAAGAAATATTCGCTTGAAATTATATTTTGGAATGTGCCTTCCATTGTGAACCAAAGTAGATTTATATCCAGGAATTTCCTGTCGCCTCGTTCTTTCAACAGCAAATTTAATTTTCTTAAAAAGGTAATGCATTTTCAGGTGCGAAGATATTTTATACATGCTGTATCCATTTTCTTTATAAAAATGGATTCACGGGTACAATGTCTCTGTATACCATTACCACAACGGATGCATTAGTAAGACATTTTTAGAGAAAATTGACGTCACTGGCAATTTTTAAATTTGTTCTGGAATACTCCGCATTGCACTGTTAAGAAGCAATAAAAGAAGCAAAAGAAAAGTGTGAAAAATTAAAGCAAAATACGCAGACGACACTGTCATTAATGCAACAGCCAGATCTCGACCAATCATCAGATGTCCTCTCCAGGAATATCATAAGCCAATGGATGAACCTGCAGGTAAATCCAAGGTTAACTCAAGCCACACCCAACCACAGTCAATTTTGGATAGCCTACTTTTTTCCCTGATGGGGCACAGCAATCTCCTGTCTAGCAGGGTCAAGATCCTGATATACAAACCTTAAGTCCGGTCAATCATAGCCTCCTGCATCTTCACTCTGTTTCAGCTCGAACATCAAATCCACCTTCGAGTTGAGGCGAATTATCAGTCAACCACTTCACCTCACCAGAGAGTAATACTTGACATGCAGAGAGTTTCCAACCCCCACTGGCAACAAGTTTTCCTTGCCTGTCAGGTGACCTAAACAAATATCCATTTTCCAGGACAAGAGGACCGATCTTTTCCGTATTACCTGGGATGCCACCCTAAGACCCCCAATTATTGTTCCAGCGGTCCGGCACTCGAAGAATCATAAGAGGATCAAAATTCATATTGTATTGTATCTTATCCTGTTGAATTTTATGATATTTAATTTGAACAAAGTAATTAAGGCACTGATACATTGTTTAAAATAAGAGCGCCCTCACCAAATACGGCCCATTTGACGCCGGCGCCGCCTCCACAATTTCGTCGAAAAAATCTAAGACCAAGGAAGTACGAGAGTATAAAGTTGGTGGAGGAGAGGGAAAGTTGTGTTGGGAATCTTGTGAGCTTCAAAAAAGCTCCTATAGATTTTCCTAATAAACCTTAACGTTTTGGAGTTGAATTCAAAAAACTATCATACAGAGTTGCTTTTTTACAAATAAACATTTTTATTCGCCCTGTATGTGAAAAAAAACACTTCAAATGAGAGATCATAATAGTACATCTTGTATCAAGGGCGGAAAGTAGATGTTTTTTACGAGGGTATAAGTAGCAGCACGAGCGAAGCGAGGGCAGATATTAGCCGAGTCAAAATCATCTTTCGTCCGTGGTGCAAACAATGCTTTTTGTACAACCAGTTTGTGATCGTTTGAAAAAGAATAATTATGAAAATCAAAAATAAGTAATCGATACACTGCACTACACTCATTTTAACTCCATGACTACACTCTACACTGCTGACAAGTCAGACAACTGACAAGTGACGACTGTCTAATCATGGTTACAATAAGTGTGTTCCCGTATTCTTTTGTGGTGCGGATGCATTGTCACCGAGATTGTCACGTGATAAGTTCCTTTCAATATGCCAGACTGTCACGTGGTTATTAAATTCAGATGCGTTGGGATCCAAGGAACCGTTGTTAAGCGACCTACTTTTAGGCCCGGCTGCCAAAATTAGCGACTTTCCGCCTGCTTTGCATGCATTGAAAAGTGGACTTTACGTGTAGGTTGTACAAAAAATATTATAATTCAACTGTTTCAAACCAATATACGCATGTATGTTGAAAAATCTTTGGAGGTGTATATCTCGAAACTGACGCGGAGTTGGAAAAATATTCATAGAGTAAAAATTGTTCATTTTGATAAGTAGAATCTATGTTTTAAACATTGTCGAATAAAACCCTAAAACAGGGTGTCCCAGCAAGGGTGGCCACCGGCCATATTTCAGAAACTACTGGACCTAAAAGTTCAGGAAAAAAAAAATTATCACTAAAGTGGCCCCGAGAAAATGCTGGGAAATATTTATAACTTCGAAATTTTTCCGCTAGGGGGCGCAATCAAAGCTTAAATATTAAAATTCGAAATTTCTCCGGAAATTCTCAGATTGAGGTACATCTTTATCAACATGGTTAGAAAACCTAGACAATTTCAAGTCTTTTTGGTACAGGGCTCATTGGCGTACCGATCTTCGTGTGAGTAGGGGAAGGTAGTGAAAGTATAATTGTTCAAGTGGCTGTAACTTATGAACGACTTTTCCGATTTTGTGGCGTATAGGCTTGTTTGGA
Source organism: Orchestes rusci (assembly GCA_958502075.1). Taxonomy (NCBI): domain Eukaryota; kingdom Metazoa; phylum Arthropoda; class Insecta; order Coleoptera; family Curculionidae; genus Orchestes; species Orchestes rusci. Next base: position 6,863,431 of record OY293308.1, on the reverse strand, counting down.
AGATAAATGTGAGTACTTTCGTATATCGTATCCAGTGATGCGTGATTGTCTCCAGAAGAGTTGCTAGAAGGGGTAACTTGAATTAAAAACAGTGTTTTTCATTTTACCGCAAAAATTTAAATGGTATGGTATAATTCTGATAATAATAACTAGTCCAAATTATGTAAAATCTAATGTTTTAAGGTTTTTAAGGTTTTTTTTTTTTTTTTTTTTTTTTTTTTTTCTTGTAAATTTAATTTTCATTTGATTCTGTTATCAGAATTAATACCGTACCATTTAAATTTTTGCGGTGAAACAAAAATAACAGTTTTTAATTCAAATTACGCCTTCTTGCAAACTTTTCTGGAGACAATCACGCATCACTGGATACGATATACGAAAGTACTCACATTCATCTTCCAAATAAGCCTATACGCAACAAAATCGGACGAGTCGTTTATAAGCTACAGCCACTTGAACAATTACACTTTCACTACCTTCCCCTACTCACACGAAGATCGGTACGCCAATGAGCCCTGTACCAAAAAGACGTGAAATTGTCTAGGTTTTCTAACCATGTTGATAAAGATATACCTCAATCTGAGAATTTCCGGAGAAATTTCGAATTTTAATATTTAAGCTTTGATTGCGCCCCCTAGCGGAAAAATTTCGAGGTTTAAAATATTTTCCAGCATTTTCTCGTGGCCACTTTAGTGATCATATTTTTTTTCCTGAACTTTTAGGTCAAGTAGTTTCCGAGATATGGCCGGTGGCCACCCTTGCTGGGACACCCTGTATATAAACCACTTTGTATACAGGGTGGTCCAACTTCTACCTGCTTAAATTTCAGGATCGATAGATAATCGAGAAATAATGTGAGTTTGGTCAATAAACTAGGTGCAAAAAATGCTTCGTTACAAAGTAACAGGGTGTTGAAATTTAAGGGAAAAATCTAATTTTATTAATATCTTTCTTACCAATTGAGATTTTCAAATGAAATTTGGCACGTGTAGAGAGGTAATCTAGGTTCATGTTTTCATGTAATAATTTTTTTTTTATTTGCACCAGTGGCGTGCGTACGGGTACCTATTGCGATATTTTTAATGAAAAAAAAAAGATACGTCACTGGTTTATCTTCAATTCAAAATTCTATCTGCAATCCTCATTTAATTTAGAAGAAAAAAGTACTCTTGGTTTTTTTTTATTTTGAGATAAACCAGTGGCGTATCTGTTTTTTCATTAAAAATATTGCATTCGGTACCCGTACAAACGACACTGGTGGAAATAAAAATAATATTATAACATGAAAAAATTGACCTAGATTACCCCTCTACACGTGCAAAATTTCATTTGAAAATCTCAATTGGTAATAAAGATATTAATAAAATTCGATTTTTTTCCTTAAATCTCAACACCCTGTAACTTTGTAACGAAGCATTTTTCGCACATAGTTTATTGACCACTCACATTATTTTTCAATCATCCATCGATTCTGAAATTTAAGCAGGTAAAAGTTGGACCACCCTGGTATACTACTAGATCGTTGAATTCTATGATTGAATTCAGGTTGTTTTGGATTTCTTTCAAGAAAACCTAGAGCATGCTAGTCATCGATAACAGAATTTGATTTTTCCTTAGATGATAAAACTATCTACTTCCTGGATATAACTTCACAGGAGTGGAGATGGCAGAATAATCAGTAGCTCGTCACTAGCTTTGAGAAGAGTTGTGCGTTATTTTCCATTCCATGTCACCGGACTAGCTCCATTAAAATCTTATTTATCAGGCAATCAACCTTAATTGCCTTAGTTAACTAAGTTTTCCGGGGTTATAGAAAATTAACGTGAACAACGTGTTAAAGACAGTTTTGAAGAAGAGATTTTATAGATCACGTTTAAGTTGGTTTATGGATCAGATAAGGAACTCTCAACAATATCATGAAAATATATTCACAAATACACTAACTCCATGACTTATTTGTTATTCTAAAAAAATATATATAATAATAAAAAATATTGATGAAAATAATCAAGAAACGTAAACACATTAATGATCAATATTAAAGAGATATTTCTGGGAACGTTACTAAAATTTTCTTTATGGACCGAAATGTTTTTTAACTTTGACCTCACTAAAGTCATTTTATAAACAGCCTTACTATCATAATCAATGACTATATTATACCCTTAGATCGGACATCGTACATCGTGGAATATTCTTGACGCCATAAACAAATCACCGAGTAAGACGTAAGACGTACGTACTGCTTAGCTTGATTCGCATAATCGTAGTACGAGAGCGGTGCCAAATTATCGGGATGTTGTTTGGTTCATACAGACAACCAAGATTATAACAATTTATCAGAATTCTCAAATATCCTATGATTTTTTCATCTAAACACGGCAACCTAGCTTTAACAAACAGAACTCGACTACTCTTTGGTAAACAGATCTGAGCGAGGCGGGTCTTCTGGTTTTTAGTGCATAGTTGCCAACGAGTTTATCAGTTTTTATAGCTTTTTTTGGTGGATTGTATCATTTTATAATAAGACTATAAGACTATTGTATGTATTCAAGCTTTAATGCGATGTTGCCAACAATAAGACAAAAACCACTATCTATCTTTGTCTTACTCATTGCTCTGATCTGATGGCGTCAAAACAATCTTCGATTTATAAATGAGAAGGCTGTTCTAGTAGTTCATAGTTATAATCATGAATATGAGACGACCAGAGTGCCACTTTGACCCTCACTCAGCTTTATATTATGAGGTCAAGGGTAAGTTTTATGGTTCAGATAAGACATTGGAGCAAACTATAAAAAATATAACTTTTCTTTTTCAGCCCTTGATCTTCTGATAACAGTTACAATTTTCTATTTTCAGATTTTCTTTTACGCCGTGGTCAGTAAAATGGATGATAACGCAACAAAATTGAGGTTTTAAATCCTTGAAGGACTATTACACAAAAATGGATTTAATTTGATAAGAAAAAGTTAAAACAAAGTTTAAAATTGATGGAGGTTTTATCAAGTATCATGAACCAATTTATAACCCAACTCATTGATTCCTCTTTGTTCTTCAAAGTAACGATTTATGGACACTAGACATGATTGGATGAAGTTTGGGTTATCAAATAAATCAAATCAACTATTTATCGTTTAGTTGGACAGTTACCTAAGCGCCATATTGTTAGAATGTTAGGCGGATAGGACTAAGAATATTGATTTGGCAGAATGGAAGCCCCACTCAGATGGGACAGTGTTATTTTTGACGAGCCAGAACTGGCCAGTAAAAGAGGTAACAATACCTTAGAAGCTCATAACTAGATGTCAGTTATCTCGCATATGGCAGGACAACGCAAAAAGTTTGAAACCCATATGAACCTTTTGCCAAAAAAACTAAAATGTTTATAGAGCAGGAACTTTGAAACATGTAAATTGTTTTTTCAATTCTATGAATTGATCTTTTTTTAACATTTTTCTGTATTCAATTGATGATTTTTTTTTAATCTATTTTTAGTGCCCCAAGAAGTCTTCACACCAATGTGGACATTCATATCAAGAGAATTTTTTTGAGAAATACGATTTTTCATTTTTAATCGTTTTTTTATTCAAAATCATATTTGAATATTTTTAAGTCATTTTGTTAATTTTGGTCGCTTTCATAAAAAAAGTCATTAAAGAATTTATAAAAGGATAAAGTGATAAATAATAGAAGAAAATAGACAATATTAACTAAAAAAAAAAAAAGCTTCAACAAATGTACAGAAAAATGAACATTTTCATTTGAAAAAATTCAGATTTCCTTAAATCCCCCAAAGTTAAAAAAATAAAACAAACATTGAATCAAGCAAATTATTTTTTTCTCGATTTTGCGTTTTTGCTATCGTAACTGTTTTCTATTGTGTCCACGTTTCAAAACGTTTAGCAATGATAATTCAAATCAATTTGGACTTTTCTTTTTATTTAAAAAAAATCCTTGCAGCCCCAAACTTTTTTTTCAAATTTCCTTGAAAATCACAAATTCCTAATCTTAAGAGATCGCATTAAATTAAAAACCTTAACCTAATGCAAACTTGATGAGTTATTTAGAAAAATGTGGAGAGTGCCTTCTCAAAATTCCAACTCTCCAACCCCCCTGGTTTAATTTTGATAGCCCTTCTAGTTTGAGAATGATTTTTATTTTATGTCCAACAAACTTCATAATAGATCAAAAATTAAAAATTTCAATGCAATAAACATATCAGGGATGATTAGTGGAAGGTATAAAGAGTGTCTCCTGCAAATTTCAAACGCCCAACTCCCCTAGTTTATTTTTTATAACCCTTCAAAGTTGAGGATGATTTTTTCAATCCTTGATTTATGTCCAACAAACTTCATTACAATTAAAAAATCAAATATGTCAAGACATTGAGCATACCAGTAATTATAAATCGGAAGTATAAAGAAAGAGTGTCTCCTGCAAATTTCAACTCTCCAACTCCACCAGTTCAAACTTTTATATTCCTTTAAAGCTGAGGATGATTTTGTCTATTTTTGTTTTATGTTCAACCATCGTCATAATACATACATTAAAAATGTCAATACTTGTCTCCTGTAAATTTCAACATTCCAACCCTTATAGTTTAATTTTTCTAGTCCTTTGAAGTTGTGAATGATTTTTTAAAATATTCATTTTATGTCCAACAAACTTTATAATAAATCAAAAATTTGAAACTCCAATACAATGAACATACCAGGAATTTTAATAAGAAAGTGTACACAGTGTCCCTTGCAAATTTCAACGTTCTAACTCCCCTAGTTTAGTTTTTATAGCTCTTCGAAGTTGAAGATGATTTTTCAATTTTTGCTTTATGATTATGTTCAACATCAATATACGTAGATATGCTCTGTAGTTTTGTGGCGCATCCATGATTTACCTGATTTTTTTGGGTATTTCGCCACACCCTATCAAAAATCAATCAAACTAGTGGTAATATACCGGATCTTCTATATTACCTGAAAAAAATTCTATCAGTAAACAACTAGGTAAACAATAAAACCTAACAATATCAAACGTTTCAAAAGCGAATCTGCTTTCGTCGTCAGTGGAACCTAAAAAAGAAACAATTAATTCAAATTCAAAAATTATTCTACGTTTTTTCAGGATTTCGCAGTAAATTTCATTTGTTATTTTATTTTATTGTTTACTGATAGAATTTTTTTCAGGTAATATAGAAGATCCGGTATATTACCACTAGTTTGATTGTTTTTTGATAGGGTGTGGCGAAATACCCAAAAAAATCAGGTAAATCAATATACGATCTCAGAGGTCAAATTCCCAGAACTGACACTGGAATGCAAACAGACTTGAAACACACAACTCTTAGCTCCTATTCTGAAATTTAGCAGAATCAGTATTTCAATAATGTGCAACAATTATCGAACTTTTGTCATCGATCATCAAGACTCTTTATTTTTAATACTTATGTCTTTTGGTCATGTTATCATGACGTAGACCTGGTGATTCATATCTAGACATCCTTAGTGCAAACCCTTTGTATTATGAGACTTTTCGTGTCCCTAGTCCATCACGAAATACAAAAAGCTTGTCTTTATAAAAAAAATTTTGTATATTCTTGCGTGTATTATTCACAAGAAACATTTGAAAACGTGACTCACTAAAGTAATTACATTTCTTGGCATTGTTCTTTTTTGGAATAATAGTTAATTGAATTCTGTCTCTTGTGTTATTCTAGAGTGGTTTGTGATGGAATTTATAATCATTTCCAGTTAATAGCGATGCAACACACAAGGTTTTTTATCCCATTTTGCTCGAAATTTTAGTACACTTTCGTGTGAACGAGAACAAAGGATATTTGGGTTCAAAGAAAGTAATCCTGGCTGTTGATTGTTGGCAATCCCATACTTAGAGCCATTCCACATCTCTATGACAAAGAGTAGCATACATACGAGATGTTGACCCATTTTCCTATTTTATCTATTACGGAGTGACCCAAATCTATTTCGAAGTATATGTATATCATCAAATAGGTATTCATTGTCTGCAGGATAAGTAGTATGACCTATAGCAAAATTAAAGCTGTGACCATAAAAGTGAGAGTCAGAATAGTTGAACATAGCATCAGGGGTCCTTATTTAACTAGATAAATACAAATGAGGTCTGTTTGGGTCTTACGAGGACATTAATCACATTTCGAATGATGCCCTATAGTTTTATAAAATCTTATTATTAAATAGATATAAGTACAAAGACGTCGAATCATTGCCGAATAGATTGGCTATTTTCTGTTCTTGACGTATTTCTCCCCATATCTTGTGAACGATGACTTTGAAGCCCACGTTGGTATTGGCAAAAATAGAAGAGAAAGATTTAACTTAAAAAAAGTGAAGTAGGCAACAACAGCCATTTTTTGATGTGGGTGATTGTTCATAGTTTATATACTCAATAGATATCTCAGTTAATTTTGGTTTTACGTTTTGAAATATGATGAAATCAAAGCCGTACCTACTTGCGGTAATTCCTGACGAGGACATTTTACATAGTCGAAATGTCGTCAATGATCATTGAAAAGGATATAAGCAGAGGTTTTGAAGATGATGATGACAAATCCATCTCCGTATTTAAAAAAAATAACGTTGTATGTTGTCGTATACCTACATACAATTTGAAGGCATCATATTGTATAATGGAAGAAATTATGAAACTTTTAAATTTAGACTGTGCCTGTGGATTATAGTTTCTGAAATATTGAGCGAAAATTATTTTTCACAATGTACCCTGTATCTTGCAAACCGAAAAAAATTACACAGTGAACACAGTGAATGGGTCTCCAATGAGCTTCAAAAACTACAACTTTTCTCCATTTAACCGACCTCGTTGCACTTACTGTTTCTAAGATGACAATAATAGTGATATATCACGTGAAACGTGTATATTTATGAATTTTATTATTTTGGAAGAAACCGCAGCCTTAATGAAGTAGTTAGGATATCAATCGGATAATCATACTCAACATTTTCAGCAATATTTAGCTTGTTATTTTGAATGTTTGGGCCAATGTCTAATTATCCTGCACTCTGCACTTTAAATTAGGAAATTTTAAGTATTTTTTATGGACACTCAGAATCTGATACATAGAAATGCGAAGGTGCATCGAAAACCTTGAAATTTTACACAACATGGTATTTTTCAATGGGATACCCTGTATATTTTTGGCTAGAATAATTATAAATCCTTTTTCTCTGATTCCAAATAATATACCATACTTGGTTTCTCATAAAAATTGAATCATGTTGATTAAGATTTGGAGACTTGAATAGCTCAAAAACGCCGGCTAAACCAAATACCAACATACAGAGTGACCCATTTGAAAGCGGACCACCCCCATAATATTTTTATTTATGAAGCGATTTTAATTTTTTTTTTAAATGTGGAGAGTGAAAAGGTCTATTTTGAGGCCATACGTCACCCAGTTTTTTCCAAAAACCAAGGCCTACTAGAGCATATTTAGAGGTTGAAAAATCCAAAAAACATATAAGCGATTTTTTTAGAAAAAATCTGTCTACGCCACTGGATTCGTCATACCCTGAAATGGATCTGTACTCAATTTAATGAAAACATATAAAAAATCAACGATTCATTATTTCATGCACCAAGAAGTATTTTACCTCGAAACTCTTGCGATATCAAATCTATCAGAAAAAATAAATAAATATAAACATTTAATAGATATTCTCATGTCAAAATACAACGAAAACAATCAAACGAGACTGACAAAAAAAAAAGAAAACAAATTACATACAGAAATAATATTGTTGAATTGAATATTTTTTTATGAAATTTGGTACTGACCCATTTCAGGGGATGAAGAATCCAGTGGCGTAGGCAGATTTTCTCTAAAAAAATCGCAAATATGTTTTCTGTATTTTTCAGCCTCTAAATATGCTCTAGTAGGCGTTGGTTTTTGGAAAAAACCGGGAGACGTATGGCCTCAAAATACACCTTTACCCTCTCTACATTAAAAAAAAAAACGTCAAAATCGATAAAAAATGTTATGAGGGTGGCCCGCTTTCAAATGGGTCAGGGTCACTCTGTATGATATATTTAGAATCAGAAGAAAAAGATCTATCAGTCTAGCTCAAAAAATAAGGGGTCTTCCATTTAAAAAATATCATGTTGTGTAAAATTTTCAGGTTTTCAATGCATTTCTTCGTATCGGATTTTGACGTCCATGAAAAATACTTCAAATTTGCTCATTTAAACTTTTTTACAAAACCATTGACTGAGTAAGATTGAGTAAAATATAAACAATCACCCTGTACAAGTTTTTTTAAATTTTTCAGCTATATAGTGTTGTTCTGTACGTAGCAAGATTTTTGGAAAGATATGACGCCTGTATTCTTTTTCAAATTAAAATGTAATTTTGCAATTAATCATCATTCATTTTATGGTAAATTTGATATCTTTTCTTTGTCCGATGAACGGTTTTCCGATGAAAATAATGAATAGCAATAAATGAACATACATATTATTATTGTTTTGTGGCCATTTACCTATAAAGATATGATTAAAAAACCATGTTTTTGAACATTTATGATCATATAATAATAATATATCAATAATTATACCCTATAGCTCAAAAGGAGAGGTTCAGGGCAAATTTTAATTTGATTTTTTTCCCAAGGATTCACACCATTAAGGATCAGCATCCTATTTTAAAACTCCCTGTATAATTAATTATAATGATAATAATGATTATTATTGTTATGTTTTGGACACTTTGCATGAGAAAATTGTTAACAACTTCCTAACGGCTTGAACATACAGTATATAGGAATCATGAAGGTAAAGACCTCGGTAAAGACTGATGAGGCCCAAGTACAGCAAATAATAAAGATAATGCTGTAGCCCAAACATGGATGATAGGTACATCTAACCACGGTATGTCAACCTCGAGAACAAAATTCGTTTCAACTGCGCAATGACTTCATCTGCATACATGTCATGTCAGTTTCTATGGTTACCATGATTATATGCGTAACCCAAAATCAGTATATGTTGCCTCACTTTTACGGTCATCTATGTCCAGGGTCGCCAGATGATCCCTATCAAAATCAGTAGAACAGAAACCCATGGGCGAAATCAGTGGATCTCCTGTTGAAACTGTAGTTCCGGCAACCTTGCGAATGACACATGACACGATTAGATGCAGACCGATGCCATCGAATGACAGGATTCAGTCTACTGCAGACGCTCGACACCGATGACGTCATATTTTTCCCCCTCCGTCTCTTACCTCAGGCGAAGTGAGGCAACCTCTTGTATACTGATCTTGTGCGAAACCTACACTCCATTCAACCTTGTTTTACGCCGCGTCAAAACAAACTGCCAGCTCCCCCGAAATCCCGAACAGTCTTCTGATTGGTCAAACGACTCATAAATCATATGACACGACACACAACGCATTTATCAGAGCTGTACTCAGATCTCGCGGATCAACTTAAGCCGTCTAGACCTGTTCCTATTCCAAAAAGAGGCAGTAAAGTCTGATATAGATTAGTCTTATATTCCCTACATTTTTTATGCAATCTGTAATATACTCAATAAAAACATGAATTTATTCAATTCATTAATTTGAGATAGAATAAAGTAGAATACGACCCTGGGAATCCGCCGCGTGCTTTTGTCTATATCAGGCTCAAGATTTTTCTCGTGAAGCAGCCCAATAGAATATGTAAAAAATCATTGAATTCATCTTTTACCGTGCGTTTCTCACCTCAGGCCAATCAAAACTCAGTATTATGACATTTGCTGTCACTCAGCTGGCAGTTTTATTAGTTCTATTAATAAAATGAACGGTAGTGAGTTGTTGTATTAAAAAAGAATTCATAAAGTACGCAAGCGAAAAAATTCCGTTCTGTAGATTTATAAAAAACTGATAATTTGTTACAGTCCATTCGTTACGTATCCAGTCCGTCTGTACGCTTACGGTCCGTCAAACTATAAATCCAGCGTTCGCTTGCAATACAAATTATCGAACAATAAAGGCCGATTCACATCCACATACCATGATCATAACAAAAGAATAGGTTGAAAAACCACAGGTGCAGGTGAAACTTCACTATTTTTTTTTAAGCATAAAGAAAGACGCAACTGATATCGTTGCGTGGTTGCTTTTGGCGCCTCATCCAAATTACAATCACTCATGTTATTTATCATAATTGAATGATTTTTAGGCTGCTCTTCAATGATTTTCTTATGAGCCTACATGCTCTGACGTCATGGAAATATTTACATCGAGCACGCTTGTCATGTTTAATGGAAATTCGAAGATATTTGATCATTGATTGATTCTTATTCACCCGATTGGCATTTTTCTATAAGAAATAAAAAACTCAATCAATTTTGATTGATCGATCACCGGGATAGAGACAGCAAAAAATATCAAATTTAACGTATACCTTTTGACAGACATCTAATTTTTTTAACATTCTATGGAGTATAGACTAGCCATGCCAGTCTGAGCAAACAAATATGCTATCGAGATCTAAAAGGAATCCCTTCACCGTCTTTGCTATCAATATTCTTGACAATACATTGTATTTTAATGTAAAAGTTTGAATAAATATATTTTGAAAGAATGTTGTGAGTATGTGCATGTGTTGAATAATAAATGCTTTCTTCAAGATAGCGGCTGTTTTCGATTTCTATACAGGGTGTTTGAAAAGCATTGGGGAAAAATGAAAGGATTGGTTCCTGAGGTCATTCTAAGAAAAAAAGTTCCAATAATCATAGGTCCGAAAACGCATCGTTTCTATGATACCTACAGGGTGGCAAAGTTTTTGTTAAATAATTCATTCAAATTTTGACCGATTTGTTTGAGATTTGGCAGCGTTGTTTGACTCCAATAGATAAAAAATATTGTGTCCAGTTGCGTTGAGGGCAGGCAAGATAACAACAATTTTTGAAAGAAAAACGATGCGTTTTCGGATCTACACTGACATAGTTTGATCCTCAATAACTTTTTTGTTTGTTTATAGATTTTGATGAATTTTGGATATGATATAGGTCAATATGTTCTGGATTTTCCTTCAACACCGAGCTTTCGAATTTTGGACAGGACCGGACTTACGACGTTTTTATGAAATTGGTGCATTTAAGTTCGGTGCAAAAACGAACTGCGCTACTTACAGACCAACTGATATTTTTTTTTGTGAAGAGAGTTAGTGGGAAAAGGTATACTGATAATATCAATATTTTAGAACCATAACGTGAGAAACATTTTTTTTTCTGTATGTTGGTGATTGTCGGCTTTAAGACTATTTCACTTCATTTTGATCAAAGTTTCTTGAAATTCCATGGCAACGTGGATTGTTTGATTCTAGAGTTTGCCTGTTTGATTTTAAATAAGTAGACATGGTTCTATCTTTGAAAGATAAAATCTCGATTAAACGTGATTAAAAAGTAAAATTTAACGAAGTTTATCGAAAAAAAAATTATTAATTTTTTTTTTCCAGTTTAAAAATTCTAAAATGTCAAAAAATCGACAAATCTCTAACAAACAATTCGCATTGCTATGAAATTTCGAGAATCTTTGATCAAAATAAAGTGAAATATAGTTTTAATGCCGACAAGCACTATCATACAGAAAAAAAATCGTTTCTTAGGTTATGGTTCTAGAACATTGATATTTTCAGGATACCTTTCCCCACTAATGTCCTCAAAAAATATATCAGTTGGTCTGTAAGTAGCGCAGTTCGTATTTCCAACGAGCTCAAATGCACCAATTTCATAAAAACGTCGTAAGTCCGGTCCTGGCCAAAATTCGAAAACTCAATTCCAGGGTGACATTCAGAACATATTGACCAATATAATATTCAAAATTCATCAAAATCCATCAACAAACAAAAAAGTTATCAAGCGTCAAATCATGTTCTAACTTGATTTGGCCCACAGTGTATGTTTATTAAAACTTTTTTTCATAGAATGACCTCGGGAATCACTCCTTTCATTTTTGCAGAATGTTTTTCAAACACCCTGTAGATCGTTGCTTCTTTGTTAAAGATTGAAGATTATAATTATAAATTCTTGTTGTCTGGTTTTTACTCCTAAGCAACTTTTAGAATGTTGTTACTTCTATAAAATCAATGAATCTTGAATATAAAGCACAAAGATTTTGATATTCGAGACAAAAAAGTCAAGTTTTATTTTGATTACCATTATATTTTTCAAAAATTGTGTTGTGACGTATTTCGCTAATTATTTAGAAGTCATGCAATTTATTTTAGATAAGCGGTTATTATTTTATTATTGACGAAAACCAAAATAGAAACCATAGACCATTGAGTATTATGAAATTTCGATACTTCAGGTAGGTACGTATTCAGGACCCTAAAAAAAATATCAAAGTCCATACAGGGCGAGTCTAAAAATACAGTGTTGAAAGTTGAGGAAAATTTCGATTTTTTGTCTGTTGATTCACACCGCTCAATCGATTTTGTTAAAACTTTCAAGAAGTATATCCCTTGAGAAATTCGATTGTGTTTAACTTTTTCAGGACCGGACCTAGAGCGACTCATATTTTTTCTATCAAAGAAAGAAGTGCGTACTCCATTAGGTTTTCACATAGTAAAAACCACGTTTTGATGTTTCGTCAAATTTTGAGCAAAAAAGGTAACTTGGGTTTTTCTTCATCGATGCTTTGTTTTCGAGATAAAAACAAGAATAAATCTAATGCAGATAAACTCACTTATACGCGGATACCAATTTGTATTTCAATATTTGAAATATTATAGATTTTTTTTTCGAAATAGTGAAACTGTAAAACACTTTATTTCAAAAACGAAGGCCTTGTGGACCCATATTTATACAAACTTTTATGTTAATGTTTGAGCTCTGAATACGTATACATTTCCTCATGAATCACCCTGTATAGTTTTTTTTGGGAATTCACCGTCTTCATTTTTGAAGTTAGTGTTCCTTTGTTTTCTGGTTTGGAAAACATTGACTTTAACTTCCGAATAATACACTAATATTGCCGATGACCTTTAGAACCCTTTACAACCTTCCACTAGGTTACTATCACAGTGCTGTTGGGACCTCTACCACAATAATCTAGAGGGTGGCGCCCGAGTTATGGAAAATATAAGTTGCCAACCCCGTTAAACATCGCCGCGCTAGAAGTCAACTGGCAAGTCATAACTAATTCAGACTTAACAACGACGGTGTTCGTATTTCACATAGATCTACCTTTGACATTTTTTGCTATGGAAATTCGTCCACGGTACTCACGTTGTGCTGGTGATCATTGACAGAAAAGACTGTCTTGTATTTATTGAACTAGTCAGCGAAAGTCACCAAACAGCGAATTACGAAAAAATCTGAATATTCTCAAGAGCATCAGTTTTTATCTCTCGTAGGTACGCACAATACTCTTGGTAAGAATGCTAAGTCTATCATATCTAATCTTGTGAGTGCAGTATTTCTTTAGATTATGTCTAGACGCCAAAAATTATGTGACATTTACGTATTACTCTCTGTCAGATAACATCATGTGTTCATAATAAAGTCTGAAAATTTAAAATGCAATACCCGTATAAATCGGCAAAAGTTCAGATGAAGGGTGAAAGTTGGAACTCGACGACTTTTGCTCCCCAGACTGGAATATTCTACTAGTAAATAAAATAGTAGACTGAAGAAGTTTTTTATTTTATTTTGCAGATAATAAATGAAATACGACTGACTGCTTCCTATTTTGTCCTAGGTATGTGTTTCTGTTTTTATATAGTTGAAGAGAAGTAAAGTTTCTTTCTATATACATCAGAAAAAACATAATGACAAGACGTTTTGGAAAGAATGTTATATCAAGAATAGACAAAGAAAAACTCTGAATCGATCTTATTCAGCAGATTTTTCTAAAAATGTCAAGACAATTTTCTTTTTCTGGCAATAGAACCCTTGGCTGAATTTGAAACGATTGTTTTTTTTTCTACATTTTTATGTCATGTATAATCATAGCGATAGCTTTGGATTGCTTCAGATCTATTTTTATAATGATGTTATTCTTTAATTGATGAAGTTATATACTTGGTTATAGGTAACTCTGAACTGAGTTGTTTTTGATTATGTATTTTTATTGAACCTTTGACTTTGGATAACTAATTTGAAATAGTACACACACCGTTACTCATATGCAAGAGATGATAAAACTGTCGTCGGGCATTAAATTAACAAACATTTCCTTATGTAACATCTAAAATAAATAATATTCCCAATTTTATAAAAGCAATTTCAAGTAAAATGTGGACTGGCTGAGAATTTTAAAATTCTCTTTCGCTATCTCTAAGACTCAAAGCAAACAACTGTTCTTTCTTCTTATCTCTTCCTGAATATGATCAAAGTCAGGAGGTTTTTACCGCCTTTTTCACGATTCCTCTATAAGCAGCAAATAAATTTCAAAACTGTGCAATTCAAGCTGAAAATATTATCTTGTTCGCGCCAGCATTCTACTTTATTATGTATCCCATCAATGCGCGGAAAGAAATATTCTTCAACACTATAAACTCCCTGAACAGGTAAAATATAGCCCACTCAAAACGTAAATGTGAAAAAATTACCAAGCTTGGTATAAAAAAACGACAATTAAGTTCGAAATGCTGAAATGGAATTGTTCATAGTTTTTATTGAATTCAATGTAAATTTTTAACGTGGAAATCCTCCAACACATGTTGTCGAACAGTTGTGGATTATAACTGTCAACTCATTCTGACATTTATGGCGTACTGAGCTCTAATTTGATCACAAAGCTCACTTTATAACTATTATCTCTTAAAAAAACGATGTCATCCACTTGTTGGATAACACATTGTGTGCCACTTGTGTGTTATGTTTCCCAAGTCACTCGCGTGACTTATTTTCAACATAACACACTAGTACTATAAATAACTATTAATATGATCACTTTTTTCACTACCTTTACCTTATTTATGTGGAATCATCTACAATAATTTTACAGTGACTATCACTGCATGTCGTTGAATATCGCTATAAACTTCCTCACGTAACATAAAAAATAAATCGTTTCTGAATTTATCAAAGCAACTTCATAAAGAAATGCAAATTCCTAGTAAAATATGGAGTTCTTGAAAGTTTTATATTCTGTATCGCCACCTCTATGAATACAAGCACGCTTTCCATGAAATTTACGATTTTTTTCTGGAAGATAGCGCAATATTTTGCATAATTAAAAATGTTTGCCTAAAGCACCTCTCCAAAGTGGAATGAATGGGTCCACTGAACAAAAATGATATTCATGTGTAAACTATGCTGATATTTAATCCTGATAACAAGTTATCAAACAAGGTCGAAATTATTCAAGTCACATCATTACCTTACTTGAAAAAATGAAAAATTGTGGATTGTTAAAGAAGGATTCCACAAAAAAATCAAAAGACGGTGGAGAAATATTGAGTTTTCAAAAGTTCAACCTGGAAGACCAAAAATCTTCTCATAATGAAGAAAACAATACGATTATTTAATATCTGCAAGAACATCCATTTAGCGTAGCAAGAAATATTGGAGCAACTAACTTTCCTGCGTCCAGAAGTTTCGCTTGTCGCAGGATAAAAACGATTCTCTTAGGCCGCAGGAAGAAAAATGAAGCTGACGAACAATTTTTTGTGCGCTTAGTAATTTATAATTATCAGCATAAGGTCGGCTTCACTGATGAAAAAGTTTTTCAAATCAGTTTTAATGGACAAATTAATATGTAGATGATGGATATTAAACGAGGGGTTTTTACAAAAAAATAGGGAAAAACGTCATTTTGTATCCCAAAGTTCTTGCTTTACGGGAATTGACGAGTTTTTAGTTTATACCGGGTGTTTCATTATAATATTGCAAACAAAATCAGTATGAGATTCGCTGCCTCGAAATAAGAAGAAAACTTTCCATTAACACTTATCCGGAAATGCTTCATTACAGAGCTACAGGGTGTTGAAGTTTTTTTTGTTTTTTCCTGATAATATTTGAAGCAATGTCGATATTTTGATAAAAATTGGTGTTTAGGCTTTTTTTGTAATACGAAATTGGAATGGCTCTAACTTGTAGAGGGCGCTACCTACATTTATTTTTCCTTTTATTAACCATAACTTTTTTTGGACTCTATATAACATTTTTAAGCAAAACAACAGATTTATTTGTATTTTTCACGCAGAAAAAGTATTCTTACTAGTCGCTACAGGCAACCATTCTCGAGATATTCGGATTTGAAATAATCAATACATCTGATTTTGAAATTATGGTGGAGGTTAAGTTATAAATTTTTTCGTATGATTGATATATATTTTTGTTAAAAAGATAAAATTCAACTAAAGAGTGATAATAACAACAATTTTTATTAAAATATTATAAAAAAATGAAAAAATGGAAAAAATAAAAAAATCAACATCCGGCACCTTTGTAACGGAGTATTTCCGGTCACATGTTTATAGAAAGTTTTCTCCCTATTTTCAACAAGGGAGACTCGTCCTGATTTTTTTTCTCAAAAAAAATGCAACACCCTGCTTGACCATAGTCACAATCACATGTATTTTTTATTTCAAATCCAATATCTCGAGAATGGTTGCACTTAGCGACTTTTAACATGTATACTTTTTCTGCATAAAAATGATAAAGAAATCTGTTTTTTGATTAAAAAATATAATACAGGCACGTCTAAAAAAATGTATATAAAAGGAAAAATAAGTGTAGGTAGCGCCCTCTACAAGTTAGAGCCATACTAAGATCTAATTCGAATTTCGCATGACAAAAAACCCTCAGACACCAATTCATCAAAGGATCGACATTAGTGCTAATACTATTTAGAAAAAACAAAAATGAAAATAGAACACCCTGTAGCTCTATAATGAAGCATTTCCGGACACATGTTTATGGGAAGTTTTCTTCTTATTTTTCAAGCGATAATAACTAAAATATTTTGTACTTTCAGGTAGGTAATGTTTTCTGATTTAAGAGGTTTAAAAGTATTTTTTATTCATAAAAATAGTAACATACATACAGACTGTCCATGGATAGGGTTCACAATAGCGCAAAACGACAAAAAATTTAATTGTTCATGAACAAATTTTGGTCGTAAAAAAAAACACGATTCACGAAGATTAATTCTGATTTTTTATAAGGGTTCACGGAAACTTCAAGAACCTGATTTTTGTCGGTAATTGAATTAAATAATTGAAAAATGTATTTCAATTACTTTTTGAAGTAATTAGTAATTGGTTTCGACATATCAGAAAGTAATAATTGAATTGTCAACATAATTCACTAATCACTATAAAAAGTAATTGAATCACTATGAGAATGATAATTATCAAATTACTTCCATTCGTTTTATTTTTGTTGGAAATTGTTTTTTCGTTCACGTGACTGTCAGTTCTATAAAGATTTGATGGTCACATGGTTTGGTTTCAATCTGTCTATTTCGAGAGTATGAATGAGGGGGAATTTTTCGGCATCGTCCTGGTCATGGGAGGAGTGAATTTTACTTTTATAATATGTGTATTTCTTAAATTTTCCCTATATCTCTATCAATTTTTTTCTCCAAAATGGATACAAAAATGAGAGTGGTGGATGTGTACCACGCTCTATTCATAAAAAATATGAACTTGTACAAAATGCATCTAATTTTGTTATTTGTAAGAAGTTGGGAGAGGGAACAACAAACAAACTTACTTTATCAATTATTGTTTGAATTCAACCATGTAATTAAAAAGTAATTCGATTAGCAAAAAATAATTCAATTACTTTAATTAAATTACTTTTGTGAGTTACTTTATGATCGGTAAATGAAATACTTTTGTCTAACTCGAAGTAATTGGTAATTGTAATTGAATTAAATTTCAAAAATAATTGCTAAAGCCCTGAGCAGGTGTATCTATGATAAGCTTTTCTTAGGGTTTTCAAAAATTCCATCTGCTTCATTGGGCCCTTTTACTTTCAATGGATTTAGTCCAAGGTTCCTTTCATATAGTTGGTTATGAGCTTACGCAGAGTAAAACACTTTGCACACTCATTGTCTTGTGTAAAGTAAACTTTTACCGCACTGGTGTGCAAAGTAAATTTTTCCCGCACTCAAATGTCAAATGTCAAATCAAATTACTACTTACCAGTTTATTGTTTTGAATTTTGTTTCTATAACTACCAAATTGTGAACAATTCACAAGGGAGGATGTTGACCTTCCAGGTAAATATTTATTATTATCCATAAAAAAAAAATCAACAAAGTTTTGGCCAGAAATGCATTACGCCGATGTAACAGAAGCACGCGACGGTTTCTCAGGGTCGTATTGCACTTTATTCTGTCTCAAATGAATGAATTGAATAAATTCATATTTTCATTGAGTATACACAGATTGGATTTTAAATGAAGGGAATATAAGACTAATCTATCAGACTTCACTGCCACTTTTTGAAATAGGTACAGGTCCAGAAGGCTTAAACTGATTCGCGAAATCTGACTACGACTCTGATAAATGCGTTGTGCGCCGGGTCAGATGATTTATGGGTCGTTCGACCAATCAGACGGCTGCTCGAGATTTCTGGGCAACTGGCAGTTTGTTTTGACACGGCGTAAAACAAGGTTGAATAGACTGTAAATATTTTATTTTATCTTATAATCCTTCAATTGTTTTTACGGGGTTTATTTTAATTGAATGCCGATAATTAAGGGTGATTATTCCTATGAAGATACATTATATTTAAGCATTATAACTCTTAAGTATCGGCCCACAATTAAAAAACTCCCTGTGTGTAAATTAAAAATCACAATGACTGCGACTTAATTTCTTAAATCAAAAAATAATGAGATTATCGTTTTCTATTATTATTCTCAGTTGAACCAACATGATTTTGTTTGCCAAATCAATTTTTCCGTGAGTTACTGTGTGATTTCTTGTGAGTTAAACGACATGTCAACTTGTCGCAGGAATAATTGATAAAATTGATCAAAATTTTGCATTTCAATTACGAAGCGGTAAAAGATCGTTTATGCATGACATATTACTAATTCGTCCCAAAAGAATCTTTTTGTGTATTCGTCCTCCAGTAAATTTGGAAATGGGGGTCAAGCAACTTAACTTTGCTAAAAATAACATTGTAACAATATGGATAAATACAGGGTGGCGCCCGGCAAACGTATGAATTTGAAAATGGAATAAAACGAACAATGTTGAAAAATAACCAAAATTCACTGCTCAAAAAAAAGAAAGCAAACATTTCAGATATTTCCCAAGCTTTTTTTGATTGATGAGGTATACAGGGTGTTACTTAATGATATGTCATTATTTTAAGGGGAAGTTCCTGGATAAATTTTAGGTCGAAAAGGTCATATAAACTTGGCTCTTAAAATGCTTGGTTTTTAAGATACAGGGTGTTGAAGATTTATCTTATTTTCAGTTTTCAATAAATTTTACAAAGACGGTTTGAGATATTGAACTGAATTTTGCCACAGGATATTATGGTATAGAAACACACTTTTTTTTATTTTTATTTTTTTATTTGTAATTTATTTTTTTTTATTTTATATTTTTTTTTTGACCCAAGTCTATATGACCTTTTCGACTTAAAATGTATCCAGGAACTCTCCCTTAAAATTATGACATACCATTAAGTAACACCCTGTATATATAAAAAACACTTTTCCAATGTGTTCACATTTTCATACTTAACTCCCATTATCGATATGGATTCCCAATCCATCTTTTCCAATTCGACAATTCACGATTATGTCCGAAACTCATTTTCCAATTATCGTTATTGACATGGATGAGTAGGCAATAAATCAAATAAAAATTTGAGCTACTATTACCCCGAATCAATCAAATGTCAATCCAGGTCAAGA
Organism: Orchestes rusci; assembly: GCA_958502075.1. NCBI lineage: Eukaryota > Metazoa > Arthropoda > Insecta > Coleoptera > Curculionidae > Orchestes > Orchestes rusci. The sequence continues at coordinate 6,843,555 of OY293308.1, read as the reverse complement.
TGTAGGAGGAAGGTTAGAAGAAAAATACTCCGTGGGGAAAATGATTCTGATCGTTATTAATGCACACAATAAGAAATGCGATAATTGCGAAATAACCAGTAAATGATTGTCAATTATTTACTCAAATTAAAGAGCATTTTTAACATTCAATATTTCCATTCTCGGCATTTCAACTAGTCATAATGAATACACTTCCGCGATAAATAAACATAATCGAATCCGTTTTTGTTTGTTATGTGGAAATGATCTAATTATAGCAATATAATTATTGCAGTTGCTCGTGATATTTCAAGCTCCACGTAAACGTTGAAAAATTCATAAGGGATTTCAAAATATTATTTGTCTTGGAAAAGTGATTCATCGTACTGAAAAATAAACAACGATAATCACATTTCTGTCCAAATTGGCAAATGCAACTTCCTTCTAATTAACATTTTCCATTTTTGCTTCCTTAAATAAAAACAAAAGACTAACGTACAGTAACCTTCCACATCATCGGGCACTTCCTAATAAATTTTGACACAAACTAAATGCACTAACATAACAGATTTCCATATAGAATGGCTTGAATCATTACAGACTAAACTGCCTTTATATTGCTATATTAGGAGAATAGTTTTAAAAGAATGTATGAATGTGGTTTGTCTCGTATAGGCTGATAATTGGTCGATCTTTAAATTGAAATAGCTAGTGCAATTATTTTAGGCTATCTTAGATTTGGAACAATGTTAGGTCGAGGATTTCACGTTAATAGCTGAAAATATTTTTGTGTGAAACTAAAACTAATCTCCATTAAAAAATTAAATCAGTTAACGAGACGTTCTGAGGTGGTCAGACTCCAAAAATAAAATCCACTCAAAATCCGTTTATCTGTAGCAGATAGGCAACGAATGCGACAAAGCTTGATGTATTTTATGATGACGATAAGCATGAGCATGAAACGTTTTTCAATGAAGAATGACGCATTTATGATGGTTTTCAAAAAGCATGACGTGTTTTCAGTGAAATATGACGCATCTTTTAGGGCGCATGTCGTTTTTTTCCCAAGCATGTATAATGACGTTTTTACAGAGCATGACGCATCAATGATGACGATGAGCGTGGTTTTCATGAAGCATGACGTGTTTTTCACGAAGCATTACGCATTTACGATGACGTTCATCGTGAATTTTGTGATTCGTGACGTGTTCTTGTCAAAGAATGACGCATATTTCAAGGCGCATGACGTTTTTACGGAGCATTACACATTTATGATGACAATAAGCGTGGTTTTTATCAAGAATCACGTGTTTTTCACAAAGCATGACTAATTTTTCAAGAAGCATGATACATTTTACGATGCGCATGACTGTTTGTTTCAAAACTCATGACGTTTTTCACAAATAATGACGACAACAAGCATGTTTTTCATGATCATGACGTGTTTATTCAGAAGAATCAGGCATTTTTCATCAAGCATGACGATATTATGAAGTTTATCCGTCACAACGTCATATTTGGTCTTTGTGTAAAGCGAGTGTTGATATGATGAATATCAAAGGCGAAGGTTGAAACGCGATTGAACGGGGCTTTATAAATATGAAAACCACAAACAATTTGGCTTGTTGAATATCAAATTCAAGAAAAATTTCGAGTAGTTTATATTTGTATGCAGCATTCCCGAAATTTTCAAAAAAATATCCAAATCTAGAGGTACAAGAACATTACAGCCTTTTTCTCTTAACGCAGAGAAAATATCAAGCCTCAAAAAAGATATTTTTTTCATTTTTTTTTGTCAAAAATTCTATAATCTACTTCAACCATTCTACTACATACAGGGTGGCCCAACGAAAAGGTCCCACCCTTATTTATGACTTTCCTGGTATATTTTGGGAAAAACGCTCGGACACGTCAATTTTTAATTTTAGGGGGACGTCTTTTCGTGTATTACACTCGACATTTTTTAATGAAAACCCCCAATTTTCTTTCTATTTTTGGATTCTCCATGAAGTTTTTGCTAACTTTTGTATAATACAGTTTATACCTATCTTCAACCGTTTCAAAGTGATTTGAATTTTTTATAATTTTTTTTTTAATTTTTTATTATTTATTATTTTCTTTATTCCTGGAAACTTGACGGGGGAGACGTACTTGGACATGTTGGAAAATACAATAGAGCCACGAATAACCAAAATAATAGAAAATGAGGTTAATTATAATGAAAATTTTCTCCATTTCCAACAAGATGGTGCACCACCGCACTTTGTAGCTCCAGTACGACAGTTTTTCGACACCCATTTCCCAAATCAGTGGATCGGACGACGCGGCCCCATTGAGTGGCCACCAAGGTCTCCGGACTTAGTCCTTCAGATTACTTTCTTTGAGGACATTAAAAAAGTGAGGTTTTTAGTACGAAGCCAGACTCCATCCAAGATCTTCGGGAGCGGATCACGGCGGAGTGCAGACAAATAACTCCAGAAATGTGTGAAAATGTTAGGAATAGATTTGAGCAAAATCTTTATTATTGCATGCAGGTAAACGGACACCACTTTCAACATTTATTACCACATTGACTTTTTGACACATTATAGCTAAGTAATGAATTTTTGTTTAAATTTTTTAAATAAACGGTTGAAGATAGGTATAAACTGTATTATACGAAAGTTACTAAAAACTTCATGGAGAATCCAAAAAAAATTGGGGTTTTCCATTTAAAAATGTCAAGTGTAATGCGATATCTTATTTTTGGAACACCCTGTATTATACAGTTCAGCTCATTTAATTGTTTTCCACTGCAGTTCTAATGTGAGACTGTGAAACATTTCAAGAAAAACCTTTTTTTTATAATAATTAGGTTCTTTATTAAATATTTTTACATTATGTATGGAAATTTGGAAAATGTCCAGTAGATGTCTAGCTGGTATACAAGAACGGTTTTTTAATCACAGCCACATGTATGACTATAGTTGTTATATCCTTTAAAACCCTGGAGGATTCTAGAATACAAGTTTTTTTCGAGGTTTTTACATGGGTTCAATAAATAACAGTTGTTTATTAATTTCCATATTTATCTTTCAATCCACTAAAAATATTCCCAATTTTTTGTAGTGTATAAAGTATTATTTATTGATTCATAATTTTTGAAAATTTTATTAAATTTTTCATTGACAAGATCTATAAAATCAATTGAGAAATAATATTATAAGTCTGTCAGTCTTGTATAGATTTTAATGAATTACTTTTGTCATTTGTTTTGAAGAGTTTTGTGAGTTACATTCGTAGAAAAATAATTTCAAATTTTAATGTTTCAATAGTTTTTCAGGATATGAACTAGGTATCTGTATGTTAATATAAAAAGGTATTAGAATTTTTATAAGATAATGATAAACTAATTTTTTGAGGCTAAAATAAGATTAATTTTAGTTTTTAAAGATTAAGGTATAATTCAAAAATCTTCCTAAATTAATGATAAAGTAAATTTCTGATACTAATCTAGAATAACTTTATGATCATTATTTTGTTCTTATTAGTTTTGTTCCTAGAAAAGGGAGTAATTCGTTACCTACTTTTTTGTTACTATTGGCAGAAGATTACTTACCATAGGAGTTCCAAAACTTGTTTATGATAATTTCCTTCAAAACTAAAACGTTTTGGGTCAATCATAAAAGATAATATTTTTGGAAATTGTAGAATGGAATTCAAGAGTTAAATCTGAAACTCTTATTGACCGATTTCTGAAAATTTTTTACTTCTGGTTGTTTCAATATACAGGGTGTATTTGAAGTTGGGGTTTTCCTTATAACACTGTAGAGAATGTAAAAATGAGAACATTTTTCAAATAAAATTATGCCCGAATGCTTCGTTTTGGAGAGTTTAAGAAAAAAATGCCTTTTTTGTCATAACTTTCCTACCAAAGAAATTTCGTACACTTCTTTTGACCATTAAATTACATTTTTTGATGTTGAAGTTTTCAAAAAGTTTTTACCAGTGGCATTCGAACAGGATTTGTCTTAGATTAAAAAAAAGGGCGCCACTGCTTTTCAAAATCAATATTATTTTGGAAATACCCATTTACTTTGGAGTTAGTTTGATCTTTTGATATTTTTTTCGTACGATGAAAGGTTTTCGTTTAAAGAAATAAAAGCCATTCTGATTCATGGCAAAGTCTGATCTAAAATAAAAAAATCCAATAAGTATTCAACAAGCAAGTTATAGTATAGTAAGTATATAAAAAAAACAAGAATAACAAAAATAAAATCGACTAATATTAATTATATCCAGTACGCGAGACGGTGATTAAAAAGTACTCAATAAGTTTTCATTCTGCATAAAACATGTACTTTTTGAGTTGAAGAGATATTCAATAAATAATCAACACTTCTTGTGCGTATGAGATAAATCGTGAAATATTTAAAAAAATCAATTCAATAAAAAAATTACATTATTTCGAGAAGGTTTACCTAACCAAAACAATAAGTGGTTGTTATTAGACAGTTTATATTCATATAGCGTCTCATCGTCGCTCAACAAAATATTAATTGCGGTTCATAACATGCATAGCGAATTGAAGAAAATAAAAAATAAATTACCTTAGACAATTTTTTTCAAGTGCCTCAACTTTTTACATCTTAACGAACAAACAACACTTTTTACAGTTGAACACTGCCAAAGTTCAAACACAACTTTCTACTGATAATATTTTGTAAACTTCAATAAAGACTTTTCTTTACATAAGCAAAGAAAACTTCATAGAAGTTGGAAAGCGCGTCTCCGCATATATTTGACGAATCTATCGTGCAAATTTTCCCCGATCAGGCGCTCGTAGCGGCCGTTGCGCGACTGAAACTGAATTGGCGACGCAATCTTCACAAAAATTCCGGTGTAAAGCGTTGGCGATCTGGCGATTGCGACCAAACATGTTTTCATTAATTTTGACAAGAATAATTGTAAGTATTTAAGCTACTCACCTAATCTTTCATTTTGTCTATCACTCGTAGAAGATGATTTAGTCCGGATAATATTTACAATAAATTGCTCGTTCATTACTCAATTTTGGAAAACACTTGATAAATTTCAGGTTACAATTTTTTCAAGTGTCTATGGGTTTTTTGTGAGATCATTAATTTTATTCAAAGTTAATGATCCAATTCACTCTATAAATCATAATTCCGGAACTATCATTTTTCAATCACAGTGACCCAATGCTTTTTTGGCTGCTTATTATGAAGTATAGATCTATCTAAAACTAGATTTCAAAAAATATATTTGTCTTGATCTTATGATCCCCTCAGTGGCACTGCAATTTAATTTTTTTCCATTTCTATTATGTGAATTTGGCTTGAAATTTGAATCAAGTGGAGTTTGGACATTCCTTTTGTTGGAAAATATTCAGTTCAACCCCTCACATCAGATCAAAAAATCTCAGTGAATTTTTAAAGAGTGTCAAAAAAAAGAAAATGTCGAAATTACACAATTAACTTTGGCAACCTGTAATTTTTAAACGGATTGAAATGTTGGCTTCAAATTTGTATCAAGGTGAGCTTGGACCTTTCTTTATTGGAAAAAGTTAAGATCAACTCCAAACATCACTTTATGAAACAACAAATTTATGAAAAGTGCTTATAAAAAAAATTGAAATTTCACAAGTAATTTTCCAAATGCTGACTTGATTTTTCCCTTTATTTTACTTGACCCTGTATATTTTTTAAATTATTCTGTTAATAAATTGAGACTATTAGTGACATGCGCAAAGAGCTATCTCTTTTGGTTTTTGAGTAATGATTTTAACAATTTTCCAAATTTTTACTTGATTTTTCTAAAAATTTTATCCAGTCACCTGTATATCTTTTGGGTGATTCTGATAACAATATCGTGCTAAATCGATTTGTGACATGGGCGAGGTACTATCTCTTTTGATTTTGGAGTTATGGATAATTTTATGATTTCCCTTTCCTTTAACTTGATTATTTCCCAAATCTTACTGGGTCTTCCTGTATATTTTTTAGTGATTCTTATAACAACTAACGACATTGGGAAGTGCTTATCATAAATAAATTGAAATTTCACCAGTAATTTTCCAAATACTGACTTGATTTTTCCCTTTATTTTACTTGACCCTGTATATTTTTTGAATTATTCTGTTAATAAATTGAGTCAATTGGTGACATGGGCAAAGGTTTTGGTTTTTGAGTAATGATTTTGACAATTTTCCAAATTTTTACTTGATTTTTCTCAAAATTTTATCCAGTCACCTGTATATCTTTTGGGTGATTCTGATAACGAAATCGTGCTAAATCGATTTGTGATATGAGCGAGGTACTATCTCTTTTGATTTTGGAGTTATGGATAATTTTATGATTTCCCTTTCCTTTAACTTGATTATTTCCCAAATCTTACTGGGTCTTCCTGTATATTTTTTAGTGATTCTTATAACAACTAACGACATTGGGAAGTGCTTATCATAAATAAATTGAAATTTCACCAGTAATTTTCCAAATACTGACTTGATTTTTCCCTTTATTTTACTTGACCCTGTATATTTTTTGAATTATTCTGTTAATAAATTGAGTCAATTGGTGACATGGGCAAAGGTTTTGGTTTTTGAGTAATGATTTTGACAATTTTCCAAATTTTTACTTGATTTTTCTCAAAATTTTATCCAGTCACCTGTATATCTTTTGGGTGATTCTGATAACGAAATCGTGCTAAATCGATTTGTGATATGAGCGAGGTGCTATCTCTTTTGATTTTGGAGTTATGGATAATTTTATGATTTTCCTTTCCTTTAACTTGATTATTTCTCAAATTTTACTGGGTCGTCCTGAATATTTTTTTAGTGATTCTTATAACAAATAACGAGATTGGAAAGTGCTTATCATAAATGAATTGAAATTTCACCAGTAATTTTCCAAGTACTGACTTGATTTTACCCTTTATTTTACTTGACCCTGTATATTTTTTGAATTATTCTGTTAAAAAAATTGAGTCAATTGGTGACATGGGCAAAGGTTTTGGTTTTTGAGTAGGTAATGATTTTAACAATATTCCAAATTTTCACTTGATTTTTCTCAAAATTTTACTCAGTCACCTGTTTATCTTTTGGGTGATTCTGATAACGAAATCGTGCTAAATCGATTTGTGACATGGGCGAGGTGCTATCTCTTTTGATTTTGGAGTTATGGATAATTTTATGATTTTCCTCTCCTTTAACTTGATTATTTTCCAAATTTTACTGGGTCGTCCTGTATATTTTTTTAGTGATTCTTATAACAAATAACGACATTGGGAAGTGCTTATCATAAATAAATTGAAATTTCACCAGTAATTTCCCAAGTTCTGACTTGATTTTACCCTTTATTTTACTTGACCCTGTATATTTTTTGAATTATTCTGTTAAAAAAATTGAGTCAATTGGTGACATGGGCAAAGGTTTTGGTTTTTGAGTAATGATTTTAACAATTTTCCAAATTTTTACTTGATTTTTCTCAAAATTTTACTCAGTCACCTGTATATCTTTTGGGTGATTCTGATAACGAAATCGTGCTAAATCGATTTGTGACATGGGCGAGGTGCTATCTCTTTCGATTTTGGATTTATGGATAATTTTATGATTTCCCTTTCCTTTAACTTGATTATTTCCCAAATTTTACTGGGTCGTCCTGTATATTTTTTTAGTGATTCTTATAACGACATTTGTTGAAATGAAAAATCTAGATTGGAGTCCAGTAGATTTTGATGTATGCTAGTTCTATACGCAACAAGTTCGAAAGTTTAAAAAAAAAAAATGAATGTGATCCTAAGAATTTTTCCAAAAAATTAGTTTCTGCATTTCATTCGGAAATCGTTGCTTTGATCAGACAAATTCATTTTATATCCATTGGAATAAGTTTAAATTATTTATTCTGAAAAGTTTTTTTTTTAATTTCTACATTTCAAAGTCATTTTTGCTGTAACTTGGTTCTACTTTTATCCACCACTAAAACAATAAGAACTATCCACAAAACTGATTGGAAGTTGAGATGATTTCGGAATGGGAAAACTTAACATATACAGTTAGCGAAAATATAGATATTATAAAACATGCAGTTTAAATAATAATAATTATCGAACCAAAAGAATATTATTTTGCCAGTATTGCCGCCCGATCCAAAATCCTATCATAGCTCTCGACCTTTTTAACAAGGTGTACAAAAAAAGTTTTATACAAGAGATGTTTTGTGTATACAATTTTTTTTTCAAATTTGATAGTATCATTTATACAGGGTGTCCCAAACGCTTTCCACAGCACTCAACATACAAATTTCAAGTGGGGCACCCGCCTGTATTTTACTTCATTTTTTGATTCCACGTTGAATTCTTGGTCAAATCTATAATATACGGGGTGTCTCATAACTTATCCGGCATGAAAATAAGAAGATTATTGTGCATGTAATAAATGTGGTGGTAAATGCTAGTCGTTAAAAAGATACAGGGTATTAAAAGTGAAACTTTATTTTCGAAAAAAAATTTTTTTAAAACAGATATAGATGTTTTAAGGTAACTGTCGAACACTTTCAACATCTATTTAAAGTGAACCGGATTTTTTCCGGTATTTTTACTTTCAAAGTCGAATATCTCGCAAACGACTTAAGATATCGATATTCATCAAAAGTACATTTTTCACGTAGAAAGATTGACTTTTCCCAAGTATGAAGTCAAAACAGTCTCACCTTAACAGTTTAAACAACAATAAAAACTTTAATGCATCAGTAAGTACGTAGAAATAAGCGCCCTCTAGGAATTGGGTTCAAACCAATACCGAATCCAAATTTCTCACCTTCGTGAACGCTAGTATACCAATTTTGAATCTATTATGTCTAGCATTTTAGCATTTGTTAAAGGAATCTTCTTATTTTCATTTATAAGTTATGGGACACCCTGTATAATCTATAACTTATCATTTGTCGCTCCCGAATTAAAGCTGTTAAATTTTGTAAAAAATCTTAATTTCAGGATTTGTATATTGATAACTACAATAAAGATTGCTTTATAACTTCCGTCTCCCTCATACAAGTCAATGAAGGATTCTTGCTTAGTATAAAAACCGCTAGAATAAAAATATGGCAAAATCTTGTTTCAAAATTTGTCATTTAAAAGCACATTGCATGGATGACTAAGTGCAAATATCTAGAAAAAGGTTACTCCTAGCCACTTCTACAATATATAATTCTCTTATGTAAATAGGACGGAAAACCAATTTTCAAATAAGAAAAAATGTACGGGTGCTTATACAAAAGTTATGACCATTTGAATGTGTGAGAAGGTTTCTAGGTGACGCCCCCACAAGTTAGAGAATTGGATTTTGCATGTCAAACTACCCTTTTATACCAAATATCATCAAAACTACTTTATTACTTCAAAAGTTATTTAAGAAAATCAAAAATTAAGATTGAACTTTGACTTTGGATTAGACGAATTGGGGTATATCGCAATATTTTTTTGTAAGTAATCTGCTGTTTTTTTATGACCCTTTTTTTTGGGACACCCTGTACACTGAGCTTGGATACGGGGCATTTGCAAAATTAACCCGAACCTGCGCAGATCTCTTGTGCCATCATAACAAAAAATGTTAAGCAACTCATATAAAAATAATTCGTATAAATCACTGTGATATTAGACCGATTCATGTAGAAGACATTCGATATCCCATAAAGAAAATTTATTGCAAATTTCAGATTGTAAAACAAGATTTGAATTCACTGCATATATTTTCTTAATCATGAGTGATTTACAGTCGTGATCATTTTGGCGCTCTACCAAGTCGCTTTCTTTTGTTCATTGAGCTACATCACCGAATACGTAAATATTGAATTATTGCGGAAGTTCTAGATTTCCATCATTTCCGTTACGATCCTAGAATCGCACCTAGAGTGCTACAGCTCAATTTTTTTTTTTTTTTCGGACAACCTCACCGTTATACAGGGTGTCTCACGGTGACCGTCCATTAGAATATCTCGGGAAATAAAACGATTGGAATTCTCAAAATTTGTATGGTGAGGTTTAAAAGGATGCTCTCTGCAAATGAAATAATAGCTACGTTGCGCGACTTCCGGTTATACCGGAAGTAGGTGCCAGCTCGCTTGTTTCAAATGGAACACCCTATATGTATATTATTACATTTTTGGATTCTACGTCAAATTCTAGGCAGATTTCATGTATCATGTCCTATACGTAAGTATGAGCGTTTTTGAAATATTTTAGTTTTTATGTCAAAAATGACGTTTGAAGGCTCCTATTTAAATGTGAATTTCACCTATAAGAAAGCCTTCATTATTTAATTTGTATTGGATTTCTTGTTGGAAAGGACCTACTTTAATAGATTTTTCACAGCAATATTAAAACCATTATTACAGGGAGGGCCAAAAATAAGATCAAAAATTAAATTCAGAAAACGGCCAAAAATCAATTTTTTCAAAAGGAAACGTCGTGCAACGTTGCTTTTATTTCATTTAAGAAGAACATCTATGAATATTCCACCATACAAATTTTCAGAATCCCAATTGCTCTATTTCCCGAGATATTCTAATGGACGGTCACCGTGAGACACCCTGTATATGTATATCAAGTTGTTTTGTTAAACACGTATTGAATTCATAACATAATAAGAAAAATGATATTATGAACACATTTTGGATTCAAATTGAAGACGAAAAGTGAATTTTTGAAAAACCCAAGCAATAACTTCAAAGTTAGAGTTTGACATGAACAAAATTCAATAAGAATTCGCTGTTATACGAACAAACATATAAAAAAAATTCAAAATTTCGTAAATTTTATAAACCTACCTTTGCTTCCATCTCACTCAGCCAATACCAAAAAACGGCAAATACGTCACATCACAGGATTTTTGTACTCACAAAAAAGGGTTTGCATATTGTGTACGCTGCATTTAGTAATTTTATCTGGAAAATATTTCAGGGAGTATAATTTTAACAAGTTTTCGTCATATACATGATGTTGGTGAAAAATTCGTGAATCGACTCAAATGCCTTCAAAAATAGGGCCTAAAGATACGTTTCTCTCAATATTTCCTAACTCGTTCAGAAATCATGAAATTTTTTTACTGATGAATCATAATTTGAGCGTAGAATTAAAAAATCTTAATCAGGGGTGTACCAAACAAAAACGATCCCATTTTGTAATTTTTTTTTTGTGAACAGTGACAATAACATTTGTGCATTATACAAAAAAAACAAACTGGTAGATATTTGAGTTGACATTTGAGAGCGAGAAAAAAAATTCTCGCTGCACTAGTGCGGGAAATTACTTTGAGCACAGAAAAAAGGGTACAATGAATGCACAATCAGTTGAATGCGCTTTTTTGAATTATGTATCTATTGATGAATTTGTTTCGTAAAATAGAAGTTGAAAAAGGGACTGACAACAAATTTTGATTTTTTATATAATTCAAACAGTAAGCCTGCGAACAATGTAGAAAATGATACCAGAAACGAGACCAATCAAAAACAGTCCATCACACAATCGGAGTCCCTTATAATAAAAGACGTATCTATATGGATCTGTTTAATGTCCAATAAAAGAGCCAAAATAAAGGTAGAGATATGTTTCAATAAGACCGCGTTGTATTAGGGTAGCGCGTAATAAATAGCCGTGTGTATTAAATTTGTTATCGCTACTGGTTATTACTATTGTGATCTATGAGTAGAGTCCTTATTGAACAATCAAAGCAGGATTGAGAAAAAGAAAAATGTTATTGCTTCGGATAACCTTCCACGGAAACTTATTCAATTATTGATAAATGGTGAATCCTATTCAGTCTACTTCAATCCAATAACACAATAATTAATAACAGCACTTTTTTACTTACGGTACTGGAATGAGCCAAGATAATCTGCACAGACAAGAACAACAAATTGTTCCATGGGAATTTATCTTTCACATCAACTTGATTAATATGGTAGGTTTTTCATGGATTTGCCCTTGTTCCCATTTGCAAAAATGTAGGGGATGACACCCCCGCTTGGGGGGTTAAAGGTTCTGCAATAGTTTTGTGTCCCTCATTTTCCAATATAGTTATCCTGATGTTTCAGAATTCCCACTCAGAATGGGTCCGTATCAAGACACCAATAAAGTAATAAGACGATTATAACGTCACTTAATCTCAATAAAGATGTATGTTTTATCTCAATTGTCGGCTTCCTGCGATCCCCAACAACTCAAACAAGTTAATTACTTTCCTCGCCAGCATTTTATTTAAAAAAAACTTATAACATATCTATATACAATCAATATAATAACACATTAAGTAAAAAGATGGTTTTTAAATACCTTGCAAACTTTCAAATATAATAACACATTTGCTAACGAAATTGAGCACTGTATTTCTTAGACATACATATTTACCGCCATAGGGACACTTTTCTGCCACTGGGCATTTTGCCCTGACTATCCACAAGGCCAGCTTGGATGTATTCGATTGATGGCAACTTCCTGAGGTCACCTCTCGCTGCTACACTGGGTTGGGAGTCGAGCATTCGTTTTGCTACTCTTACGATGTCGTCTTTGGTGATTTTTCCTTCAAACGAATTTTATTGTGCTGAATGGACTGGATATAATGACTTACCAATTTCTTTAATGAAATGTTCGGGTCTTTTTCTGAGTCCCGTAGCTAAGACTTGCCTGCCAATGTCCTCAAACATGACTGGCCGACTTTCAAGATTCATCAGCAACATTGATTGTAATTGTGTTTTGGCTCTCTGGGAATAACATGGACAAACACATCATATTTGCAAAACAGTACTAAGAAGTTTTTTAATTTGTATAAACTTTGTAGGTATTATTATCTGTTTCACAAGTGCCGATTTCGCGGGTCGGTTACGAACCAGTTCCGAACCAATTCAAAACTGATTTGCATGCGCAGTTGATAGAATATCATGTACTCTGAATTGGTTCGGAACTGGTTCGTAACTATTCTGAAATTTCCATTTTCTATTTTATTTATTTAGTATATTTTGAAAAAAAAATTTCGCCGATCAAATATTTAATAGAATACGTATACAGGGTGGCCCAACAAAAAAATTCACACCTCTAATTGTGACTCTCCTGGTATATTTTGAGAAAAACGCTCGGACACGTCAATTTTGATTTCTAGAGGAACATCTTTTCAGCTATAGCCTTACCATCAAATAACAATCAAGATATTGCGTTACACTTAAAGTTTTCAAATGGAAACTCCCCATTTTCAATTCCAGATTTAGATTCATTTTTGAAAATTAAGGTCAGTTTATTGAATGATGTCTATGACCAACTTTGACCGTTTTGGAGATATTTGCATTTAAATAAAAATGATAGTAAAGAGGGGTAATTTGACCCTTTGTATCTCACAGACTATAAGACGTGAAACAACGAAGATCATTTTTGATAATAGTCTACTAGCCCAGTAAGGAGGTACGTTTGATCGAAAACTGTCACGTACACAGTTTTTTTCTTTTTCCTATGCGTTTTGGGGTGCCGATTACGAATCCGTTTTGATCATACATTGTTTATCGGGGTCACCCCTTTTTGGGGCTGGAAAGGGGTGAGAATTTATTTCTTCATGTTTATCTCGGCAGGGGTAGATTTTATCGCAACATTTTTAATACACAAAATGTACAAAAATATGTGCTCGTCAAAAAAGGTATCATATGTTTTTCTCCTATCAACGACCCTTACGAAGTTATTGACCGATGAAGTGGAGGTTAAAAAAGATTTTCTATTTTGCTATTAGCTGGAACGCATGAATCTACTTCATCGTAGAAAGCCCCAAAACGAGGTGTAACATCATTTTGGACTCGGAGGCCCCATTGTGGTGGAGCCCTATTGTGGGGACCAGCTACCAAAACGAAGTGGGGCCACACTATGGGGCCAAGAGGCCTTCGGAAGCGAAGAAAAGAGTTAAAATAGCATATATCAATTCTTTTTTTTTTTAACCTCCACTTCATCGGTCAATTACTTCCTAAGGGTTGTTGATAGGAAAAAAACATATGATACTTTTTTTGACGAGCACATATTTTTGTACATTTTGTATATTAAAAATTTTGCGATAAAATCTATCCCTGCCGTGATAAACATGAAAATATAAATTTTCACCCCTTTCCAGCCCCAAAAATGGGTGACCCCGATAAAAAATTTGTATGATAAAAACGTTTTAACGTTGGATACGTGATCAACACCCCAAAACGCATAGGAAAAAGATAAAAAACTGTGTACGTGACAGTTTTCTATCATACGTACCTTCTTCCTGGGCCATACAGGGTCTCAAATTATGAAAAATAAAAAATACCAGTTTTTTAAAAAAAACATGGGTTTTTCAAATGGAACCTTACCATTTCAAATATTAATTCTAGACAAATTTTTCTTTCGATTGGCACCACATTGTCCTATAGCTAGAATTGATAGTTTTCAAAGTATTTAATTTTTCTTTCAATATGTGAATAACTTGAATTTTAGTACAAATCGAAAAAAAAATTGTCTAGAATTGATACCTGAAATGAAAAGGTAGACATTTCATTTGAAAACCCCGACCAGCGTTTTTATAGGTACAGGTACGGTTTCGAGTACCATTGAAAAATGCTCGTCGTCCGCATATCATATTGAATAAAATCGTCTCTTCTGATCAGAATCATTTGAAATCAAAAATTGTGGAAGGGGAGAACCTCCTTTTCTGAATGAGACCAAGATCGCGTGAATCGGTTGGCTTGTTTCAAAGTCATAAGCATTCTTGCGTTGTAAGGTTTGACAGCTGATACCTGTTGTTATTAGATGCTAGGAAAAAATATCAAAATAACAAATTTGAAGGAAATTTCTCAAGGAATCCATAGAAGTACTCATTCATATTTGTATCTATATTAAAATCACGAAAAAACAGCAACTTTGTGTTTTGATAGCACCGTTACGCCTTGTGGCTATTTTGGGAACTTCTGATTGATTTCCAGCATTTTCTCTATTCCATATTACCCAGTAATTTTTTTCCGCAAGACCCTGATATGCCTAGCTTCTGAGATCTGGCACCTTGCCATTCTTAAATGGACACCCTGTACAAGAAGTGATTATTCTACTTCTATTCACCATGATAATTCAAATGTGCACTTCTTTTAGACTCACCCTGTATAGACCTACGAAAAGAGCATTTGTAATATAAAAATACATAATAATTTATTTTCATTGAACAAGTTTAGAACGTTCATAGAAACAAATTGAAATCTCACCAATATGAATAAATTTCCAAGTTTTGGGAACTACAAAAATTGTTTATGAAACATTATTCCATGCCTAACTTCAACAATAAATTATAAATAGTTGAGTTTGGGAACTTTGCTATGGTCTAAAACCAACATATAGAAACTAAATTAAAAAGAGAGAATAAATGGAAAAAAATCATAATATTACCATGGGTATTCTATTTTCCCTGATAAATTTTTTTACCAACATTCATTGTACATTTTGACGTTTTAACTACGCGTATAGGGTTTTCAAAAAAAAATAACTTGAAACCTCTACATATGTACTTCAAACAGTCAATGGTGAATATCGTATTTTTACATTTTCACAGTTATCGGAGAGGCTTCAAATCAGCGTAGGTACACGCTTTAGTTTTTTTCCGGTCTTTTTTTTCCGGGATTCGATCCTACTACCAGATGCGTGAGTAGTCGATGCACTAACCACTGCGCCACACCGCATATTGACTATCAAAAGATTTAAGATGACTGATCAAAAATGGTAGGCGTAAAACCTCCTTATTTTGATATTTATTATTTTTGACATAATATGCTATATTTATTTCTCAAAGTTTGCAATAACACAATGAATTACCAGCTAGTCAATTTCATCGAGTTTTTTTTTTTACAAAAGTCTCTGAGGTTTGATTTTCTTGTTAGCATGACCGGTTAAATAGATAAGCAATAGGTAGCTCATTTTTTTATCAGTTGCTAATATATAAAACCATTGAATCTAGGAATATGATACCTACAAACACTGTCCACGATTGCACGCAAAATTCAAAAATCTATCCAAAATATAAAAATAAATGCTACCCTGTAAGTACCGGCTTTCTGTTTCACTCTCCTATACATAAGTTTTGTCGCAAACAAGAGAGCAGGAAGAACCAAAATTTGTTTAAAAAAAATCTCTAATATAAACAGTTGAAAAAATGAAGTGCGCACCCAAGTCTTCCCTACGCTGACTTACCTCGTATCATGAAATTAAATACAAGTGATTAATCAGGAAAGTCAGGTTAGAAGAATTATCGATTCCGTAAACAGAGGCAGACGCGGAGATTTCCAAACGATATAGTTCCGGCGTAAGTAGATCCTTGTGTGTCTATAGTTTGAGGACAACAACAGGAAAAAAGTAATAATTCAATTACCGTTTTCAAGCTGAAAACTATCACTCATTCATGCTTTTATATTATCAAGTTACTTACTTCTCATCATAATTCCCAAATCACTCAATTTGTCAAAATCCCTATTGCATATTATATAGAATCACTCCCCGAAGATGTTGTTGACACCATCCCATAATTTATTGGAAAATGCACTCCAAGTTGCAAGTTGCAGTTTGAAAATAAATAATTCGAATATATCACAAGATTACATTCAATAACGAAAACAAAAATTATGACATGATAGAATATCTTTATCGCATAAAGGGAATTGATGCATTACTATAAAATAAAATAAGTTTTCACAAACATAAAATATAAGAGAACGAGTTCCAAAGAATTAATGCCTCTATTAAACGCTAGAATAACGACTATTATACAGTGAGCTTGAAATGGAAATAAAATTTACAGGGCATTATTTTATGTATTTCGCACTAAAATAATATATTCAAGCAAATGCAGTAGTTTGAGTAACAATAGAAAATATATGCCATAGGTGTTCAACTTTCTTGTATTTTCAAAAAGACGAACAATCAGATCAAAATCGTACATAGAGTGTAGAGATGTAACTTCATTCTTGCGCTTGACTTTATTATGATCATTCTAGAGTTTTATAACAAATTCTAAATATATACAAAAATACTTTAATTTGAAAGATGTAGCCTTCTTACAAACTTCATTATAAAAGTTTTCCGCTTCCTCCATAACAACTTATGAATGTTTAAACACCGAACTTCACCTATTATACAGGGTACCAACAAAAAGTAGGTAGGAAATGTCACAAATTATCGGTTTGTTTAGAGGAAAATTTCGACTTACCCTCAACTCCTGATCTCCAACTGTTCCCGCCATATTAACCATCTCCCTCACAATCACCTCCACCATGTCTCTTACGTAATTTGGAGGGGCACTAGCATGGATGCAAAACAATCCGGTGTCATTGTAGGCATTGTTATAAGCTGTGGCACTGTACATCCAGTGATACCTAACAAAAATTGAATTCACATAGTTTGAGCTCCAAAAACATCATCGAAAAATGTTTCTATAGTCCATAAATTGTTCTATTCAATGGACAATTTGAACATTTTTTGGAAATATGAAAAATATAAGGATAAGTGAGTACTGATGCCATTGATGTTTGAAAAATCAACCTTCGACCTCTATTAATGTAGTAACCACCGATTAAAGAGCGCCAATCAACATCCATTACGTCACAGTATCTCTCTCCGTCTGGCGTAATGACTGAGATAACTCTCTCTCTCTCGGGAGGGTAATATGGCCCCTCCCCGTTTTTGATCATACAGTGAAATCTGCGTTTTCTTTTTTATTTATTTAGTATATTTTTGGGTATTTTGGAAAAAAAAATCGCTGATGACATTCTAAAATATTGTCTAGAATACGTATATAAAATTTCAAGTTATTTGAAAATGTATGCAAGTTGTCCATTAGAAACGGTACTTTCCAGAAATTTTAACAGTGTGTTCTAGTAATGGAAGGAATCGAATCAAATTAGTGGAATCATAATCTATTATATCCAAATCCTTCCATTTATTGTCCTGCGGTTTGACCCGTCCACTCTATCTAGAGTGTTTCTATCCTTTTGACCTCTGTAAATTTAACTTGCAAGACACTATCTACATTCTATTTCAAACACTCCGGATGCGGTAAGAGAGTCCATTTGGCTTCAACCAAATGTCGTCTCAAACTGTAAGTGTTCACAAAATTGGTTAATCGGTTTAATGAACGAAAGATTTTAGCTAATTGAGTGATGTTTGCAGGGTGTCCGTGGTTGTTTTGCCAATGAATTAATATCAGAAGTGAATGGATTAAACTACCATCTTGTTACTTATTGGATAACTGATAAGATATCACTTTTGGAGCTGGTGATTGGAAAATTTTTAGTTGAAAGAACCACCGAACATAAAACTATTTAGAAGGCTCACTCCTGCGCGGCACTTAGATCTAGCATCGCCAAATGAAAGCCGATCGTTTGCTAAGCCGCGCAAACATGTGTTTGATTTGGGACTTACGATAGTGACAGACAAAGTATATTGACCCTTGACGTTTGGATCGCCAAAACTGGTACGTAGACGTAGATCCTTGAACATTTCCGTTTCTAGTGAATATTCCAGAGCGGGGATGTGTTAATGGAAGGGACGTCGGCTGTTTTCGGGTTGATTTCGCGCGCTTGGCAGAGTGATCCTTCTGTATTATATGTTCGATGATAGAGTTAAGTTGATTCATTCAGATAATTTGAATTGATTGATTTTGAACGATTTGCACCGTCATGGTCATTTCTTGCTTTAATGATGGCTAATGCAACGTGATCCTACAATTAGCTAAAGTTTGGCAGTTAATGTGAAGTTTTAGCAACAAAGCTGTTAATTTTGGGGATCAATCAATGAATAAAAAAGACATGGCGTGAGCATTTTCTATACCCTCGTTTGATTAAGACACAAGTCAAAAATTAAGATATTAACATACCATCAGGGTATGAAAAACCAAAAAATGTCGACCTCCTTTTTTTGAAAGACAAATGAATAACCTACAATTTAGATCGTCTTTTCGACGAATGAAAGATATTCTTCGAAAAGTATGGTGAGTACCGACAATTTTTTTTTTGCGGAAAAACCGTAACAAAAAGATGCCTTAGTACCCCACATCCTGGAATTATCGATTACGTGAGAGTAAAATCAAAATAAACCCTGTATGTACAGAATGCGAGGTACTGTATCTGGAAAACTATTCATCGTAGAGGTCTGCAGCAAAAAATGTCATCACCAAAACGGCCAATAAAAATACCTGTAAAATATTTTTAAGTTTCTGAAATTTCCGCTAGGGGGCGTAACAACCAACATCAAGTAGAAAAATTGGATTTTTATAGAATTTTGCCCAATGAAAATATATGGATGATACTATTTTCGTACTAACTGACTTTTTACCTACACTTTTTGTCTAAAACATTTTATTCTAACTATCAAAATAAAGGGGTGGGGAAAGTTCAATTATGTTTTCAAACAAACGGAGATTTCTCCCGTTTCGCTTGACCGATTTTAACAAACTTGAACCCACATGAAAGAGCATAATCTGCACAACAAAATGCTCATTTGGTTTTGAATTTGTAACCTTTGCCGTCGCTGCTAGATGGCGTTAATTGAAATGGTGGCATATTTTCGAGTTTTTTGCAAAAAAATCAAATGTTATAGTATATTCATTTCTATATATTTTAAAAGACAATACATTTTTCAATTAAGAAACTAATTAAAAAAAAAACAAAAAGAATGAATGATTGTTTTTTTTTTTATAGAGAAATGTATCCTCTTCTAAATATATAGAAATAAATATATCATTACATTTGATTTTTTTGGAAAAATCTCAAAAATATGCGGCGAAAGTAACAAATTCAAAACCAAATAAGCATTTTGTAGTGCAGATTATGCTCTTTCATGTGAGTTCAAGTTCGTTAAAATCGGTCAAGCGAAACAGGAGAAATCTCCATTTGTTGAAAAAAATAATAGAACTTCCCCCACTCCTTTATTTTGATAAATAGAAAAGATGTTTAGGTAAAAAGTCAGTAAATATGAAAATAATATCATCGATATATCTTCATTGGGCAAAATTCTATAAAAATCCTATTTTCCACTTGGTGTTACTTGTTACGCCCCCTAGCGACCATTCCAGGAACTTGAAAATATTTTAAACAATATAAATAAACAATCAAAAGGGTTCTTTTCAGGAATTCACGTATTTTGTAATATTAATTGAGGAATTTGGAAAAATATAATAATTCAATCAACTACTATTCTGAAGAAAAAAAAGAGTTAGATGAATCAACATTTTTAGAATAAAAAGTCCCAAATCAAGTCAATTATTTCGAAATTTGTGCAAAATACAAAACACTTCCGACATAAAAGTTGTAGGTCTTGAAGAAATCTATCAAGCTACACTCTCGCAATTATACAGGTTGTCTCAAAAACTCGTGGTGACTTTTCAAGACACCTTGTATAATAGCAAGAGTATAGATTTCTTAAGACCTACAACTTTTATTACGGAAGTTTTTTTATCGTGCACATTTCCCAAAACGACTGATCGTTCCGGGAGTTTTTACTCACCATTCAAATTATTTCTGAAACTAATGAGTTTAGCCATATGACATGTCAAATAATTGTTGTTAAGAGAAAACAGAAAATGCAATTAAAAACGGGTCATTTTATTTAAAAAAAAAATGTTCACCACGACTTTTCGAGAAACTCTGTATAATTGAAAGAGTTCTACAGTTGATTCACAGCCAAGTCATCAAAAGTTAATAAATTACACGTGATCAAACAAAAGGAAACGAATGAAAGGTGAAATAAAACAACACATGTGATCAGTTCAATCGTATCGCTATGTCTAGTCACAAGTAGTTTGTTTACTTTTGGTGACTTTTGGTTGTGAATCAATGTTTTTTTCAAGACCTACAATTTTTATATCCGATCTAATTTTATATCGTGCATAATTTCTGAAATAATTGACTGTTCCGGGACTTTTTACACACTGAGTATATTATTAACCACTAAAGAAGTTAAAAATAATAATTCAGGAAGAAACGAAAACAAAAACAACTTTGAAATTATGGATTGATTGATTTTCAGCTCATCGCAAATTTGACATTGACAAGGCGCGGCGTTGCCAACTGAATCCTTCATCTTTCTTGAGAATGGATTAAACATATTTTGCTTGAAATATCATTTTTTTTTTATAATTTTTGGAATTTTAAAATGGGAATTTATTAAATTTGAACCGACGAGGGATGTTTTTTTTGCAAGTTAGTTAGTTAGAAATAAATATTCAAACACAGAAAGATAAACCAAATAATTATTCGAAGCTACAACTTTTGAATCTTTGAAAAGGAAATTTTTCTTGCGCTTTTGAGTTACAGTGTTATAAAGTCAAAAATTAATACTGCCATGGCTTTTAATAGGTTCAAGTAAATTTGGCAGCATTGCATTGGACCTTGTGACAAATATGTTCCGTAAAGGAGTTCATTCATTCTAAATGCTGGTGAAAATGTCTTTTTTATTACCTGACATTTACAATAGTCATTGAAAGTTATAATTTGAGTTGCGTCTCCCTGTATTATTCTAGAATATGTTCAATAACTGAAAATAATACTAACCTGTTCAAAACATTGGTATACAACCTAGAATACATGCCCTTCCCCGGCCCACCAGCCGAAAAACTACCTCCACCACCCATCATCATATTGAGCACACAAATAGCAATAAAGTCGTTGTCTTGATGCGAACACGCTTCCAAACCAATCATAACGTGTGATAAAACTGGCAATCCTGATGCAGCAAATTGAGGAATATCACATTCTTCCTTTAAAGAGATGTCGCATATAGTTATTTTCTTAACAACTGCGCAAAGTGATGCTTTCCCGCACGCAAAAGCAGTTAGATATGCAACGTTGCGCACTATTTAAGCAATAATTTATCTGTCATATTCATAGTTATCCGGAGCCAGTCTGCATTAAGTCGTTGTTTCTGCCCCATCAGTTACAAAGTCACGAATACGCGAAACAAAATCATGTCTTTTATTTTTAATGGAAAGTAAACAGTGACGATAAGATTTGTGCCTTATTTACAATGCTGTTGGTATGAAGAGAAAGTTTAAAACATCAAACTTGTAGGTATTTGGGTTGAAATTTGAGTGCGGGAAAAAGTTACTTTGCGCACGCTCTCAAAAGAAAATGACTTCAAACTAAATCAGCAACTCACTTGCTCAATCCCTCCAGTATATTGTGCCAGGCTTTTATCCACCCCAATAGGTCGAGTTTTTCCAAACAAATTCTCCATTTCCCACAAGGGTTTACTATCTACAAAGTATTTTTGTACAGCCTCAACCAATTTGTTGTGTTCCACCCCGACTCCCGCCACTACCATTCTGCTGGGAGTGTAATGTTGACTCAAATACAGAAACAAAATTTCTCTGTCAATCTTATCAACGGCGTCAGGATGACACAATTTTGGCAAACCCAAAGTGTTGTCTCTGTACGCGGCAGCATGAATCATGTCCATAAGAATAGTTTCTTGTTCTGGTCTCATGTAGAGAGTCTCTAGTTCAAATCTTATCGCTTGTCTGGCACCGTCAACTTCTTCGTTGGTTATTTGAGGCCTTAAGGTGGCCTCGGCCAACATTTGAATTACGTCATTGACACCGGAAGAGTAGGCGGAAGCGGCATAGATGAAGGTATCTCTAGATGCTTGACTGTCGCAGATGCCTCCGTGCTTTTCCAGTCTGTTTATCATTTCGTCACGGTCGGGAAATTGTTTGGTTGACTGGAAAAACAGGATTTGATTGATTGATACAAACTGCTCCACGTCTGGGATGTAAAATTGACTTTTGAAGGGACCCTTCAAAACGCCATTATGTGTATGAGAAATAGAAACATTTGTTTGACAGTTTGGCAGTACAGCACTAAGTGTGGAATTCATAGTCGCCAATTATTATTTGAGATATCCATTTGTCATTTTAATTAAAGTTTTATTTCGGTCAAGGAAATGACTGTTTTTCTGATTCAATTCTCGAGCTTTTTCCTTTTCTCCCGGTATATGTATTTTTAAGCTCCTCAAATAATCACTGAGTTTTCATGGAGTATTCAAATCGATTTCAGACCCCAGGTTGACATTTTTTCCACTGTCACTGTCAATTTTGTTCATTTCGCTCGATTCACAGTCAGTAGAAGATTTCATGTCTTGAAAAAAAAATCAAACTCCTCGAACAATAACTATAAAATATTGAGACAGAGTTTTTCAAACTTGAATTGAAAACAATTGTTTCGAGGTTGGTTTCAATACCAAAACAGTATTCAATCCGAACTGAATTCTACATGAAAACGTAGTAAATATGATTATCACTAGGAGAAAACAAAGAAGACAAACTCTAATCGACGAATCTATGATTGGTGAATTGGAGATTATTTGAATACTTGAGACAAATAATAATTGAAAATTAACCAATAGTCATAGATTATACAGGGTGTTTCAAAATCGAGTACGAAAATTTCAAGGGCATATTCACCAACTAAATAATAAAAAAGCTCAATAAACATGTGCCATAACTTGCTTCATTTTCGAATTTATTATTATTAATTACTCAAAGACATTTTAGATGATTTTGACAAAATTTGGCACACTTATTTTTCCCCACAAGGGTCTTTCTTTTAAGTAATAGAAATAGAATTGTTCATTCCAGTGGCGTCCCAGAGGGTCATCCAATTGATACTTATTGATAAAACTATGGTACGCCACTGCCTTTTTGTAGATTGTTATAATGTTTTTAGATAAAGCGATCAAAAACGGTGCTTTTTTTGACTTTTTGCTTTTTAATTAATCAAAAACCGTTTCCTTGCAAGTACCTTGACACCGAGCTTGACACGTTACCTGTGGCCTGTGGACCTTACTAATGGAGAGAAATGGTTTTTAATTTTTATCTTGAAAACGAAGCTAGATACAGAAAAAGCAAAAAAGCGATGGCGTACGATAATTTTACCTATGAATATAAATTAGATTACCCTCTAGGACGCCAATGGAAGTGATTTTATTTAAATCGCACAAAAAGATTCACTTATGACGACAATTTACCGTGCCAAATGTTGTAAAAATCAGCTTAGAGGTTTTTGAGTAATTATTGATAAAAACCGATTTTTTCTAAAGACAGCTACGTGCCCGGGTACTTATATGAAAACGATTTTCAATTTTTATCTTGAGAACGAAGCTGGATACACAAAAAACTAAGAAGACAAATAAGCAACATCTTCAATAATTGCTTGATCTGTTTTTTTTTTAATCTTCAAAAAACAGTGGCATACCATATTTTTACCTATTAATATCAATTAAATGACGTTACTGGAATGAATGATTTCATTAAAATCACACACAAAAATGACCCTTACGACGACAAAATAATCGTGGCAAATGTCAAAATCAGCTAAGAGGTTTTTAGGTAAGTGATAAAAAACGATTTTTTCTAAAAACTTTGACACCCCCTATCACGAAAACGCAGCAAGTAAGGAGATAAGTGTATACAGGGTGTCTTCTAATTGCGTACATTAAATCTAAGGGCGTATTCCTCGGTAAATTTATTGAAAAAAACTTCATCAAACATGGGTCCGAAAGTACATGGTTTTCAAGATACAGGGTGTTGAACTTGAAAAAAAAATGGTTTTTACAAATGATACAAATATCCTTGAACCGATTTTTTTGAAATTTGGCAGATTCATTGTTAGTAATGAAAGCCTACTCTACCCTAGCTAGTTAAAAATTATAAATACCAGTGACGTCCAAAGGGGCATCTTACCGAATATTCTTGTCAAATAAATCCACGCCACTGACTTTATCGTGAATTTCATTTTTTTCCTGAAATGAAACAATCAAAAATACAACTTTTTTGCCTCTTAGAGTTTTTTTCGTAAAAAATCTTTCAAACTCCGCAAAATATTTTTATATTTTTTTTTACACGGGTTAAGTATTTTAAAACAAGTGAAACGAGGCCTGATACGAAAAAAAATCTATGACTGAAAAAAGGTTTTATTTTTGGTCGAGTTCGTGTGAAATTAGCTCAGGAGTACGTCCTTAAATTTAATGTACGCAATCAAGAAACACCCTGTATATGAAAAAAAATTATTCTGGGCTAGTGAATATATCCTATTTAAAAAATGTGGACTTTTGAGATCGATTTATATTTTTAGGTGTAACGTGTAACTCAAATACAAGGAGATTAATCAAAAAATCATTTATATTTATTGTTAAAAACGTTGGGAACAATGAGTTTTTTTATTGAAAATACAACAACATACAGCAAGCATCGGTGTCACATATCAAATTACTTTTCTATGCTTGCTTAATACATAGCATGCAGTGGCGTACTATTTTTTTCATGAAAAAAAAATCAATACAAATCCTTTTCAAACGCCACTGGTGAAAAAATGTTGAAAACTTTTACATCAAAAAATGTAATTTGATAGTCAAAAGAGGTCAAATTTTGTGGAACTATCAGGGCTGGTAGGAAATTTATGACAAAAAAGATTTTTTTCTTAAAACTTTAACACTCTGTATCTCGGAAACGAAGCATTTTCGGGATTATTTTATTTTGAAAAATTTTCTCATTTCCTTGCATATTATATACAGTGTTGAAAGGGAAACCCCAACTTCAGATACACCCTGTATTCTCTAGAAGTTTTGACCAATTGGGCAGGAATACACTGTATACCTAAGTGAAAAATTATGCACCAGAACCGAAGGAAGAAGACAACAACAAACTCATTGAACATAATTTACGTATTTGATATTTTCCAAACAACATTCCATACTCACATTGAAAGCTAGTTTCTCCAAAAAGTGAGAAATCCCACTAGGATAGGCCACTTCATACCTAGACCCAGAATCAATGACAACACCCACAGTGCAAAATTCCCCAAATCGGTTTTCCGATGCAACCCTCAACCCATTTGACAGTGTTGTGACTTCGGTGTGTTGATTTTCTTCTCTATAGTCGGAGTAAATAGCTTTAGGAAGACCTTTTACCGGCTCAGTCATGGGAGGCATGTTTGTCACTTTTTCTCTTGGACGATCCGAGATACTGTTCCATTCAGTAGATGAGCATCTTTTTAGAAAGGTTGCAGGTCCTGTCCATATTCTGCAAAGATAACATTTTGGGTTTGTTCCAACCCGACCGATAACCGTACTGGAACGATCATCGTCCTGCGCACTAAACAAATTCCGATTTAACTGAGTATGAACGGGAATCGGTTTCTGAACGATTCCTCCCATACTGACTCAAGGTTTGAAGCGCTTGAGATGACATGTCTAAGAGCCAGTTACATTTTTCAGTGATGATTTAGTTAAAACGATATGTATGGTGATCTCAAATATCTCATAAACGGTAAATCGTATCTCAAAAGTGAAAAGAACAAAGTTAAAGATATTATCATTCTCTACAAAAAGTGTCTCCTGGCATTTTTTGTTAAACGTGAGGGTTTTCAAGTTACGACAAAAAAAACCCATATGTTGCACACTTGAATGGACACACTGTTGGTATATTACATTTTTCAATATTTTAATTATCTTGAAAGTCTTACATCGAGTTTTGATGTCATTAATAGGAATTTTTGAAATGTTTTATTCTAGTTTAATCTTCGTATTTTTTTATAATTTATTTCATTCATTGTTCTTGGCTTGTGAACAAAAAAAAAACGGGGTTTGAAATGATTTAAAAAGCTTTTTTCTTACTATTGGTGTTTTTTTTCAACTTAAAAAAAAATGAAGCATAGTCTTCGCCTATTCTTAATAAGTTTTTTCAACGTTTCAAAAGTCTTTGACTATTTATTATTGGCAACAAATTAAATGGTCAGTATTTCAATTTTATTGACAGTACTCTTTGCCATTATTTTATTTTCCTTGGTCAGTATGATAATAAATGGTCGGTTGAAATAATGAAGGGTCAGTAACATAAAGAAGTGGTCAGTAAAAATAATAAATGGTCAGTATAATAATAAATGGTCGGTTGAAATAATTAACGGTTAGTAATATAAAGAAATGGTCAGTAAAAATGATGAAGGGTCAGTAACATAAAGAAGTGGTCAGTAAAAATATTAAATGGTAGATATAAATAATCAAGAGTCAGTATCATAAAAAAACGATCAAATAAATTAGTAAACGCCTGGTGAAAATAATGGACAGTCCATAAAATTAATAAAGCGACAGTAAAATAATGAATGGTTGGTCATATATTTTATTTCGTATAAATACAAACATTTTTACAACGGAACGAAACACAACTTAGTAAAGAGAAAACACTCTGCCTTTATGTCATGATGAAGTAGTCAGACAGGTTCCTTTGAGAGGCGGATTTAGTTTGGGTTAGTTAGGGTTAGTTTGTGTTGGTAATAGAAATTGATGAAATATGCAGCGGCTCGTTGGTTAGCACTAGGTTAACATTACAATTATTATTATATATCATAATTGACGTGTTCTGTATTGGTATTATGTGTATCAAGTTTGGGTTAGATTGAGTTAGTTAAAATTATTACTGACTATTGCATACTGGCTATTTATTATTTCTTACTGTACATTTGTGGAACTATTACCAGCTAAGTCATACTGACATTTCATAAATTTTTACTGATCATCAGAATCACAATAGTGAACATAGAAATACAGGCCAAATAGTACTTTTACTGCTCAAAAATTCCATTTTTACTTATCATTTTTAACAGAAATACTGAGTCTTCTACAATATTATACTGACTGCTTGTGATATTATACTGTACATAATGAATTAAATACTGTTCAGTTTATTACAACCCTTTATTATTAAGGCTTCAACAGTTTTTAAATTTATTTAAAATGTTTCTACTTACTATTAGTCTTATTTTTGTCTTTTTCCTCAAACTTTTCATGGAAATTTTTAAATTATTCCTCTACCTTAAACAACTTTATATTTAATAATTGATTTTAAAGAATTAAGAGTGTTAAAAATGTTTTTTCCTACTCTTAGGGGCTGTTTATCAATTGAGAGTTAACCCATGGATTAGCTGACCCTGGGTCAACTTAGCCCCTGGGAAATGGACAAATGTCAAACATTTTGAGGTTATCCTAAAGTTATTGCGTTAACCCACGGACGAGCCCACGGGTTAACTCAAATGATAAACAGCCCCATAGTCTTTTTCATTGGGTTTTAATACCCTTGAACATTTCACGAAAAGTGTTTCTAGTCAACTTTACAAAGTCCTTTAAGCAGTGTTTGAAATGTTTCTTTCTGCTCTAAGTTTTATTTAATAAACTCTTAAGAGACCTTCAAAATCCATTTTAAGGGATTAAAAACGATTTAAAATGTTTCTTTCTACTATTAGCGTCTTATGATTTTTTATAAACCTTAACATTTCATAGAAATTTAGTCATAAGTATTCCTCTATGTTCAACTTTTAAAAGTTCTTAATAATCCATTTTGAATGATTTAGCAATGTTTATAGTGTTTTTTTTTCTACCCTTGAATTTTTCATGGACTTTTAAAAACTTTAAATATTACAGAGGAAGTTTTTTCGAAATTCCTCGTTTTTTAACAACTTGAAAGTCTAGAATAGGGTCATTTCACACGATTTAACAGTTCTTAAAATGTCTTTTCCTACTCTAAGTCTTTTCACTGAACACCTTGAACATTCCATGGATTTTTTTTTAAGTTTTACTTCACATTTGACAACTTTTAAAAGTCCTTATAAATCCATTTTAAAGGGTTTAACAATGTTTAAAATGATTTAAAACGTTTCTTCCTAACTTTTTTTTTTCAAAAACCTTGAAAACTCCATGCAAAGTTTTTTCAAGTTCTCCTCTATTTTTAAAAACTTTTAAAAGTCTTTCATAGTTAATTTTAAAGGATTTATCAGTGTCCATGGTGATTTGAAAGGTTTTTTCCTTCTTTTTTAACGACTTTTGAAAACCTTAAACATTTTTGTATTTTGTATTTTTAATCATAAGAATAATAATGATGATCTTTATTTAGCACTTTGAGACAATAAAACCGAAAATAAACCAATAAACATTTACAACTTCGACAATAAAATATTGTGTTCTTGATGAAATTGTAAAATTTTCTCTCTAGTCAGATGGATGGACTGTGCCATGCCAAGAAATTTTAATTTGCTTCCAAACCCCTACAAGAGTAAATAAAAACACATAAAATACAAATACCTATTTTGTTTAAAAAAATAAGTAAGAAAAATTATCTCAATGAATTTTCAGTGAAAACCAATTCAAATACCTTCAAATCTAGAAAACGGTTCTTAAAATATGTACAGAGGTTGAAAATCAAACAAAAATTGAAGCCCACAGCAAGGTCATTAAATCGAATTTCATTTTAAAAAATGTAGGTAGTAGAAAAAGTTTAAAATTAAAAAATGAATCTTTAATAAAAAATACAATGGGTGAGGGATACTTAGTGAAAGGTCTTCAGGTTTTTCTATAATATTTGTTTAGTAATTTTGTAAAACGAATTTTAATCATTTTTTTTTTCATTTGTGATTCAGGATATTTCCTTGGATATTTCAATTCAAATAGTTTTAACTATCTTTTCTGCTTTACTCTACAATGAGGTTGATCATATTCTAAAAAAATGTTCATATTGGTATAAGACTCTATAATTTTCAGTTTTTCTCAAATATCTCATGAACGGTAACTCGTATGGCAAAAGTGAAAAGGAACAAAATGTGTAGATTTAAAAATTTTATACAAAACGTGTTTTTTGGCATTTTTGGTTAAATTTTAGCGTTTTTGAGTTACGACAAAAAACAACATGTAACTTTTAGTTTTTTATAAATATCTCATATACGGTCAATCGTATCGCAAAAGTAAAACGAACAAAATTTATAGATATTGAAGTTCCATACAAAAAGTAACTCCTGGCATTTTTGGGTAAATTTTAGCGTTTTCGAGTTACGACAAAAAACAATAATTTTTAGTTTTTTTAAAATATCTCATGAACGATCAATCGTATCGCAATAGTGAAAAGAACAAAGTTTGTAGATTTGAAAATTCTCTGCAAAGAGTATCTATTAGATTTTTATTTCTCAAAAAATATGCTTTGACCAAATCATCACTGAAAAAATGTCACTGGCTCTCCTACGATACGTTAACTTTGGACATATCACATAAAGGGTCCTCCCTATAAACATAATAATATATAACAATATGAATGTTAAAATTAATTGTTTTCAAAAAATTCTCCGGTTATGAGCAAAACCTAAATATTGTGAAATGTTTTCCAAGAATAAAGAATGATCTTGAGAATGATATACAAAAACATCCACAGGCAAAAAAAGTGCATGATAATTGAAAATTGTTAATCAATGCCATTCTACCTATAAAATATCAAATTTTTCGCCCAAAACATTACGCAAAGTTTTGAGGTTAGATTCAAATTAACCTACTTGTTTTTCTGATGCAAAATGTTGGCGGTGAATGTCTTCGTCGCTTGCATGGCGATATTTTCACAAGTTCTTCACAAAATCACAAATTAATAGTTTCGACAATTGGTTCCTGGGAATTTTGACAGAACGGTCCAAAATTACGATTTGAAAGGTGACAACTTTTTTGTTTTTGAAGATTTTTTATATGGGACGATAATCGATAATACAGGGAACTGTCACTGTCACTGGAACGGAGCCATTAGCCTAGTTTACACCGATAACTCGTTTAGTTCGGTCCGATAGGACCAAGTAGGTGGGGATAGTACAACGATTATAAACTACACAGGATTGCTCAGTTTGCCGAATCTGTCTGGCAAGGTCAAACTCGCTGTGACGTCACCACTGATGCTGGGGCGACTGCCAGCCACGTGGTAACACCGGTTCCCGTTCGATCACCGAAGTGAAGCAACGTCGGGCGTGGGTAGTAATTGGATGGGTGACCGCTTGGGAACTCCACAGGCAGTTCGCCGTCTACATACCTGACTAGATTGATAGCAGTTTATTAATCTGAGAGGTACTTACTCAATAACTCATGCTGTGAATCTCTTTCATAGTCACTAACTGTAAAATGATCGGAGCAAACTGTCGAATAATCTATATTAAACTTGTCTTTTCTTCTGCAGCGATGCACCCACTCTTTTTGTATTGTAGATGACACTAAATCCTCGCCATTTGGAAAAGAATGGAATACTTTGCTTGAGCATTGCTTTTTAAGAGCTAATTGATTGTTTTTGCACACAGCAACTGCACATATTCTCCCAGGCATAATAAACTAAAATAATGTTTACCACTGGAGTCAATTATTATTAAACAAGAAGCCTATATTTGCTCAGAGAGTAGTGCCCATTTAATTTACCTTCGTGTGAACAAAATGCTCCTTCTTGTGCTAAATCGAATTATTGCTACACACCCTCAATCGTTAACACAACGAAACGAATAAAATATGTATTTGTATATTTTCGGCAACTCAAACTACATTAAAAGTACTTGCTAAAAACAGAAACTATTGGACAAATTCACAACACAAGACACACCTTAGCTTAGACTATAATTTATAGTCGAGACACACGATCAACGGCTAAATGAAAATAAACCATTGACCTCTAAGTTGGTTAGAGGTCAATGAAATAGACAAACCAATGGTGACGTCACAAAAACTGACAAACGTACGTTAAATGGAACTGAGCAATCCTGTGTAGTTTATAATCGTTGGGGATAGTACGGTAGGACCAATGCTTGCTTCTCGCCCGTTTACACCGTCTTGCAACGCGTGAACTAAATGTGTACGCCCGCAATTCGTCAAATGTCAAAAACAAGTCGAAATTATTCATCAACACAATTCGTAACCAAAAAAAAACATGAGTAAGTACGCTCAGATTGCCTTAGAAACTCAGAACCAACACAATTCACAATAATAACAATCAACATAACCTCATAATTTTGATCCAGATCGAACCAAATTTAGTTCGGTACACTTGCTGGCGAGTACCGAACCAAGAGCTGACCAGCTTAGTCCGCAACTGTTTACACCATTCGAACCAAATGTTTGGTTCGGATATAGTCCGAATTTGGTACTTGGTCCACGGACCAAGTTGTCGGTGTAAACTAGGCTATTGATTAATGACACGTGTCATTAATCAATGAACGGAGCGACGAAGTGAATAGCCTAGTTTACACCATATACTTATTTTTTAATAATACGTATATGGTTTACACCAATAACTTGTTTAGTTCGGTCCGATAGGACCAAGTGGGTGTGGATAGTATGGTAGGACCAATGCTTGCTTCTCGCCCGTTTACACCGTCTTGCAACACGTGAGCCAAATGAGTACGCGCAAATGTCAAAAACAAGTCGAAATTATTTATTAACACAATTCGTAACCAAAAAAAACATAAGAAAGTACGCTCAGATTGCCTTAGAAACTCAAAACCAACACAATTAACATTAATAACAATCAACATACCCTCATAATAATTTTGATCCACATCGAACCAAATTTGGTTCGGTACACCTGCTGACGAATACCGGACCAAGAGGTGACCAGCTTAGTCCGCAACTGTTTACATCATTCGAATGAAATATTTGGTTCTGATAAAGTTCGAATTTAGTACTTGGTCCGCGGACCAAGTTGTCGGTGTAAACTAGGCTAATAAATTGAAAGTGAATCAGGTAGAGATAGCGATAGTTAAGGATCTCTATCTCTTGCTAACTCATTGGTCTATATGCATGGAGTAGATGGAGATAGCGATAGTTACGGATATCTCTAATTCTTTCTAATCCATTAAAGAAATGACACACTACGATAGTCCTATCCAGATACGTAGTAGCCTAGTTTACATCGATAACTCGTTTAGTTCGGTCCGATAGGACCAATTGGGTGGGGATAGTACGGTAGGATCAATGATTGCTTCTCGCCCGTCTACACGGTCTTGCAACGCGTGAACTAAATCTGTACGCCCGCAATTCGTCAAATGTCATAAACAAGTCGAAATTATTCATCAACACAATTCGTAACCAAAAAAAACATGAGTAAGTACGCTCAGATTACCTTACAGCTATATGCACCGTACGTTAGCTTACACCCATATGCACCGTAGAAATCTAATCCGGATGAAGTGTTTATCGCGATTATATTCCAATTTTTGTATGCACCGCAGCGCTTAAGCCTGAATCGGTCGCTTAACTCTGATTGCTCCATTTTCTAGGCTTAATCGAAGAATTTCAACGAATTCTAACCTAGTCTTTCATTTCTTTATGTTTATCCTACCAGATTTTGAGGTTTTGCGACTAAAGACAAAACTATATGAAAGTGGAATATCAACGGAGGATTATTTAGATTTTTAAAAAATCATCGATTGGAGTAGGATTCTTTTCCAATTCCAATAGGTGGTCAATGGGTACTATGTACTATACAAAAAAGATCTCAATATCAAGCAATATTTATTGCTCCACAACACACTCATAATAATGCGAATTGCTCAATAGAATATTGAATTGAATAGGTACCTATTTTTGTAGGTAGGTACAAAAAAAACAGTGTACCTATCACACTCTGATATCTACCGCATATTTTACCTATGAGTTTTTATCGTTCAATCGATCGACTCAATTTGGATTGGTGTTGAAAGTAGGTACCTACCTATCTATATCCTGTAGAGGTATCTAATGGCTACTATCTCAAAGTTTTGTCTAATTCTAATTCAATTCAAAATTTTAAGTTTACGGGTAAACCCAGACTCATGAACAAAAAGACTCGTTGATTTACTTTTTTTAAAAGCTTTAGGTACTAATCATCTCTACAAGATAAACTAAAATAAAAACCTTTAAAACTGATGGTCTCATCACTTTTTATTTGTTTTCCCAAATGAGATCTTTTCATCCAATTTTCTTGACTTCATCCAAGTCCCAATTTATAACAGATATCCCAATAGAAGAAGGTTTGTGTTTTTATCAACTATATAAGACATTATTTTAATTATATTTGCGTTTTCCAAAGTTTGTACCTCGAGTTGTACATATTTGTGATAATTTCAAAGTAGATAATGATTTTGAGAATTATACAATATTTTTAATTTATCAATGGGCATTCCTCGGGGCATTCCTTACAAAATCATGTAATTAACCCTAGAATTAACCACTTGTTTCTACTTAAATATATTTTCTTGTGTTGTAAAAATTGATGTTTTTATTTATCATCAGATGGATGGAATTGTTATTCTTGCTGTATTAGACTAGGTATAGAGTATATAATAACCACTCAATATCATGAAATCTAAGCCCAAGAAAAGAGAAAAAGCAAATATACGAATGGTTCAAGAATAAAAGTTGATACCTACACCAAATATTGAATTTAGAAGAAAAACCCCTTGGCTAATGTTTGCTAAACGTCATATCAGGCTTGCGGATGTTACTGATCCATATTGTTGCTCATTTTTCATTAAAACTTGCAAGCAAATAGCAAAACTCAAAACAAATCACGCAATATAAATTTCAGAATTGTTATTTATATATTTTTCTAGGTTATTTTGTGACGTTGTCAAAAGTCTCAACAGGGATTAACGATCCTTGCAGCGAATTCTTCGGTGCATACAAAACACCGCTTAATCTAACTTTGAAAATTAATCGAGATTGGCTAAGCTCTCGTACGGTGCATATGGCTGAGCCAATCTCGATTAATTTTCAAAGTTAGATTAAGCGGTGTTTTGTATGCACCGAAGAATTCGCTGCAAGGATCGTTAATCCCTGGTTAGACTTTTGACAACGTCACAAAATAACCTAGAAAAACATATCAATAACAATTTTGGAATTTATGTTGAGTGATTTGTTTTGAGTTTTGCTATTTGCTTGCAAGTTCTAATGAAAAATTAGCAACTATATGGATCAGTAACATCCGCAAGCCTTATATGACGTTTAGCAAACATTAGCCAAGGGGTTTTTCTTGTAAATTCAATAATATTTGGTGTAGGTATCAACTTTTATTCTTGAATCATTCCTATATTTGCTTTTCCTCTTTTTTTGGGCTTAGATTTCATGATAGTGAGTGTTTATTATAAACAGTATACCAAGTCTAATAGGTACAGCAAGAATAACAATCCCATCAACCTGATGTTAAATAAAAACATCACTTTTTACAACACAAGAAAATATATTTTAGTAGAAACAAGTGGTTGATTAAATGATTTTCTAAGGAATGCCCCAATTGCCCATTGATAAATTGACAATATTGTATAATTCTCAAACTCATTATCTACTTTGAAATTATTACAAATATGTACAACTCGATGTACAAACTTTGGAAAACGCATCGTTTGATAACTCAAGGAAACAGGAAAAACAAATATAATTAAAATAATTTCTTATATAGTTGATAAAAAAAACACAAACCTTCTTCTATTGGGATATCTGTTATAAACTGGGACTTGGAAGTCAAGAAAATTGAATGAAAAAATCTCATTTGGGAAAATAAATAAAATGTGATGAGACCATCAGTTTCAAAGGTTTTTATTTTAGTTTATCTTGTAGAGATGATTAGTATCTAAAGCTTGAATAAACAAGTAAATCAACAAGTCTATTTGTTCAAAGGAGTCTGAGTTTACCCATAAACTTGAAATTTTGAATTGAATTAGAATAAGACAAACATTTGAGATAGGTAGCCATTAGATACCTCTAGAGGATATAGATAGGAAGTTACCTACTTTCAACACCAATCCAAATTGAGTCGATCGATTGAACGATAAAAAATCATATGCGGTAGATATCCGAGTGTGATAGGTACACTGTTTTTTTTTGTACGTACCCACAAAAATAGGTACCTATTCAATTCAATATTCTATTGAGCAATTCGCATTGTTAAGAGTGTATTGTGGAGCAATAAATATTGCTTGATATTGAGATCTATTTGGATAGTACTCATTGACTACCTATTGGAATTGGAAAAGAATCCTACTCCAGTCGATGATTTTTAAAAAATCTAAATAATCCTCCGTTGATATTTCACTCTCATAGTTTTGTCTTTAGTCGCAAAACCTCAAAATTTGTACGAAAAACATAAACAAATGAAAGACTAGGTTAGAATTCGTTGAAATTCTCCGATTAAGCCTAGAAAATGGGGCGATCAGAGTTAAGCGACCGATTCAGGCTTAAGCGCTGCGGTGCATACAAAAATTGGAATATAATCGCGATAAAGACTTCATCCGGATTAGATTTTTACGGTGCATATGGGTGTACAGCCATATGCACCGTATGTGAGCTTAGCCAATCTCGATTAATTTTCAAAGTTAGATTAAGCGGTGTTTTGTATGCACCGAAGAATTTGCTGCAAGGATCGTTAATCCCTGGTGAGACATTTGACAACGTCACAAAATAACCTGGAAAAAAATATCAATTACAATTTTGAAATTTATGTTGAGTGATTTGTATTGAGTTTTGCTATTTGCTTACAAGTTTTAATGAAAAATGAGCAACTATATGGATCAGTTACATCTGCAAGCCTGATATGACGTTTAGCAAACATTAGCCAAGGGTTTTTTTTTGTAAATTCAATATTTGGTGTAGGTATCAACTTTTATTCTTGAATCATTCCTATATTTCCTGTTCCTCTTTTCTTGGGCTTAGATTTCATGAACGTGAGTGATTATAATATTATACTGTATACCTGGTCTAATACAGCAAGAATAACAATCCCATCCCCCTGATGATAAATAAAAACATCACTTTTTACAACACAAAAAAATATATATTTTAGAAGAAACAAGTGTTTAATTAAATGATTTTGTAAGGAATGCCCCGAGGAATGCCCATTGATAAATTGACAATATTGTATAATTCTCAAAATCATTATCTGCCTACTTTGAAATTATTACAAATATGTACAACTTTTGGAAAACGCATCGTTTGACAACTCAAGGAAAGAGGAAAAACAAATATAATCAAGTAAAATGATTTCTTATATAGTTGATAAAAACACAAACCTTCTTATATTGGGATTTCTGTTATAAATTGGAACTTGGATGAAGTCAAGAAAATTGAATGAAAAAATCTCATTTGGGAAAATAAATAAAAAGTGATGAGACCATCAGTTTGAAAGGTTTTTATTTTAGTTTATCTTGTAGAGAGGATTAGTATCTAAAGCTTGAATAATAAAAGTAAATCAACAAGTCTATTTGTTTATGGGAGTCTGGGTTTACCCATAAACTTAAAATTTTGAATTGAATTAGAATAAGACAAAACTTTGAGATAGGTAGACATTGGATACCTCTACAGGATATAGATAGGTAGTTACCTACTCTCAACACCAATCCAAATTGAGTCGATCGATTGAATGATAAAAAATCATAGGTAAAATATGCGGTAGATATCCGAGTGTGATAGGTACACTGTTTTTTTTTGTACCTACCCAAGGTTAGTTGATATATCAATTAACCTTGGTACCTACCCACAAAAATGGGTACCTATTCAATTCAGTATTCTATTGAGCAATTCGCATTATTATGAGTGTATTGTGGAGCAATAAATATTGCTTGATATTGAGATCTATTTTGTATAGTACTCATTGACTCGAGCATTGACTATACCTATTGGAATTGGAAAAGAATCCTACACCAATCGATGATTTTTTAAAAATCTAAATAATCCTCCGTTAATATTTCACTCTCATAGTTTTGTCTTTAGTCGCAAAACCGCAAAATCTCTACGAAAAACATAAACAAATGAAAGACTAGGTT
Organism: Orchestes rusci; assembly: GCA_958502075.1. Classification (NCBI taxonomy): domain Eukaryota; kingdom Metazoa; phylum Arthropoda; class Insecta; order Coleoptera; family Curculionidae; genus Orchestes; species Orchestes rusci. The sequence continues at coordinate 6,805,930 of OY293308.1, read as the reverse complement.
AGAATTCGTTGAAATTCTTCGATTAAGCCTAGAAAATGGGGCGATCAGAGTTAAGCGACCGATTCAGGCTTAAGCGCTGCGGTGCATCAAAAAATTGGAATATAATCGCGATAAAGACTTCATCCGGATTAGATTTCTACGGTGCATATAGCAGTAACAGCCATATGCACCGTACGAGAGCTTAGCCAATCTCGATTAATTTTCAAAGTTAGATTAAGCGGTGTTTTGTATGCACCGAAGAATTCGCTGCAAGGATCGTTAATCCCTGGTGAGACATTTGACAACGTCACAAAATAACCTGGAAAAAAATATCAATTACAATTTTGAAATTTATGTTGAGTGATTTGTATTGAGTTTGGCTATTTGCTTACAAGTTTTAATGAAAAATGAGCAACTATATGGATCAGTTACATCTGCAAGCCTGATATGACGTTTAGCAAACATTAGCCAAGGGGTTTTTCTTGTAAATTCAATATTTGGTGTAGGTATCAACTTTTATTCTTGAATCATTCCTATATTTCCTGTTCCTCTTTTCTTGGGCTTAGATTTCATGATAGTGAGTGATTATATTATAATATTATACTGTATACCTGGTCTAATACAGCAAGAATAACAATCCCATCCCCCTGATGATAAATAAAAACATCACTTTTTACAACACAAAAAAATATATATTTTAGAAGAAACAAGTGTTTAATTAAATGATTTTGTAAGGAATGCCCATTGATAAATAATTGACAATATTGTATAATTCTCAAAATCATTATCTGCCTACTTTGAAATTATTACAAATATGTACATCTTTTGGAAAACGCATCGTTTGACAACTCAAGGAAAGAGGAAAAACAAATATAATTAAAATGATTTCTTACATAGTTGATAAAAACACAAACCTTCTTATATTGGGATTTCTGTTATAAATTGGAACTTGGATGAAGTCAAGAAAATTGAATGAAAAAATCTCATTTGGGAAAATAAATAAAAAGTGATGAGACCATCAGTTTGAAAGGTTTTTATATTAGTTTATCTTGTAGAGAGGATTAGTATCTAAAGCTTGAATAAAAAAAGTAAATCAACAAGTCTATTTGTTTATCTATATAGTCTGGGTTTACCCATAAACTTAAAATTTTGAATTGAATTAGAATAAGACAAAACTTTGAGATAGGTAGACATTAGATACCTCTACAGGATATAGATAGGTAGTTACCTACTCTCAACACCAATCCAAATTGAGTCGATCGATTGAATGATAAAAAATCATAGGTAAAATAGGGCGGTAGATATCCGAGTGTGATAGGTACACTGTTTTTTTTTGTACCTACCCAAGGTTAGTTGATATATCAATTAACCTTGGTACCTACCCACAAAAATGGGTACCTATTCAATTCAATATTCTATCGAGCAATTCGCATTATTATGAGTGTATTGTGGAGCAATAAATATTGCTTGATATTGAGATCTATTTTGTATAGTACTTATTGACTCGAGCATTGACTATACCTATTGGAAATGGAAAAGAATCACCAATCGATGATTTTTTAAAAATCTAAATAATCCTCCGTTAATATTTCACTCTCATAGTTTTGTCTTTAGTCGCAAAACCGCAAAATCTCTACGAAAAACATAAACAAATGAAAGACTAGGTTAGAATTCGTTGAAATTCTTCGATTAAGCCTAGAAAATGGGGCGATCAGAGTTAAGCGACCGATTCAGGCTTAAGCGCTGCGGTGCATCAAAAAATTGGAATATAATCGCGATAAAGACTTCATCCGGATTAGATTTCTACGGTGCATATAGCAGTAAGTGTTGTGTATTCGGCAAAAAATCTAGACTGAGCAGTGTTAATGTAGAACAACTAGGCATAAGAGTGAATGGTGAACAATTAACTTTCGTAACAGAGATAAACTACTTGGGTACTATTCTTGATGCGAATTTAAATTTTTTATCTCAAGCAAACTATATGTCAAGAGTAGGTTTTTCCAAAAAGTGAATTTTATCTATAGAGCAGGTCAACAACTATCTCCATATACCAAACTGACGATGTACACCGCTATAGCTGAACCTCACCTCCAATATTGTTCCACTCTTTTGTCTCACCTGCCTAATTATAAAATTGATCAGATTCAGAAGATCGAAAATAAAGCCATGAGAACTATTCTAAAATGTGATAGATGATGTAAGACTGATGTTGAATGCTTCTAAGGTTTTATCTGTAAATCAAAAGGTCATGATGAATGTACTTATTTTTATATTATTTTATTTTATATATTATATTCAAGATCAAAAGAGGATTTCATGCTGTCAAAATGCAACACAAGTCAAATGCAGAACTCCATATTATACCGGGGACTGCGGGAGTTACCATACAACAATTCAAAAGACTGGTCAGGGAATATGTTTGTAACAACTTTGAACTCGTTTGTCCTTTATGTAGGTGTTTTACTCTCATACATTTTCACATTTATACACTTTATACATTCTACTTTCGATATAGAGTTAATTTTTGTTTATCGAACTACCTCTGTATTTACCTTATAGCTCTTGCTAAATAAAGATTCTTATTGTTGTTATTATTAAAAAGTGTTTTTCCAAGATATCTTTGAAACCATGAAGCTTAAAACTCTAAAGATAATCATATACCTAAATGTTTCTCTCTGTGTTGTTACCATGTGGATTGCTCATGCAGTCTATAAGTTCGTGTTGGAATTGGACTATTATAGTTAAAATTATACGCATTTATTATTCCATATTTTTTTTTTCGTAAAAATACGGTAAAAAATGGCTGTTCACTTGACCTCTTTCAGACAAACGCACCTCTAGTCTTCCAAACTTCGGCTTTTCACAGAGTTTTAAGTGGAGTATCGACTATCGACTCGAGTAGATACCAACCGGCAACTTGGCAACGTTCAGCCAGGTCGATCATGACAGCTGTCAAAATATGTTCTGCGCATGTGGTGACGTGACGTCACACGTCAATGGACGACATGTGACATCTACATTATTTGTTGACAAAAAATACATCCTTTCTTTCAAAGGCATTTTCTCCAAAAATCTTCCTAAATAACGAGTCTTTCCGCATAAATTCCTTTTTCAAATCAATGAATTCAAAATGTTTATTCTCCTCTGAAAACAATAGTTAATCAAATTTTCCCCATACAGCTGTGTAGTGAAACTCAATATGGCTCAAACCAAAATTATGCCCATTTACGGGGCAAAACCGCCCTGTTCCTTTAAGAGCAGAATACAGGAGCGGCGAAATAAAGCCAAAAAATTGAAACTTATCGAACAAAACAGAAAACCTGAGAAACCGGAAGATTTTATCACTTATGAAGACAGGTGAGGAATTTTAAATTAGGTCAGAAAGGGCTGGCTGGATAATAGTGAAAGTGTCGTGTATCTCAAAAATCTCGATTAAAATATTGGTTTTATCGAAAATTTATACGTGAAATAGATACCTCGAAGGCCATTAAAGTTACATCAGGTAGGCAAGTTATAAGAAACTTTTTGCACCTCTTAAAATAACATCAGACATGTCATCCGTTATGGTTAACTTTATTAAAAATGACATTTACTTCATCGGTTATTAAGAGAGGTTTTGCTCCACTACGATTTCACTTTATTCGTTATCTTGCGTCTGACCAACAGGCGAAACTAATGCCAGTTTTCGTGATTATTTCTTGTTAATTAATTATGTCCCTAGTATTTTATAAGTTAAGTGATGTCACACATTTTCTCGGGTCACACTATGGTTATTACTCTGAATCTGATATTCACGGAACATTTAACGAAAGAAATGATTTTTTTCACTTAAAAATTAACTCAGTGAATGTTTAATCAACATAATAACATAGAACAATTAGTGCAATCTCGTGTCCTCAAAAAAAGTAAGCCCCTTTTTATTGACATCTCGTATTTTTTAAAACCATAGAACATAGAACTAGCCTGGGTCAATAATACAGGGCGTTCTTAAATATCATGTCCAATGATTCTTTGTTATTATATATTATGACTGACATTTCTTATAGACGCTTCTTTACCAACCTACAGGGTGTTGAGATTTATTTTTTTTTTTTAATTTTGTCTTTATAGCTGCTACGATTTCCAAGGCTTTTGGCTCAAATTTGGAACATAAGTAGGTTACAGAATTGGGGTTGTATCGAGGGCTGTATGATTGCACATATCAAACGGTTGTTAGAATCTATAGGGTGATATTTTTTCAAGGGAGATATGGAAAAAAAATGTCAAAGTCAATAGAATAAGAGATTACCTATCTAAATAAAGCCTGCCAGTGGACAATTTCAAAGAGTTTCATCTAGATAAAAAAATTATTCTCATTTTTTCCATGATACAGTCGCAAAAAAAAAATCTTAATCAGATAGAAAAAATCCAGGAAAAAATATTTTGGGTAATTTTTCAGTTTATTTACCAACTATTGCGATTTTTTTTTTTTTTGTATTACCTTTATTTAGACATTTTGTCTCTTCTAGAAGGTGTTTGCAACCACTGAATTGTTGCGCAAATGTGTGGTTATGTCACAATCTTACGGGACTGGGAGCGAATAGGGGTGCTGGGTGCGCAAAAATCGTATAGAAAACCTCAATTTTTGATTTATCTATTGTGAACCACTAACCCAACCTAACCCGAACTCACATTTCACTGTCTTTTTTGCTTATAGGGTTTTCTGCTATTTTTTGATGTTTTTCAAATGTTCTTGTATGGTCACATCCTAGGGCCTTTCAGGATTGCAAATATACTGGCGGAGGGAAAAATTATTTATTTGATTTTTATTGTAAATAACGTATTTGGAAAACCAACCCAAACTAACCGGAACCAACCCAATCTAACCTAAACAAAATTCTTCTCTCCGACAGAAATTTTGCGATCCTTGAAGATACTGGAATGTGAATACCTATATAAAAAAAAAAATCATCGAAAAATAGGCGAAATCCGTATATGCCAAAAATACCCTCTTTGCTTCAAAAATTATTTATAATCCTTTACAATAGGGATTTTAGCGAAATCCATTTTTTACCAAACCCAAACTCACATCTAACTTTTTTCAATTTGGGAGCACGTTTGTAGAACCTCTAGTTTCTTTTACCCACCTCTATTAGCTCCTCGCTCCTGTAAAACTGTCAGATAACCACACATTTGCAAAATATAATATTTGTATTGCAAAAACCGTCTAAAAGTGTTAAAATACAGAAAAAAATTGAAAAATATTATTAATTAAGTATAATTCAAGCAGAAACGTAGGTAATGTGACAATAAAATAAAATCAGGGCAGAAAGTTTTCTACACAATTTGCAAAAACAGAAATAAATATTTGAGGGCAAATAAAAAATGTCAAAAAGAAATAATTGTTTTTCAATGTTTATAAACATTTGCGCAGCTTATGGATCCATAAATCGTATTCTGGTTGTTCTTGAGAATCAGTAAGTAGTTATTTTAAGCTTTTCATTGGATAGTTGGTGAACTGAAAAATGACATATGCTGTATTTGAAAATCTATCATCGGCGCACAGCAAACAAGTTTATAAGGGGTAAAGGGGGCATGACCCCTGAAAAAATAACACTCTGTATATTCTGAAAACGCTTGATATTAAGCAATCATGTGAACCCTACTACTGCCAAAGCTATATTCTAAATTTGAGCTCAATGCAGTGCGACCTCTTTGATCGGAACTATATTTTTCGAAAATACAATAATATGCATTTATTAGGTATTCACCAGGGTATTCATAAGTAATCGAAACATAAAATAGTATCAAAATAGAAAATAAAATAGCGAACCATTCTTTTCGATAAATATAATTCATATTAATATATTTTAAACACACACACAAAAGCTGCTCATCACCATGTCACCTATTCCATATTACCTTGGAACTGATTTCTTTTGTTGATGTACTATGAAAAAGAATTTCCTGTTGTTTCAACAAACATGTTTCGATTTAAGAGGAAGCGTTCCGATTAAAGAGTTTGCGCTGTACATCCGAAATCCCAAGAGCTATAAGAAAAAAAACTACAAAAATATTGAAACTTCAACCCTCTGTAGAACAAAAAAATATTATTTCTGTTTGGAAACACAACACAGTGGGTTCTTTTGAGTTGTGTATGTGGATCTGGTTTTTAAGGTGATAAGTATAAAACATGCGGGTATTAGTCCTCATTTTCCACAAAACGCAAAGTGTTAACTCAACTATGTGATACAGGGTGTTTCCTTAACATTGGTATAAAATTCAAGGGGTGATTCCTGATGTATTTTCATGGTAAAAAGTTCCTATGAACATTTGTCGAAAGAGAGCTACGCCTTTTGAAATAGTGCACCCTGAAGACGGTTTTTCCTCAATATTTCTGAAACTGTCCATACAAAAATTATGAAATTTATTACATCGCACAAACTCTTAAAGCTGACTCAGGATTTGAGCTCAAAATTTTAATCAGGGTCGTACCATACTGGAGGGGCTAAGGGTAAAAACCCATTTTTTTATTGTACCCTTTTTTCACATTCTGATTTTTGAATACGATACATCAAGGTTTTTTATTCAAAAAACAACCGCTCACATTCAAATTTGTTCTTTCAACGCCAAATTAAATCCCGATCTCAAAATTTTAAAAATATTGTCATTGGCGTATTATACTGAAGGTTAGGGCCAAAAACAACCCTATTTTTTTATGTTGATTTACTTTTGAAATTTCCATTTTATAATCAAAGTCTTCGAAAACTTCGCGTAAAAATCATTCAAGACTATGATTGTAAAAAGAAAATGTCAAAGATAAATCACCATCAAAAGATTGGGGTGTTTTTACCCCTAACCCCTCTTGTTATGATACGCCACTGACAACATTTTTTAAATTTTGAGACCGGAATTCAATTTGGCGTCAAAAGTTTATGCAGGTACCAAATTTCAATATTTGAATGTGAGCGGTTTCGAAAATTTGTCTGTAAGGTGTCGATGCATCGTAAAAAAAATGCGATTTTCTCGAAAACTACTGGCCCTATCGATGTGAACTAGGTTTACGTTTTCTAGATAAAAAAACTTTGATGTATCATATTCTAAAATCCGAATGGAAAAAAAGGTAGCAATAAATAATTTTTTCATAAACGGTTCCTGAAATATTGAGAAAAAAACCGTCATCAGGGTAGGATATCACCCTTAGGCCCGGTATCTTCACCTGAAGATAAACGAAATTTATCCGTAAGATAACATTTATCCTCAAGGTAACGAAAAGTACGTTATTTTCGGCCTACAAAACAGTTATCTATTAGATAAATACTCTATCTTTCGGATTGCTTATTTGTCACACAGTCCTAGGAATAACGTGTTTATCTGCGGAATAAGTTTGGGGATCATGAGCAAATTAATGGAGTTCATCGTAATTCATGATCTCACCCTGTGTATAGTGTTATTTTTTATGTTTTTGATCAGAATTTACAAGCGTATTTTTGTTTTACTACTGTTATCACCACATTTTTTTGGATAAACACATATTGGAGGGAATGTATGCAGTATTACATCTTGCATATAGGTAGATAGCTATGTATTTACAATTATTTGTGTATCAATAGAACTTGACGCCAAGATCTCACTTGACAAGTTTACTTCAATAGAGTAATGACTGAAAACACACGTCCATGCAGGTGTCATGTAGCATTTTTATGATTTTGAGTAAAACTGAAACTGATTCTAAGGTTTTCGATTGGAACTTTTTTGTTAATGTGAATGAGTGAACTATATCTGGATAATTCTATTGATACTTAGGTGATTGAAGTATCTAGAAAAACTGAAAATCTGCGCAAATATCAGATATAGTTTCATATCATCTCATGATAACACATGTTTTACATTCAAAACATGATGCTTTTATCAACTGGGAAAAATCTGTTAAAATGTAACATAACACCTTTATACAGTTTAATTGGTAACAAATTATTGACTACTTATAACACCTCTATTCTCTATCATCTTCATATCAGAAAAACTAAGCGATATTCAGGTGTATTTGAATTATCACATGAAAATATAGCTTATTTAAAGTATATTGAACGTAAAAACGAATTTCAAAAGAATGTTAAATGTTAAATGACACCTTCATACACTCGTGTCTTCAATTATTATTATCAATATTGCTATCATTATTTTATTATTAAGTATATTATGTAAGTAGTATTTTTATTATTTTTTTAGAATAAAGAATGATTTAGAGTTGAGAGAACTGGATTTATTCAATGATCCAGATGCGGAGCTGATAGATTTTTTTGAATAAATAAATATCGATCCATAAGAGAATATCCTGAATAACACTTGAACTTGAACTTGAAGCTTAAAGATGGCTTGAAGCTTGAAGTCTTAAAGCCAACTGAATCAACAATCAACTGATCATAATTCATAAAAAATAATAATAATCCTGGTTTACATTGAATTTCACTTCGAAGTGGAACTGTGAAATTTCCGCTTGCCAAATAGGAATCAAATGATACCATCCTCATTGAATTGGCGTAAGATTGATCTAGAGCACAAATTCAATGTGGTGGTATCATATGATTTCTGTGTGCCAAGCGGAAATTTGACAGTTCCACTTCGAAGTTCAATGTTAACCTTACATAAATCATACATCGGATTGTCAACGTTAGCGGTGTCAACTGTCACCCGCATCACCTGCTAAGACAAACGAATAATGGCATACCAGATTTCTCCCGTCTTTCTTTGAATAACACGACTGCATATTGCTCTATCTCACTCTTTGGTATCATAATGTTGGCAACATTGAATTTGGGCTGTATCTAAAGGATTGCCTATCGTTTAGTTATCTGGCAGTTAAAATGTCGGTAAAATACGATCATGGAATATCTGGGAGATACGGGTATCGGATAAAATTAACCATGAGATGATTATCTGTTAGATATGTCTTGTTTATCCCGACATGAAGATACCGGGCCTTAGAAAAAATTTTTCGACAAATATTTAGAGGGACTTTTCTTCATGAAATCACCGCTTGAATTTTTTACCAGTGTTAAGGAAACACCCTGTACATTGAACTTGAAATTACTTTTTCAAGTACTGTTCCATGTCGTCTTATCTGATTGTCATTCTTTTCATCAGTGAGTCCGAAGAAGAACCAGAAATAGTCCTTAAACAAGCCTTACATACATCATACAATTTCGCAGACTTTATCAAACACAGAGAAGCACAAACTTCTAGACATAGTACAGTATTAAAAGAATATGGTAATAGACACATTTTGACCCATGAAATGTTCAAAGAAACGCCCATCAATTTGGGCCATATGAACAAAGTGTTTTGTTCACAATGGCTTAGTGATAGACAGGTGGTGTTTGGGACTAAATGTAACAAGGTCTGTATTGGTTGGTTATTGTCGACGATATATAATTTGTTCGTATAGTTGATGGTGTATGATGTCCAGACACACAAACTAGACCAAATCCCCTCGCTATTGAGTAGGATCATTCCTTCACAGCTGAACGAGCAACCTTGCGGAATCCACTCAATTCAATTGAATCCTTCCAGAACACTTTTAGCAACTGGAGCTAGAAACACTTGTGATATTGCTGTTTACAGAATGCCAACGTTGGACCCTGTATGTGTGGGAGAAAATGCTCACAACGATTGGGTAAACACAATTTCGATTTAAATCCCATCACAACCATGGTTCCAGGTCTTTGACATGTGTTGGCTTGACGATGAGTTCTTAGTATCAGGGTCTAGAGACACCAAATTAGGTTTATGGAGAATAACAGACGATATCTTAGAAGCCGAAAATGAAGTTCCTATTCATAAAACACTTTTGCCGCTTTCTTTGAAAGATTGTCGAAGTGCACAGAAAGTAAATTAATCAACTGTGATTAATTATGAGACAATGTTTGTTGAATTGCAGATTAGAGCGTTGAGTTTCAACAAAAACTACCAGGAGATTGCCGCATTAAGTTTGAATGGCTACATCCACATATGGGACGCGGAAACTTTCAAACAAAAGTTGTCTAGGAAGCTGCCTAGCTCGCAGGAAAATGTTTGTATGGCGGTGCAGGAGAGTGGCAATGTTTATGCTATTGGATGCAGGTCGTATACCCTTTTGTTGGATTGTCGAACGTTGCAGGTAAGATCACCAATGAAAGATTTTTCATAATATAATATTCCCTTTCCCTGGCAATAGAATTATTTTTTTATCAAATCTGAGTTGGTGTTGTGCTTTGGTTTATTAGTGTCTGTGGCGGCATTTTTCGTTATTTGTGTTGTAATATTTGTAATTTCTCAGTTTTTAGCAAGTTATGAGTGATTAACTTGAAAAAAAAAGGGTAAGTTTGGGCTAGAAGGTTTTGAATTTTTGAAATATGTATACTATTACAATTTTTCATAAAAAAAATCAATAGTTTAGTACAGGGTGCGGCAAGGAAACTTGCTGATTTGAAAGATTAATAAAACAATAAGTATTTCACATATCGATTTAATCTTTTTCTATCCTATTTTACTCAACCTGAATTTTTGTTTCAAGTGGTTTTAAAAGTGACACCAGACAAATCGTCGTCTATTTCACGAAGTGATGTATCTAAAAAAATCGTATTTTGTGTTAGGACCACAAACTTTTCACCTTAAATAAAGCTTTTTCGTTTCATAAAGTGTCGTTTGTCATGGAGTTATGCTTAAAGTATAACAGATTGAAATACAACACTTTGTCAAATGAAAAGTTGTTTTTTTTTTTATTTATGGTAAAAAGTTTATGGTCCTATGTGAAAATTGGTATACCGGGGTTTTTTGGTTTGACGCATATGGTTTTTTTGTCGCAAAATTCAAAAAAATAAAAATTGAACAAAATGTATCTGATTTTTAATAAAATTATTGCTATAAAATTATGTTTAGTAAAACCTAAGCTGTGTTTTATAATTTTCAAAACTTCCATCATCTACTTCTAAGCACAATAATAGAAAAATCAAATAAAAAATCACAATGTACATAAGTCATGGTCCAAGCTTAAAGAGGTTTTAGAGGAGGTTATTTCTGAACAAAAAATTTCTATACACAACATAATAATATGTACAGGGTGTACACCTAAGAGAGGTCGCCGGCCATATCTCCGTAAGTATTCATCCCACATTTTTGGATTTTTTTTTTTATAAAAGTTGCCAAGAGAAATTGATCATTTCCAAGTTCGTGCGATGTCCGCTAGGGGGCGTAATACAATAGTGAAATAGAAAATATAGGTTATATTTAGAATATTGAACGGTGACCTACCAGATAAATAATTTTATATTAAAAAAGGAGAAATTATGAGCATTTTTCATATTGAACTTTTTTTTGTAATCTGTCAAATAAGGGGTAGGTGAAGGGTCGAATGTTAATTTTCAAAATTATTGACAACTTTTGATTGGCTTAACCGATTCCAATAAGCTTAGCGTCGTTTCAAAGGTTTATTGTTATGCTTTTTTATGGTATAATATCACTTTACGAATTATTTTATTGCTGAACGGTACGGTTAAAATGGATTATTCCATCGATTTTTTCAAAATATAGAACAAAGATGTTCTTTTTTCACGTTAGTTTGAAAGAGCGTGAAAAAATGGCGAAAACGGCAAGTTAATATAGTACATTTTGTATCAAGGGCGGAAAGTAGATGATTTTGACGAGGGTATAAGTAGCAGCACGAGCGAAGCGAGGGCAGATATTAGCCGAGTCAAAATCATCTTTCGTCCGTGATGCAAACAGTGCTTTTTGTACAACCAGTTGTAATCATTTGAATAATTATGAAAATTATTGAAAATCAAAAATTGATAGTCGCTCCGATACACTGCCGACAAGTCAGACAACTGACGAGTGACAACTGTCAATCATGGTATTCATGGCTACAATAGGTGTGTTCCTGTATTCTTTTGTGGTGCGCATTCATTGTCACCGAGATTGTCACGTGATAAGTTATTTTTAGTATGCTAGTCTGTCACGTGGTTATTAGATTCAGAGGCGTTGGGATCCAAGGAACCATTGCTAACAGCCATATGCACCGTATGTGAGCTTAGCCAATCTCGATTAATTTTCAAAGTTAGATTAAGCGGTGTTTTGTATGCACCGAAGAATTCGCTGCAAGGATCGTTAATCCCTGGTGAGACATTTGACAACGTCACAAAATAACCTGGAAAAAAATATCAACTACAATTTTGAAATTCATGTTGAGTGATTTGTATTGAGTTTTGCTATTTGCTTACAAGTTTTAATGAAAAATGAGCAACTATATGGATCAGTTACATCTGCAAGCCTGATATGACGTTTAGCAAACATTAGCCAAGGGGTTTTTCTTGTAAATTCAATATTTGGTGTAGGTATCAACTTTTATTCTTGAATCATTCCTATATTTCCTGTTCCTCTTTTCTTGGGCTTAGATTTCATGATAGTGAGGGATTATAATATTATACTGTATACCTGGTCTAATACAGCAAGAATAACAATCCCATCCCCCTGATGATAAATAAAAACATCACTTTTTACAACACAAAAAAATATATATTTTAGAAGAAACAAGTGTTTAATTAAATGATTTTGTGAGGAATGCCCATTGATAAATTGACAATATTGTATAATTCTCAAAATCATTATCTGCCTACTTTGAAATTATTACAAATTTGTACAACTTTTGGAAAACGCATCGTTTGACAACTCAAGGAAAGAGGAAAAACAAATATAATTAAGTAAAATGATTTCTTATATAGTTGATAAAAACACAAACCTTCTTATATTGGGATTTCTGTTATAAATTGGAACTTGGATGAAGTCAAGAAAATTGAATGAAAAAATCTCATTTGGGAAAATAAATAAAAACTGATGAGACCATCAGTTTGAAAGGTTTTTATTTTAGTTTATCTTGTAGAGAGGATTAGTATCTAAAGCTTGAATAAAAAAAGTAAATCAACAAGTCTATTTGTTTATGGGAGTCTGGGTTTACCCATAAACTTAAAATTTTGAATTGAATTAGAATAAGACAAAACTTTGAGATAGGTAGACATTAGATACCTCTACAGGATATAGATAGGTAGTTACCTACTCTCAACACCAATCCATATTGAGTCGATCGATTGAATGATAAAAAATCATAGTGCGGTAGATATCCGAGTGTGATAGGTACACTGTTTTTTTTTGTACTACCCAAGATTAGTTGATATATCAATTAACCTTGGTACCTACCCACAAAAATGGGTACCTATTCAATTCAATATTCTATTGAGCAATTCGCAGTATTATGAGTGTATTGTGGAGCAATAAATATTGCTTGATATTGAGATCTATTTTGTATAGTACTCATTGACTCGAGCATTGACTAAACCTATTGGAATTGGAAAAGAATCCTACACCAATCGATGATTTTTCAAAAATCTTAATAATCCTCCGTTAATATTTCACTCTCATAGTTTTGTCTTTAGTCGCAAAACCGCAAAATCTCTACGAAAAACATAAACAAATGAAAGACTAGGTTAGAATTCGTTGAAATTCTTCGATTAAGCCTAGAAAATGGGGCGATCAGAGTTAAGCGACCGATTCAGGCTTAAGCGCTGCGGTGCATCAAAAAATTGGAATATAATCGCGATAAAGACTTCATCCGGATTAGATTTCTACGGTGCATATAGCAGTAAGCGACCTACTTTTGCGCCCGCGGGCGCGAAAGTACTTTTAGGCCCGGCTGCCAAAATTATCGAGTTTCCGCCTGCTTTGCATGCATTGAAAAGTGGACTTCACGTGTAGGTTGTACAAAAAATTATTTTATTTTTTTTTGACGTAAAATAAATAATATACGCATTCACCATAGCGACGACTTTTTCATTAGGTATTTGTTTTCTAAGCCTACTCTTTACAGATCGAGTTCCGTAACGCCAGCGCGGCAACATTCACACTTTAATCACGTTTTCATTGCTAATTTCGGTTCAAAATAAGTTATTAACTTGCCGTTTGTGCTTTTTTTTATATATTTTTTACGCTCTTTCAAACTCACGTAAAAGAAGAACACCTTTGTATTTAATATTTTTGAAAAAATAGATAAAATAATTCATTTCAAAAGAAAGCGCTCTCTACCATTCAGCAATAAAAAAATTCGTCAAGTGATATTACACTATGAAAAAGCATAACAATAAACCATTAAAACGACGCTAAGCTTATTGGAATCGGTCAAGTCAATCAAAAGTTATCAACAATTTTAAAAATTAACATTTGACCCTTCCCCCACCCTTTATTTGACAGATTACAAAAAAAAGTTTAATATGAAAAATGTTCATGATTTCTCCTTCTTCAATTAAAAATTATTTATCTGGTAAGTCACAGTTCAATATTCTTGATAAAACCTATATTTTCTGTTTCACTATTGTGTTACGCCCCCTAGCGGACATCGCACGAACTTTGAAATAATTTCCAGCAATTTCTCTTGGCAACTTTCATAATATTTTTTTGTTTCAAAAATGTGGGATGAATACTCACGGAGATAATGACCGGCAACCTTTCTTAGTTGTACACCCTGTACATTCCGGTTCCCTACAATTTTCTAGTGGTAATTCTAGTTTTTATGATTTTTGGAAAATACCTTGATTTAGACACTTGAAAAGAATGTTTGAAAAAGGAAGTTTTGATTGATTTTTGGTTAAAAGTATGTAGTTGATTGCTCCATATCATGGAGTTCAATGGCCTATGGATCAAAACATTGAACTCCATACTACGTACCGGTCGTTATCAACGAAAGGCTCTTATGTGATTTTTTCCAATGAGTAAGAAAGAGATAGAGCTTGGCCATTCAGCTCCAGCTTGTCAACAAGTTGTGTCACCATACGTTTTATTTTCGCCAACATTTGATGTTTTTTTTCTCAGGAATCTCCTCATTTTTGTCCATCCATTATCCATTATCCTCCTTAATCATTTTGTGAACCATGACAAGGATCTTCCCACGGTCGAAACATTTCAACTTTCGCTCTAAGCTCTGACTGTTGTATAGATTTGAAATAATTTGAGAAATCAAAAAATATTATCGAGTAAATTAAATTTGGTTATATATGGATCTAAAGAGTCCAACTCCAATGATCTAATCACTATAGATGAAACATAGCGAAATAAACATCGAACTGTGTACTCGGGTGCAGAGTTTCTACCATCACGTTGTTTGCCAATCTTACTCTAACAAAAGTATTACTACGCAGCAAAAAGATTAAAACATTGTTTGGAATCATTTTTGTAGCCATTTTATGTATGAATTTAATAAAATAAGTTGATGGTAACCTTTTTGTTTAAATTGAAACATCTCTTCAAGATTTGTTTGGATATTTAGGATTTAGACAAACCAGTATTTTCTTCTGAAAATTAAAAAATATGAAGTACGGCAACGCACCAAAATTGGGTCCGCCCCTATCGATCGGATTTTGCTTGAACGTTTTATTCATATTTCGTCTCATTGACGTCTCTTGTTTATTGACTAGGGTTTGGTGTTGATTTTGTGAATGTTTATTGTGTTATTATTCTCGTTTAGTTTGTAGTGCTTCATTGTTTACTTATATGGTTTATTGGAATACTCGCAAGTGTCAAGCTTCCAGTAAATAAGAATTTAAGAATTCTGTGAAATAGTCACGCCACTGGCAGCTTCGCGTGTAGTTACCGGAACACATTCCAGTGAGGTGCAAACGTATCCCCACTCAGTGCTCCGCTCAACTCCTCCTCACGTCTCTTCTATGTTCGATGTTGGCCACACAATTTTTCACAGTTTATGAACGAAATGTTTCATCTATAGTTATTAGGTCATTGTCAACGATTGATTCAATGGAGCCTTGTCAGTTATAATTTTAAACAAAGTGCGTTTTATATTCGTCTTTCACTAATATATTTTTCTACTCAAAACTATAACACAATAATTTATCATTATAAAATAACATTTATTCGTCCGTAATGTTTAACAATACATTCTCTTTTATAAGTTGTCACAAACTGACAGAAAGCACATTTATTTGGATTTTAAATTGATTTATTGTTCACAAAATTGACTGTTTGGTACACAGTGTGCTTTCTTAATTTGAAAATTCAGAATGTAGAGGGGTTTTTCCTTATAATTTGCCACCCCTTTAGAAACTCTGTAAAAGGTACAAAAAAATATTTAAATGAAAATTTCATGATTTTTACTGAAGATATTATGATAACTAATTACTAATCACTATCGGAAATCGGAAAATTAGGAAAAGTTCAATTTACAGGGGTCAATTTGAAAAGGACCAGCATTTAATTGTGTCCATACCAATGATAGTATGAAAATTTGGCAAGCCACGTCAATTTAGATATCGAGGGAGACAACTTTTGAGGTATCTGTTGTTTTTCTGGAATCAACCCTCTCACGCTCAGCTACCTCTGAAATTTAAGATAGCAACCTTCACTTATGTCGCGATTTTTGAAATTTTCATGCTATTCTTAATAAGTTACATAACCTTTTTTCCATAATTCAAGTTCCTAACCTCACAAAATTTTCAAACGAACAGAATCAATTAGCCCTTGAACTGATGAAAGTATGGAATTTTGTAGATATCAAGGGGGACAACTTTTGAGATATCTAGTGAATAGTGTTTCATATTATCGTTGGTTTGGACACAATTAAATGCTGGTCCTTTTCAAATTGACACCCTGTATAGTTGCAATGCGGACGAATAATGAGATATTTTATCGCAGCTGCCATGGATCCTCAAGAAAAACAATAATTTTGTGATTTTCCTGTCATCAAATATTCTGTTTCCCTTGGTTTTCCATGAATGTTGCGATACATTATTGCATTATTCGCCCGCATTGAAACACAAAATTATTTGAATTCAAATAACTCCAAAACGGCTAGTCCAATCCAAACATAGGCAATCTATTATTCTTGAAAAGCTGAAAATGAGATCTAAAAATATGGGGCATTCCATTTAAAAAACGAAAACTTTCCCAAATTTTCCTGTTCTTCTGCTTAGTTATTAAAAAAACTTGTTAAAAAATGGTGCTAGTGCTAAGCATTTGTCAATTTTTTCGTCATGCCACTCTTTTGGATCAATCCACTATACCAAACGACTTCAAGATTGTTCTGCTATCACGTCACAGTATATGACGTTTGCCAGTATGTCGTAAATTGACCGCTCTAGACGTGACATTTGTCAAATTAATCCAAACGAGCAGCGTCCAGACATACGTGAAATTTCTGTAATGTGTACAAGAGAGACAGAGGAATATGACGTAACCGCAGAATAGATATGATACGTCATAACGGTGACCAAAAATTAAAATTAATTTTGACCAACCAAAGGCTCGTTTTGACCATAGACTTTCAATAACAAGACACTCAATACCTTTAGCATTGGATGTTTTGACCCAACACAATGGTAGAGGAGGCCAGGCTTTGTTTTTGTTTACCGGTGAAATTACAAAATGTCCGCCTGGTTTTGATTTCTGACTAGTCATTGTTTTACCAATAAAACAGTCAATAGAACAATTTGGACAGACCTAGGTTTTCTCCTGATAAATAAACTCACTAGTAACCTCACAAAACGGTTGTTTGTGAACAATGGCGTCCAGGCCTCATATCTGGGATCCCCACCAGATGTTGCCATGTTTCAACATGAAACGTAAACCAATACAAATTTTCACCTTAAAAAATGTTTTTTGAGGATAGAGAAATCATTTGTGACGAAAAACTGAAGATAAATAGAATTATGGGTGTTTGGGGTTGGTAATTTTTAGACAGTTGAATTAATTTATTTTTCCTGGTATCTGGGCACATGGCAACATCGCTGAAAAAAGAGTAAATATTTACATGAGAGTTGTTTAGATTAGTGATAGTCCATGTATCTAAATGTAGATATCATGGTATATTCTCCAAGATCGACTTTTCAGGCCATCAAAAAGGTATCATCAAGATATTCAGGCTGTGGCATCAGATCAGCAAGTTTCCAAGGAGAAATTCTAACTGTTGGAACCGGTCTGGGTTTGTTGATGTTCTACGACCTGAAAGCGGGAAAATACTTGGACAGCAGCATCAATTCCTCCAGAACTGTCATCTTGAAAGGAAGCAAAGGATATGTGGTATGTACTTACACTTGTGTACAAACATAATCAGTTCTATTCAGTTTCCCGATGAGGAATACATTGACAATATCCAAAACGTCAAGTACGTCCCTGCAATATATACGCATTGTTACGACTCGACTGGTACAAGACTATTTACTGCAGGGGGGCCTCTTCCTGCAACTTTAACAGGGAATTATGCCGGTTTGTGGCAGTAAACGTAGCCAATTCTTGTTTATACTTGTGTTCCATTTTGTGATAACTGATCATTATTTGTATATATGACGGTCTGTCTCTTTTTTAATCAATTTAAACGGTAAGAATTAAGTGAAATTTAGATGTAAGCAGCTTTATTTTTAGTGCAATGACGTTTCAATGTGAATCTCTCATACTTTGTATAAAGTACTTTAGTTAGCTAATTTTGTCATAATCAATAGGTGATTGAAATGCGTAATCTATTAGTAATAAGGGAATTGTACGGTAATTCATGTACAGGGTGTACCATTTTGAGTACTTTGTGGTGCTACTTTTTCTTGAAACTAAAGAAGCCGTTAACACAAATTTTTCGCATATAACTTTTCCCGTAGAACTCGACTCTACCTTCGGAATTGGTATACAGGGTCAGGTCAAAAAGTCCAAAAGTTATCGGACCCAACTTTATTTTTTTCTAATGTAACACCCTGTATATTTATAGCCCATAAGATTTGTTTTTTTTCCTTTTCAAAAATATATAACAGTATGCACTTTTAAATAAATAAATTTTTGTTCGATAACTTTTTGACCTAACCCTATATACTAATTCCGAAGGCAGAATCGAGTTCTACGGGAAAACTTATATAAGAAACTGTTTTCACATTTTCCATAACTCAGCCCAGTATCTTAAAAACTAAAAGGGCTATGAAAATTTTGTTAACGGCATCTTTAGTTTCACGAAAAAGTAGCACACTGTCGCGGAAACCGCAACTTTCCAGCTATAAGAATATCGGAGATACCTCGAAAAAGTACCCAAAATGGGACACCCTGTATACTCTAAATATTTTCAGACTAGGTCTGTTGGTTAAAATGGTTTCAATAATATTGTCTTAGAAGCACCTTTGTATGTACTGAGGATAAAGATAAACAATATTTATGTAAGGATATTATTTGTTTTATTTATTTTTTAAACCTATACCAGAGAAAAACCAACACTAGTTTGGTTTTTCTCTGCCCATACAGCAATGCAGTATTCAATGGTGACGATGTGCCACTATCGGACAAAAATAGAAACACTTTTAAAAGATTATTTTTTTTTCTGATTGCATGATTGGAATCAAATATACTGGAGAAAGAAGGGTTAGTATGCGTTATTTATAGTCGGCGGAGTGCGCCAAAAATAATTTGTTTTTCCTTTTGTCTTGTGAGTATTGGCTAAGTAAAAACTCAAATTATTCTAAACTCCTCGTAAAATTAAATAACATCAATTTTTTTATTCATTTTCAATAAGCTATAGGTTTAAAACGAATCAACGGATTTGATGTTTTAGCATTGGACTGACTTTCGCAGATTTGGTGTGAGATGAGGTTTTCTATTCTACAGGGTGATTTTAAAGTACTTTTTTTTTCAAAACTGTATAGAACACAAGAAAATGAATTTTTTTCAAATAAAATTATGTTATACGGATTACCTCGCTAAATTGCTTTCCCTGTACAGGGTGTCCTTAATTCGATCCTCATCATTGGGATCTCGGAAACTAGAAGAGATACGAGGTCGGTTGAATGGAGGCAAAGTTTCGCAACCCTTTTGAAATTTAAAAATAATCCGAATACTTCCAAAAATTTTCGGAAAAAAAAATATTCGCGATTTCATTTTTTGTGCTACGACCCTATTTGAATAGATATAACAAAATAAATTTCACATTCTCATTGCTACTTTTTCTGTTCCTTGACATGAGAAACAATCAAAAAAATTGTTGCACAGGGTTTGAAAACTATAAAACTATACGTAAAGCCTCAAATTTTTTAGATAACAGGGTCCTCATTGATGGACCATTTTCCTGCACCTCTTAACTTTGGTTGGTGTTTTTTGAATGTTTATACTGGGGGTTTGATTTTGTTGACACTTCTTCATTAGAAGCAAATGAACTGTATTGGTACCTTGACTACCTTGCACTTACAATCCTGCTTATTTGTCACTTTTTCATAGCATCCCATGCAAATTGTATACACCTTCTTTGTCATCAAGACGATGTGATCGCGAGTCGATTACGAACCACTTCAGTACTAATTCGCATGCGCAGTTGTTAAAATATAGTGATATTTCATCAACTACGCATGCGAATTAGTTCGGAATTGGTTCAGAACTCTTTGTTAACCGACCCGCGAACGAAATAATTTCGCGGTTCATCTTGAATCTTGACGCTAGGGGGCGTAATAGCTATAATTAATGTTAATAGAATACCAACTCTGTCATCGTTGTCAAATTCTGCCCTTTTTATTTATTATTTTTGATTTTAAGGCATCAAATTAATGAGGGTGGAGGCCGATAAAAAATAATAATGAGAAGCGACAGAACTTTTCCCGCCAAAAAAATTCGGTGGGGGTATGGGTAGGAATCTGTCATAGGCTTCGTCAGCTGTTTGAAGATAAGTTCGAATAGTCCACACATGCATTGATAGTGACATCTTGAGGTTGTTAGGACATGTGACAGACGATTTGCATATAAAATTGTCTGTCACATGATATTGTCATTATTGTTGAATGTTTTTGATTACCTATAGTAGGAAAAAACCTATCAGGCATTTTTTTTACGATTGGGCTACGTAGAATTCTTGTTTAACTGCATCAAAAATGAGAATATCGCAATATTTGTATTCAGGGCCCGGACTATAACCAAACGTAACGTCAGAGTAACATAATCTGGACGCTGTCAAATTTTGATTTCAAGGCCAATAAAATGCCTTCCCATTGAAGCAATGGAAAAATAGTATATTATTCAACGAGCGGGAAATGGTCGATATTGCTCACGAGGATGAAGTTTGCGTAATCATCTGAGTGAGTGATATCCATTTTCCGCGAGTAGAATACTATACTTTTTCTATGGCTATTTAATTTGATGGACAATCTGATTGACAATGACTATGAAAAAAGTATGGACGGTCAAATGGGCTGTTTCAAAATGATGGATTTGAAGGTTGACATTCCGTCGAATGTTCTGATTGGCTCCAAATCAGAGGAGTGATGACTTTGGATCATTCCATTGGTTAAAAACAATTGAGTAATGAAAAAAAGTCACTGGTATGAGTAACGAGTTACATTAACCAATAAAAAGTGGATGTATAATACATCTATTATTGAATAGTCATAGAAAATAGTAAAAAGTCACTGGTATGAGTAACGAGTTACATTAACCATTAGAAAGTGGATGTATAATACATCTATTACTGAACATGTTTTTCTTCGACACCATTTCCCGCTCGTTGAATAATATACTATTCCTTATGTCCAACACAACTCAGCGGTGACAGCAGCTGGACAAACTTTGACAGTTTTGCACACAAAACTGTCAAAATTTACCCAGCTGCTGTGACCGCTGAGCTGTGTTGGACATAAGCATTTTGTCGCTCCTCATTGTGTTGTCTGGTATATTTGAGAAAATTGGATCTCGTTTGAGAGTGTCCTCTCTTGTTCATTAAGAATAAAATATTCCAATGACAAATTGGTTTTCGCTGCTTCCGCCAGGGGCGCCAATTACACAAGTTCATACATTTACGTAATAAGAAAGAGAACTCGTAACTCCTTATAAACGTCATTCATACGACGAAATTGCGGCCTGTTTTGAGTCAGTTCGGACCCAAATATGGCGTCCGTCAATTTGTAATAATTTGCATCATTGCGGATCTTACTGATTTTGTAAATTTAAAATCTACAGTAATCAATAAACAAAAGTTGAATTTAAAATATTTGATAAAGAAAGATCATGAATTCCGCACGACCGAAAAAATTGTTAACTAATTTGACAGCGACGGCCATTTTTTTGGTGTCAAAAGGTCGTAAAACAACTCACATTGTGAGGTATCCTCTCTTTTCTCTTATCTAAGAGTTCATAGCTTGTATCATTTACCTTCGAAACTTCCTCCACACAGCATATCGGTAACTTTCGCAGCTAATACGCCCTCTGATGGAATAGATATGAACTTCGAAGCTATTTCCAGTGTTTTAACTACTTTGGTGACCAAAACATTTAACTTGACGACAACCATCTGCGCATGTGCCGCCAAAAGAAAAAATCTCTCAAGCAGCGTTTTTGAAAAAGAGTTCTTCAAAGAAAAATCCCGAATAGATTTTTGTAAGATGAAAAATAACATACAAAATACGCTTAAATGAAAAGTGCAGTGCAAAAATAATTGGCACAAATAATGAATATAGTACGAGCGCAAAGTAATGTCAACTTGAATACCTGCCAGTTTGTTGTTTTAAACTTTGGTTGCATACCAACTAAATTGTAAAGAATGCACAATGTTTTTGTCACTGTTCACTTTCCAGTCAAAATGAAAGACATGACTGTTTTGCGTTAAAAACAGTGGGCATTCGCGTATTCGTGATTTTGCAACCGATGCGATGGGTATAACTATGAGTATGACAGATCAATGCCCGATTGCACCAACCTTTTTAAGGAATACTAAACTTCAAGTGTTGTATTGAAAACCTTGAATCGAAGGGTTCCTTAGCGTTAAGTATCCGTTAAATAGGTTGGTGCAATCCGTAAAGTTTTTTTTATGAGGTTTTTGTTATTTGGACTGAAAAATATAATTAAAAGTCTCTCGTTTCTAATTTGTTAATGCCCATGCAACAAATATTGCTCCCAAAACATGGGCAAAGTGCCTTGTTAGGAAAATAACTATGTCCTAACAAGTGCGCAAAGTGATGCTTTTCTGCACGCAAAAGCATTTAGATGCGAAGCGGAGTTCACAAATTATCAACGAAAGACTTTTTGCGCACAGTTGAAGCAATATCTGTCATACTCATAGTTATCCGGAGCCAGTCTGCATCAAGTCGTTGTTTCTGCCCAGATTTCTCCCCATCGCATCGGTTGCAAGATCACGAATCCACGCATAGTGTTTTTTTTTAAATCAAAACAGAATCATGTCTTTATTTTGACTGGAATGTGAACAATGACAATAACATTTGTGCATTATTTAGAGCGGTATGCCGACGTGCAGATGTGACGTCACGCTGGAGTAATGGCATTCTGCAATGTTGCCAGTAGAGAAAAGTTTCCATGATAAACTGACAGTTAGAATCGTTGTTCTAACGTGATTCTAACCTAAGCTTTCTGCTCCACATCATCTAGGTGTAGTGGTGTGAATAAGAAATATTCTGAACATATTGTGAAAGTTATAATGAAAAAATAGATGAAGTACAAGACAAAATACATAAAACATCAGTTCGAACAATTAAGCTTACTCTAACAAAGTTGATTAAGTAAATGTAATCTTGGACCTAGTCTGATTCACCGTCCAAACATTCAGTTCCTCATACTCGTCGATACAAGAGTCCACCTGATGTGGATTGTACCCCTTCGAAGCACACTTTTCCAGAACATCAGAAATCTTGACCTCTTTTGCCGACCCAGCAAATTCTCTAATGAGGGCAAAGATTTTATCGTTGATATTGGGTGGTCTGTAGCCTTTGTTGTCAAAGGTTTGGTTAATGGATTCTTTTGAACTTTCCAGAAGACGGATAGCTTCGTTAACATCGTCTTTCTCCACAACATTTGATAGTCTGTAATATATTATGGGTGTCGTTATTTCGGTGTAGGATAGTGTAGTGCAGATTGCTGGTGTAACTTATGGCTACCAGGGTGAATGACATTCACCAAACGTACATTTAGCGCAGATATTCTAACCCTTTTTTTTTGTATATTAGGTATATACAGGCTGTTCCAAACACCTTAACGTCCTTTTTTGCGGATTAATCAAATCACCGTTTACTTATTTATAATTTTTTTAACAGGAAATGAATGATGTTTTACAATAATTGTTCAAAAACTAAAAAATAATAAATTTCACGACAAAAGAATGTATGGAATGTTGATAAATAAATTTTTCTGCCGACACGACATTAAAACTGAATTTTACTGCCTCCAAAGGGGCGAGAAAGTAGGCGTTTCCAAGGCTAGGCCGACAAAATAGTGAAAAATGGCTAAGCCGGAAAATTATTTTTAACTATTTCTAATAGAGGGCGTTACATTGTAACATAATAGTTATACCTATAAATTAATATTCAATGTATTACCATGTCATTCAGATAGATCTCATAGATTCTGAGTAATTGAATTCTATACATTCAGAATACGTATTAAAGTTCACACTTTAACGTCGCTGTTTGTTTTGACTTTTGACATCTTGGTTTTGGCTTTGACTCTAAAAGCTGACTGCTGTGAAGCGGTGTTGCCAAGTTGAAATATTGGATGGATAACTTTGACGCCTTGACTACCAGGAAAATTGTCAAATTACGGTTTAAAGCTATATCTTTGATGAAGATTGATTATTATGGATAAACTCCAATGAGATTGAATAATTTCTGGGACATAAAAATGATATGACATAGTTTCAATATTTTTGATAATCAGTTATTTCGTGTTTTTTAAAGTAAGTTGTAGGAAATACTATTATCTACAGTTAGGTATATATAAAAGGGTGCCAGCAGAAAAATAATGTGTAGACCACGGCGATAAAGTGATTTTTCAAGACTAAAAGAAGTAATGGGCGAGCGGACACTTATTGGAAAAATGCCACTTTACCGTCTAGGTATAGAATATACCATTTATGCCTCTCAATAATAAACAAAAATACTTGTTTTATGTCCCTTACCACCCCTCAAAGTTTATCTGTATCTGTTCGGGACACAGTGTATTGCTTATACAATTAGTGTAAACGCCGTTCTTGTCATAATATTGTTGAAGATTTCAAGCAATTTATGCAATCAGTGATTGAACTTTTTATATATTAAATTAATTTAAATTAATAATTTAAATATTTCCAAGGGGCTGATATGTATACAGAGTGTTCGGGAAAATCTGGGTGATCTCTGGGATTCAGATAGAACATTGAAAAATAAGATGAAAAGTTCCCGTAAACTTTTTTCCTAGAGGCCCTCTCTACGGAGATACGGGCCCCAAAAGGACGCCACTGGAAATCAATTTTTCATGAATAACTTTTTAACCACTCAATATAATTTGATGGAAATTTAATATGATGAAAAGTGAAAATTACCTCATAAAATACTGCCCTTTAAACATGATTATCTTGTTTAGTTTAACAGGGGCGGACTAGGATCTACATTTTAATGCTTCAATTTTCAACTCCCTGTATGATAAAGACTTGGAAAAAATAAATTTAGGTAGCCTTAACCTTCGGCTACAAAAAGGTACTCGTGTTCATTATCGATAAAATGAACCGTTTTCGAGAAAAAAAACATATTTTTATTGAAAAAACCATCGAAAATAGCCATGACGAAGTGCCTTTGACGAAATTATTTTAAAAAATGTGAACCGATGTTATTTCGAATTTTGCATTGTTTTTCCAGATCAGTTTTCATAAACATTTCGAGGAAAATATAGGTTTAAATTTTTTAAAAAAATTTAGTCAAGGACAGTACTGCATAATGGCTATTTTCTATGTTTTTTTCAATAAAAATATGTTTTTTTTCTCGAAAACGGTTCATTTTATCGATAATGAAAAAGATTACCTTTTTTGTAGCCTAAGGTTTAGGCTATCTAAATTTATTTTTTTCAAGTCTTTATCATAAAGGGTGTTGAAAATTTGAACATTGAAATGTACAACCTAGTCCGCCCCTGATGAACTAAACAAGCTAATTATGTTTTAATGGCAGTATTTTAAGAGGAAATGTTTACTGTTTATCATATTAAATTTTCATCAAATTATATCAAGTGGATAAAAAGTTATTTGAGAAAAATTGATTTCCAGTGGCGTCCTTTCGGGGCCCGTATCTCCGTAGAGAGGGCCTCTAGGAAAAAAGTTCACTGGAACTTGTCTTATTTTTCAATGTTCTATCTGAATCCGAGAGATCTCCGAGATTTTCCCGGACACCCTGTATATTCTACAACGTATTTTATGAACTATATAATTGGAAACAATACTTTTTCACAATAACAACAATAATATTGAGAGAATTCATTTGATCAGTAGTTGTTTTCACAAGTAAAATGCACCCGACCGACGCGGCACCTGCGACAAGATTAAAAATTCAATACCTGAAAACTATAAACCGCACATGAAAATTCATGACCATAAATAAACGCACATGAATGTGAAGATGACCATAAATAAACTTTTTTCTCGATCATCTTAACTGAGTTGGCCGAAAATAAAAACTATGATTTTCCTATTATTTAAACAAATCAAAGAAGAAAAAAAAAAAAAAAAAAAAGTTGTTCGAAGCTCTATTGTATCTGCTTTGATTGAAAAAAAAATCAGCTTGATAGCACGACTATTGGAATGGATATGGTAAAAAACTTGTTTGATGAATTATCGATATTTGTAGAGTTTTTTCGAAATGACCACCAAAAAATGTCGTCAAAACTGATCTCATATAGAAAATCATATCATTAAGGGGATTGATCTGGTCTGAAATTTTACTTAATGCAAGCATTTTTTCTGGAATGCGCCAATTTTTTTTTATCACATCACCTTTTGGAACAATTCAAGTTTTATTAGGTAGGTAAGATATCAAACTAGGCAACCCAATATCTATTTAAAAAAAAAAACGGGAAGAAAAACGGTATGTCAATGGTCAAAAAATTCGAAAAATCGTATAATACGTTAAATAAAAAAAAATCGATTGTGTATTAACTAAATTGAACCTTTCCGAGATCATTTCTGGCAATCTCCGTTTGACATCTTTTGGGGCGTGATGTTTACTTAGTTTGGTTGCCGGTGTGATGAAAACTTATGTTTGGTAGCAGTGTTTTTTCGAGCGGATGAATCCCCTTAATGAATCCCACCAGGTCTGGTTTGGTTCTACTCCAACATCTTTTTATCTCGCAATCTAAGCAACTTTTTCCTCCGATCTCGTTCCACTATTTTATTTGACCACTCCAAATTTTCTTTATTTTTGTTAACAAAATACACGAAATAGGCTCCCCCCGTATTCTACACTACACTACACTTGTTACACCTTCTATTGACCTGGTGTGACTAGTGCAGTAACGCTATACTGTTTACACTAGCCGCGTAAAGCCGCAGTGTGGAAGTTTAAATTCGTGTGCACTTATGGAAACAAATTGTATGTTTTATGCTTATTCTGGTCGTTCAATGTTGAAAGAAAATTAGATAGAGTCTTACCTTAATCTGGCCAATGCAGTAGACAAACGCAAAATGCCCAAAAGATTTCTGGCTGAGGTGAAGGTATTGTCCTTTTGATTTGAATTTCTGGCCACGTTCCTCAACTCAACATAAGCATTCACAATGATTTCGGTCAACTCTTCAGGAATTACTGGTTCCTTTAGTTTGCAAAGGGCAATGTATTTTCTCATCACGGTCATACTGAGGGCTTCGTTTTCGCTGGGAGGTTGTTTGCAATTTTGGTGAACGTACGTGATGTGCTGAATAGCAGGAAAGAATGAAAATGAGATTTTTTGGCTGCCCTAATCCTTACCTTAGCCAATCTCAAATCATTATCCCTGTCAGCTTTATCCTGAATCAGCCATAAAAGATCAAATCTGGACAAGAGGGCAGCAGGAAGTTGAATATTTTGTTCGATGCTTCTTTTCGGGTTATAACGACCGTATGCAGGATTGGCAGCTGCTAAAATTGATACTCTAGCGTTGAGACAAGTCATTATACCAGCTTTGGCAATACTGATAGTTTGCTGTTCCATAACCTCATGAATGGCTGTTCTGTCGCCATCAGCCATTTTGTCGAACTCGTCAATACAGCAGATACCTTGGTCAGCCAATACCAAAGCGCCACCTTGAAAATGTTTTGGTTACAAATTGAAGTGGTCTAGCGAAAGATTTCACCTTCCAACATCATTTCACCAGTGAAGGGATCTTTCATTACTGCTGCTGTTAAACCAACTCCTGAGGAACCTCTACCTGGAAAGCAACCACATTTTCAAAATCATTGCTAATTAAGTAGGTCACAAGATTTATTCCAACCAACACAATAATTGAATCTGAATATTTGAGTCTGCTTTTTTAAATCAACAATAATACGTAGATAGGATGAATATAGAATGTCTTATTTACCTGTAGTATATTGACTTCTCGGTGCCAATCTGTCAATGAAGCCCAACAATTGTGATTTGGCAACTCCAGGATCTCCCATAAGACAAATATTGATGTTGCCTCTAATCTTCATACCTTTAAGGCAGAATAAATGATTGATTGATCTATTTATAGCTTTAGGTTAAAGAATGAAAACAATCACGAGATGTTACCGGCTAGCCAACAATTATTTGAAAGAGTGATCACAATCAAGTCTTAAAGTTAATGTCATTCAAATGTCCACCAAGACTTTGCTAACAATAGCGAATCCGATCAGTCCAATTTAACATTACATTTTCGACAATTGGTTCGGTATCTCACGAATAACATTCCTAATGTTGGTTTGCACCATTGACTATAAGAAAAAATAGACCGAGCATAAGCAGCCGGTTCGATCATAAATTCCTTTGTTTTGCGATCCAAAACACATTTAAAAGAGCTCACGGGTGGGACAAGGACCTTATTCCATCTCTTTTTACATACATGGTCAAAGCAACAGCGCGAGGATAGAATGGGCGGAACGAGGCGAATCGATAAATGATGGTCATGGGCGGAGTTCGGGGAGTTTGGAATGTTTCAAATTATTCGATTTTTTTTTATTCATTGTTTTTATCATTAATGAGAGTTGCAGGGTTGATTTTGATTGAAAAAAAATTATGACATCCCACACAAGTTTTTGGTTATAAGTAAATATGAAGTTATTGCGATATTTGTTAGAGAAAGCATATGACAAGAAAGTATGTGAGTAAATAGGTAACTACATACTACATACCTATAATATTGTATACATTGATAAAAAACATCAAATATCTTTGAGAAAGACATGGTTTGTTCAATATCAAATTGGAGTAATTTGGGCACCAATTCTAGATTATAATACCATATTGCAATTTATAAAAGAATAAATAATTATAGGAGTTGTCATGGAGGATTAAAATGATAAATCTGAAAATACAAATGTATACTTACTTGTGGGGTATCATAGAAGGGAATCACTTGACAGTTTACAAACAATAAAAAAGTGTTTCGTGGAGTTGAATTCTACAAGGCAGGGCACAAGCAACTCCAAATAAAGGGTGGCAGGCCCCCCCAAAAATAGATTGATAATAAAAAATAATAATTTATAGTAGCAACTTGAAACTTCGGGAATAATCTTGTCAAAAATACCTATCTAACGACCTCATCCATTTAAAATTCTGAGGGTACCTGTACGGAAGTGAAAATAACAAAAGAAAAGTGTAAAAAAAAAAATATACATGTTGACTTGTCTAAACGATTTTTGATTGATCACCGAACACCTAAGAAATTCTAGGTGCCAAATTTAAAAAAAAAAATCGGTTCAAGGATATTTGTTACATTTGTGAAGAACCGATTTAAAAAAAATGAGTTTAACATCCTGTATCTTGAAAACAATGCATAGTTTATACCTATGAACTTTTTTTTCATGAAATTATAACTCACGAATAAGCCTTGAATCTATTGTACGCAATAGGGAGACACCCTGTAAAATGTATACTTACTAATGTTATGAAAGCATGTCTTATTTAGAAAGTGTTTTCTCAAAAACCATTGGTTCCCTCACACTTTTTTTTTCGAAAATTACTAATAAAAAAGGAAAGGTACCCACTTTAATCCAGTGAGATTTGGAAATTTTTAAAAGTTGTAGTTACATAGTGTTATGGAACCAGGAATGTCCTTTATGTATATGAGCAAAGTTGTTATTACTTTAATTTTTGTGTTAATTTTCATTTAAAATATATTTTTCTCTGTATGAAATGCAAACATTTCCAAAAATACATGATACGCCACTGAAGTAAGAAGGTAGGAGGTCCTAGAGTCTATTTTAAAATCAAGATGGCAGTATATTCACTGATGAAACGAAAAGTCTTGGTTTTCATGGTCCAATTTGCCACAAACTTGACACTTTCGCACCATATTAATGTACAAATAATATCGTCAAATCTCAAATAGTGTAAAAATCACACAAAAACAAGGCAAATCGAGCACTTAACACAGACAATGTGAAAGCAACACCGCATAACTCGTCATAACCACTACCAACATGAATGAATATTTTTACGCTTGAACTTGAACGTAAAATCGATACGTAGTATAAGCGAGTGGTAGATCGCAGGTACAAGAAACCTGATCTTGTTGCCACATTTTCGAGGCATTTTTGAAGGAGATGATACGTTTTGTTAAATAAACCGTGCCAGAATGAAAAATACATATTTGGATGCCAATAATATCGTTCTTATTGTATCTTTAACTGATGAGAGTTGATTTTATCTTCATTCTATCATGTTTTAACTGTTGATAAATATAGAGAGTAAAATGGAGTACCTTGTTAAAATCGGACACTTGGCAATGATGCTGGTGCAAAATATCGAGGGGCAGAGCTTTGTTGAATAAACTGTGGTAGGGGTATAGAAAGAAATAGGTATATTTGTTTTGTTGAAGCTAATGTATGATCGCTCTCAGAAAAGACAAGCTAGGTCTATTTTTTTTATAGTCAATGGTTTTCACATCTTTTATTGTTCTTGGATTATTAGCTTACACGTCAGAAAGAAGCCACACGGCGTCAAATCATAAGATCGAGCAGGAAGATTCATTGGACCACGTCGTGATTGTTTCAGCGGAGGTATGGCAAGTAGCGCCAACCTGTTGAAACCAAAATCTCTGCAGTTGATTTTGTGACGAAGTTACAGATGTTTCTGCTAGGTGGTTCCAGTCCGAGGAATATTAGCGCCGACGACGGTTCGCGTCAGTTGATCTTCAACCCGTTTCCCGACCTTTTGAAGCCAGTTTTTCTGTTTCAAATTCCTTTTACTTTTTCAAACCAGGAGGTAGGACTTTTTCACCTGTTATTATGTCTATTTTTGCGGAAATTCTCTCAAGATGAACCGCATTGTAATAGAGTAAGTAGCCGGGTGGGAAAACATGACTTTAAAGTTTGTCAAATATCTGGGACCTTTCGGTGAGCTTGTGTTGGCTTGTGTTTCGATCGTTTTATCTTATTTAATTTTCAGGGGAACGGGTGGGAAATTTCAGACAAAATGTTCAAAACCGCGTTTTCTGCCGGAATATATTTTTTTTCAATCTATCATTCTTGAGATAATACCGGGAAACATCACGAAGAGGACACTTTTACTACACGTATTTGTTAACGCAAACTGACCCCGTCGCGTCGATTTTTTTCCGTTACATTTTCTCTTCTCTGCTCGTGGAAGCAATTCAAAACAATCTCAATGGCAGAACTGAAAGAACATATGTGAAGTGGATGAAAACTGATCAGGGATTTCTAAGATGGTTTTCAGGGAAGTGTTTAATGTGGCAGGGAACAGAATTCTCGACATAATAAATACATCTATGGGTTATGGAGAATTTCCAGATCAATGGAAGTGTTCAGTGGTCACACCAGTTCCCAAAGTTACCAACACAAAGCTCGGAGAAGAATTCATACCTATAAATACTGTGCCCTTGTATGAGAAGTTTTTGGAGGTGGTAGTGAAGGTGCAGCTCCAGGAATACTGTGAGCGGCATGATATATTGGTGTCCAATCAGTCCGGCTCTAAACATCATCATTCATGTGAGTCTGTTGTTGTCAATGTGTGTGACGAGTTTGTGAAGGAAATCGACATGGACAAGGATATGCTTGCAGTGTTTTTGGAAAATGATGTATTTCAAAATCATCAGGAGAAAAAGAGGCATTACCCCTGAAAAAATATCACCCTGTAAATTCTGACAACCGTTTGATATGTGCAACCCTACTTGCGAGCCTGAGACTTTAATCATGAAATAAACCAAAGAATCACCCCCTTTTGTTTGTATATGATATTTCAGGAACACCTTGTATTTTATTGTCGTACGTTCTCTACTGTTTATCAGTTCACTCACATTATCAGGCGGGACGTCACAGATTTATTGCTTTGTTTGGTCGAATAACGTTCAAAGTTACACTCATAAACTTGGAAAACGACATAAACACGTGTTTTATTTAATTTATCCAAGATCATAATAAAGTTTGAAGTCGATGTGACCAAAAATACAATGTTTTCAATTTATGGTTTTCCCCCACCCCTTCCACCCCAATAAGGATGTTACCAAAAATACGTTATTTTACCTTGCCCTCTAATTAGTTCTGAAATACAAGGTCAACAAATGTTGTTTTCCACCGCATCTCCTTTGAGCCCGATTTTGTCCTCCCTAGGAGTTGAATTTTGGAAAACAACGATACATGTGTTCAATCAATTTCATTCATGATTATGAATATGAAGTTTCAACATGTTGTTAAGAATGATACATAATATTTAATCAATTAACGATTTTTTCCACCCACTCCTTTGAGTCTGAATTTTACCCCCTTAGTGGTTGAATTTCAAAAAATAACGAAACATGAGTTTGATCAACTTCACTCAAGATTATTTATATGAAGTTTCAAGTTGATGTGACCAAACATACATAATTTTTCATCAATATATGATTTTTCCTACCCCCATCGTATTCACCCCTTGGGTGATAACATTTCACAAAATCCTTTCTTAGCACACCTGGAAATATTTAGCAGAACTCTCTTCAAAATCTCATGGCTCCATCTATAATAGTTTTGGCTCGGCGTTGATGAGTCAGTCAGGACAAGCTCTTTTATAAGTATAGATTTGGTATTTGGGAGTTGTCTGACATGCAAAATTCAAATCTGAGTACGGAATTGCTCACACTTGTAGGGGGCGCCACTTACACACCTTTTCACTCATTCAAATAGTCATTTCTTTAAATTGAAAAATCGATCTAACCATCATATTTACCTGAAAAAGGTATACTTTGTAGAAGTGGCTAGGAGTAACCTTTTTCAAGATATTGGAACTTGAAGCAATCCATGCACTGTGGTTTTTAATGGAAAATTTGGAAAATAAACATAAGGGGCTTTGAGAACGGCGTTATAATGGTC
This sequence comes from Orchestes rusci, assembly GCA_958502075.1. Classification (NCBI taxonomy): domain Eukaryota; kingdom Metazoa; phylum Arthropoda; class Insecta; order Coleoptera; family Curculionidae; genus Orchestes; species Orchestes rusci. Next base: position 6,772,665 of record OY293308.1, on the reverse strand, counting down.
ATTTTGACATAAGCTTAAATGTACAAGGTTTCTTGATTTAAAAAAAAAATCTATTTCTATATTTTTTTTACATACATCGAGACACTTACTGTGACAACGGCGCGGCTTTTCCGATACCCCATTGTTTATTTTCAAAATTTTCCATTCGAAACCACATTGCATGTATTAATTTGAGCGCAAATATCTCAAAAAAGGTTACTCATATCCACTTTTACAAGGTATACCTTTTTACGTAAAAATCAATTTTTCAATTGAAAAAAAATGTTTGTGTGCGTACAAAAAAGTTATGACTATTTGAATAAGTGGAAATATTTTTAAGTGGCTCCCCCTACATGTAAGAGCCATACCAAGTCCATATATGAATTTTGCATGTCAAACAACCCCCATATACCAAAATTCGACGAAATAACATGATTATTTCCAAAGTTATTTGAAAAAAACAAAAAGTAAAATTCAATTTTGACACACTGTATCTCTTAATATCAACTTTTGGAATAGACAAGTTCGGTTCGATCTCAATATTTTTGTGTGAGGAATCTGCTGTTACCGTATGTCCCATTATTTCTGATCCACCCTGTATAGAACAAACATGCAGATTTCCATTTTTACAAGAAAGATCATTTTGAGTACTTTATAATGTTGACTCTTGATTATCGATTATAATGTGTTGCAGAAAATTTTAACAAGAATATTTTTTCTTGAAAATCACTAGAATGTGGTAAATTCGTAACAATAATCTTACCATCAGGTTTTTTGTCGACTCCTCCAACAAGCAACAAAAGCAAAGCTTTTTTCACATCGACATGTCCGTAGATTTCCGGAGCAATAGATAAGGCAAGTCTCGAATAAAAGTCCTCTTCAGTCAACACAGCCAATTCCTCAGGAGTGAGATCATTGGCGGAATTTTCGTCTTCGGCCGTTTTGTTGAGGGACATCACACGATGCGCGTCGAGGTAAGTTTCGGAAAGAAGTCCTGAGGTGATCTGAAAAGGTGAATGGGGTCGTCGCACTATATCGGGATTTAAGCTGATTTTGTGTAGAATATAATATAACTGTGGGATTAGAATGGTCAAAATAATGCCCAAATTTGAAATAAATGCCTCCATCAGCCGGGCCTCAACGCCGACGATACGTCACAGAGAAAAATCGATTAATCGCTTGCGCCAGCCATGAACGTGGGCTGCATGAAACAAAGGCGGCGTTGCAAAATGTACAATTAATGGTAATTTTACACTAAATTCTTACTGACGATAATCAATACATTTGAGATAACCTAGAAATTGTTGATAAATAATGTGATTTAATGCAAAAATGAACCAAACTGGGTTTTATGATATCTTTGACCTTATAATAGAAACCTCAAAATAGTTATTTTTTCAGGCCCAAATTAATGCAGATGCGTAGGATAGTTATTTATCAGACGTAGAGATAAATTCAAAACAGTATGAGAACGTGAATTCACACTAGACACCAAGATGCTACCTGGCAACGTTGCGTTCTCTCCACTTATCGATCCACGTTCATTCGATCGTTATCGGATGTAAACGGCGCGCCGACGATTCGTGATCATAAAAAGGGTTTAAAAGGCCGCATGATGTTCTCCGACGCTAGTTTATACCTATAAAAATCGATAAAAAAAAACTTACTTGTCTAAATCCTTGTTTGACCAAAGGCAGAAAAATGCCAGTTACAGCAATATGATCACCCGGTGCAGCCAGACGGGTCGTTTCTCCTCTACAAAATATAGTCAAGGTTCTCGGAATATGACCAACCGGCACTTGGTCGCTATGTTCTTGAATTTTCACTTCTTGAAACTAAATCAAAAATTTGTTACAAAACAAAATAAACTTCAAAATAGATCTAAACCTTAACAAACTTGGACCCTCTGGTCTGCAAATACAACCTCCCCCCTGACTTATTAACTTTGCAATCTTCACTGGGACATAGAGTTTCTGGCATGAAACTCATACCAGCAATGGGCTGGTAGGTTTCGGCACCACACTGGTCACAAGTGTATGTCGCCACACACATCATCGGTTTCACTTCTGTACTTCTTGTCACTATTCCTAGTGTATTTAGACTTTTCATTAGATTTCTACTGGGTGAATTGGTGATTTCTACCTCTGACTGTGACAAGTGTTCCAAGTTGATCAGCCTTTACTTCACGAATGGGTTGGTGCTTTTTGGTGGAGAGATCTTTGAAATAGATTTCGAATCTTTTCATTAATTCTGGAGGAAAACGGTTTCTGGGATCTCGATGTTCATTGGGTGTTCTGGTTCTTTGTTCCATCATGAGTCTGAGTAAAACGTTATGGTGTTATAACTCAATTCGAAAACAGATTGAGGAGGGAAGAAGACCGTCGCACCGAAACTGACGAGTATTAAAAATTTCCATTTCTCACAGGCCTATCAGAACAAATACAGCATCAACTTGACAATACTTTTCCAAACTGCAGCTGCCTTCTACAGAGTGACCCATTTGAAAGCGGGCCACCCTCAGTTTTTAATTTATTGATATTTATTATTTGAAATGTAGAGAGAGGAAAGGTGTATTTTGAGGCCATACGTCGCCCAGTCTTTTCCAAAAACCAAGGCCTACTAGAGCATATTTAGAGGCTGAAAAATCCAGAAAACATTTTAGCGATTTTTTTAGAGAAACTCTGCCTACGCCACTGGATTTTTCATCCCCTGGAATGGGCTGTACCAAAATTTCATGAAAAAATTTTCAGTTCTAAAATATTATTTCTGTGTCTAATTTTCTTTTATTTTTTTTGTCTCGTTTGTTCGTTTTCATTGTATTTTGACATGAGAATATCTATTAAATGTTTATATTTAATATTTTTTTTCTGATAGATTTGCTATCGCAAGAGTTTCGAGGTAAAATACTTCTTGATGCATAAAAAAATTAATCGTTAATTTTTAATATTTTTTCATAAAATTTGGTACGGATCCATTTTAGAGTATGACGAATCCAACGGCGTAGACAGATTTTTTATGGATTTTTCAGCCTCTAAATATGCTCTAGTAGCCTTGGTTTTTGGAAAAAGCTGGGCAACGTATGGCCTTTCCACTCACCACATTTCAAAAAAAAAAACGTCAAAATCGCTCCATAAATAAAAATGTTATGGAAGTGGCCTGCTTTCACATGGGTCACTCCGTATATCTATTATTTCGTTCGTACTGAAGTTATTGCTTCTTAATCTAGTTTAGATAATTTAAGTCAAAGTTGTCTATGGTATAAATATCCAAAAAAAAAACTAGGTTCTAGGAAAAAAATCATAACTCAAAATCCATTTGATTTTTGCACCAGTGAATTCGGGATGGAGTTTTGTACTAACAAATATAAAAACATATACAGGGTATAACGGAACAGTTTGGGGAAAATTTAAGTTAAAATTGACTGTGGCATAAAATTCCAAGAAAATCTTTGTTCCAAAAAAAAATTCATAACTGGATGAGTAGAATCCATCGAAGATATCGGTTTGATTTTTGCTCCAGTGGAGTCGGGATGGAATTTTGTACAAACAAATATAGAAACATATCCAGGGTAATATAAAAAAGTTTGGAGAAGATTTGGGTTAAAGTTGACTATGGTATAAATTCCAATAAAATCTACATATGTCTCAGAAAAAAAATCATAGCTCAAAATCCACTTGATTCTTGCACCAGTGAATCCGGAATGAAATTTTGTACATAAAAATATAAAAATACATACAGGGTATAAAAAAAAGTTTGCAGAAAATTTGGGTCAAAGTTCTTTGTTCCAGAAAAAAATCCATTTGACAACGATTTGATTCTCGCACCAGTGGATTCTGGATGAAATTTTGTACAAATAAATAATATAGAAATATATACAGGGTATTATGAAAAAGTTTGGAGGTAAAAGTTGACTATGGTATAAAATTCCAAAAAAATCTTTGTTCCTGAAAAAAATCAATAACTCAATATATATTCAAGAGATCAGTTTAATTTTTGCCCCAGTAGATTCGGGATGAAATTTTGTATAAACAAATAAAAAAATATATACAGGGTATTATAGAAAAGTTTGGGGAAAATTCGGGTCAAACAAGCTTCTTGCTTTTTATTTGAATTTTTATCGAGATAGACCGATTGTTTCTTTTCTACTGCCTCTTTAATTGTTTTTCGAGTATTTCTCTCTTCAAAGGAACTTTATTGATTTTTGGAAAAAGTGCGAATCTTCGATTGTTGTCATTGCTTTCAAATGTCAATGGAGAAATTTTTTCCCTCACCTGCCCTAGCGTTATTACAAATTCAAGGTTTATTTGAGAGTTAGTTTATTGAAAAAGATGATTAAATTATTGAATGAAACGATTGATTCAATCAGAAACACGAAATGTTTTACCCCCGCACTCTTGTCAAATGACATTTTGACAGTTGGAGGACAGAGTGAGGTTGAGACCAGTCTTGACAAATTCAGCTGTTTCAAGACAACACTAGAACGAGACTTAACCTCCGCTCCAACGTTGCCAAATGTGCTTAGTTTTTATATACAATGGTGCTATTATCAACTAACAGCTGACTCGCGATATTGCTACATTTAGATATTGTTAAAAAGTTGGGTTATTTATTTACCGCAAGATAAGTTGGGCAGGAGCGTTACTTTTTAAACGATATTTAAGAGAACATCCACCGGCTAGGCTGGGCAGGATCGTACCTTTTTACTCGGGCAGGAGAAGCCATATGGGCAGGAGCGTTAGTTTTTAAACGATATTTTAGACATGTCCTGTTGTTGAACTTGTTTGCATTCATGACGAGCAGTCAGAACGTCAGAACTGTCAGATGTCAGGAGAATTAAAATATTTGATACATTGGCAACGTTGGAGCGAAGGTTAGATAACAGGTGTGTTTGTTATTCTCCACTAGTGCACGATTTTCTTCACTACAACACTCAGTGTGGCTTTATTTGAGAAATGTTTGTCTGTTTTGACTAAGCTAGTAAAGATATTCTATCCTACAAAACAAGCAAACATTTCACAAACAAAGCCACACTGAGTGTTATAGTGTAGAAAAGTGTGCACTAGTGGAGCATAACAAACACACCTAACGTCTCGTGACAATAGATCATTGCTGTCAAATGTCAACGGATTTTTTTTTTTTGACAGTTGGAGGACAGAGTGAGGTTGGGTCAGCCCAGTCCGCCCAGTCTTGACAAAATCGGCCGATTCAAAACGATCGATTTGAAAGGTGATGTATATGTCGCCAGTCGTCACTTTGACAAAATTTCTGATTGGCTCTCAGTTATTAGGTTATGTCCATTGGTTCATGAAAAAAAACTCATTCAAAATAAAAAGTGCTGTTGATTCATTGTTGACATATCAACTTCCACTTTCAATTTCATGACCATTTTGTAATAATAGAACCGAGCAAATGGGTTTATACGTCCAACGAATAAAACAGTATAATGAATCAATAATACATTACCTATGTTCAATATAGACATCCAAAGTATCCTTAGCCACCACTTCCCTCTGGGTAAAAGTGGGTAGCATTTCAAAAATAATGTCCGAGAATAACATCGTGTATCTTCTCGTATTTTTAATCACTCCTTCTGCTAGTTCTTCATTGAAATCATGAAGATCGTCCAATTCGATCAACATGGAAACTTGCTCGCGATGAGCCAATTTGGTAAGTTGACTGGCATATTTGAAGTTTTTCGCGCCAGTGATGTCGTCTTGTTTGCAATATTCAGTGAGGAAAGTCTTCAAAATTTCCCGATCTTCGTCGTAGTTTCTTCGGCTTCGAGCTACCATTTTGATGCTGGAAAGTTTTACTTTTAATTCGTGTGTTGTGGACCTTTTTTGACTAACCTTTAGTGAGCTGTTGATATTGATGATTAAGTGGAACAATTAGAAAATTCTTGGTCTAAAACTTCAGCAAATCAAATACTACAACGTATTTCTGTGTTTTGAGAATCTATACTCTACACAAAATGTAAACCAAACACACAAGAAGAAAGTAAAACGAACTTCTCAACTTCGAGCGGGAATTTAAACAAATGAAGTTATCCGTTAAACAAGTGAAGTTAGCGTTATTCACTATGGCTTGATGACAGATGTCACCGGGTGAATATTAGGAACGACTTCGATATCGATATTCAATACAGGTAATTCAAAAAGTAGTAATAGGTCAAACAGAGGAAAGAATATAGATAGATAGATTGATGACCTTAGGGGAAGGAATGTTTGTTCTCTTGACAAAAATAGCAGAAGAGAACCGACTTTACCAGGACGTTGAACACAATTCCTAGGGGCGTTTTATAATGTTTCCTCAAATGAAATATGAGCGATCAATTTGTTGTAAAGAGTTCTTTTCTGTGTGCTCTGGAAAGTTGTAGCCGAAATCCGGAAAACCATAAATATCTGGGCATTTTTCAAAAATGCATATCTCTTTCCCGCGATATGAAAAATGGATTGTGATTTTCAAGAACGATTTGCAAAGAATACAAGTTGTATTCTACATCCTCTATTTCAATATGCATCAAAATCATGAGAACAGCATGGAAAAAAGCCACTGAAGCAATTCTAGCGAAAATTAATATCGTTAATTATATTGGGTGATTATTGAGATCTCCTTTCCGCGATATGTATCAGAGAATGGATTGTAATTTTCAAAAGCGATTTGGAAACCTCTAACCTCTATTTCAATGAGCATGAAAATCATGAGAACAATATGGAAAAAGGCCACTGAAGCACTTCTAGCGAAAATATCGTGAATTATTGGGTGCATGCTTTCCACTCGAGTCTGCCATAAGCAGAATACACGAAACAACAGTTGTTTCAGGTTAAAGTTGAAATAGACGATCAATTTTAGCATCAGTTCTCTGTAAAAACGATAGTGACTTGGTTTAAACCTGATGAGAATGTGAAGATGTGCCTCAAGACACTATTGAGGGTATATTATACACTGTAATCTTTAAACACGGAGGTACCTATGCTTCAATAATTTCCTTTGCACATTAATAGGAAAACAGTTTAAGGGTGGAATTATTGGAAACATTTGAACAGATTCAAAGGTCTCGGAAGCGCTGCCGCTCACTAACACCTGATCAATACAAGGAATAGAAAGCAGTATATACCTCTCAGCGAAAACGACTTTTAAAGCTTTGCGCAGATGCAATATATCGTAACCAATGAACCAATCAGGTTAATCCGAGGTGCAATTATTGCTAGGAGACGCCAAAAACCATTCAAGCCTTAAGTCCTGCCTGTCTCATACACTTTACCAAACTTCTCGTCTCAGTAGGTCGCTGCGCAAAGTACGGATCCTCCTCCACCAAACAGAGGTGATTACATGAATAATCCCTCTTAAGTGAACACCCTCCTGGGGGCTGAGGGCACCTGAGGTAGGTATGAACAAGTCTGATTTGAAATTTGAGACTCTCAGACTACACAAAGTGCCTACGATCAAAGAGATCTTAGCTCGAAAGTAAGACAAGTTCGTCAAAGAGACCGAACCAGGCAAACGCCTGCGCTTTGTGGAGAAAGGAGCGGTGATCTATTCATGATTTGAAGATATATAAATAAGAAAGAGAAATCTCAATAGTTCTCGATAATGAATGGATCATACTTTTTTGAATTGGGACAAATTTGCGACTTTCCAGATTTTAGGCTAAACGCCTCAGCTTAACGACAAATTAAAATTAAATTAATGGTCTATAGTAGATCATTATCGATAACAAACCTCTGGAATTTGCAGAGGATCAAACTATTGATTAGTTTGAAGTTAGAATTACGACACCGCTGAGAACGATGCGTCTTTTAACTCTTTTTATGCACCGATTTCACTCTAATGCCCGATTGCATCAACTTTTTTGAGGAAGCCTTTAGCACCAAGGGGTCCTCAAAGAGCAAACTTTGTATCGAGAATTTGCTTTTTGAGGACTTCCCAGTGCTAAGGATTCCTTAAAAAAGTTGATGAAATCGGGCATCTACACCAAGACCATGCACACGTGATCGGGTTCTGCACTACACGAACACCACACTGACATCGCACCAAATATATCAATTCCGAACTAACCTTCTAAAGTGCTGGTTTTCCATCTTGAAAACCCGAAACCCTTCAAATACAGTAGTTGAGTTCGGCATTATCATCGCGGATGCGACAGATTTGTTGTCACGTGATAACAGTTAAGTCCTACACGATCAGATCACGTTCCGCCGCTAGTTTTGATCGAACTCAATAGTCCGGCACGTGATTTGGTCGTATATGTTTTGATTGTTATCACGTGACTAAAAATCTGTCACATCTGCGATGAAAATGCCGAACCCAACTATTGTGTCACAGCTAAGATGAATACACTCCTGTATTTTCCTTACTCAAAGATGTCGGGGTTTGAAAATTTGTAGTCATGCAGACTGATGAGTCTCAACTATTTATGGCATTTAACTGAAATTTGGTGTCTATACCCCACCTACTACGTTTTCGCAAAGAAAGTCAATTCTCGATATATTGCTTCGCTCGAAGATATAAAAAAAAAACAATCACAGGAAAAAGTTGTTCTAAGGTATTGTATTATTCTTAACTGGGATAACGAGTTTTTAAAAAAAAAATCGATTTTTATTTTCGTATTTTTCTTGGATAAAATAAAAAATTTGTCTTCCTATGACCTTTAAAATTGTTTTGGAGAAGCCATGGCAGTATTACATCGAAAAGGGGCCGAATCTTTAGTTCAGAAACCAAAAATGATATGTTTTTTTTTCGTGAAACTTGAAATCCGGGGTGAGTTTGGGTTAGCTCATCAGTCTGTATGATTGTACAAAGATTTTGAACTCCTGCTTCTCCATATAAGGAAAATACAGGGGTGTCTTCATCTTATCTGCGACACACTGTGTAAAAACCTGATTTTTTTCAAAGCCAATATCAATATTATTATAGTTATTTAAGAGAAAAAGAATTATTTGATATCACTCCAATCCTTTCGGCATTTTGAAGACCATTTTTTAAAATTTGCTTTGTCCAATTCCTGCGAAAATTAGCTTTTTTAGCTTCATTGATTCCAGAAAATACATGGATTTTATTAAGGAATCAGCTCGTCACTTTGAAAACTACATTTGATATTGATAACATAGATTTTACTTACATTCATACCTATATTTCAAGAAAACATAAATATATATCTGAATGAATAATTTAAATAAGGAAGGTGATGCTTGATGTTGATGTCATCCCTACAAAATTTTGACCTTTCGCATCGATAGTCGTAGACATGAGGTTTTGCAAACTGAAAAAGTTTAGCAAAACTTGCTTCATCAAGTGTAAAATAAATCAAAACTGGCCAATTCACTTTGCATATTGGTGGCTGTGTGCACTATGTTTTTTGGCCTCGTATTTCTATCTCAGTTTATTGATTGAACCTTGCTGGAAAATGAGAATTTAGTCGATAGTCACATATCGACTTTTTTTCAATCCTACTCATTCATCCGTCTCGAGGCCGGCAGCTAGCTTCACAGCATTTCCATGTCAAAAATGCCACAAATGTCATTGCTCTAAAAATATTTTTATTATCATATTTTCTATTTTCTCCACAATAATCAATTATAATTATACGAATATCCGAAAAAATGCAGCACACAACCATTAAAATGTCGAAACGCTCGTTTGAAACTAATCAAAATAAAATGTCCCGTATCGAAAGACTCAGTCAAATGTCCCAGCAAGAAGTTCTGATTGAGCAGAAAAAAAGAGAGATTCAGGCTAAACTAGAGGCTAAGAGGAGGGCGAGTAATCAGAATCAGGAGGGGCCTAAAATGGTGACGAAGACTGAAGAAACTGTAACGTAAGTTCTTTTACTTGTACACATACAGGGTGATTCCCTATAAAGTCGCCCCCCTTCAACGATTTACAGTATGTCTATCATGGGAATCTTGAAAACCATAAGAGATACGAAGATGGTTTACATCCTCGTTTACATCTTTGTATTCGTGATAAAATATGCTATTCAATACAGGGTAGGTATACCTACTTTTTTACGAGCCATATAATAAAATAAATATCATCAAATTTGTCCCCAACAAAACGTCGTACGAAAATAGGTACACATATCCAGCGCCTACAGTAAAATTTGAGCCACGTTAAGGTACACCAAATATTGGGCCAGGCCCAGGATACACCCTTGGATATGACGCCATCAAATATATTATTCTCAGAAGCATACCTACGATTTCATTCGCTGAGGCCGCATTTTTATGATAAAATTTCTTCCATAAATAGGGATCAAGACTCCCTCAAGGGAGACTTGATCCCTCGTCCTTTGATTACCCTAATAATGTCTCGCTTTTACAATGCTCTATTGTGACTAATTTTTACAACGGAATATTGTTGTACCTTAAAAAAAATACTTACAATAAAAACAGCTTAAATAAACGGATTATATGTTTTTTTTTTTTTTTAAAGTAGGAACTCAAAAGAAACAAATCAAAATTATCTAGAAGTCAAAAACAAATTTAACAAATGGTAATATTATCCGGAAACCTAATTTTAAAGCTGAAATATCCACGTTCTATTTTAGGCTTCGGCAAAATTTTTCATACACTCTCCCTTGACACAAATCCCTCATCTTCAATTATGAGAAAATGAAAGTGCTTTTTGCGACTTCTCAAAAAGTTTACTAGTATTTCCGGGCTTGTAATATCATTTTCGGTCACCTCTCCCACAAAATATATTTTTCCTTTTTTCCCTTCAAGCTCCACTAATACAAAGTCTTTGACTTTTGGTCAGCAGATATCAAAGAATTGTTTTTCACTTATGTCTGACCTGTCACTTTCTTCAACGAAGGGGTCAATATCATCTAGACTGTCGTCGCTACCTTTCCAAGACTCCTCGAATTCTGAGCTATCACTTTCATTTTTTTTTTGACCCCCTTTTGACGAAGGACTTTTCGACCTGGGGATGACGAACCCCATGGGCCAGGCTGTGGACTTGATGGTCGCTTTCTCCTCTTGAATTTGGTCTGTCAGTTAACAAGCTGGTGCAAAACTCATCGTCTCTAAACATGTTGGAATTAAATGAAGAAATTCCTGACACACGGAAGCCACTTAATATATTTGCTTAATAGAAAAAGCTTTTGAGTGAGATTGTCCAAGAATTCCTGGTATTTCAGAGATACTTAGGTTCTTTTCCGGATTATTTGTCATCCAATCAGATGCTGCAGCGTTATAATAAGTTTTCAGAGGGTCAAACACTGTAGGATCGCTGTAATTTATGTGAAGTGTGTGGCGGCAGCTTAGTCAAAGGGCGGCAGTGCCATCAAAACCAAACCATAATCTCTGTCATGATTGTCAAGGTTAAAGAGATGTTTGTTATCAGAACTTCGATTGGTATATCTTTTGAAGTGTGGCAAATACTTGAAAAAAATTTTCTTTTGTCATCCACCCAAATGAATGACATGCTCCAGCAGAACCCGGTGGTGCACCTAACAGCATACGATCTTTCCAGTCAACTCGGGGAAAAATAAGAAATGGAGGCATATGATTTCCACATGCGTTCCCTGCAGAACAAATAACTACGAGCTGCCCTCTTTCACCCGAAGTAACCTTTGAAACTTGCTTGACACTTTTGTCCAATAATTTGATGGCTTGTGTACTGTTGTCACACCCGTATCATCGACGTTCCAAATTTTCTCAGGTGTAAACTGGTAGTTCTGGATCGTGTTTCTTAATTTATCGAATTATATGTGAACGGTATGTTGGTTAAATGCTGAGCTACGCGCTAAGCCGCTAAGCCAGTCGGCTCTGGTCCTCTAAGAGATAACTCTGGATTTCTACGCATAAAGTTTCAGATCCAATCTCGGCCAGCCAATTTTTTTTTATCCCAAGCGGACGGAATTTTCTTGCTATTTGCAATTGCAAAGTCGTATGCTATTTTTTTCAAATTTAAGAATGGAATGAAAATCTAGAACGTAGCCCGTAAGCTGTTTTTCTTCTGCGCTAGTAAAAATGGGTGCCTTTTGAAACCCAGGTAGACGATTTTCTCCCCTACGGATTATTCGTTTCAACGTCATAACATTCATATGGTACTTCTTTGCAGTGCCTCTATAGGAGGCCCCATTTTCAACATCTGCAACAGCTGCTGCAACGGTTTTGGCATCAGGAAGTACTCTCGGTCTTGCTCCTTCCTCTGGCTTATAATTTCTAGGCATTTATAATGAAACAAAATCGTAGCACTCAACATAAATCGCAAAAATAATAGTAAGGGTGACTTGATTCTCTCAACAGTGATCAACTCTCCCCGCCATGCATTTGATTTTAATATACTTAGTGCTAAATATCTAACCTCTCAAACCTGGTTTCAAAATATATCAAAATGTTTCTAAGAAAGCATAGAAAACAGCCACAAATCACAATCCCTTGTCAAGCAATTTCGTGATGAACCAAAACAATTATTAAATTTGACGTACCGTAAGATAAGTTTCACATCCTAAAAACAACAAACTTTTTACACCTTGTGAACAGTCTGCGCGTTCTGAACTAAATGTTGTTTATAAGCTAAAATGAGGTCGGCTCCATGCATTGTTGTCAATATTGTCGCAAAAAAATGTATTGAGCGCGAGATTTAAATGGGGGATCAAGTCTCTCTACTCTACCTACTGAAAATGTATCATTAAAATCCGAATTGTGCATAAGAGAGGTATGTTTTAGGGAAAACATATTTATTTAATGGTGTACCTACTACCTACTATATACAGGCCTCGAGAAAATTTCCAAAAAATTCACACTTCGAAAATAATTCATTCTGTTTTCAAAAGCAAGCTTGAGTGACCCTTTGGTATTATTTTGTTTTCGACTTTTCAGTTTTATACTGTAACATTAGGTTTGAGACATCCAGGACAGGTTGTCACAGCTAAAAGTATCCACTTCAAATAACGGGTCACCAAGGAAAAAAAAATAAAAACTCTGGGACCCGTTGATTTTTATTTTGAGGGAAAAAACTTATTTGCTCCTATTTTCAACTTCATAACTTTTGAGCGGTGGTAAGATTTATCCTCAAAATGTTACATGGACTACAACTACCGTCAAAATGTTTGTTTATTTTAGTTTTTGATTGAAAATATTAAACCGCAAAAGTTAGCTTCTTCAACCTAAGGTCCTATGATGATGCACAAAAGATCTTCAAAATGAGCTATAATTTTGACGAGGATGTGTTTCATCCCAAAAACCTTAAATTGAATTTGATGATTTTTTCATCTTATTTTGTCTTCTGTCTCTCATAATTTTCCCTCAGTTCCAAGCTGTTGATTTATAAAATAAAATTAAAGAAAAAAAACAACATTTTGGCAAGATGTCATATCAACAGGAATGACAGAAGAGGTTCGAAACTCGGTAGTTGTAATCAGGGTTCAGACGCCTTCAAAATGTATCACTCGAACTCCTTTACAATTTGAAATTTTAGGGGTTGATCTCACTTCCACTAGTACCACTCATGGTAAAGTTGCGAAGTTATAAATAATTGCAAAGTTTTCCCTCAAAACAAGAATCGAAGGGTTCGAGCGTTTTTTGTTTTTTTTTTACTTGAACGCACGTTATTTGGGTTGGATAATTTAAGCTGGAACATGATTTTTGTTGTAATCTTATAGTCGCTGAGAAAAAAAAAATATTCTGTACAATATGCACTTTTAAAAAACTGTCTCCAGAGACCTTTTATTTTTTTTATCGTGATTATTGGTTTTTCAAAACACACTGTAGAATGCAAGACCGTAGTACATTATAATGATAATTATTACTTTTCTTTATTCTCAGAAGATCAAGAATCGTTGTTTTGTTTTGTTTTTACTTCTAATTTGTATGTACAAACAAATCGTTTAACAAGAACTCAATCTAGCCTGTTTTTTAGAGGACTTAGTCAATTTAATGCTCTTCCTCAGGACATCAAAAATATTAAAGAACTGGATACGTTCAAAAACAGATTAAGAGCTTACATCTTTGGTACTTGATGTATTTATTTTGTTGATGTTGTTTTTGTTTGTTTTAGTTATTATTATTATGTTATGATTTATAAATTTTATAATTCTTAGTTATACCTATTACCTACCTTTTGTACGATATTTTAGTACTATTTATTAATTCTACTTATTCATACCATAGTGTATATTGTTTTTGTTTTGTAAAGCTTTGCTTAATAAACAATCATCTATTATCATCATTTTCAGATTTTTTGAAACTAATTTTGAAATTTTGACAAAATGTTCCTATAATACAGGGTGCCACAGATTCGAGTGCATGCATGGGGATTTTAGTTATTATAAGGGTCGGTTAAATGGTTGCAAAGCTCCGCATTTGTATGCTCAAGAAAATGCCATTTTGAAATTTGAAAAATTCCGACTACTTCCGAAGATATTAAAAAAAAACCGAATTTTCGCAAAAATGTTTTTATCATTTCCTGCGTTTGTTTGAAAAGACATTTTAAAATAAATTACACTTTGTCATTGCCACTTGCTCTCATCTACAAGATGGTGGTATATAATTGAATATCTGACGTTTCGTCTTCGAGCTGCAATCTTCAACTTTATTTTTTTGAATACGGACCTGGATTATTTATTTTATTTTTAGTTACCTTTTGACGTCCTTGACGCATTGAGGTGGTTAGATGAGTGATGGGTTGCCTCAGCAACCTCAATATTTTCCATTATTATTCACCTATTATTGTTATTTTCCACCCTTGTCTCCCTAACACATAGTTTGGTTCATAAATCCTTCTTTATTCGACACGTTTTTCTTATGAGAAAACCTGCACAACTAAACAAAACTTATTGAGTGAACCAACTGATTTTCTCTGGTATTATTTTTCAGATGAGTATTTTTTTTGATGGTTGCGATACGTCAATGCATTAAGGACGTCAAAAGATAACTAAAAATAAAATAATAAATCCAGGTTCGTATTTAAAACAATAAAGTTTATGATGGCAGCCCGAAGACGAAACGTCAGATTTTCAATTTGATACCACCATCTTGTAGAGTAGAAAAAGTGGCAATGACAAAGTGTTATTTATTTCAAAATGTCTTTTCAAACAAACGCAGGAAATGATAAAAACGTTTTTGCGAAATTTCGGTTTTTTTCGAATATCTTCGGAAGTAGTCGGCATTTTTCAAATTTCAAAATGGAATTTTCTTGAGCATAAAAATGCGCAACTTTGCAACAATTTCACCGACCCTGTATCTCTCATAATAACTGAGATACCCATGTATGCACTTGAATCTGTGGCACCCTCTGTATACCTATGTATGTTTTTTCTTTCTAACATGGCCATATTATATTATGTATCCTACTTAAACTAGATTTTTTTTAATGAAAAACCCGGTATTTTTTCATACTACATATTGAGCTGCAATATTTATTACCCTTCCAGGTTATACACATACATAATCCACTTTAGCCTTGACTTTAGCTACCTTACTTTTTTCAATTTGTTCTTCCTTACTTTTCAATCAACACTCGTAATTCTTCCATTGGTTAAAGGAGTCATCACAGACTCTATTATAGGACAATGGAAATTTAATTTTGAAGTGAAAAGCGAGGTGACATCTGTGCCAAAACGAATTTAGTCTTCGAGTTCTACAGAGATGTCGCAAAAATCAATGTGCTTGATATCTATGGCAAAAATTGCTATAAGCGCTAGATATCTATGTGTGTATTAATGTTTGACATCAGGAAAAAATAAAACGAAATCAGCAAATTACGGTTTTCTAGGCATACTATTCGGAATTTTAAAACTTTCTGAACAGAATATTGTTAGGCTTGAAAATGCGCAACTTTTCTTTAATTTAACCATCTTCGTATCTCTTATGGTTTCCAAGACACACTGAATAATATAGTAAATATTTCAGAGCTGAAGAATCTCCAAAAGAAACAGAACAACCATCTGACCAATCCAAAGGCTTGTTAAATCAATTTTCCAATGACGGTTCATTTTTGGACCAGTTCAAACAATTAAACGACAAAAAATCAGATTCCAAATTCAAGTCATTCAAAAAGTATAAAGACAAAGAACGGGAAAAAGAAAAGGAAAAGGAAAAAGAGCGCGAGCTGGAGAAAGCCAAAGAGGAGCCGGAAGTTGAACTGGACAGCAGTGAAACAAAACCCCAATCTCCAGAACCCCCTCCTACAATTATAGAGACTCAAATTCCTTTTGCATTTACTCCAAACCTACCGCCCCCTACTTTTAATCCACCTCTTTCTCAACCCCCTCCCAACATAGATAGTTCGTTGATAACACAAATGCCGCCTCTGTTGTCACAAATCAATTTTGGCCCGCCCCCTTCGGATAGCATCACATTCACCACCGCACCGCCGCAAATAAATCTAAGTGTGGCCCCTCCTAACTTGAGTCAAATTGTTGGCATTGTTGCTACTCAAAATGGAGGGGAAATTGGACCTGCTAATGCGCCAGTAACAGTAACCTTGCCCCCTTCCACTATTTTCACCACCACACCCGTAACAGAACTAGTTACTCCGCCTCAAGTACTCATAAATGTGCCGCCTCCTCAAATTATACCTCAGTTGTTGTTAAATCAAGAGCAGAACGTTCTTGTGTCCACAACCACAGTGACTCTGCCGCCTCCAGTGATTGCTCAGAATTTAAATGTTACTCCGGGCAATTTGAGTGTGCCGCCTCCTATAATTCAGTCGGTGGAATTGACGAGTATACCGCCTCCAAATCCTATTCAGGTCCAAAACATCCCACAACCCGAGCCTCTGAATACAATGAACATTCCTCCTCCAGCTCCTCTGCAAGTCTCAAATATTCCCACACCTTCCTCTTTGCAATTGAATCAAATTCCCGACCCTAAACCTCTGGATTTGATGGCGATTCCCACTCCCGAAAATGATGATGGTTTTAATGATAGAAGTTTCATAAATGTTCCTCCTCCCAATAAGAGTCTGCCCCCTCCCATTCGACCTCCAGTGGTTCAAATACCCTCCCTGATGTCACAGCGTGTGTTGCCGCCTCCAGGAATGAATGTTCCGCCTCCTATTATCCAAGACGTGAGTCAGCCGCCTCCGGACTTTAGTAGAGAGCCGCCGCCAGATTTCAGTAGAGAGCCGCCTCCGGATTTCAGTAGAGCGCCGCCTCCATTGCCCAATTTGACAGTGCCCCCTCCGGCTATTGGAGTTGACGTCAAAGGTAATGTGCAAGCATTTTTTGGGGTGGGGGGTTTTATTTTGATTGTATAGGTTTGTAGATTGTTGTTCTACAGAGATGACTGATTGCTTACTATTCATTGGCGATTTTGATTAACGGTATATAATATTACGTTGAAATTTGCAAGAAGTTAATACGTCATCTACAGTGTCCCCCATGAAGTTGGGTACATATGTGATTTTTTTTTATTGTTCATATTTTGTATAGACTTTGTTTGTGCATGTCCGATAGCAAACATGTTTTGACATTTCCCATATTGTAGCAAACTTCATGGCGGACAATGTATGATATTATTATTATCGTTTCATAATGCATACAGCATACAGGGTGTTACGAATTCTGTGATCACCATTGGAATCTTGGAAACGGTAGGAGATACGTCGTAGTACTAAAATGTTGTTTTGAAATTCAAAAAATTCCAAATACTTTGGGAAATATTGCACGCACCATTGACCATAAAAAAAAAGCAGCCGGTTCATTTATAAATTCCTATGTTTTGCGATCCAAAACACATTTAGAAGAGCTCACAGGTGGGACAAGGACCTTATTCCATTTCTTTTTACATACATGGTCAAAGCAACAGCGCGAGGATAGAATAGGCGGAACCAGGCGAATCGATAAATGATGGTCATGGGCGGAGTTCGGGGAGTTTGGAATGTTTCAAAATATTTGATTTTTTTTTATTCATTGTTTTTATCTTTGATAAGAGTTACGGGGTTGATTTTGATTGAAAAAAAATGTATGACACCCCACACAAGTTTTTGGTTATAAGTAAATATGAAGTAATTGGTTATTGCGATATTTGTTAGAGAGAGCATATGACAACTAAGTATGTGAGTAAATGGGTAACTACATACCTATAATATTGTATACATTGACAAAAAACATTAAATATCTTTGAGAAAGACATGGTTTGTTCAATATCATGTATAAGCGAGTGGTGGATCGCAGGTACAAGAAACCTGATCTTGTTGCCACATTTTCGAGGCATTTTTGAGGAGATGATAAGTTTTGTTAAATAAATCGTGCGTGAATGAAAAATACATTTGGATGCCAATGATATCGTCCTTGTTGTATCTTTAACTGATGAGATAAGATGAGAGTTGATTTTATGTTGATTTTATCATGTTTTAACTGTTGATAAATATAGAGAGTAAAATGGAGTATCTTGTTAAAATTGGATGCTGGTGCAAAATATCGAGGGGCAGAGCTTTGTTGAATAAACTGTGGTAGGGGTATAGAAAGAAATAGGTATATTTGTTTTCTTGGAGCTAATGTAGCTGTGTATGTAAAATTCACTTTTCAATATTGTTTCAAATAAATCTAGGAAAAACTTAAAACCATTTTACCATTATGTTTTCTTCCGGATATTTCCGAAAGTATTTGTATTTTTTTTTCCAAACGGAATTTAATTGAGTTCTTGCCAAAATGCACACCTTGGTATAATTTTCACATTCAATCTGTTTCGAATTGGAACTGTCAAATTTCCGCTAGGCAAATCATAAATACGCTACCATCTACATTGAATTTGTGTTCAAAGTCACGCTTACGCCAAATTCTATATTATGGATCGTACCATATGATTCTCGTTTGCCAAGCATAGTTCCGCTTTAAAATGAAATTGAATGTAAACGAGGCATTAAGCTTCGCTTCCACTTCCACTCAGCCCACGAGAAAGACCATGTTATGACGATGCCATCGGTCACGTGATGTTGAGAGTTCCAGCATTATCATATTATTATCCATTTCAACATAACTGAAATAGATGGTTGTCATTTATTTTTCATATTATAAAAGGAAAAAAAGAAATAAGCTATTATAGAAAAAAAAACAGAACTACAAAATGGAAAACTTCAAATGAATGATCACAAAAATTGCGTTAATATTTTTACATTTCTTCAATAAGCTCTTAGCTTTTTATTTTTCGTTGAGTGTTAAATTCTTTTAAATAATCTAGAAGGATTTTACTTTACTTAAAACACGTTCGCTGCCAGCTCTGAGTTAGTGCCGGGTCCCAGGAGCCAAACACATTTAAATAATGATGCTGAGAAAGAACCTACCTTGGCAAATACGAACCAAACCGAAAATAGATAAGAAACACACCACTCGACAATGCCACTATACCAAACAAACAAACGTCGTCAACGCCGGCGAGTTACTAAACGATTTAAATTGTCAGGGCAACTGACTCCGTGAGGAGTCGATGGCACACAAGACGATAGCCGACTGGCTCCCTTCGGAGCCAGTGGCAGCGAACGTGTTAAACAGACTTTACCAAGCTTCAACAATATGTTTTCCCCACACAAACACTTCTTGGGGTTATTTGAAAAAGTTTGTGAGTGTCCTTCAAGAGTTTCAAGACTTTCGTCAATTTTGGTCATTGTTGCTTCTCAACACTAGGTTATGAAAAATTTTGACAAATAATTGTGGGTACAGTATTTTCTTTTGATTCATGTCTTGAATCTTTCTAATTTTTCAAATTAAAATTTTTTAAGGTCTTTTCATCCTTATTACATGCTAAAAGTTTGTCGCTGTCCCTTTCTAATTTTTCAATATCAAGGCAGAGTTTTTTTTTAAATGGCGCCCAATTGCCGTTTTGACATCCTCAGCTGTCAACACTGTGCTATGAAATGCAGAACGTGCTCTTATTCTGGGGATCCAAATTTAATTCTTGTATATTGAACGGTTCGAAGTTAGGGAAGGGACATCAAACAGTTGATGTGATGTGATCCCCAATATATGAGCATATTCTGCATTTCTCAGCTCAGTGGTGAAAGCTGAGGATGTCAAATTGGGCGCCATTTTGAAGAAAAAAACCGACTTGATATTGAAAGATCAGGAAGAGACAGCGACTTTAAACTTTTAGGGTGTAATAAGGATGAAAAGAGCTTTAAAATGAGGTATCACTCGACCCCCGTTTCCATTTGTTCAAAGTGGCGCCCATCTGTTATTTTGACATTTGCAGCTGTCACTATTATGTCAAAAAATTCAGTTCGTCCTCACAAATGGTGTGAACAAATTTGGTTCTAATGTATTAAACGGTTCAAAAGTTAGGAGTGGAGACATTAAAGAATTGCACTACACACTACACTGTATAATGGAAAATCATTTCTGATAATTAATAATCCCATCAACTTTGGGTGTTTTGAAGAAATTACCAAGAGATCACTACTCAAAAAATAAATAAAAAAAAACGAAAAAAAAAGTTATTAACTTGCCGTTTACGCCATTTTTTATATTTTTTCACGCTCTTTCAAACTAACGTAAAAGAAGAACACCTTTGTATTCAATATTTTTGAAAAAATCGATGAAATAATTCATTATAAACGAAAGCGCCCTCTACCCTTCAGCAATAAAATAATTCGTAAAGTGATATTACACCGTAAAAAGCATAACAATAAACCTTTAAAACGACTCTAAGCTTATTGGAATCGTTTAATCCACCCTTTATTTGACAGATTTCAAAAAAAAGTTTAATATGCAAAATGTTCATAATTTCCCTTTTTTTTAATATAAAATTATTTATCTGGTAGGTCACCGTTGAATATTCTTAATAAAACCTATATTTTCTATTTCACTATTGTATTACGCCCTCTAGCGGACATCACACGAACTTGGATATAATTTCCAGCAATTTCTCTTGGCAACTTTCTTGATAATTTTTTTTTTCAAAAATGTGGGCGACCTCTCTCAGTTGTACACCCTGTGCAAACTCTCTCTTCTCTAATACAGGGTGCGGCAAAACAAACCGTGCAGCTTTGAAGGGCTGTAACTAAAATTGACACAACCTACGTAGAAGTGATTTATTTTGCAAGTCAGTACTAAAACACAAGGTTTAAAAATCACATCAGCAAGATGATGTCCTCCAGAAGCGATACACTGCAGGTGATTGCTGAAGTTTTCAGCTGCGTTCTTGCACATATTTCAAAAAACGTGCGCTTTCCGCTCCAAACCATTGCTACGACTGAGAACGGGGTGACAAAACACAATGAGTCCCAGGTCCCAATCTCCACCAAGGCGGGTAGTCACCCATCCCAACTGCACTGTTTGTTTTGCCACACTCTGTATGAATAGGTTATTTGCAGACTAAACGTGTAATTACGTAGGTCGGTACATCAATTCATCTAAACGGTTTGTAACAAATGACGCTTTTCATAAAAATTGCCGAGGTTTTTATTTTATACAGGACACAGAACGATTGATAGTATTCAGATTTTGGTTACCTGTGGGAAAGGAAACGTTAACATAATAGGTGTGTTTGTTATTTCGGTGTAGGATAGTGTAGTGCAGATTACTGGTGTTACTTATGGCAGTGTGAAGGAAATTCACCAAACGCGTTAGTACATTTAGTGCAGATGTTCTAACCAAACATTTCACAAAAACCGGTAGATTTTGATTCGAAAAGTAAAGTATTGGGGATTATATTGTCGTGAATTGTAGAACAGGATGAAGATACTTCTTTATGTTCATGTTCCAAAATGTATTTATCTTTATGTTAAAGAGAAGCTCCTCACCGTATTCTACACTACACTTGTTACACCTCTTGATCTGGTGTAACTAGTGCAAGAATGGGATATAACAAACAGACTACACTGTTTGCATTAACCGTAGGAAAGTGTTGTTAGTCTGGTTGTAATCGAAATCGTCAATAGTGTTACTAAACTTGAATTCTGTATTATTTGAAGTCATCTCTGTACGATATATTGGGACCGTAAGTGACGTGTTCCTGAGTTCTCCCTTAGGTGGTGCGCAAGTAGGCGAGTTTGAAGCCATGTTGAATTTGGCCAAGATGGTGGCTGAGTGCGGCCCATCAATGGAAGATGTCATCCGCCAGAATAAAAACCGAGACCCTGCTTTGTGGTATGGGTTTCAAACATTTCACATTTTACTCATACGAAGCGGATTCTCCCTTGTTTAGCCTAAGTATTTTCCGATATACTTTTGAATTCTCCTTACTTTATTTGCACAATAACAATATCGACCAACACGCTTACATCATAATGACACTTTTCATTGCTTTTCGTTCGCTAGGTTTCTATTCCGCAAAGATTCTCCGGCTTATCGTCAGTATGCCAGTTTAGTTGACAAGTATAAGAGGGAACGGGAAGTAAAGCAGGAGGTGTCGGAAGATGATAAGTACGATCCTAGTGAAATTTACGAACCGGAAATGGCGCTTGAGGATGACGATGATATGGATGTCAAGGAAGAAGTATACATCAAAGAGGACAGGGACGATAGCTACGAAGCGGAGAGGGCAAGGAGGGAGAGAAAACGCAAAAGCCGATGGGGGGGAAAAGAAGAAAACATGTCACCGCCTGCAGTACTTCCTCCAATTTGCACTTCAATTCCACCAGGTGCTTAATCCATCACATTGAATCCTCGTTTTAACGTACAATCGTAGGAGCAGCACACATGATAAGCAAAGTGACGAGGACTGACCCCGGATTGATCCACTATGCGGCTCAAAGTTACGGCTCGGCAAACCTTTCGGAAGAAGACTGGAAAAAGGCTGAGGAAAACTATAAAGTCCACTTGTTATATCAAGATATGCTCAGAAAACGAGACGAAGTTGAAAGACTTGCCAGACAAGGCAGAAATAAATACGACTATGACTCGGACGAAGAAGTTGATGGAGGTACTTGGGAACATAAACTGAGAGAAAAGGTACTGTTGCTGTGTTCCTAACTCCATCTGATTTTATATTTGACAGGAAATGCAAGCTACAGAGATGTGGGCAACGGAATTAAACAAACAAGCCGAAGGACGGCACCATATTGGTGACTTTCTGCCTCCAGAAGAGCTAAAGAGATTTATGGAAAAGTCCAGTGCGATAAAAGAAGGACGTCAACCAAACATTTCCGATTATAAGGAATTCAAGCTCAAAGACGACAACATCGGTTTCAAAATGTTGCAAAAGTTGGGTTGGAACGAAGGTCAGGGACTAGGTCAGAATAGCGCGGGAATCGTCGAACCTGTAAATAAGTAAGTTTTTTCATTAGTAAGTATAAGGTTTTACAAGTTGTTTCAGGGGTGCGCCAAGGGAGAATACGCAAGGGCTCGGGTTGAATGTAGGCGACACAACCGAAGATGAAGATGAGTACGACTCTTACCGCAAACGGATGATGTTAGCGTATAGATTTAGACCGAATCCTTTGGTAAGTTGTGATGAGGCTACATACTGGTAAATCAATTGTTGATTTTGCTCCAGAACAATCCGCGGAGACCCTATTATTAATAAGTTATTAATGTGTATATGCTTTGGAATTATTCGATCGATAAGTTGTTAGCTATTTATAGTTATGAATAAATACCTATTTGGAAAATTTGACTTAAATGATTGTGCCTCTAGGTCTCCTTTGAAAGTTTGGAGTTGAGATACATCGAACTAAAAAGTGAAAATTGAATGATTTTATGGTGATGATGACGAGAAAACTATCATCTCTGTTTCAGCAACAGTCAACAAAATTCTCGTTTGTTGTTTCAACTGCCTTGAAAAGAAATCGCTGAGGAAAAAGACAGCTTACATAGCGATTCACAGCATTCAATAAATAATACAGATGATGTTATGACATTAACCCAAAACCCAATGTTTAGATGACTTTTGAAGACTCCTAAAATACTCAATATTTTGATTTTCTTCTACGCTACTGACAGCAGACGCTAGCACGTGGTTGTCTCATTCTTGAACTTGTAGGACACTGTGGTGACCTTATCTGATCTTTATTTTAGATGGCAAACAAACGGCGTGAAAGGGAGCTTGGTTGAAAACAAAGTCCAAAAAGCAATGTGAGAGTCTACAAAAATATATACTGAATATTGAGCTTGAGAGTGAGATGAGATAGTTTAAGGTCGAAATTAATCTCACTTCTTCTCCAAAATGAGTGGTTCTTTTTCTTTATTTGAAGTCTAAGTCCTCATTATCGACAGGGTGTTTCATTAAGATTGCGAAAAAATTCAGGAACAGTTTTCCCGCTTGAAAATAAGAAGAAAACTTATAAACATGTGTCCTAAAATGCTTCATTACAGAGCTACAGGGTGTTGAAGTTTTATTTTTATTCTCGTTTCTAAATAGTATTTGCACTAATGTCAATCTTTTGATAAAAATTGGTGTTTGGGGTTTTTTTGTCATGCGAAATTCGAATTTGATCTTAGTATGGCTCTAACTTGTAGAGGGCGCGCTACCATCAAAACTTTTTTTTCGTATAATAAACAGCCGTAACGTTTTTTGACGTGCCTGTAAAAAACCAGATTTTTTAATCAGAAAAAGAAGTAAAAAGTATACTTGTTAAAAGCCGCTAAGATAAGATATTTGGATTTAAAATAAAAAATACATGTGATTTTGGAATTATGGTCTTGCATTTTTTTCGGGAAAAAAAATCAGGATGATTCTCCATTGTTGAAAATAAGAAGAAATAAACTTCCCATAAACATATGTCCGGAAATGCTCGGTTACAAAGCTACATGGTGATGAATTTTTTTATTTTTTCTATTTTTATTTTTTTTATATTTCATTAAAAATTGTTGTTTACATCACTCATGTAGCAATCATACGAAATATTTTATTACTTCACCTGCGTCATTATTTCAAAATCACATGTTTTTATTATTTCAAATCCGAATATCTCGAGAATGGTTGCCTGTAGCCACTTATAAAAAGGATTCTTTTTCTGTTTTTTCTGTGTGGAAAATACAAATAAATCTGTTGTGTTGCTTAAAAATGTTATAGAGGTACGTCCAAACAAATTATGACTGTTAATAATTGGAGAGATAATTATAGGTAGCGCCCTCTACAAGTAAGAGCCATACTGAGATCAAATTCGAATTTTGCATGAAAAAAAACCCTAAACGCCAATTTTTATTAAAATATCGACATTGCTACAATTATTATTAAGAAAAAACAAAAAGAAAGAGAAAACCTCAACACCCTGCAGATCTGTAATGAAGCATTTCCGGATACGTTCTAAAAGGAAGTTTTTTTAATTTTAGGCAGGGAAACTCATAGTAAAAAGGAGATTAAACTCCAAATCTAGGTTACACGCGTTGAGAACTGGATTTTGCAACCGTCTTTCTAAGTTAAAAAAATTCGACGCCTACCAAGAGTAAAGCGTCGCGACGCATCGAAAATATTAATCGATTGCAGGGACTTTGAAATTACGCGCATGCTAAAGTACATGTTATTTATAAACTTTTTTGTTATTCAGTCGAACTCATTTATTCTACTCAGTTTTGAGATATACAGTGTGTCCAAGATAAGGATGTCTATCATGGGGATCTTGAAAACCGTGAGAGATACAAGGTCGGTTAAATGGAGGCAAAGTTGCGTATTTTGATGCTCAACAAAATGCCGTTTTAAAAGCCAAGAAATTCCGACTAAGTCCGAAATTATCCGAAAAAAACCTAAATTTTTCAAAATTGTTTTCATTTTTTTTTTACCACATTTGAAGAGATATTTTGAAATGAATGGAACTTCTTCATTGCCACTTTTTGCCCTTTACAAGATACCCTTATTAAATTGAAGAACTGACGTTTCGTCTATGAGCAGCCATCATCAACTTTTGTTTTTTTAAATACGGTCCTGGATTTTTTATTACGGATTTTAAGAGCCTCTTATGTTCCTAAACCAACGAGGTATCGCACTAATCAAAAAAGAGGTGGTTGTTTTTAATCCTATTAAAAATGTATTTTTTGTCTCTCAAGGAAAATAAGATGTTTTGTGTTTTTTGCGTTGGTTGTTAACTACTGAAAAAAAATGCCTGCAGGAAAACTTAGGAACTTATATTATTTTCTGAGGTTATACTGAACCTGAATATCGCCCACATATTCTGAGACGCCCTGTATATAAACAACCCCTAAATAACGAAAGGGGTGAAAACAAGTTTTTTCCTGTATGAAATATGGGTCAGAAAATGCTTTTTTTTCTCATCTCATGAAGTGAGATAATGATAGCGGACGTTGCGCTCTCTAATCTCTACGTTTACGTAAAAACCAACACAAAATTTTCTCACCCCACAAAACTCGCACTTACCAAATTATTACCTTCGTGAGAAGATTTTATGATTTTTGAAAACATCGAAAATTAAATGTCCAAAATGAAGCATTCTCGGTTTTCGGATCTATGTTCATATGAAATCAAAAAAATCATGTTTACTTGTAAAATCCCGACTTCCATTTTTTCAGGGGTTGTTCGTGGACACCCTGTATATCTTTGATTTTTATAAGGTACCTACATATTCATTTCCTCTGAATAGTGTTTTTCATAAAGTGTTAAGTTGTTTGGAATTTTACAAAAAAAATCTCTCGAAAATGTTAACCCCAATACTTTCTTCATCAAATACATTTTCATTTGTTTTCAATCGTTTTTTGAAAACATAGTCTGCCATTGACTTCATTGAACTCAATGTAGTCTGCACATTTTTTTCATTTGTTTGTTTTTTTTTGACTGCTTCTCTTTGTTTTTGTTTTTTACTTTAGATAAATTTTTTATTGGAATCAGCATTTTCTATTGAATAAATTAAATGTTTTTTTTACACTCCCAATTTTCCTATTTCATACTTGATAATGTTTAAATTTTTCACTTCTTATCATTAATCTTCATACAGGGTATCCACTCTGAAGTGTCCCACCCCTGTAACATTTTTGTTTATTAACCGATTCATTTTTTTTTTGTTTGTTAGGTTTCGTCAAACACTTTTTGAACATTATACCAAATCAGTTCCAGGAACGTACTTTTGGGTGATTATGGGGGTTCAAAGTGGGTCAAATATCAGAAAATCGTATTAGGGGATTTTTTAGAAAAAAACTGAACGGAATCTCAATCAGAATGACCAAAATCCTCCCTGTTCACATTTTCAAAAAAAAAAAGTTACTGTTTGGTTATTTTTTTTTTAATTTGTCAATTTAATACTTCTACTGCTCATTGAGTCTTCCTGTACGTTCTAATTCACAGTAAAGATGTTAATAAATTCCCAGACACACCGTATATTTTTTTACATTTTCATTCAGCATCAGCTTCAGCTTAGTTTCGTCCAATTATGTCTGTTTTTTACATTTTTGTATCAAAACTCAAATGGCCACATTTTTAAGGCTTAAAAAAACTCACATGAAAGTTTCCGTTTTATTGTTGGCCATCATCATGTGTACAGGGTGATCATATTAGTATAGCGAGCGGCCATATCCGGGAAACTATTTATCGTAGAGGCAAAAAATGTATTACTAAAACAGCCTAGAGAAAAACCTGGCAAATATTTTCAACTTTCTGAAATGGTCGCTAGGGGGCGTTACAATCAACACCAAGTAGATAAATAGGATTTTTATAAAAATTTTCCCTATGAAAATATATCAATGATATTATTTTCATATTTACTGACTATTATTTACCTACACATTTTGCCAAAAACATTTAAAGGGGTGGGGAAAGTTTAATTTTTCTTTCAAACAAACGAACGATTTTAACGAACTCAGGCTCATATGAAAGAGCATAATCTGCACTACAAAATGCTCATTTGGTTTGGATTTATCATCTTCGCCGTCGCCGCTAGATGGAGTCAACTGTATTGGTTGCATATTTTTGAGTCTTTTCTAAAAAAATCAAATGTTATGGTATATTTATTTTTATATATTTTAAAAAAGGATACATTTTTCTATTGAAAAAATGAAAAAAAAACAAAGATAATAAATGATTGTTGTTTTATTTTTTTTTTCAATTTCTTCAATAGAAAAATGTTTCCCCTTTAGAATATTTAAAAATAAATATACGAATACATATGATTTTTTTGAAAAAAACAAAAAAGTATGCTACCGTTTAACATACAACTCAACGACGTCATAATTTAAATAAATGGGAACCTGTTTTTAGCGCATATAACCGAAATATAAAAAAAATAAAACATGAAAATGAGGGTACGAAACCAAAAATGAAACCATAATAATAACTTTATAAGATATTAAACTGAACAGTATAGAAATCCATCAATTTTTCATCAAAATCAAATTTTTCACTTACCTGCTGTTTTCACGCCATCGTCAAAAGTGAGCTGCGGCTGCTCAACGCTGTTCTATCGCGATTATCGTTGACAACGGATTTTCAGATTAGCGATAGAAAACTCACTAGTGATTAAAAGAGAAATGATTTGATAAAAATAAGATAAAAAAAGTTAAATGGGGCAGATAAAGTTATTTAATTTTATAAACTTTGATTAAAGGGGAAAAAGGCTTAGTACAGTTTTTCCAACTGCAACTAGGGAGGTATGTATAATATGGAAATTTAAACCACTTATACTCTGTTCATCAAAATTATATTTCCATTAACATCCAATGAGGACAAAAATATATACAATTATACCATTGAGTTTAGACAAAAAATTCCAATTAGCAATTTCTTAACCTACGAAACAATTATTACTAAAACTACTCACTACGTCCATTAATAAATTCGAATTAATTATTGTACTTATGGTGAAATAGTGCCGAGTAATACCAATTAATAAAACTATTTACCATATTCAACATTAATAAATTCTGCCTAAAAATAATCAATCATAAATTAAAGGAACTGCAAATCAATACACAAATAATGACTAGCGTGAAACTGACCAATATTTTATTCTTGATTTAGGTTTATTAAAAAGAATGCATCACTGGTTTGAGAAGTTTAAAGCAGCAATTTGACAAAGTGTTCACGTTACGAATATTCTAGAAAACCAACATTTTATTATGTAAAAAGTTGGAAAAAAGATTTACATTCACATTACCAAAGCATTCATCAAATGAACGATTGTATTCCGGAAAAATTGATGCAAACTGAATATTATTTATTCGAAAGAGAGCGCAATTAATTTGGAAGAATTCAAGAATAAAATTCTTTTGTGATTGTTGATAAAAAACAAGCAGAAAAAATTGAACTTACCATTACATAAATACTATCAACTAAGACAAAGAACAGTGCAAATTCATGTCGAGTTGATAAAAATGGACGGAATATCATCAGAAGATGATTCGTTCAACTCTACTTTGAAAAAGATTTGCAACTGTTTAACAATAAATCTAACACATTAAAGCCTCGATATAAGTGGAACTGAACAGAGAACAGAAAATATCCACACTTATATCCGGATAATAAGGCTCTTATGTCTGTTCTCCCTGTTTGGCGTACAGTTTCAACAGTTCATCACCCACTGGTTGGGCAATCATGACACCATCCACTGATTCAGAGAGGGGTTTACTGTATGGGTTGACTAGATGTCTATGAAGTGAGAAATGAGAAAAAATGTTGAACGGACTTTGAACGATTAACAGGCAAGTTTTTTTTTTATACAGTAAGCCTGGGTTTGCACTTCAATATTCAATTTTGAATACTCACCTAACTTTATTCTTATGCATACAGGAACGATATTCCCAAGAAATAGCAGCTGTAGGTTTACCAAGACGCTGGGGCCTCATCATTCCCTTGTATAAAGCGATGCCCATAAGACTGTTCAAATCGCGTACAAAGAAAATTAGACGAATCTGACAGGCCATCTGTAAAAAAACCTAATTAGCGCGCGAAGGTAACCCAAGAACCGCCGACGTTCCTAACTCATGTTTTATACTTTGTCACACTCGTGAGTCTCGAATCAAACACATGTTCGCGCGGCTACAAAATCGATTAGCAATCAGCGGGATTTTATTTGGTGATGCTAATTCAGAGTGCCGCGCTAGGCTGAGCCTTCTATATCATTATATCCGTTGATATTGTGTTTTAGTTTGTGATCATGAGTGAGTACAGTTCACAACCGTGATATTTTTTTTAAATTCTGAAAGTCAAGTGGAGTGACAAATTTCCTTAACTAATATACCGTGGCCTTCAAACTTGGGATGTCAACTTGAAATTTTCCCAGATTAAAGAAAACTGGTTCATAGAAAATGTGGGTATGCTGTATCAAGTGGAAATATTTTGTTTTATTCATCAAAGTGCAACCTACTCCTGTGAGTGACATTTTTTTTTAATCATTTGGTGTAGCCTTCAATGTTGGGATATCAACTCGAAATTTCCACAAATTATAAAAAACTAGTTTATAAAACTATGAGGAAAGTTTGGTCCAGCTGGCTTGAGAGGAAATATTATATTTGATCCATTAAAAAAACAAATTTTCCTGATAAATTTACTGTGGTCTTCCAAGTGGGGTTCACAGATTATGGTAAACTGGTTGATAAAACTTTCACTTATAATCTCCCTGGAGCTCGAATTATTTCCGGAAATTTTGTCGAGTTGCGAATTTTCTTGAAAAATTCGCAACGAGAACAAATTTCCGGATTTTTAATTCGAGCTCGCGGAAGTTTCGGCAAGAAACTTTCATGCCAAAACTGATCATTGGAAAAAACATAACCCAGGACTCACCTCGCATTTAGTGGAAGAAACCAACGGCTCCTTACTCTACTCGCCATTGAGGAAGAAAGAATGGAATCAGGATTTTATAAAACATTTGGAAGTTATAACCAATCTTGTCCATAGTTGATAACATTGCAACTTTGTATTGGAAGTTGAAAATAAATCATTGATCAAAAATATTTGTCATTGTTTTTAACAGCTGTCAAGCACTCGCGGCTGGATGTAGCTCCCATGCACCAACCACAGTGTTGCCGTTTGCCTTATCTCTGTCTGTGAAAGTTGGGTTGGGTTGGGATTGTTAGGGAGAGTGGGTACGGCAACACTGTAATCATATGTGAGCTACATCCAGATGCAAAGCTCCAGGGAGATTTCCACTTATTAATCTTTCAGTCACGTGATTATGAGCAGGGTGATTTCCGATAAAATCAGGTCGTTGCCATAGCAACATAATAAAATGCAAGCCTATGATTACTTAGAATTGACTGGCAGGAAATTTTCTGTAAAATTTAGTTGCCCTGGATCAAGTATAAATATTAAATATTGTACAGCCAACCCAAACAAGCTTGAATTTACCTGAACCTAAATAAATCTCAACCACTCAAACAAAGCAAATAAAGTTGATTAAAGTCAAATAAACCAAAAAAAAACCAAACCAACCCAAAATAAGAGAAGATAAACAACAAAAAAAGAAAATATAGTGAACGGCGAAGCTATAAAAAAAGAGAAAACAAAAAAAAAATTGCAACACTGACAAAATTGCAAAAAGTAAATGATTTCAGAATCAGTTCCATCATTTACCCCATATAAGAAACTATCTAACATAAAAAATTACTTACCTTTCCCAGATTAACGATATGCTTCTCAGTCTGAGGGGAGAACACCCATTTATTAACAGTCTGAGCGATTTCAATGTTTCGTTTTTCTTTGGCCAGTATGATAATATAGATTCGTGGGATGTGATCATTCGCCAGAGGATCAACTGCTGGCTGAATGATGCTAGGAAGATCTGAAAAAAAAGCTTGAATTTCAGTGTCCTGACGGAATGGAAGATTGCTTTCTCGATATATAATACTTATTTACCTAACAAGTGTGGAAAGTGATACTTTACCGCACGCGACGGCAGTGACCGACCGACGCGAAGCGGTTCGTTCACAACGTCAAGGGGGGTAAAGACACTTTCCACATATGTTAGG
Source organism: Orchestes rusci (assembly GCA_958502075.1). Taxonomy (NCBI): domain Eukaryota; kingdom Metazoa; phylum Arthropoda; class Insecta; order Coleoptera; family Curculionidae; genus Orchestes; species Orchestes rusci. The sequence goes on along the minus strand of OY293308.1, from coordinate 6,740,951 downwards.
TACAAAATTTTACCTTTGAGTTGAAATTTCACATTTTCTTCAACATGGAAATCTGCCTCTCCATAATTTTGTCATAGTAACCACCAAAGAAATGTCATTCATATTCAGTATGACACGATGGTTACCTAAAGACATTGGTGGTTACTATAGCAAAACAATTATTTGCGTGCTGTAAAGTACTTTTTCTACGACCGTTTAATAATAGGCTTATTACTCACGCATTTTGAATAGATGATAATACCTATTACTTACCCCGTGAGTAATGATTCATTACTCACGGGTCATTACTCACGGGTCTACGACCGTTTAATAATAGGCTTATTACTCACGCATTTTGAATAGATAATAATACCTATTACTTACCCCGTGAGTAATGATTCATTACTCACGGGTCATTACTCACGGGTTTGGTTGTCATATGATCTTACTTTTCAAATTATGTGCAGATTTTTTTGGACACCCGGTATAAAGGCCGTAGAAAAAGTATAGTATTCTACTCGCATGTAATGACAATTACTCACTCGTATGATTGCAACACTCGCCTCCGGCTCGTGTCGCAAACTTCATCCTCGTGAGTAATAGCTGTCATTACATGCTCATTGAATAATATACTATTACCACACTCCGTGCGGAAAAGTAGCTTTACCACACGGAGTGCGGTAAAGTGCTACTTGCCACACGCAAATGCGTGCTGTAAAGTACACTTTCACGCACACGAGTAGGTAAATGATTAAACGCTCTTACCTTTCTCCTGCGATGCAGGCTCATCTTCTGTCTCCAAAGGGACAGTGGAGAATCTATCCCCATACTGGGTATCGTGGAAATGATTGGTTTTCAAAAGTGGTCTTGGAATGGTTGGTGAATTCGATGTAGATTCGGTAGCGCTTGGGTTGGATGTCATTTCAGGAGGAAATAAGCCGACCAGATTCATCAAGCTGACTTCTAGTTGAAAAAAAAACAATATAAATTTATTCTACAATGAACCTGAACACACGGCAGAAACAAATGTTCAATGAAACTATTTAAAAATGAATGTGTGATATCATGGTAAGTAGTATTGCCTAACATTTCCATAGTTATTATATTTTATACGAATGCACGTATGCACTATTTCTTGTTTATTATTCTGAGGTTCCAGGCATCTTCTTCTATCCTTTTATTTCGGCAATTCTACATATTTACTCCATCTGTCCAGCACTTTCTACTATTTCTTCTTTTGCATCTGTTGAACATTGTGTTAACTCTGGTATGATTTTCATTAATGTGAGCACAAAGTCCAAAATGTACTTTTTGATGAGACAAATTCCGGATTTCTTATTTTACAAGAGTATCTTCATTGAAGCTACATCAAATCTATATTTATGTTCAGATTCTCCAAAGCTTTGTGGGCAGTCGAGTGTTTAGTTCCTGCTTGGTTAGTTTGGTCTTCTTAGTTCCGTATCCATATGATCGATATAGAAGAAACGGTTTTTTCAGTACAGAAAAGTTGATATTCCTGCAATATCAAGTCACTCAAGATAACACTTTAGAAGCTCTGACACACAAATTAGTCGCAATGCATAGTGATTTTTTTCAATTGTTACACATGCTGGTATCTCAGAAACGATCGTGATATATTATTATTAATAATTATTTTAATACGTCCATCAGAACATTGAGAGTAATTTTTTTTTTTGATATATGAGTCACTCTCCCACTTTGTGATACCTACTTCATCTTAATCCTTTATATAGTTTCTAGTGTACTCCATAAAGCTTTAATTGTTGTAATAGCGCTGGATTGAAGCAAATCAATTAATTTTTTGAAGTGAAACTTCTTTGGTGGCTTTTCGATATTTGGACGAAAATGGCAAGTGAATTGAACGAGAGGGAAAAAAGATATCACGTAGTGATAATGAGAAAGAGATACCGAATGGAATCTTGGAACTCGACTTTTACCCACTTCAAATGCCAAGATTGATTCGAAACTTCACACACTTCTCAAAAACCGATGACATTACAATAATGTCAATTAAAAAAGTAATCAATAATCGATAATTTCTAATCAAACCAAATCGTGGTTTTGTTGAATTATCTGACTTTTGGCTTGTCAAACAGATGGTGAATGAAATACTGTTTGACGAGATTGTGATTATTAAACTTAAACCACCCGTCTGATATGCAACGTTGCCAAGATAATCTTCTTGTCAAGGAAATAAAAAAAGTCTGATTGTCGCAGTTACATTCTGCGGTATTATTTGAAGGCTCTTTTATTATCTAATTTTTGAGAACATTTCGATTTATTTCACCGACAACGAGCTATATATTTTAGATAGATAGATACTTATCTTACTTATTGAACTGTAACTTTTATTTCTTGGACATTTTTCGACTATCGTTATTCATTTATCTGTTTTCTTTTTTTCAGAATGTAACGAGGTTACAAAATTTTCGGATTTTATTCCCGGTTTAATTCAAGTACACGTTTTCCCGTAACACGGTTATCATTTTTTTACAAATCAATCCCGTAATCTCACTAGAATATAGTTTTCCGTACGCCGCTAACCACTGTCCGGGAAAGTCTAAGTTTCTATGAAACAATGGTTTAATTATCGTATCGTACCAGCCACACATTCCATAGACCAAGCGCATCGGAATTTCATCTTTTTACTCCCACTTGAAGCAGAGACAGCAAAATTATTTAGCTGGGGGGCAGGAGAGAGATGTGAGCAATATCTCGCGAGCCGCTATTTCGTCTACGTGATGGATTCTATTTCAATTTTCAAAATTTCAACAGCAAAACCACGAGGAATAAATTCATATTGGTCCTATTTTCCGAAATAATTATCTCAAGTGAACCGTGTGTTAATGTTCAAAACCGATCAAATGGGTGGGTTAAGTATTTGAACTAGTTTTGGGGATTTTTCTCGGCTCTGGTCTATTTTGTAAGGACGCAAGTTACTAAAGAAATAGACTGGCTATTGGAAGAATTCGCCCCATACTCGACTAGCGTGTTGCGTTTTTCTATATCCCGTTTCCGCTGTGGCCCGTATCACAATTTCACGCCGTTTTCTACTGTGGCCCGTACCACACGTACACCCACGTCGGGAGAATTTTCTGTAATTTCTGCTGTCATTCCCGCTGCAACACACAAAGGCGGCCTTTTTTCTGACTTATGAATACTGTTTTCTTTATTTTTCTGTTATTCTCTGCTATTCGCAGAGATTGTCTTTCATTTATTTCAATCAATTACTGGTCGAGAATCAATCGCTGTGAAAATTAGCGGACAATGGAATGACATATTTTCCGCAACTCGTGTTTTGATCAAAAGTTCATCAGTAGCCCATTTTAAAGTGGATTTTGGAACTCACGTCTGGACTTTCTCCACTGTGTAAAAGCTGGGTTAATCCAAAGGGTGGCGCTCGAGATAAGGAACACACCGTCGAAAATCTCGAGGAACAACACAATAATTTGGTAGACCTACGTTTGTCAAAAAATATATAACATTTGGGACAATAAAGCACGAATATTTTGATTTGATTTGTACCGGAGCGGAGGAGGCAACAAAAATTGTGGAAAATTAAACCCAAAGAAGTTGAAAGAGTTATGGGATTGAGGCATCATATTTTTGTTTTATTATTTTTGCAAATTCTGCTTGTTTTTTTGAAAGAAAGCTAGTCATGATAAAACAAATTCTGCTCAACAGTCTTTTCAAAATAAAACCATTTTTTTTTTTGTTTTTGTTTTATCTTTGAGAAATTTTGTAAAGTGCATATGGTTTTGCATGCAGACTGCTCAATTATTGTTAACTTTTCTCTTCTCTTGAACTTGTTGATAAAATATAATTGCAGTGTGCATGTATGCAGTTGATTCGATCAGTTAAAATTTAAAAATAAAATTGAGTCTGAAGACTACCGTCACTTTTTATTATGTCATTTTAATACCTTTTGTAAAGATCTTCAATGTTGGTTCTTGTTCTGAGAACAAACGTTTGAGTGTAAAAACTATGATACTAGCAAAAAAAATTTTTTTCCGGGTCATTTCAGTAGAGCGGAAACTTTGTAAATAGTTCCGTTAAGAATGTGTCAGCTACATAGGATAAGTGGCGAGAGTTGTCAGCTGACCATGTCAATGTGTAATGAATTACGTAAAATTGGGTTATTTCAACAGAGCCGTAAATTATTCTCTTCATCAATTATTGATGTGACAAATTATTTAGCAAGTGTCAGCTTGTTAAATCATTTTCATAATAGTTGATTAAGTGAATAATTCTCAGCTCTGTTTAAATAATTTCATATGAATTTTCCCACATTGACTAGCTGACCACTTTCGCCACTTATCCTATGCACATCTTGTTTGTTATCATACCTTATAACGGAACACGACAGCTGACAATTTGTTCAATTTTTTTCAAAATAAAGATTATTGGAAACTATACAAAAATTATTTAAATGGCACGGAAAACAGTTACGGTTCCTCCCGGACTACGAGTACACTGCAGGATATTATTCATTATTCAAGGTTGGGTAACTTCGCAGGAAAAGAAAAACAGGATCGGAATGTGATCGTTGAATTTCATCATAGTAAAACACATTCATAAGATGATTTTATTAAATTCTGAGATACCACCTTGATAACATAAAAAAATCACCATGTATAAACAAATAAAGCAACAGAGCAGTCATGAAAAACATTTATTAATCTAAATAGTTAGTTACCTACGATAATCCTAGATTACGTTGAAAAACTATCAAACTGAAATAAATAACCATTCATAACCGAACTATTTGCGACGTGGTTTCGGCTTATTCCATCTCGAATACCTACCATTATTATTGAACCCCTGCATAAATTGATTTTGCTGTCCGAAAGACAAATAGGCATCGGAACTGGGCTGATGGTACGAGGTAGATGGGTTATGATAGGGTTGTACCCCACCATAGTAACCTGACAAGGTCGTATTGGGTTGAGTACGACCAAAACCACTGTTGTAATGTTGGTTTCCAATACTCAACCCCGAAATGCTTCTGGTCACCTCGGGGATGTTATGTGTTGATGGGTCGAAACGTCTTTCTCTTTTGATTGGGCTTTTATTGTCGGATGGATATCTTGATGGGTTGCGCCAGTTATCCCTAGGTTGGTCTAGAAAAACATTTTTAGGGATTTAGCAGCATTCACCTCAGTAGAGTTGATATTAATTTAACATTTTATGTTTATTTTTCAATACATTTTGAATAAATAGGAATGATGTGATGAAATTGGATATTAGGGGTTTGGACGTATTTGACTGTCTCGCCTCAAAAAAAAACCCGAATCCTCAATTTCGTGACATAATTTCTATTTATTAGGAATTTATTGAAAATAAAAGTCACATCCTGTATCTTGGTTATTATCAACTTTTGGACTGTGGTAAATGTCTTCGATTACTGATATTTTGCACCAGAGAATATATGGTTTTGCTGTTTATTATCAATTAGGGGACACCCTGTATACAGGGGAAGTGAAAATTCATTACAGCTTTTGAGAATATTTAGGTGATTGCAGTGTTGTCGGATCTTTAAAACATTGTTTGAATCATTTTTCAAACCATTTTATGTATGAATTTAATCAAATAAGTTGATGGTGAACTTTTTGTTTAAATTGAAACATCTCTTCAAGATTTATTTAGGTATTTAGGATTTAGAAAAACCAGTATTTTTTTCTAAGAATTAAAAAAGTTGAAGTACGACAACGCACCAAAATTGGGTCCGCCCCTATCGATCGGTAGTTTCATTCATATTTCGTCTCATTGGCGTCTCTTGTTTTTTGAGTGGGGTTTGGTGTTGATTTTGTGAATGTTTATATTATTCTGGTTTAGTTTGTGGTGCTTCATTATTTACTTATATGGTTTATTGAAATGACTCTCAAGTGCCAAGATTGCAGTAAATAAGAATTTAAGAATTTTCCAAAATAGTTACGCCACTGGCAGCCTCGCGTGTAGTAACCGAAGCACATTCCAGTGAGGTGCAAACGTATCCCCACTCAGTGCCCCGCTCAACTCCTCACGTCTCTTCTATGTTCGATTTGACCACACAATTTTTCACAGTATGAATGAAATGTTTCATCTATAGTTATTAGATCATTGTCTTTGAATAATTAAATTTTCAGTTTTGGTGATTTGTTTCAAGTTTCAACGTTTATCTCATGAAATTTGCAAATTTGGACTTTTAAGCGTCGTAAACATTATTTTCAGTTGATCCTTGTAATGTTGTACTGGAAAGAGTTGAAGAAAACAATTGTCTTTAATTTGACACAGAAATCATTGCAGTCAAATCTCCTTTAAAACTTTTTAAATGTTTTAAAGTTATTCAAATGGTTGTTTAGAGTAATAAAAGTTATAGAAATGGGTAGAAAAGAATATGAACTTGATATAATTTTTCAACAATAAGATTTTTAAAGCTATCATAAAACATCTAACAAATATGTATTTGAGTCTGTTTTCACTCTAAACTTATTAAATAATTTTTAAAATACTTTGAATTGTGAGTATCATTTGTTAAGACTTAAAAAATGCTTTCAGGGGAAATTTAAAACACTGCAAAAACGAATGGAAAATATAAATGTTGCTCTGAAGTTTCAAAAATATTTTTTTGGGAAAATCACCGATTTAAATAACTGTTCAAAATACTAAACCTACTATCGAAAACTATTAGAAATTCAATTGAACTCAATATAATTCTCTAACATTTCTCAAAAGGTTTTTATGGCGCCTACATAAAAAGTTTTGAAAATATATATAATTTGTTAAAACTCGAAAAACATAATCAAAAGAGATTTAAAAGCTTTCAAAAACCTTCCAAAAAAAATTCATTTATGATCATAATTATTTAAAAATCGTTTGCATATCACTAAATCTATTTAGTAAAATGTAAACTCAAAATGACCTGTTAAAACCCTTTAAAAAGAAGTTAAAGTACATTTTAAGCATCAAAAAAGTTCTTGAAACACTCTTGGACATATAAAAATTTTAAATTTATGAAAACTTCAATATTGTTCTTTTAATTCCTTAGAAAATTTTAAACTCAATATACCTAATAATATTTTAACATTCTTTGAAAGAAGACGACTATAAAACACTTAACACACCTTTGATTTTTTTTTAGACTGCTCAATGTGGTTTGCTACACCAATCAACTCAAACTCAATTTTCCAAAAACTACATATTAGGGAAAACTGAAAATTTATACGTCTATGAGGCATAATTTTTGACATAATCCTGCGCAAAAATCACTCAGCTACCTCAACTGTTTGATAAGTAGGAATTTTTCAATCGTTTTGGTACATCAAATATTAGAGAGCTCAAAGACACTTCCAAAAGCTTCATTATTTTATCTGCGAATATATGATACCTACTGTCATTAAATAATCTTATTTAAAATTTAAAATAAATTATCAGATACTCTTGTCATTTTTGAAATATTCAAATATTTCAAAAACTACAAGAAATCATTAATAATAACAAACAAAGAAATAATAAAATACGTTCCTACTCAAACATAAGTCGGACTCAATAGGCGCTTCCGGAAACACTGATCAGATTAATCCGATCATTCGCTGTGTGTTTCGTCTCTTTTTATTAACGTGGGATAAAAAGAGACAAAACACAACAGCTGATGATCGGGTCAATCGGATCAGTGTTTCCGAAAGCGCCTAATATAAGAGGAAAATTATCTTTGACAAATGACATGTATGACACAAGACGGTGTTGCCATGATGCACGTTAAGGGTTTACGAGAATACAGGGTGTTCCTAAATATGATCAACAAACGAAAGGGGATGATTATTTGATTTACTTTTTGGTTGAAGTTTCAAATAAACATACGTCCACTGAAAAATAAAAAAATGTAATGACAAATATTCAGAATTTTATACACAGTTCAAAATCAAATAATAAACATGGTGTCCTTTTTGAATAAGAGACCTACTAGGAAAAATTAGAAGGCACGCTGCAATCACCAAAATATTTTTAAAAGTTTTAGATGCAAAAGATTTATATTGTCACATTCACTTACCATCATTCCAATGAGGCCGACCAGCAACACTCTCATTATTTCCTCTGTACAAAAACTTTGGCCTCGATCCCACATTCATCGGAACAGGAAACTTGGCATCCTCCTCCGAATAGTCCATCACTTTAGCCAAGGTTTTCGCAATCACAGAACGATTATTATCGAAGGAATACTGAGGATTGCTCAACGATTTCTCAATATGTTCTTGAACTGTTTTTCTGAATCTGATCGCTAAAAAGTCTCCATAATAGAACTCGAGCCATTCATCAATGTTAACAGAGTGCGATGAGGGGTAAATTACATCTACACCACACATGGTGGAGATCATGAATGGAGTACACAGAGTTACGCCTCTAACCATCAACATCTGTTTGTTCTTCATCATTTCATCAAAGAAACACCAGTCGGAGTAGTTTTTCGTAGCGCAAGCGCTGCTATTGTGTATAAACATCTTCTTTTCGTTTCTTGTAGCCAGATTCAGTCCTCTTTGCAAAGGATAAGCCACATTGGGGAAGAAGGCGGAGCTCATAACAGCCTTAACCAGGCCCCAAGATGAGCTATTTTGGTTACTTTCATCCAACGAAACGGCCTTATTTATGAACCCTAGAGCCCTGATTTGGGCTAAAAGATGTCTTCTAGTGTCCAAAACGGAGTTCATGGTCGATTCTGATATGAAATAGTCTTGGCAGAATTGTTTGCTTCTTCCGCGCGATGATTCTTCTTGCCATTTTTGGAAGACAACCAAATAGATTAAATGGTCACTGGGGACGCCTTGCATTAGTTCGCGTCTTCTAGCTGCTGCCACTGTTTTAAGGTTGGCTTGTGGTGGGAGTTGGAATGGATCTCTGTAAGCAATGGGTTCATAAAAAAAAGCTTTACAAGGTTTTTCCTAAATATTGGAACATAAAAAGTTCGCGGGGTTATAACCAACATCTACTTACTTGTGACTCATAGCAGCACACAATGTCAAAACCGGTTCCAAGCACCGGAATATACAAGAATACAACAGCATTTTGCCCAATCTTGGCTCAATAGCCAATTGAGCCAAATATTCACCAAGCCTAGTCAAATCCTCCTCCTTATCCAAAGCCCCTAAAGTTTGTAAATTTTCAATAGCTACACGTACAGAATTACTCGTGGGCGGATCAGGTGCAAGACAAAGGAAATCGTAAATGTTCATTTCACTTGGAGCGATTATCTTAGCATGCAGGCATAGTTCTTCCAGGGATACTCTTAGGATTTCTGGAACTCTTTCCTCGGCCATATGGCTGTATCTTTGGGAAGAATATAGACGAAAGCAAATTCCAGGACCGACTCTTCCTGCACGGCCTTGCCGTTGTTTGGCACATGAACGCGATATGAATTGGGTTTGTAGGTTGGATAGTTTGTTGTACTAAAAATGCACACAATCAGCAAGAATATAGGGTGGTACCGGTTAAATGTCTATATACATGATAGAAAATCAGCTTCAAACTTTTTATCAAACTTAGCAATCGGCCGGTTTTCATTTGATGATGCTAATTCAAAGTGCCGCAATACAGTGACCTTTCTATCATGATTTAACTGGGCCACCCTTTTCTTGGAATCTTACCGAGTCGAACACTTTCTCCTTCGCTCTACCCAAATCTACCACAAATACCACATCTTCAACAGTAATACTGGTTTCTGCTATGTTGGTACTCAGTATGATTTTTCTTTTACCAGGTAACGGCTTAAAAACACCCACTTGATCGCGCATATTCATACTGCTATGAAGGAAAAATATTTTATAGGTGTCTTCCCTTAATTCGGATTCGCTGATTTCATCGCTGCAGCGCATTATTTCGTCGTATCCTAGAAAATTCGTTTTTTAGATTGTGTAATCCAAGTTTAGAAAACTAGAGATGGAACAGACTCTCATTATTTATACCAATCTTCCGGCCAATGAGTTGTATTGTGGTACGTGTACAAAATTTTATAATATAAATATAAAATATTATACAGTGGGTATCAGCCAAGCACACTTAAAACACGTCAATTCATATTTTTTAGCTGCATTTTTTCCGATACAAACTTTTTATACAGGGTTGAGTCATGAAATAGAGGTGTAAATTATTTTGGGATTTATGTTTTTTTTTATCAGACATGGTTTTTCAAGCAAAAATTTAATAAACATCCTCAACTTTGAGGAGCCATAAAAAGTAAACTGGAAGGCTTAAGGAAGTGAGATTTCGAGGAGGCACTCTCCATAGTTCCTCAAATAACTCAAAAAAAAATTGATTACATTCCAATATTTATTTTAGGATGTATGTTTTTTTTCGTCCGGGATGGTTCTTTAAAGAAAATTTTAACAAACATCCTCAACTTTGAGGAGCTATAAAAAGAAAGCAGGGAGGGTTAGGGGGATGACATTTTGAAGAGGCACTCTCTATACTTCCTCAAATAACTCAAAAAAAAATTCATCACAGTGGAATTTTTATTTTAGGATTTATCGTTTTTTTAGTAAGACACACAGAACCCATAACAAACTAATAATACAAAGTGTTTCAAAATTGAGTACGAAGATTTTAGAATAAAATTATGCATTCCAGTGACGTCCCAGACAGTTATCCAATTGATAATTATAAATTAAAATATGGTACGCCAGTGCTTTTTTGTAGATTTTATAATTTTTTTAAAAAAACCAATCAAAAATGTTCTTTTTTCTTCTTTTTGTTTTTTCATGTTTCGAAGATAAAAATTAAAAACCGTTCCCTTGTTCCCTATATAAGAAAAAACTGGTGAATATGCCTTCGCACTCAATTTTGTAACACCCTGTATAAGCTCAATCAATTGAGAATCAGGGTTTTTTTGAGAGTAAACTGACTTTATCTTAGGGTATATAGCAAAAATATGTTGAGAAAAGTTTCAATCAATTTTCCACCTATATGGAATTATTCAATTTTTTTAGTGATTTTTGCCTTTTGGAAAAAAAAATAGGAAATATGTATTATACCGGACTGGGAGATTGTTATAGTGATAATAATATTATTGCCTGGATTTTTTTACAAAAGGCAAAAATCACTAAAAAAATAGAATCATACCAAACAACTTGAAAATCAAGATTAAAGTTGAGCTTTCAATTCAACTTTACTCAATACATTTTTGTTCCTAAAATAAAGATAGTTTGTTCTTGGCTACTCTAAAAATTCGGCTTAAAAACACCCTGTATATTTATTAATTGCGCTCATATTATTCATATCTTAGTTTGAGAACAAGCAAGAGCGATCGCCAGAATCAGAATATGGAGCCAATTTTAATTTTGTTCAATTTGCTCTTTCGAATGATTTTTGTTGAGTTTTGACATAGTTCAAGCGTCAATCAATCATTTTTTAAAACTAAAAAGGTCTAGAAAATTTGACGTTTAATTTCAACTTGTTTTGTTTTGACAAGGTTTCTTTATCTGAATTAAATTTTTTTCAACTTGCTCTTTAAAGCAGTTCGATTGCCAACATAATAATTTTGGCATACATATTTATAATACGATAATTAATGATTTTTTAACACCAGAAGCAAGTTTAAAACCTGTTTGGAAGCCTTAACGTCTAATTTCACTTTTTTCTAAACGGTTCATCCAGTTTTTATTTGTTTGACTACTCTTTGAAGCAGCTTATTTTTTTTTTGGATATTTGGAAACTTGATGAATCATTGTTTAAAAACCTCAACAACGTTTAATTGTGACTTGTTCTGTTTTAAAATAGTTTTTTCTGATTTGAGTTTTATTTAACCAACTCTGTAGATGATTGTTGAGATGTTTTTAACCTTCATCAATAATTGTTTAAAGGTTATGAAGGATGTCGAAAAAAATATTGCTTGAGTGATATGAAGTTTCATCATTATTTGAGTGAGTTCCGTTTTTTGACAATATCTTGAAGAAACTCTTCATAACCAAAGTTGAACGGAATTAAATTGTCTATTAGAAACTTCCATAAACTTTTCCCGTTAAGCTGTTACTTTTCAATATACAGGGATGTTGTTGATTCAGGTTTTTGACAATATCTCAAAAACTGACTAATTCGCTGAACAGTGACTTGAATCCTGATGAATGAGAATAATCTATCGAAACAAATTATGATAAAGAAAGCAACAAGACAAAAAAAGAGAGAGGACGGATCACTTCCTACAATTCAGTACAAACATCTCAAAAGAATCATCAAAAAATGATAAAATTGAAATTTATTTATAAAAAAAAGGCTTCTAACTAGACCTTAGGTGAACTTGTTGACACTTTCGAACGTTAATACTTTTTGCTCAAGAGAAAATTAGTTTTAAATTCCCGGTAGTTACTAATTTCATCAATTTACGGCAGCTACTCAAAAGGATTTTTTTGTCTGAATTCCCGGTAGTTACTTGGGGGGATTTTTTATTGAATTCTCTACAGTTACTTATTGGAAAATTTTCTTAAAATCCCTCAAACCAACTTGACACGAACTAACCCAACTTTAATTATTTTTACTATCGATTTTTGATATCGACACGATAGATCAAGTCCAGCATCGCCAGAAACGCCGATCGATCAACGGCTAGGATCGATGACGCCAATATGTATCAAATTTTATCAGATTCTACCATATCTTAGCAACCCAGTTTTGCAACCTGAAATTAAATAGCGCAAAAACGGCTGAACCAAATAACATTTATGATATATTTGGAAAGAAGAAGAAGATCTATCATTCTAGCTAAAAATATAGAGGGTGTCCCATTTAAAAAATACCATGTAGTGTACAGGGTGATTCATTTTCAGCGACAGGGTGTAAACTATTCATCGTATATAGAGGCTTGCGGCAAAAAATTTTATTTTTAAAACGGCCAAGAGAAAAACCTGGAAAATATTTCCAAGTTTCTGAAATGGTCGCTAGGGGGCGTAACAACCAACACCAAGTAGAAAAATATGATTTTTATGAAATTTTGTCCAATGAAAATATATCGATGAGCTCATTTTCGGATTAACTGACTATTTACCTACACTTTTTGTCTAAAACGTTTTTTTCTATCTATCATAATAAAGTGGTGGGGGAAGTTCAATTGTTTTATTAAACAAACGGAGTCCCGTTTCGCTTGACCGATTTAAACGAGCTTGGGCTCATATGAAAGAGCATGATCTTGCACTTCAAAAAACTTTTTTGGTTTTGAATTTTTGACCTTCGCCGTCGCCGCTAGATGGCGTTAACTGAAATGGTAGCATGTTTTTGAGTTTTTTCCAAAAAAATCAAATGTAGTGGTATATTCATTTTTATATATTTTAAAAGGGGATACATTTTCCTATAAAAAAAACAAAAAAATATTTTTTTTTTTGTTTTTTTTTTATTTTTTTTAATAGGAAAATGTATCCCCTTTTAAAATATATGAAAATTGATATACCATTACATTTGATTTTTTTGGAAAAAACTCAAAAATATGCTACTATTTCAAATAACTCCATCTAGCGGCGACGGCGAATGTAGACTATTCTCTTTCATATGAGCCCAAGTTCGTTAAAATTGGTCAAGCGAAACGGGAGAAATCTCTGTTTGCTTAATAAAACAATTGAACTTCCCCCACCACTTTATTATGATGGATAGAAAAAAACCTTTTAGACAAAAAAAATCCATAAAAATCATATTTTTCTACTAGGTGTTGGTTGTTACGCCCCCTAGCGACCATTTCAGAAACTTGAAAATATTTTCCAGGTTTTTCTCTTGGCCGTTTAAGTAATAAAATTTTTTGCCGCAAGCCTCTACGATGAATAGTTTACGAGAACTGGCACCCTGTCGCTGAAAATGAATCACCCTGTACAATTTTTAGGTTTTTGGTGCATTTTTGCATTTCATAGTATCGAATACTGAATTTCCAGAATGTCTATTGAGAAAAATATAAACAATCACCCTGTACTAACATATTTTTGCTGATTTCAAGCATCAAGTAAGCACATTTATTTAAGTATAGCTTTTTAATTTCATATCAGTTAAATGAAACGCTGAGATTGCTTTTGTTTTCTTTTTCATTATCAAGAGCTAAATGAAAAATAAGTATTGGGTTTCTTATTATGTATTTCTGTGATTAAATAATTTGATTAATCAAATGTTTCAGCAAATCTGATATCACTTAATATTTCTTAAACACTCAAAGATAGGCTATTTTACATAAAACACGTCTAGAATAAACCAAAAATTGAATAATAAACAGGGCGTCGAATTTTTAAAATGAAAGCTGGTATGTATTGGCAACTGTTCTAGATGATTCACTCTGTATAAGAAGTTTTTGTGGAAAAAGTTATTCATATTTTCTCCGAAAAAATGTAAAATCATTATTGAAAAACAAATCCGACTTCTGAGTCCGTTCCATCACAATGAATCAACCCATTCCACAACTTACCTGGCAAAAATACAAGAATCGATCCAGACTCGCTGTTATTACAAATATACTTGATCATATTTACAATCAAGTCATAATCAATAAAATCATCCGGAGTGGTCATATCGTACAACTTCATCAAGAAATGAGGATCTAAAACAACGCAATTACGACATATTGCCTTGGAATTATACAACCAAATCCACACCTGTTACATTTAAATCCAAATCTCTAGTAATCCTCTGGTCACTGATAAAATCTAAAAATTCTACAACTTTTGTTTTATTACCAGAAACTTTAGCATAGTCGTAAACATTTTTGCCTAATTGATCAGTCAATGTGTAACTAGCTCCCAATGTGCTCAACTTGCCAACAAACTCCATATCTTCCTGATAACAGGCGAGCATCAAAGCAGTCCAGCCCTTCTGCGAGTGCTGCTGGTCAACAGGCACATCTTCAGAAATAAAAAGCTGCATTAAGTTAGCTGCAGCTTCCTCGCGATTATCACTGGCGTTCATGTAACTTTCCAGACAAATGTCCATATTAGCTTGATCTTCTTCAGAAAGTACAGCAGGGATTGTTTGTTGTACGGACGACTTTTGCTGTTGTTGGGCCACCTTCTTCATAGCCCGTGCCATTTGCGGACTGAAAAACTTGGTCATGGCCAGGATATCTTCCAGGAAAAAAGTTTGTATTCCAAAGAGACGTCCTGGGATGGACAGTACGTTGCTGCAGCCAAAATAGGCCTGAAACTTCTGAGTGTCCACAGTGGCAGACATGAGTATCACCCTCAACTTGGGAAAGGCCTGTAAGCTTTGCCTGAGGCATATCAGTGTGAAATCGCTTAGTTTGTCCCGCTCGTGGATTTCATCAATAATGACGTGAGTTATGAAGTTGAGACATTTATTGCCGCACATCAAGTTTCTCAGAAATACACCCACTGTACAGTAAACCAAATTGGTTTTGATGCCTACAAAATCCAAAGTCACCACAACCAAACCTATATATACGGGGTGTCCCGGAACAACGTCAGGAAACTCAGGGGGGATGGTATGTGACAAAATAATGTTGGTAAGTCATTTAAAAAAAAAAGCGAAATCTCATGATTTACCGGCACTAAAAGATCATTTTTTTTCCTTGTTATTAATATATTTCGGATTTCGGGCATCTCTTATCGAATCAAAATGAAATTTGATACAAAGTTTCAACTTGTTTGGTATCTGTAATGTTCTTTGGGAAAAATGATTCTCAACTCTACCCCTAGAGGGCGCTTTACCTGAAATGAAAATTTCATATTTCGCATATTTTTTTGTGTCGACAGATTTTTCAAAAACAAATTCGTCGTTTTAAGGATGGGATAGATTAGACAAAAAATGTACTTATTGAACGAGTCGATAAGTCTCCTGCTTGGCCGCAAATCGACAATAAAATAGCTCATGTCAAAAATGATTGCTTTTTATGAAATAATAACAAGGAATATACAACACAAAAACAACATAAATAATAAAAAACGCATAACCATCAACAAAAACGATGCAAAAACCACACAAAAACAACAACAAATCTTCTTATTTCTGTTGTTTTTGTGTATTTTTTTTGTTATCAAGTCATTCAAAGCAAATTATTTTTCACATCACATGAAATAGGTTAATATCGATTCGCGGCCAAACTGTAAGATTAATCGACTCGGACAAAGAGTGCATTTTTTTTTTAGTCTTTTCCAATCTTGAAAAAGGCGTACTTATTTTTGAGAAATCTGTCGAAACATGAAATTAGGATTTTAGGTAAAGGCCCTCTAGGAGCAGAGTACAGAAACATTTTTTTCCACAGAACGTTACAGAAAAACAAGCTGAAGCTTTGTACCAAGTTTATTATTGATTCGATAAGAAATATCCGAAATATATCAATTACTAGCAAAAAAATTTGATGTTTGAGGGACAGTATCTGGCTTGGTGCAAGAAGGGCCAAGCTCTTCATTAACGTTTCACTGCTCTTCACAGCATACGTATCAATTAGAGGGAAAAAAGTTGTAAAACTCAATATTCACAAGAAAACCATTGACATTGGCCCTTGGAATTTCGACAAAGTATTGACATTGGCCCTTGAAAAAAAGAAATAGATATTTATTTTTGAAACAAGAGGAACAAATAACACAACTCAATTTTTATCTTCCTTTTCCAACAAAGACAAGGTACGTGGATCGTTTTTTTTTCAATCTTTAAAAGTGTTTTTTCGTTGTTGCAGGTTTATAACAAAGAGAATCCCTTGAAAAAAAAATTAAAAACTTTTAAAATAACCGCAAAAGAAAAGATACTGTAAATTTTGCGATTTCTCCGAGGAGATTGGAGGAGTTTTCTGGTGTTAGGATTTTGGAACAGATTTTTTTTCTCTTTATATTGAATGTTTTGAATTCCTCAGTACCACCAAAGCTGCATAAAAAGTCATCTTCCCGAGTTTTTCAATTAAACTGAATCCACTTAAATTTTAACCATGGTACTGGATCTACATTCTCATTTTTTTTCCAGGAACATTTTGTTTGTTTGAGAATTAAGCGAATCCAGATATCGCTCATTTGCGAAAAGACTGTGATAACTCAAAAAACGTCGATTTGAGAAAGTTCGATTTAAAAATTACAAGTTATGTTATCGCGACTTGAAGCTTTGTTAAAGGAGAAAAATCTTCAAAATCTGTAAATCAACTTTCTTTAGTGATCAATTAGCTTATCACAGAATATTGATTTTTTTGTTTTATTTTTTAATGGTAATTTCAAGGTATATTTAGAGTTGTGCCTATATTGCCGAAGAAAAATACATAGTAAGTAACGGCTTAACACAAAATATGTCATTATTTATGAAAAAATATACAGGATGTCTGAGTGTCCCAAACTGGACGCGTTATTAAGGGAACAACCCTCTGGTGCAAACAAAACTTTTCTATCTTTTATCGTTTGGCTGTTAGAGGGCGTTTCTCGAATTTCGTCAACTTTTTTATATCCTATAACTTTTTTATTAATAAAGATAATTAATTTTGTTGAAAAAAAAATTGAGGCACTCCATTGCAATAGGCACTTTTATTACAATGCGTTTAGATAGGTTTTTAGATAGTTTTAGTTCCCATAAGAACGCGTCCAGTTTGGGACATCTAAAAACTTGAGTAGATATGCTCTGTAGTTTTGTGGCGCATCCATGATTTACCTGATTTTTTGGGTATTTCGCCACATCCACATGGCGAAATACCCAAAAAATCAGGTAAATCTAAAAACTTATCTAAACTGCCTATTGCAAAGTATATACAAAAATCGACGAAACGCCCTCTAGCGGCCAAACGATAAAAGATGGGGAAGTTTTGTTCGCCACAGTGGGTTTCCCATTAAATTTGAGCTCCAAACGCCTTAGTTGATTTTCTTCTATATCTTCAAATAAGAGGTGTTTCCATAAGAACGCGGCCGGTTTGGGACACCCTGTACATAATAGTGATCCGTTAACTGTTATGGGATCAACACAAAATACCTATGTCATTTTTCATGAAAAAATATTTAACCAAATGAAGACGTTCATTGAAATGTGTCATTCTTTCTGAAAAAGCACCAGTCACATATGTAGTACTGGGCATAACTGAAATTATGTCGTTGTTCAGTGTTCACGAATCGAATCAGATAGATGCGCCGTTGTTTGTGAAAAGAGGAGTTACCTTTCTTTGTATGATGATACCGTTATCTCAATATTACCAATAATTTTTGAAAATAAATACAAATTGATGACATTTGCCCTACAATTTTCGATTAATCATTAAACCTGAGATTGTTCTTTTTACTGTATAATAGAATAAAATTATTATAATAATATGTGACAACATTGAAAAATGTGATATTGGCCCTTCTTTCACCAAGCCACAGATTTTATCATACAATATACAATCACCCCCCCAAGTTTTCTGACGTTGTTCCGGGACACCCTGTATTTAGTGAAACCTACCGCATTTTGATTCAAGACGAATATGATAACCCACAGTTCCACCAATGTTTTCTCCCCGTTCATACACCACTCTTTCGGCAGCTGCAATGGTGGAAATTCTCCTGGGTTGGGTGCATATTATCTTGCAAGGCTGGTTCTTCTGTGTGGCATCCTCAAGTATAAACTGAGGAATCTGCGTGGTTTTACCAGAACCCGTCTCAGAGCACACGATTGTGACTTGATTGTTTGCAATAGAGTCTAGTATAAATTTGCGTTGTTCAAAAATGGGCAACTTCTGCCGCATTTCGTCCATGTCTTGATTCATATTTCTTAGCGCAGGCACTACAGGGGGAGCCTCATTGATGCGACTGTAGATTTTATCATATCGACTTACAGGTGGATAACTCTTGCTGTTTGCATCAAGCGAATCTTCAAATTAATGTTGACTATAAAACTCCCTTAATATATTTATGGGCTTACCACAAAGAGGAACAAACAATTGTAGTTCCTTATAAATTTCATCGCTGATGGACACTTGAAATGACTGACTATCCACCTGCTTGGGCCTTTTAGTCAAGCACAAGTATCTATCTGGCTCTTTGCCTTGAGATTTGGATTTAACATTCATCTTTTGAGCCTAAAATCGGTTTTTATCCATCGGTTCCCATGTTATTAGGTATTTACCTTGCAATGGATGTATTTCCTCTGCAAGTTATTGAGATCCGACGGAAAAATATATTCGGTCTTTTCAGGGTCGCCTAGGAACTCGTCGAATATTTTATCTATTTCTATACGTAGATGTTCGGGAGTCGCTTCTTGAATCTTTTCGTCAATAACCAAGTTGTTTTGACTAGATTTGCCGTTATTTTTACCAAATCTGTTGATACATTACATGATGGAAATTTTGTATACAGGGTAATTCCTGATTATTGATGGTATTCTCTAATGGCAAATATCAAGAATTAACCTCAGTCCAAAAGTCAAAGTTGAAATTCTGGACTGGGGTGAATAAATGTGGTTAGATACTGATACTGTGGTTTTGATTTGTGCCAGGGGTCACCCCGCACATGGAATGAGAAATTACATTATCTATTATACCAAACTATTTTGCGAAACAATTTATAAACTATGCAGTCACCACGTTTTTTTTGTGTTAATTTAAAAGTATAGGTACTTATTGAATACGCATGATTTATTATTGATTTTGATAAATAAAGTGATATTTTATCAAGTTTTCCCAACGGAAATCATATAGCGGTCAACTTGTTATAAACAATAATTGAAGTGTAAAAATTGCGTTTTTTATATATCAAAAAAGTGTCTACTGGAATGGAAAGTTGTCGAGAATGAAAAAAAAATACATCAGCAAAAATCCGCTCACTTTCTTTGAGAGTATTTTCTGTAAATTGCGACCTTCTCATTCAATTTGGAACAGATTGAACTGAAAATTAGAAAATTTCCGAATTTCAATCCTCCAGCTTGACCGGACTGGTTGAGAACGTTAATAGTGTAAATGTACATCAACACAACCCGCACACTTTTCTTGAAAAATTCATGAAAACGAGACTTTTCTCATTCAATTTGAAACTGATTGTACTGTAAAATTTTCAAATTTCAATCCTCTAGCTTGACCGGATTGAGAATTACTGGTTGAAAAAGTTGACAGTGTAAATATACATCAACCCAACCCACACAATTTTTTTGGAAAATTCATAAAAAAAAAACGAGAATTTTATGTAATTTATGAATTTCTCATCCAATTTAATACAGATTTGAGTGTAAAATATAAGAGTTCAATCCTCTAGCTTGAGCGGATTGGACATTATTGCTTATGAAAGTTGAAAGTGTAAATTTACATCAACATAAATCCGTTCACTTATTTTGAAACACTTATAATTTTTCTGTAAATTGTGGATTTCTCATTAAATTTATAACAGATTCAAGTGTAAAATTTAAACATTTAGGCGGATTGAGAATTATTGCTTGAGAAAATAAATTCCTGTTGACAAACCGAGTAACAAACATATTATGGGGAAAATTGTGGTTCTAACTCAGTTCTAAGGATAAATGTAAAGTAAAAATTGACAATTAATTCAGATTAAACTTACTAAAAATAAAGGGGGATAGAAAGGAAATTTTTTTCATGACAACTCAATTCAAAACAAGTCCCTGATGATGGTAAATTGTTAATTGTGAATATTTCCGAAACCTTTTATGATAAAATGACAACATTCCATACATTTACTCAATTTTTTATAATATTTCCGATTCAGACATGTTGACATGTGAAAATATCTTCAAAGTTGTTTTTTCAAAAGTGTGTGGAGAGGGAGAGGATATTTATAGAAAGTTTTTGTGCAATTTTTCGAAATTTCAATCACATACATAGGTATATTTAACAAGGACTCATCAATCGCTACGTGTATAATTTTCAGCAAATTTCCATGAAAGTACAAATATACAGGGTAAAAATTTTGTCTACAATTTGATTTTTGAAAATTGAAATTCCGTCAACAAAAACGGACGTGACAATTTTTTGAAAATCACAAACATTCAACTTGGATCGATAAATCACCCTGTATATTATTTCCAGCATATTTCCATGAAATTTCAAATACACAGGGTGATTGGGGAAGGTTTTCTTTATAATTTGATTTTTGAAAATTGAGATTCCATTAACAAAAACGCACATGACAATTTTTTGAAAATCACAAACATTTAACATGGATCGATAAATCATCCTGTTAATTATTGCCAGGAAATTCTCATGAAATTTCAAATACATAGGGTGATTGGAGAAGGTTTCATTTATAATTTGATTTTTGAAAATTGAAATTCCATCAACAAAAACGGACGTGACAATTTTTTGAAAATCACTAACATTTAACATGGATCGATAAATCACCCTGTATATTATTTCCAGCATATTTCCATGAAGTTTCAAATATACAGGGTGATTGCGGAAGATTTTTTCATAATTTGATTTTTGAATATTGAAATTCTGTTAACAAAAACGGACGTGACAATTTTTTGAAAATCATAAACATTTAACATGGTCTATAAATCACCCTGTGAATTATTTCCAGCAAACTTTTATGAAATTTCAAATATACAGGGTAATTGAGGAACGTTCTTCCTGCAATTTGATTTTTGTAAATTGAAAATCCGTCAACAAAAATGGGCGTGACAATATTTTGAAAATTACAAACATTCAACATTTAACATGGTCTATAAATCACCTTGTACATTATTTCCAGCACATTTTTATGCAAGTAAAAATATACAGGGTGATTGAGAAAGGTTTTTTTTTAAATTGAAAATGTCGACGAAATCTAAAATATATATTTTTTTCAATAGCTCGAAATTCTTAAGATCGCTATAACTTTTGAACGGATCGACCAATTTTAATGAAGGGGATTTGATTTACTTTCCTCATGAAATTTTGCAATTTTCAATCTACAAATTTTGAAAAAAAAACGATTTTTCAAAGCTACAGCATTATTACATTTTTCCTCATCATCAAAACACTAGAAAAAAATAATTCAGCTCCCTTCCTCCCTTGGGTAGGTTGGATACAGGGTTTAAAAAAAAGTTCTTTGTTCATACAATATGATACCTGACTCTGTATTTAGGTATCGAAAAAGATAAGATCACTTTTATATTGAAATTCCCCGGCTGTCGGCTGTAGTTCATAGGAAAACTGATGAAAACTATCCTATCCTAACAGAAAAATGTTTATCGATATCAACATACCTATTTCTTATGGGTCACCTTATTTATACCAGTTTGTAGTTGGGTTATCGGTTATACTCTCGGTTATACTCATAAAATGTAGATTTTTCTAAGCCTATATCAAATAAATACATACAAAAATCACAGCGGGGCTCTCAGAGAAAATAATGCATTACATAAATCGAACAATTATTATTATTATCACTAAATATCTGCATAGTTTATAAATTATCAAGTAAATAAATAAATAAAAAGTAGACCGATTTAAAAGAGTTCATCGTTTTACTGATAGCTCTCTAAATACTTATATTACCTTATATTCTCTCTACGTCCTTTATTGAAATAGGATTTCTGATTTTTATCAACATTCCGCCAATTATCACACATCGTGATTTAAAAATGACGTTAAAATCAAAAGAAACGACACAATAAAACTGTTAGGAATCACGGATTATCACAGAAAAATACCCAAAATAATCTGAAAATAGACCAACAAACTGTTTACACTAAACATAACCTAAGTTTTACAGCTGAGATATAAAAAATAATAAATCACGTGACATCCGCCTATCGATTACCCGCCAAGTCAGATGACCGTTACATCTGGAAATGACGTAAATTTACGTCGTTTCCAACAGACAGCGCCTCTAGTGAGTTAATTCGAAAACGCCACTTCCCACTCGTTCCGAATCCGACCGGGCGTATTCAGAAACCTGATCTGATAAACTCGATCACCAGTGGTTATATTTGTTCTCTTTTCATTAACGTACAACAAAAAGAGACAAACAACGTCAGCTGATGTTCGGCTTCATTTACGAAAGCGCCCAATATGACGCCAACATGTCTAGCTGGAAAAAAATTAAAGAGATTCTATAAACATGCCCAAATATCGATTTTTCTGACAGAAACACGAGTATTTCAACCAATGGTGTGTTGGGCAACAATACAGATAACCCAACGGCATGGTCAACGTTTATTTTCAGAAATAATCATCAGCGAAAAAGTTTCTGGACAAAATGGCTTTGAAGACGCGGGATTAACAATCGCATTTTCAACGTTTCCTGAATGAAACTGTACCTTCGAATATGTTACATCAACTCAGAAATTATGGATTTATCATACCATGAAGTAAAAACGGATGAAAATTGTTTGGTTCACACGTAAACTGAATTGGCGGGAAAGGCCTTTATTGATTAAAAACTTGTAAATTCACAATATAACATCGATTTCAAGACTTACCAGAAGATTTTCCGCTGGATTTTGCACAAATCACTTCACTGAAGCCGGTTTTGAAATTGTTCAGGCGCGACGCGGTCTTCAACTTCAACGCACAAGGGAACCGAAAGTTCTGAGACATTAGACAATCTCCGTGTCTCAGAGAGCAAATGCCAAAAAACCGTTAAAATCCGTTATTAGCCCGGGAGATCGTTGGGGGGGATGGTGGGGAAACAGCTGACCAATGAGAATTGTACTCTTTTATTTGTACTTGTTTATTTGTACAAAAGTGGTCTTAATTGTACAAAAGCAAATTGAGGGGAAATTTGAAGCACTGACTCGATTCTCAATTTTATGTTCTGAAGTTTCCAATATACAGGGTGTTACTTTTAATGGTATGTCATAATTTTAAGGGGAAGTTCTCCACTTTCTAGTGTCTAGGGATTGCAAATTCACTGGCGGAGGAAAAAAAATATGTTATTTAATTTTTATTATAAATAACGTATTAAGGATGCCGCTCACGCGGCATCCATTTATGCCAGAAAAAACTAACCAAATCTAACCCCAAACTAACCAGAACTAACCCAAACTAACCTGACCCAACCTAAAAAAAACGCAATCCTTGAAGACTCTAGAATGTGCGTCTATATAAGAAAATTTTGAAAAAATCGAAAAATAGCTGAAAACCGTATAAGCAATAATTACCAATTTTAACTCGAAAAGGTCATATAAACTTGGGTCTTAAAATGCTTGGTTTTTAAGATACAGGGTGTTAAAGATTTATCTTATTTTCAGTTTTTAATACATTTTCCACAGACGGTTTGGGATATTGAACTAAATTTTGTCACAGGATATTATGGTATAGGATCACACATTTTTTTATTTTTATTTTTTTATTTGTAGATTTTATTTTATTTTATTCATTTATTTTTTAAAGTCCCAAGTTTATATGACCTTTTCGATTTAAAATGTATCCAGGAACATCCCCCTTAAAATTATGACATACCATTAAGTAACACCCTGTACTTAAATGAGCCTATAACTTTTCCTGTTGCGGTTATTGTGTTTAGTTTCTATTGTAGAAACTTTACTCATCATCACTTATTTATATGTTTTAAAGTGATACGCATCATTATAAGCATATGAACCTTCAAACCATAACTTATTAGATTTAATCAAATCTTAATTTTAGTGAATCCGAATGTTGAACATTTTGTAAAATTGTTATGAATAGAAATAAACTCAAGCAAATGCTTAGCAAAGCTTGCATGCATACTCATACTCATAAACCCACTCTGTACCACTGGTAAAAGAGGAAAGTCGCCGGAAAAATGCCATTATTCTACAATCTGTGAAGATGCGTCTTCACTTCGCAACAAAAAGATAAATGATGAAAATGAAAATGAATGATAAAATTAATCTGGGGATAAGATATTTATGTTTTTAATTTTATAAACTTTATTTTGTAACGAAAAAGAAATGCATTTTGTAATTTATGAACCGCCAGCAATTTTCTTCTATTAACGAAAACTATTGTATAACAATGATCAAAAATAAACAACACAGGCTTTCCATGATTGAAGTACGAGCTGAAGTAACACCGCCTTAAAATAGGTTGTGTTGACAGGAGTCTGGCGGGAAACTTGACTGTGTCAGGAGACGCCTCTGATTCTTCATTTTCGGTTACGATGACGACGCATTGTCTTCAACTTATGCTTCTTCTTCTTCTACTACTCCTCTATATTGTGACATATATTGTTTGTTTCACAAATTCTGCTACTGCATGCTACTTGAGCTGGTGAAGAAGAAACGGAAACATCTTCATTCAATTTGATGTGCTTCTTCTTCCTCTAAGTCTACATCATCTCTATATTGTGACAATTTTTTTTTCTGTTTCTTACACAAATTTTTCTGCTATTTGTGTTTTTAATTGTATAAGAAGAGATGGAGACATATTCACTGTCTTCAATTGTGCTTCTTCTTCCTCTACTCTTCTATATTGTGGCAAATTTTTGCTGCTATTTTGTGTTCTTATATCTACTGGTAAAGAAGAAAAGGGAACGTCTTCAGAATCAGAATAAGCTTTATTATCAAAAAACCAATGGTTTAAACAGACAAAGCACAGTATTACATTCTAAAAATAAAATCACAAAAAACAAAAAGGAGACTAAAAGTACAATAAATAGAAAAAAAATAAAAAAAAAGTAATAAAATTTAACCTAAAACTATACATATATCATAATATAATATAATATAATAGGGCAATGATCACAATAAAAATACTACATTAAATGAAAAAATAAAATTTACTAGTCATAAAGTTTATCTTTATAAAATTCATCCAACGTATAAAAAGCTTTATTCAATAAAATATCACAAACAGAGTTCTTAAACTTGGGGAGCTAGATGAAGAATGCACACTTTTTGGTAGGAGGTTAAACATTCTAATTGGCTCGTATATCACAAATCTTTTTGACATTTGGGAATTAGGGAATTATTCAACTTATGCATGGAAGCATGATCATTGCACTCTGCGGAAGGTTCAGAAGAATGTGCAGCTGTTGAAGTGAACACATTTTTGACAAATATTCAAATTTTCTTGAAGAAATAGCAAGAAGGATTATTGATCTGTCAAAGTTGAAGAGCAGAAGCCGAAAACATCTTCATTGTCTTCAATTCATCGTACCGTCATGTTTGCAATGTTTTAAAGTTAAGCAACAACATCCAAGAATATCTTCTGTTTCCAGAAGCATGTGAGTGAGTTGTTGCATCTTTTGGAAGATTTAGAAGAAAGTGAAACCCCATCCAATCAAGAAGAAAGATCGAAATACATCTTACAATGTTCGAAGAATGAGCTTCACTTTTGAATACTGAAATGAGTAAATCATTGCAATCTTCGGTAGATATACAAGAACAAGAAAAAAATCAGAAAAAGTTGCTTTTTATCAGTTTGAACTTGAACAGCAAACCACATTTCTCTTTAAAAAATGAAGTGGGAAACCCATTTGGACAGTTTGGTTTGTATGAATAAAGTAGAATGAGCCTATTCCCGTGAAGAAATCACTTCAAAGGCGCTTGATAATCAGTCTGGAGAGCATACCAAAGTCTGGAATACACCTTTCTTCTTAAAACAGGTGTGAAAATATCCAGTTGGACAATTTGGTTCGCATGAATAGAGTAGAATGAACAAATTCCTGGGAAAAAATCAATCAAAAGCTGCTTATTAAGCATTTTGGAGAGAATTCCAGAGTCTGAAAACTACTTTTCTCTATGAAAAATGGTGTAGGAAACCCAGTTGGACAATTTGGTTTGCCTTAATAGAGAAGAATGAACATACTTCTGCTGCTTTGTGATTAGTCAAAAGAGTCTGGAAATGTCTTATTTACTTTTAAAAATGGTGTAGGAACCCCAGTTGGTTTGCATCAATAAAGTGGAATGAACATATTCAATAGAAAAAAATCATACAAAAGCTGCTTTGAAGTAGAGAGCATTCCAGAGTCTGGAAATCACTTCTCCTTTCAAAAATGCTTCGAGATCGAGGTGTTCAGTGTAGAATGCCAATGGAGTGATCTCTTTCGTATCCTGCATTTCCTCGACTGTCGTTATCACAATCTCGAGTGCATATCAACGAGAATTAGTTAGTGAACTTTGCTTTAACTTTAGTAAGATGCTTTGCAGTTAAAATTGGTGATTGCAGGTAGCGGCGACCATTCCTCGAGAGGAGTTGGGGAACCTAAGCTGGGATGACCTACTTCGCTTCACAATGGAGAAAGGACGATTCGAGTAGTAGATATATAGGGTTAGCGAGAAGGGCCATTTGGGCATACCCGCTGGGCTTCTGGGTAATAATGGTCTCGATAGTAACATTTACGTGAGACGTACTATGCTGTCTGACTGATTATTTCTATTCAGGATGAAACTGGTATTACAACGACAATATCCTTCATTAACTTTAATTCCTCCATTTTACACCTGTCCCTTGTAACATTGTCCTGAATATTGATCCTCCTACTGCTTGAGGAATAATCGATAATTTTCTAGGACATATTTACAATTAGACCATAACAGTTCTCTAGCAATGTCCACAACACACTTAACTGCTTTTATTGTATTGTTGAATTCAATTGAATTTTGTGAGTGATAAGGAAGAATTTGTTAGTATTTGATTGCATGGTTACTTCTGCAGGTATAGCCATTGACTGTTTTAAATGCATTTCCATTAACAACGACTATCCTCCATGTGAAGATCCATTTCACAATAATTTCACCAAAGATATACTCGAATCGCCCTGTATGGGGGGCAGAAAAGGACGTGAGGGATTGTTTCCAGCGACTTCTTGCGTGAAAATTAATGGAGTTTTTGGTAAGCATGGTCTTTATCTCACTTCATCTCAGTAATCACAGGGTGTTCACTGTTCCATAAGGACTTCAGGAAGCGATATCTTGTTCAAAAAAATGAAAAAAAGATTTTATCAACCTCCAAAATGCAACATTTTTGTTCGTTTCTTGCGAACATCTCCGGAATCGCTTATAGTACAGAAAACAGCTTTTGTAAGCATTTTCTACTCTTGATAATCTATGTGCGGATTATTACTTCAAAGTACAGTACACTTTCGAGAAAAATCAACTTTTATGTTGAAAAATATGTTAAATTTTCTGAAATATATTTTTTTCTCACTAATTAAAAAAAATGTATTTCAATGTCAGAACAAGTAACAAAGCCAAACGGTAACTGCACAATTACAATGAAAAAAAACAATAACAAATCAAAAACAGTTAAGTTTAAACACCCTGTATCTCGAAAATGCTGCATTTTAGAGGGTAAGTCAATAGAAACTTTATCTCATATTTTTGGACGAGATATCACATCCTGAAGTCTTGCGCAAATATTATGAAACAGCTTGTATAAAACTCTGATACCCAACTGACTAGTGAGTACTGTAGTTATTCTTACTTTTTCTCAAATTTTGCTCAGACTATTTTTCCAGCAAGAGAAACGTACCTCTATACTTATAATAAGTGTCTCTAGTATAAATAGATGAAGCATGAGATTCATCAAATTCATAATACATTTGATGCAGATGATAATGAAGACACCATAACCCTTCGAGGATGCGCTTTGGACAGTGGAACACTAACAACGGATACAGAACTGGTCCGCATGTCCCATTGTGGAGGATTTTACTATTCCAATAGGTGACACTCTTTTCCATTCAGTTACTTTTACTAATTAATTTCGACGATTCTCTATAGTTGGTCGAGTAAAATTCAAAATGGCAAACTTATTGCAGGAAAAAAAATGTTGGGTACTCACTTTTTTTTTAATTCTGGAAAAGTAGGTGTCCAAAACCATCATGTTATGTGGGAGGGAATAATTATCAAATAATAATCATGGAGATTAAGAAAAAAAAATAATGCCGTCCATCAATGTTCAGGAAAAAATATAAAGCCAATTAAATTATTTATTTGTTTACAGATATGTGAGGGGTTGCGTTCAAAGCTGCAATGATGCAGACGCCTGCAATTCTGCTGAAACAATAATCTCCTGGTCGGGAAGCTCACTGTTGCTTATTGTTGTTGATTTTTTCATGTAAAAACTGAGGTTTGCTCATTTTAATGTGGATTTGTCACATGTTAAAATCTAAAAGGTTTGAATCGGGAACAAAGATTGATTTGCTCCAAATTAGATAAATGCTGCTTCCTATAAAATGAAGATTATTGTCCATTTCGTTAGATCATCACTTCGATGTGAACAAAAACTACACATATTTGCAATATTCCAGTAGTTTTGAGATATAGCATCCATAATCACTGTGATAATTTACCCTTATACTGAGGGTTTGACAGTTTGACTACATCATATCATCCACATAACCATCTTCAAATCACAGGGTGTTTTAGAAATAGAACTTTGACAGCAGCGAGCTCTTACAAAGGAAAGAGTTCACATACAGGGTGTTACTAAATGATAGGTCGTAATTCCAAATACGTATTCCTGAATCAAATTCAAGCAGAAAAGTTTTTATGAACATGTGTCCTGAGTAGACTGGTTTTCCCAAGATCCTTTTGCCGACTTTGTTGAATTTTAGCATAGTTTTTCATTGAAACAAGATTAGCACTAGCTAGGTGCTAGTTATGAGTTCCAGTGGCGTCCAGAGGGACAGTTTCACAAATGAAATTGGCAAAAAAAATTGGCGCTATTGGCTTTTTCTGAAAATTATCTATTTTTGCCTGATAGAGCAGCTAAAAATACAACTTTTTTGTCTTTCGATATTTTTTCGTATCTTTCTTCGTTTTGGAGGAAACAAATCAGTTTAGACTTTATTGCATGTCAAAAAATTGTTAAATCAAATTGGTTTCTATTTTTTTCTTCGAAAACGAAGAAAGATACGAGAAAATATCAAGAGAAAAAAAGGTTGTATTTTCAGCTGCTTCATCTGAAAAAAATATAAAATTTACAGAGACAGTCAGTGGCGCAGATTTTTCGTTGATATTATTCGTAAATCTGCCCCTTGGGATGTGGGATGCCACTGGAATTCAAAATTACCATCTAAATAGTGCTAATTACAATGAAAAAATTCAACAAAATCGACAAAATGATTGAGATATTAATAAATTCGATTTTTTCCAGCAAGGTAAGCGGCTGTATTCCAGAAACCACTTATTGTAGAGACATATGGTGAAAAATTATATGATCAAAGTGGCCAAAAAATAATTTCCAAGTTCATACATCCACCGCTTGGGGGCGTAATAGGTATGGTCGGGTAGAAAAATTGATTTTACTCAAAAATGTTCAATTAAAAGATGCTAAAAGAATATGTATCACCACTGTAATCTTCGTCAAATTCTGTATCTTTTTGATTGTAGGGCATCAAATAAAGACGGGGAAGAAGAGTGAAGTCTGACTTATTGAGATGCTTATAACTTCAGTTAGACTCAACATATTTTAACGAATAAGGTCTCGTTTGACAGAGGAGACCTTATTTATTAGGAGTAAAATATAACCATGACAGTTTGGTTTACACTTCTCCCTGTGGGGGGCGCCAATGCAAAAATGTATAGTTTTTCAATCTTTTTTTTTCCGAAATTTCAAATAGAATGATACAATTATTTCAACGGAAACGGAAAGTAGATAAAAAATTCAAGAAGAGACTTTTTTACCGCATCAGAAGAGAGAAAAGGATACAATAATACGCAAACAAAATCAATTGAACGGTTTCAAACAAAGATTTGACGTTTCAGTCCAAGTTTGTTTTTGGTTTCCATCCACTACCCAAGTGGAATAGTAATTTACGTTACCAGACCAGGAAATGACTTATTAAAGTACGAGTCGAGATATTAGATAGTTGAAGTGCTTTCATTCACGTAGACGTTAACGTGGTGATCGACATCTGGGCAAGCGCACTTCGTTTTTTCTCACGTTTGCGTTTACGGACATACGCAACCTTGCGTGTCTTCACGTATTGCACGTTATCCCTTATACGTAATCCGAGGTTTGCCGATCGAGTCTCCGATCTTGGATAATCTGCCAACGAATCAATTTTGGACATTAGACGTCATATTTTTATTTGGCCTCAAAATTCAATAACCAAATTGTCACAAACATCACTTTTTTTCTACTTTAACAGGTCGAAAAACTAAATGTAAACACAACAAATTAGGTTAAGTCAACTCGCTACGTTTCACGTACGTCAAATGCCACACTTCAACTAGCTTTTGGATCATCACGTAGACGTGAACTTTATGCGTTAACGTATTACGTTAACGTCTACGTCTTGGCTCAACTTCAACTGTCTATTACTGACATACTGTGACAATTTTTTTCAATCGTTTCATAGGAGATAGTACTTTCTTGTCAAACCACACATTGAGAGGGCGTTGCTTGGTGGAAGTCTCACTTTCTTACCAGCCAAACGTATGTCACAACCTAGTTAAAATAGATAGTTATCTATGTTATAAACATTTTATGTAAAGTTATCAATTATAACCATGAGATGGCTCGCTAGCTTAACCATACTACAAATTCCAAAGTTAGATCAAATTATTTATTCTTTTAATCCAATTTCACCGGCTCTGATGACGTAATGTGTCATTTACCGGACTGATTTTGAGTTCGTGATAAATTACAGTACAGTATGAAATAAAAGTATAAAATCATCAGAAAAAGGCAATAACTACTGAACGCGTGAAGTTTTCAAGATGCGGTTTTCGTGTTAATTTGATCTACTTTCTGTTTCTGTTGAAATAATTATATCATTCAATTTGAAATTTCAGAATATCAAAATGACAAAAAAAAAATTGCATTGGCGTCCCCTAGAGGGAGCAGCGTAAACCAATCTCTCATGGCTATATTTACTCTTAATATACAAGGCCTCCTCTCTCAAACGAGACGTTATTCGTTCAAATATGTTGAGTCTAACTGAAGTTACAGGCATTTCTAGAGGTCAGACTTCACCCTTCACCCGTCTTTATCCGATGCCCTACACTCAAAAATGGTTAACCCCCTACTCGACCATAGCTATTACGCCCCCTGGCGGTGGAGGTATGAACTTGAAATTTATTTCCAGTGTTTTCTTTTGGCCACTTTAGTAAATAACGCAAGACTCTACAATGAGTGGTTTCTGAGATACTGCCGCTTACTTGGCAACCCTGTACTGTAGATATAGCTGCTGCGAACGCTGCTTACATCATTTGTGAACCACCCTGTACAAAAATGTATATATTAATTTACAGGGAGTACCCCATTATTATCCAATCTTCCAAACTAAAATGATTGTAGTTAACTCAATGTGTGAAATAAAGGAGTGAAAAATAAAATTTGACATTTTAATTTGCACCGAACATACAAAGACACTTAAATTTAAAACATTACGAACCGGAACTGTATTTTGGTTTAGTCTCTTGATCGGTGACAGATCGGATGTAAATGGCATCTTCCGGTAATGGATTGGGTTGATTTTCTTCCTCAAGAAAGTAAGAACAACCGATTGCCAATGTTGAACCTATGAAGGAGTAACATTATTTATGTAAGGTTTACATTTAATTTGTTTTCGATTTGGAACTGTCAAATTTCCGCTTGGCAAACGGGAATCATATGCTACCATTCACATTGAAATTGTGTTCAATGTAGATGGTATTGACATTTGACAGTTCCACTTCGAAATGAATGTAAACCAGGCATAATGATTGTGTTGTAGTTGCTGACAACAATGAAATGGCTGAAAACTTTTTCCAAATGGAGGATTGATGATGACCCACTTACCATTATGACTAAAGCTGAGCGAAGTAATAGACGTATGATACTGATGGAACTGACACAATCGCTTTTTATTGAACCCATCCCATATATTGACATATCCATCAGATCCTCCCGTTGCAAATGTGTTGTGAATAGGATGAAAACTGAAATTGATTCATAAAAAAGCAATTTCACGGTAAAAAACAACCTTATAGCGTTGACAGGATATATTTTTTCAAGACCATCCTCTTTGATTCTGTGACATTTAAACGCATACTTTTTCTTTTGTACTTCCGCGCTCGTATCTAAGTATTCTACAGCTACTCTTCCTTCTATACTGCTCAAAACAAAGCCCTGTTTATTAGGAAAGGCTTTTATAGCTCTTGTCTGAT
Source organism: Orchestes rusci (assembly GCA_958502075.1). NCBI lineage: Eukaryota > Metazoa > Arthropoda > Insecta > Coleoptera > Curculionidae > Orchestes > Orchestes rusci. Next base: position 6,708,044 of record OY293308.1, on the reverse strand, counting down.
ATTTCAAACTAGTCTCTCTTTTTTGTAGAGCATAAGACATATTTCTTATGTCCCATACTAGAACCTGTAATGGTAGATTATTGATATTTTGTTTAATGAAGGTATGTTGTTACTTTTCGTCTTTCAGTAGCAACTAGTAATTTGTCACCGCATGTATCCATAGAGTATACTTTTTCACCTTGATCGTAACTGCCACTTGGGCCTGATGATCTGGGGTCCCAGATTTTCACATTGTGATCCCAGGAACCTGTTGAAGATAGCAACAAATAGGGCTTCTATTCTTATCCACATCGTTTAAACTCCAAATGAGACACATTATAACTATTTTCAACAGTTTTTATTCAAGTATTAAAACAACAAGCTAAACGATATTAGATTCCCGGTTTCTCAACATCTGATAGCATTCAATTCCATAACTTGATATAACTGAGCACCATCAAGCCGACAACTTTGTTAGTTCAATGGGTTCAAACCAGATGTCAATACGAGCACTCTCTGAAGATATTGTCTTTGGACGTTGAATAATTTAACAATTCATAACAAGAGCAACACGTTTTGGTTGCAATAATGTAAACAACCCCAAGTTCCTTGTTTGATATTTTAATCAAAAATAATTACATGCTGCAGCCAGGGCGGAAACAAGATGACTTCATATTTATAAATTAAAATTCGAGTTCACCGATTTCGCTTACCCCACCTGATGTTTTTTTTTTGAATGGGAATCGAAAAAACGTGAGCAATCGTTGGTTCCTTGTTCGATATTTAACACCCGCAGCATGATTGTTCTCCCCATATTTGTTGATTTTGCTATGTTATTGTTTTACTGACTTGTCATCATAACATAACTGGAAGTGTGCCAATGTTTATTGTTGTCCATTTAAATTTAAATTTGGCAAAATATTGGGAAAATATATCTGTACTAGTTTTGTTCCATTGTTCACGTAATGTGTATACTATTATCATGTTTTGTATTGTCTTTACATTAGCATTTTGCTTTTATATTTGCTTTGTCCATACTATTTATTTAAATTTTTCTGTGGCAATAAAGCATATTTGATTTGATTTGATTTGAGAACTTCACAATAACAGAACAACTCCGAGAATCACTCTGATATTTGGCTGACTTAGAAACTCAGAAACTGGAGGTTAGACACAGAACAGTACAGAAAACTCAGTGTTGAAGTAAGTACAAATTCAATTATCCCATTTACCAAATCAGATTTTTTATGTAGAGTCCATTAAATCACTTATCAACTGAAAAAGAGAGCTGTCACTCTGTCAACGTTCGATAGTTCCACCGTTGCCAGATTGAGATAAAAATTGACTTTCTTAGATTGAATATTCACGGAAAACATTTGCAGCATTGCACAAGCAGGGAAAACATTGTTCAACTTCCTGAGCACAAGTTTGATGAATACAAATGTATCAAAATATATCATTATTATAACTTACCTGTGATTATACAGTTGATGTCACTACAATACTCCACACATTTGATTGGTTGGTTGTGCGAACCAACTATACTTTCTGTGGTAGTGTTAAAGTCGAAAGACTTAAGGGTGGCATCCAGACCTCCCGAATAGGAGTGCACTGCGTCCTGAAAGAAATTATATTTGAATGACGGTACTGGAGAGTGACAGGGTGATAATCTCTGGATAATTCTGAGAAAAAGTTCATATGGGTATATGGGCAACTGCACATAAAAATTTTGAAAATGAATGTGATAAATGCGGCTCAATCAGGCTTCTGGACTAGTCGTTCATGGGACACTGTGATGCGATTGGTCAGGGATTCATATATCTGTTTTTAAAAGTTTAAAGTTGCATTCGAAACCATAAATCGATGGTTATTATTAAAAAATAATACTGTGGAATCTCTGAAATTGAACAGTCTGTATCTGGTGTTCCACAGGGCACTTGAACCTTTGCTGTATGATATTTTTAAACAATCAAAAGTTAAACTTTTTGCACAGGACTCCATGTGTTCCGAATATTCATGGCATGCTTGGGAATATCAAAAAAGATTTAGTTTTGGATTCATGGTTGGCCGACAATAGTATGGCAGTGAACACAAATGGATGGAGGTTCATTATGTTTGGAACGCCTTATACCATTGAAAACTTGGTCCCAACTGTCTAAAGGGAAAAACTTGTCACCCTTATTGCATAAATCCATTGTAGTGTTTCATTTGGATATACAATATTATTCAATTTGGAAAATACTAAAATATATCAAATCCAAAACCGAGCTCTTCGTGTTAAGTACGTTATATCTTATGAATGTCAAGAGAACAATGGACAATTTGCACATTTTTTGCAAATATGAAAAATATAAGGATAAGTGAGTACTGATGCCATTGATGTTCGAAGAATCAACCTACGACCTCTATTGATTTACTGAGCGCCAATCAACATCCACTAGAATACATTATCTGTCTCCGCTTGGCGTATTGACTGAGATGACTCTCTCTCTCTCGGGAGGATGATATGGCCCCTCCTCGTTTTCGATCATACAGTGAAATTTGCGTTTTCTTTTTATTTATTTAGTATATTTTTGGGTATTTTGGAAAAAAAAATCGCTGATGAATTTCTAATATTGTCTAAAATACGTATATAAAATTTCAAGTCATTTGAAAATGTATGCAAATTGTCCATTCACTTTAGAAGTGTACAAAATGAAACATGGACTTTTCTTGAATATGTACAGGGTTATTGATTATAAATGCCCCCCCCCATCTAACTTTTTAATTTGACGTTTTAGAAAAAAGTGTTCCAAATGAAAGTTTCATGGTTGAAAATGAAATTTTTAAAAAACCTGTTTTCACATATACAGGATGTTCCTAACTAACTTTCTTATTTCAAATTAATTGATGCCCTATTTTTTTATTTGATGTTTGGATTCTCCTTCAAATTTTAATCATTTTTTATGTAGCATATCCTATACCTAAGTTTGATGTATAAAAAGATATTTGATATTTTATAAATTGAATAATACTAATTCATTGTTATAAAAAAGTGAAATATATCTATGGTTTTGAAGTATTGACGTAATCGTGTGTGTATGTGTGTGTTTATACCAAAACTTCTCTGATTTTAAATTGATACCCAAAAAATGAACAAAAAATATAATAACGTCTTATGTAAAAAAAATCTTTTGAATCAAATGCAGAATTATTTATACTTTGATAATTTTACACTTTAAAAGTACTTAATGACGTGACATTTTCGTCAATACGAGCGTCAATGATTCGAAATCATAGATAAATTTGACATTTTCACAACAATAAATTATTATTATTCAATTAATAAATATCAAATATCTTTTTATACATTAAACTTAGGTATAGGATATGCTACATAGAAAATGTTAAAAGTTAAAAGGAGAATCCAAATATCAAATAAAAAAATAGGGTATCAATTTGAAATAAGAAAGTTGGACCTCGCCCAGACTTTTTGGAACACCCTGTATATGTGAAAACAGGTTCATTTACAACCATGAAACTTTTATTTGGAAAACCTTTTTCCAACCGTCAAATCAAAAAGTTAGAGGGGGGGGCATTTATAATCAATAACCCTGTACTTGTGTAGCGAACGAGAATATGTGAAAGACACGGGAAAGGACATTTGTTTTTTGGAAGAGTCGTAGGGTTCAATAATCCGCCCAGGAATATCAACGATGCTAATGATCTAAAAATTTAAGATCAATTCACGAATATTCGTTATTGGTTTACGCAGGCTAGGACCATTAGCTGTATACAGGGTGATCCAAGAGGAAATGTCAATACTTCACCAATCTATTTGGGACACAAAAATAAACACGAAAGTTTTTATAAATATGCATCTTCAAGGCCTTCGTTCTCGAAATACAGGTTGTTGAAAATAAAGACCTGACGACGGTTTTTTGTAGATAATTTCGAAACCTTTCAAGATAATCAAATACAATTTTGTTTAGTTAGTTACTAAACGTTTTACACTTCATCTGATAAACGAACGAAATGACGATTAAGTGCAAAGATCACAGATGAAAGTCCCCGTACGAAGTGCAAGCCTCATGCCACCAACCCTCCTCACATCCTCCACATTGGATACATTCCTCAATTAGAGATTTAGTGTAGGGTTCCTGGAAACTCGATCAATCTTTAATAGATTTTTTTCTCAATCTCTTCTTTATTAGTTAGTAGTCATCATCTTGCCCACGTCAACTTGCCCCAGGGTACAATTTTTTGGAAAAAAGTCAGAAATAAGAACACAAAACAAGCATTCGTGTTATTTTCTATTTTATCTTATTTGAGACATTGTAAACAATTACCTCATCACTTACAAAGACTATTACCCTAGATTTTTTCAAAAAAAGCTTACTTTCTCGGCGTTACATGTTAGAAGCGACTGCTCTGATGTAGATTATGGCCTATTGCACTGGAAGTATTGCTAATGAGTCATCCAACTTTAACCCATTAAATTATGACCTAACAGAGTTGCAACGACGCAGAAATCTACTGGTTGACATTCATAAACTTTGTCTTGAATGTAATTCGTCAACTTACACCGTTCGTCATGTTGCCCCACTCTCCCCTACTAAGTTTTCATTCATTAGAAAGAGTGTTAACAGTTTAGCAATTGTACCAAATTTTATTCAATTATCTTGAAGGGTTCACAAAATATCTGCAAAAAACCGGGGTCTTCACTTTCAACACCCTGTATTTCGAAAACGACGAACCCATATTTATATGAACTTTAAAACTTATTTTTGGGTTTTGAATACGTACCTCAATTTTCCTCATAAATCACCTTGTAGATCGAGTTTCAAGAATATTTATGTTTTCTTTTAATATGTTATACTTCACTTTTGTACTATTGTCAGAGAAAAACCAAACTACGGCTCCTTTGATGTCGGTGTTCCGTTTTCGGCCGAGCCATTTGACGACTCTACCAAGTTTAACACCGAGAAAAAGAAATAGGTGGTAATAGACGGTGGGCATATGTTCTCTGGCTACACGGCAACACTGAGAAAAAGTTGGTGTTCGACATAAATTCGATTTTTAATGGACTATTTTTTAATAGCCATTTATAGGATATTTTGTTATATCATTTGGAAAAATATTTTAATAAATGTATTTGCATTTGTACTTTATTTCTCTTTCTTAATTTCATTTTCATTTTACAAAATCGACGGAAACTCCAATAAATCAGTACCTTTTCAGTCTCTCACTAAGTTGGAAACATAGTGACAACTTCTTTATTATTAATTTTAGGAGTAGTTATTCTTCATAAAAAGTTCTGCATGTTAGACATTTGATATTTATCGTAATTTTGTTGTGGTTTTTGTGTGTTAAAAATATTTCAAAGTATATTTTGGGGGATTTTGGAGCAATTTTTCACTTTAACGTGACGTACTTTGAATGTATGTTCACAGGCACGGGTACGCTAAATTCAATGTAAATGGTTGCATAATTATGATTCTCGTTTAGTAGGCGGGAATCTGTCACTTCCAATTCGAAGTCAAATTGAATGAAGATCAGGGCCACATTTGATTGGAAATAAGCTAATACGATTAGTTTCACTTGAAGTGATCTGATCCGAAAGCCCTTGATAAAACGATTGACATATACATTAACGACGGATCAGCTCATCTTAATTTTTTTTTCTAATTCTTATAAAACCATCTTTATAAAAGTTAGTTTTCACGGTTTCCCTTCGTAAAAGAAGATTCCAAAGATTTCATGTTTGTTTATAATCATCAAATCGAGAAAAATAGGAAAAAGTTAGATTATCAAATGATCAATCCGAACTGCTAAAATATTGGGATCATTGAAAACTGATCTCAGATCAGTTCAGAGGTTGTGCAGATACTGAACTATTTCCAATCAAATACGGATCATATCACTTGTAATAAGTTCGATCGATCCAATCATGTCAATCAAAAATACGCCTCGGTCAATAAGTCGAATTAAAACTGAATAAGCTCACGGACTAAATTTTTGCCGGTGGGCGGGTACATTCTACCACACATTTGGGTCATTCAAAACGGAACCGACGCTGTCGCTTCTCTACTAGTTTGGTTTTTCTCTCCTATTGTTGCGAATTTTGACTTTAGAAAACACACGTCCAACTTGAACTAATTTATTTCCAGTCAACTATTTATGTACAGTCACTTATCCATGTTCCACTGGCCTTATTACGTCACACTATTATTTTTATATTTTTATATTTATAAAGTGTGACCTATTTAGAACGGAAACACCCCTGTGAAATTTCAGGTTGTTAATCGATTTCAACCATTTTCTTTTTAAATTTCAAGTTTTGAAGGGTCTACTACAGAACAAATTTTGAAATGTTTATTTCAATTTTTAGGGCATATTACGGTACTTTTTCGTGATAGAAATTGCGAATTTTTATTAGCGATTTTTTTATTACATAAATGAATACGCCATTGGATTTGGAGTGCTTTCAAATAGCTGTGACCAAAATTTCGAAAAAATATATTCATTAATAACAAAGTTACGACAACTTAAAATTCGTACATTTTCCAAGTCAACGGTCACAAAAGAACATCCTGCATCAACAGTTGCCACGGAGATGGAGTTACTTGTTGCCACTATTTAGTGTCAATGTAAAATCATCTATTTATCGGCAAGAATATTTATATTTCATAGTGTGTTCGATTTTTTTTTTGGATTTCTCAAAGAAAACAATATTGAGCCTATCAAATCAAAATTTTATTATTTTTTATTAAAAAAATCCACTAGTTCTTTAATGTAATTCCGTTAATCTCCTTAAATGTTATGTTATTTTGAACATCTCGTTATTCAATGATTTGTAGTTCATTGTTACAGGTAATAAAACAAATTCAATTTCCATGGCAACTGTTGATGCAAGGTATTCTTTTGTGACCATTAGCTTAGAGAGTTTATGAATTTCAAGTTGTCGTAGGTAGCTTTGTTATTATTGAATATATTTTGTTGAAATTTTGGTCACAGCCATTTGGAGGCTCTCTGAATCCAGTGGCGTAGTGATTTATTTAATAAAAAAATCGCTGATAAAATTCGATATTTTTTTATCACGAAAAAGTAGGTAGTGCAATATACCTTGAAAATTGAAATAAACATTTCAAAATTTGTCCTGTAGTAGACCCTTCAAAACTTGACATTTCAAAAAAAAAAATGGTTGAAATCGGTTAATAACCTGAAATTTCACAGGGGTGTTTCCATTCTAAATGGGTCACACTGTATGTATGTCTTTGAAAAGCCAAAGCTTTATGAACGATGATTATTAAAACTGGACTAGACATAAATAAAAAAAGGACATTTATAGCCAATTTTTTTCAAGACCCTCACTGGCATTTTTTTCCCAAAATAAAAATACTCATGACCTCTCCACTTTTTTCCACTCGATGATCGGCATTCCAGAAATCAATTAAATCATTTATGCGCATGTTAAAGAGACGCCACCGAGGGCAAGGGCATAATATCAAGAAATATGTAATTAGGTTTTATTATCAATCTGGCAAAGCTGGAACTATCGAACGTTGACAGCTGTCTTCTTCCACTTGATGATTTTGTTTGTTATCATTGTGTTGCAAAATTATGCCAAATTAAGTCCTGATTGTGGATAGCCTTCTCATTTTTGGATGGAATGTATGGATCTTAGTGATCTTATCACAAATAAGTTAAAATAACATGACATAAACATAGTCAAATGAAACACATTTTACTGGCTAGATTTCAACCAACAAAGTTTTGTGTCAAGACAACATAGACGAAAATAAAAAACAAGACAAAAAACCATGAATCCATGCTTCCAGTGTTGTCCTTTTCAAGTGATTTCGATGACGAGGCTATTTTTTACATAGAAAATTTGGTGCTCACGTACGATGAATGAAATTTTACTTTTTTCAATGATTCAATAACAAGTTCTCAATTGAATACTTTAACATATTTTCTTGAAATAGATAAAAAGTGTTGATACGTGTTATTAGGAAGTCACAAAATCGCGGTTCAAATTCAAAACAAAAACATGCCAGTAACACAGACAGATTTATTTGGCAACTCTGCACTGAAAACCAAAAGAAATTGTGGTGAATTTTTCTAGTCAGATAAAAAAAGAACCAATTTTTAATTATGAATAATTGAGTAGGTAAGTACCCATAACAAATATTGATGGTTTTCATTGTTTATTTATCTCTCAGGAGTCTAATTGAAAAAATTGAATAAGTCGTAAATAGAAGAGATTAAAAAATTACAATTTCGAGTGTACAGGGTGTTCAAGTATATTTTGGCCAATAGCTATCTCCGTTAATATCAAGGTTAATATTAACCCTAGAGAATGGTTCAAATGGGCTGTTGTAGTACTTTTTCTGAATTATCAGAATTTGTTATCAGAAAAAACAATTGAGCATCAGAAGTCAACAAAATTGAGGCTTCCTATCTTGTTTTAAATGGACACCCTATATATTAGTCCTTGGTTCGATAGAGGATTCTTCCCTGATTTCAAATATATAAGGGTTGGGGTGTTATCTTTAACAATTATAAAGATATTAACGTTTTACTATACATGGAATAGTTGGCTGGTCTCTACTTATCAACAACCTCTGTCCAATTTATTATCATTATTCCTTGTAAAGAAGAATGTTAATATCTTTATAACCGTCAGAGATCCTCACCCTCAACCCTTATATATTTGAAATCAAGGAAGAATTCTTTATCGAACTAAGGGATAACATATAGGGTGTCTCGGGGTGTCCCATTCAAAAAGAGATAGGAAGCCTCAATTTTTTTGATTTCTGATACTCAATTGTTTTTTCTGATACAAATTCTGATAATTTAGAAAAAGTACTACAACTGCCCATTTGAACCATTCTCTAGGGTTACTATTGACGGAGATAGCTATTGGGCAAAATATACGTTTCAAATCAATAATAGTCATGGTTCTAGTGCGTTGTGTTGAAAATAAGTCACGCGAATAAGATTTGTACCACGGCCTCGTGGTATAAATTCTCAAGAAGTGACTTGTGAAACATAACGCACGAGTGTCATACAATGTTTCATCCAACAAATGAAGAAAAACGTTTTTTTATGAGATAATTATAAATATGTTTCAGTGTCAGAATGATCAGACACATGTGTACATTTTGGTCAAAATAGGTTAATGTTTGTTTGTTTGCCACGGGAACGTGAGTTATAATCCATAACTCACTAGTGATGGATTATAACACACTAGTGGGTTATTTGACACTTAACTTGGCCAAAATGACATCGATAATTACACCTATAACTATCATGCGTTAGATAGGTATATGTTGAAAAATTTTTGAAGGTGTAGGTTTATCTGGAAACTGACGAGGAGTTGAAAAAATGTTCATAGAATAAAAATGTTTGATTTTAATCGGTAGAATCCAAATTTTGAATATAATACAATACCTAATATAATCTGATATCCGTCTCATATTATACTGAAATTGGAATTTTGGATTTTATAAACAAACAAATTCCTTTGAAAATACTCACTGTGAAACAACAATCCAATACTGCATTATCATGGGCATACTTATGCCTTAAATTATTCGCAGTTACATCATAAAGTCTCACATAGCCATCCCAAGAAGACACCAACAAAAATTGGTTTGTATTGGGGCCAAACTTAACACTGGAAATAGCATCATCCGGAGGAGACTTCAATCGATATTCAGCTTGAGATTTCATCATGAAACGTTCAACTTGATTATTGGGGTAATTCAAAGATTTTATGTGATTATTTTCAGTAAAAATTAGTTATTTCACATGTAAAAGTAAAACCAACAAGAAAAACAAACGATTTGACCGGAATGCGGTTTCATAAAATCGATCATAAATTATTAAAATTGAAGATAAATCACATGACCATTCATACAGTTTGAAATAAGGAGTCAGATGATAAGATAACTGTCAATATCTACAACTAACTTCACACCAGTATGACTCACATTGGACGTTTCAATTTTTTGACATTGACAAAAATCCTGAAAAACTGTAGTTTAGGCAAAGGTGTGTTGTTTTAGGAAAAACTGAAAATTCCCAGCAATGGAAGCTTACGATGTTATTGTAAATCAACCCGTGGTTATCGATAATGTAAGTCACAACTTGAAAATACAAACCTTAATAATTGTCATCGATTTCGTCTTGTAGGGAACGGGGGTTATTAAGGCAGGTTTTGCTGGAGATCAGATACCAAAATGCCGATTTCCCAATTAGTGAGTTCTGACTAAAGATACTGAGCTTATTATGGTGTTTAATAATGATGTAATTATAGTGTGGGCAGGCCAAAACATGTAAGAGTAATGGCAGGGGCTTTGGAAGGTGATTTATTCATTGGCCCCAAGGCTGAAGAGCACAGGGGGTTGCTTTCCATCAAATATCCCATGGAACATGGAATTGTTACTGATTGGAATGATATGGAGAAGATTTGGAGTTATATTTATGGGTACGTTTAGTGATCATTTTCGAGTGTCTGGCTGCATGAACAGGGTTTTTTACAATTAATATGTATCAGCAGTGATTTTTTCCATTACTCAATCGTTTTCATCATAGGCGCTTTCGGAAACACTGATCCGATTAACCCGATCATCAGCTGTTGTGTTTTGTCTCTTTTTATCCCACGTTAACAAAAAGAGACAAAACACACAGCGACTGATCGGGTTAATCGGATCAGCGTTCCCGAAAGCGTCTGACCAATGAAAATAATATCATGTATTACTACACTGCTTAGGAACCAATCTGGAAGTAAAGCAATGTGGGGATCGGTGGGGATATACTCCAACCATTGAACTCCATACTACGTACCTGGAAAGGACCCGGTCGTTGTCTTCAACGGATCGTTAAGTGTGTCATTTCTGTCAATATATAGGACAATGGGTTAGAAAGAGACCGGTATCCGTAGCTATCGCTCTCTCTTTACTCCATGCGTATAGGCCGATGAGTTAGAAAGAGATAGGGATCCGTAATAATCGCTATCTCTACTTGATTCACTCTCAATAGTAACCGGGTCCGTTCCAGGTACGTAGTATGGAGTTCAATTACTCAAATCGATCATTTATTCAAGACTGTGCTCACCTAACCTTACTTTGTCCTCCAACTGTCAAAATGGTCGATAATTGTGCAGTGTTAAGTGGAGTTCATATACAGCGTTTTCATGGAGTATGGTATCATGAGACCATCCCAGTTTGGTCTGTCAGAAATGTCACTTGCAGCTCGCTGATTGGTTGAAAGTGACGTTAGTGACAGACAAAACTGGAATGGTCTGATGCCACCATACTCCATGAAAACGCTTATAGATACGAATTCCGTTAAATAAATTCGCCCGCTAATCGGCGAGCTGCAAGTGATACGTTAATGACAGACCAAACTGAAAAGGTCTCACGGTCTCATGATTACGCTACTTATTGTTTGACCTAATGATACATTTTAAGCGTTTTCATGGAGTATGGTATCATTAGACCATTCCTGTTTGGTCTGTCATTAACGTCACTTTCAGCCAATCGGCGAGCTGCAAGTGACGTTGATGACAGACCAAACTGGAATGATCTCATAAGCGTTTTCATGGAGTGTGGTATCATGGGACCATTCCAGTTTGGTCTGCCATTAACGTCACTTTCAGCCAATCGGCGAGCTGCAAGTGACGATAATGACAGACCAAACTGGAATGGTTTCATGATACCATACTCCATGAAAACGCTTCATTTATGGAGGACTGTGTCTCATGATACCATACTTCATGAAAACGCTATTAATGTTTTCATTTAGTATGGTATGATGAGACCATTCCAGTTTGGTCTGTCATCAACGTAACTTGCAGCTCGCCGATTGGCTGAAAGTGACGTTAATGACAGACCAAACTGAATATATTTTTGGGTCGAACAATAAGTAGCGTTTTCATGGAGTATGGTATCGTGAGACTATTCCAGTTTGGTCTGTCATTAACGTCACTTTCAGCCAATGAGCGAGCTGCAAGTGACATTAATGACAGACCAAACTGGAATGGTCACGCCACTTATAACCTAAAAAGATATGAGGCGCTTTCGGCTGACGCTTTTTACGAGCTCCGGAGCAACTCTGAGCACTCGGGCGAATAATTGTATGCGTTCCAGTGGCGTCCGAGTGCTCTCGAGTTTCTCCGGAGCTCGTAAAAACGCGTTGTTTTTCTGGCGAAGACGAGCAATCGCTGCTTATCTATTATTGAAAAAAAGAATTAATAAAAAAAGGCGAATATTTAGGATGATTGGTCCTTGTGAAATATTCAAGTACAGAAAACAGCAGGGAGCGTACCATAATATGGTACAAGAAATGCGAAGGAAAGATGAACAAAAGCTTTTTTACTTCCCGAGGGGCAGTTTCACCAATTAAATAGCCAAAAAAATGTGTGCCACTGACTTTTTTTGAAATTGTTTCATGTTTTTCCGCAGAAGCAGCAGGAAATACAACTTTTTTATCTGATATTTTCTCATATCTTTCTTCGTTTTTGATGAAAAAAATTAAAACCACTTTATTGCATGTCGGAAAATTATTGAAATAAAATTAAGTTAACATTGTTCGTTTCAATAAAGGGGTTTTTATCGATTTCATCGAAAACAAAGGATTCGAAAAAATATCAAGATACAAAAAAATTGTTTTTTTAGCTGTTTCAGTGCTTCATCTGAAAAAAATATAGAATCTCCAGGAAAAGTCGGTAGCGCAAATTTTTTCTATTAGTAAGTTCGATTTTTTTCTAAACCTTATAAACCTTACCTAAAACGTATTTCGAAAATCGGACTATTTAGGACACATGTTCATAGGATTTTTTCAACTTGGTTTTGGTTCAGGAATACGTTTTTGAAATAATGGCGTATCATTTAGTAGGTAACACCCTGTATACGTGTCTTGCAAAAATCCTACCACATGTTCCTGACGTCAAAATAATCCGATTTAAGGTAATTTACCTTTTTCGGAAATTGCTCCATTTATTAGATACAGAAGGGTAAAGTTGAACAATAAAAATCGAATTCTTCATTATGTGTGAATATTTTTCAACATATTATACTCCCTTGAAAAAGAAGCTATCATGTCAACTCAAAAGTTAAAATGTCCAGAATAAATGAAGCTACAATTATTTGGCATAAAAGAGATCAATTTTTCATTTGTGTACTCCACAGAGTCTTTCGACATTTTGGAGCTAAACTGGTAATTTGATATGCATTGAGTGAAATGTCCCTGAACTTTAAAACACCTTGTGGAGTACACAAATGAAAAATTCACTTCTTTTATGCCAAATTATTGTAGCTTCATTCATTCTAGACCATTTAACTTTTGAGTTGACATGATAGCTTCTTTTTCAAGAGAGATCTTTGTATCTAAGCTGGTTAACATTGACTCTTATGGAAAATAAACGGGTGTTCTATGTCACTACTTTGAAAATTGTTACACGGTGATTCTTTGGGATGCGGAACCTGAATATGGATACTTTTTATTCTGGCTCTCAGAGGGCGCTGCACATTCCACTTCTGATGGTTTTAATTGGCCATAACTTTTTTCTCAGTACAAATATTTTTTTACTTTTTTTTGTGAAGAAAATGATTTTAGAGATATCTTTTAGCAAAAAAGGTACTCCTGTTATAATCCGCTAGAGTGAGTAGTTTTCGAGATATTTTGCTTTCTAGTGTTTAATGCCGAACCAGAATATTCAAATTACTTATCTTTAGGATAAAATTTGTTCAGTGAATTAGTAGTATTTTGATTTTCTAGGTTGACATATGTAGCTTTATTGGGCATGAAAACCATATCAAAACTATGATTAATATCAATCCATGGGCGTGGACGTGCATCGATATTTATCTTAATTTCGATATGATTTTTTTGCCCCGGAAAGCTATGTTAACCTATAAAATTCAAATACAGTACAATCTTGATAATCCGAGCTTCTACGAACCACTAATACTAATCCGAACAGCCCGGAACTATAGTCATAATCCGAACAAATCTTGATAATCCAAACACCTGCTACCATATTCTTGAGTTTAGGGAGAAAAAAAAATCAAAAAATAAATATATTTTTGGTGAGAAATAAATAGAATGTTTTGACACTAGTTTGCAACTACATTCTCTTCAAGGAATTGCAAAAAAGTCGAAGTAGCTGAAACATAAAACAAAAAAATCTCACTTTTTTTTTAATGAAAACTCAAGTGTTTTTCATATTATGTATTTTATTTTGTCGCCACTTCAGTTTGTTTTTTGCGTAATTCGGATTTTTTTGAAAAGTCGTTTTGTTCAAAAAATTTACCTATTTCATAAACATTTGTGTATTATTTAGATTTTAGACAATCTGAACAAATCGATACTCCGAACGGTCCTTTGCAATAATTGGTCCGGATTATCGAGGTTGTATTGTACTACCCATTGACTGACCAAATTTCAGCCTCAAAGGTAACAATTTTTGTTTTAATTCAAATCCATTTGAATAATTCCGGTGCGGAACACTAAAAATCAAAATATGTCGAAAAAGGCTCACTTTAGCGGGCTATAACAACAGCAATTTTCCACCTGAAAATGGGTATGAAATCATTTCCTTGTCTACAAAAAAAAGGAACTTCACTGAGAAAAAGTTATGGCCATTTCAAATCATCAGATGTGTCAAATATATAAGGGTTGGGGGTGTTATCTTTAACCGTTATAAAGATATTAACGTTTTACTATACATGGAATAGTTGGCTGGTCTCTACTTATCAACAACCTCTGTCCAATTTATTATCATTATTCCTTGTATAGAAAAATGTTGATATCTTTATATCCGTCAGAGATAACACCCGAAACCCTTATAATTTTGAAATCAGGGAAGAATTCTCTATCGAACTAAGGGATAATATAGGGTGTTCCATTCAAAAAAAGAAAGGAAGCCTCATTTTTTTTTAAATTCTGATGCTCAATTGTTTTTTCTGACAACAAATTCTGATAATTAAGAAAAAGTACTGGTATTGGTATTGGTATGGTTGGGGGGGCAAACCACTGCCCGGCGAGTAGGCCTTGAAGGCTCTTTTCGCCATCCCCAGGACCATTGCAGTTCTAACTAAGTTGATGATGGAGAACCTAGTTATATATTGAACTAGCAGGACCAATTAATTTAGGCTAACTATTAAACTTTTCGACTATCAGTAATTCGTAATACTGCAGTCTACTCAGTAGCGTTAGCCAGTGAGAGTGCCATTAAATACAGAACAGAAAATAATTTATGCCCACCGCGGGGCTCGAACCCACGTCAATCAGAACTAACGGTCTCTCAAGCCGGCGTGTTACACGCTCGGCCACCGCGTCCCCAAGAAAAAGTACTACAACTTTGCCCATTATTGCACCATTCTCCAGGGTTAATATTAACGGAGATAGCTATTGGCCAAAATATACGTGAACACCATGATTTAAATGTAATATATTGATTGAAACTGTTTAAAAGTTACCAATGCTTAGCAATGTTAGCAATGATTTTTTTAATTTAAATAAAATATGATTTCGTATCTTTTTACCAGATTATACACATTTTATTTCCACGCTGCAATTGTCCTGGTCCCACTATGAAACAAGTGTTGATTGTGGTTCAAATTAATCCGGCTTTTCACTTATTTAGTAGTTTTACTATATTTTTAATAATAATTTTATGTTCCCAATACAATAAATTTGCAGAGGATCTGATTCAAGATTAGTATTGATGACTGTTACGAAACGAATACACACAAATCGAACGAACCTAGCAAGAGAATACGCATATCTCGCTCGTTGAATAACATAGTGTTCAGTAAAAAATACTGTCAGCTCACCCATGGATTGCAATTGTTTCAGAAAACGTATGTCTTGGCTAACATCGCAAACATTATTACATGACAGCCACCAAATCCACTTTCTAACCTAACTTTTGTATTGTTGTCGACTTTTTGAGTCTCTGTGCCTTCTTATACATCAAATTTAGTTCTTTTCAGAACTCAACAAGTACTTATCGCTGTATTTTTGCTCACTTAACTACCATTAAATGCTTAAAAATTTTTCAAATTCTGTGAGAAAAAGAGTTTTAAAAGTATCGTACATCTTTTGTAACAGTTTGTATAAATTCACCTACCATTTTATTAGTTTTGAGTTTAAACACTATCCACTTCTGAAAACCGTCCAAAAATTCACAGGTTCCATGTAAATAACGCTTGTAGAGTAATTTCTTGTTTGTGCTAATTGTGTGCGGGCGTAAAAGCTCAATTTCCAATGTTTTTGTGGATTTCATATCATTTTTATCAACAACTAAATTGAATAGATGACATTCAGTGACAATTATGACAGTTGCCATCAAACCATACGAACTTAGCCACGACCTACGTTCATGATAGAAAGAGAAAACCACAGCCACTTAAGACCGTATTTTTCATGAGAGATTTTATTCGATTTCTTCCTATTCATTCCAGAAAAGACCAACTAAACACCTTCTCAGAAGAGCATCCAGTTCTTCTAACAGAAGCCCCCTTAAATCCACGTCCCAATAGAGAAAAAGCAGCGGAAATTATGTTCGAAACCTTCAACGTGCCTGCCTTGTACATATCCATGCAGGCTGTTCTTAGTTTGTGAGTGATTAGTACGAATAGTTTATTGGAAGCGGGTTGTTGATTTTTTTCATTCACAAAGATACTCGACTGGTAGAACTACAGGAGTAGTTTTGGACTCAGGAGATGGAGTTACACATGCTGTGCCTATTTATGAGGGGTTTGCCCTGCCACATAGTATAATGCGAGCTGATATTGCTGGGAGAGATGTTTCTAGATATTTAAGGTAAGATTTAAAAAAAAAATAGCTTGGTATAGGTACTTGTATATTTCAATATATTTTCTTATTCTACTTCATTTTATTATAATGCATCACTCACCCCCAGTTCTGAACAACAAGATATCTATTCCATAAGTCTATTGATTGGAGAAACAACCATTGGGGTTTCTCAACGATAGTATGTCACCTTATCGGATCCATAAGTTATTGAATAGAGACCTGTAGAAAAATTTACATACATGTGTTAGGTAAATAACCCACTTCCTGTCTTTCTGCAATGTACCTGACAATCTAAGCCAAATATCAGAGTGATTCTTGAGACTGTTTTGTTATTATGCAGTTTTGTTATGAATTGTATGGATTATTGAACGTCCAAAGAGGATATTTTTAGAGAGCTGGGTTACCATGATACTAAAACAAACAAGATAAACTCACTGCATTATATTATGATAATTCTCGGACATCTCCCGCAGAAGTCATCAATGTAACGCGGGGACGTCACGCGTGAGCCAGTTCAAATTTCGACCAGCAAATGGTTACTAGGTTACGTTATTGATGTTTTACATCTAACCTCACTTCAGGCTCGCGGTACCATAATTCTACCTTTAAATATCAATTAGATTATCCTCTAGGACGCCACTGGAATGAATGATTTTATTTTAATAGCACAAAAAGTTTACCCTTATGACGACAAATAATCGTGCCAAATGTCAAAATCAGCTGAAAGGTTTTTGAGTAATTAATAAAAACCCGTTTACTGAAGTCTGTTCATAAATGCCAAGGACTAATTAATCTTCGAATAAATCATTGGTTCATCTCTCTCAAATCGATTGAAGTTTATGTTTAAATGTATCATCTATTATTTATATTGGTTTATGTTAAAATGTTGTGTACCAATTACATGTCCTTTTACAAAATGTGGTATCATATTTTTTAGATCTACTGCTTCTGAAAATGGCTATTTGTGCCAAAACGCGTTGTGATCATTGAAGAAGTTTACATCCCGGAACTCTGATTATACAGGGTGTCCACTCTGAAGTGTCCCACCCTTGTAACATTTTTGTTCATTAACCGGTTTTCATTTTTTTTTTTTTTGTTAGGTGTCGTCAAACACTTTTGAATATTATACCAAACCAGTTCCAGGGACGTACTTTTGGGTGATTATGGGGGTTCAAAGTGGGTCAGATTTCAGAAAATAGTATTAGGGGATTTTTTAGAAAAAAACTGACAAAAGAATCTTAATCAGAATGACCAAAAACCTCCCATTTCACATTTTCAAAAAAAAAAAGTTACTGTTTTGGTTATTTTTTTTTTGTTAATTTGTTAATTTAATACTTATACTGCTCATTGAGTCTTCCTGTACGTTCTAATTAATAAAATAAAATCCCAGAATGTGTGTTTTAAACAAAAAATCATCGATACCTAATACAGGGTGGGCGACTTCAGAGTGGACACACCGTAGGTTCGTTTTGCTCATTTTACTAATTTCCGTTTTTGTCTTCATTTCTATCAACATTTTCTGGTTGGAATTTGTTCTTGAAGCAAGAAAATGGACAAAAATTCCTCCTACACAGTATTTTGAAGTAATCAATATACAGTTTATGCCTGTCTGTTGAGATTTTTGGCGAGCAAGGGTTGCCAGAATTATCTTTGCTTTCATTCGAAACTTCAAACATACATAAAATAACGCAAACATACTAAATAGTCGGGAATTCAAGAGTACAGGGTTCAATATGAACAGTTTAAACAAACAGAAGGCATTTTCATTGATGGGTACCTTCAGAAGCAAAAAAATATGGAAATTTCTATGACATAAAATTCATGTTGAAGTGACCAAACTGGCAGTTTCTCAAAGCATTTGACTGTTAAGGCAGTTCAACTTGATTATAGCAAATAATAGCTATTTATGGTACTAGTGTGTTAAGTTGAAAATAAGTCACGCGAGAAAAATGTATACCGAGTAGTATACATTCTCAGACTCACTAAACATAACACACGAATGGCATACAATGTTTTATCCAACACATGACAGTTGAGAGTGTCATTATTGATGTCATTTTAGACAAGTAAATTATCAAATAACACCATAAGAAAAGACAATGCAGGGTGTTTCAGAAACATGTTGCTAAGCTTTAAGGCGTTATACCTTACACAAAAATATTTCGATAGACTCCAAATCGTCCAGTCCAAAAGTGGTGTCAAAGTTGAATTTTAGTTTATGATTTTTTTGAATAACTTTTAAAATAATCAAGTTATTTTGATGAAATTTGGTATATGAGGATTGTTTGACATGCGAAATTCAAATCTGACCTTGATTTGGCTCCTACTTGTAGGGGGCGCCACTTACACACCTTTTCACTCATTCAAATTGAACATTTTTTTTTGCACTCGTACTTTTTTTTTATCGAAAACTAGCTAACACGGCAAATTCCATACTGCCTCATAATCAATAATTAATGTTGTGCTCAATGAATTTGTTTCACAATTTACTTTTTTTTTTCTAGTTTTTCCGATGTTTCAATAATTATTCTGTTATTCGGAGTGCAGACATAACAAACATATAAAAAATAATAAAAATCCTCCCAGCGATTTTCCAGTTAGGATGATATGTTAAATATCTGACAACATTTCTAGCGTACTTTTTTTGAAATGTTTAAACTGAAAACGTATCTATTGTTACAACAATTCAAATCCCAAATAGAACTTACATATCTAATTTGTACAAAATCCTTTGAAAAATAACAAAATTAAGCAAACATAACCCCACATTTTTGAAAAAAAAAATGATCAAATCCCAAATAGAAGCTCTATAATCTAATTTGAACAAAATTCTTTGGAAAATTACAAAATTATGCAAACATAACCTCACTCGGACGATTTTTGGTAATTTTCAAACCTCAAATTAAAACCTTCATATCTTATTTGAACAAAATCCTTAGGAAAATAACAAAATTAGGCAAACATAACCTCACTTTTTCAATTTTTGTTAAATTTCTTGACCAAACACTAAATTAGAGCCTACATGATTATTTGAACAAAATCTTTTGGCAAATTACAAAACTATGCATACATAACCTCACTATGTATGTAATGTTTCAAATCAGCTGCTCACTTTTGTTCATGTTTTTAGAATATTTCAAATGTAAAACCTGAAGATTCAATTATTGCAAATAATTAGTGTCGTCTAGTTAACTGGCAAGTTGACAAAATCGCTTTTTAGTTATATCAATAGGATTCAAATTCAGAAAGAAACATAATATGAAAGTTCAGAAGATTGAATGAAAAGTGTTCAAAATAACTATTCTATGTCTAAAAATTTTACAATGATCACTAGGTATTAAAATCATGAGTCGTCATTATCTTACCACAAAAATTTCTCTTTGATTTCACATCGTAAAATCACGACTACAATAGGAAATTGAAGTTATCTTGGTCTTTTTAAACTCAAAATGTCTATTTTTGACAAAACTGAGAGGAATCACACTTACTTCAGTATCAGATTTACCTCAACTTGTAGAAAAATCTCTCGTAAATAACATTCTTCTGAGGGGCACAGTCTTTCTCAAATTTCTTTTTAATTTTCTTCAGGGAGTAAATGAGTTGTATATTAATTCTAACTTATCCTCGCCAATGACACTCTAAAATACAGAAATTTGCTTTTTATCTTCTTTCATGAACCTCTTAATCTAAGCCAAATATCAGAGTGATTCTTGAGACTGGTTTGTTATTATGCAGTTTTGTTATGAATTGTATGGATTATTGAACGACACAGTGACTCTATTCAGAGAGTGCTCATATTGACATCTGATTTGAACCCATTGAACTAACAATAGTTGTCGGATAACTAGTTATCGGCTGGGTGGTGGTCAGTTATACAAATTGAATGGATAGTGTCAAGTGTTGAGAAACCGGACATAACACAGACTTCCTGTATATTCATTTAGCAAATGTAACAATATCATTCCAGATTACTATTAAGAAAAGAAGGTATAATTTTCCGCACAACCGCCGAATTTGAATCGGTGAAAACTCTCAAAGAAAAGGCCTGTTATCTAGCAACCAACCCCATCAAAGAAGAATCAGGAGAGTCTGAATCGATTAACTACACTCTTCCCGACGGAAATACCATCAAAGTAGGACCGGCCAGGTTTAGAGCACCTGAAATTTTGTTCAAACCTGACCTTATAGGTGAGAGATGGCTTGAAATTTGTCAGCCTCATCTATAAAATTGTTGAATGTTTGCAGGCGAAGAATGTGAGGGTCTACACGAAGTACTTATCTACTCAATCCAAAAGTCCGATTTGGACTTGAGGAAAGTACTGTTTACGAATATAGTCTTATCTGGAGGGTCTACGTTATTCAAAAACTTTGGGGACAGGTTATTGAGCGAGATCAGAAAGTTGCTTCCTAAGGATGTACAGATAAAGGTGAGTGAACGATTTCTCATTTGATTGTCAACAAGAATTAAATAAAAAATCCAATTATTCTCAGATTTCGGCACCCCAAGAGCGGTTATACTCCACATGGATAGGAGGATCAATTCTAGCATCTTTAGACACTTTCAAAAAAATGTGGATTTCCAAACGGGAATTCGAAGAAGAAGGTCAAAGAGCTATAAATAGGAAAACATTCTAGACTTGTTATTTTTTTAATTTATTTTCTATTTAGTTTTTACGTACTAAACTTTGTTTTGGAATTTCACCTTGTGGAATTCTTGTGCTAAATCTCTCAAATGTGATCACAAACATTAGTATAAGTTGCAAAGTTTTTTTTATATTTTTACTAATGTACGTGTGTTAAACTGATATTTTAGACCAAACTGCTTTGGAAGGTAATTATTAGAACTAATCATTTTTTTTTTGTTTTGTGCTTTGGAGGATTGTTGTGAAATTGCATGATCAGACTATAAAGAAGCTTTCAGGGGTGTGAATATTTTTGACAGCCTTTTATAAATATAATGATTACCAGAATTCGTCATAATTCCAAAAAACATTCATATAAATAAACATTTAATAAATTTGTGTCCTATCTATCATTTTCCTTGTATGAAAAATAATTTTCACAGTTAATCGACTGAAATTGAACGGTTCGCAGTTTTTAACTACTTACTAATAGAAAACGGTGCGTGGACATTAAACTGTGACGTCATCATCCTACGACTTTGTAAATTACTCATTTGTCCATTATTTTACTCGAGTTCGATTGACAGTGACGGCTGGCATAAAAAATAAGCTTTCGGAAATGAAGAACCATTGATGATTGATTCATGTTTTGTCTCTTTGTTCTACGTCAATAAAAAGAGACAAAATACGGACCAATACCGACAGTGCCTTGGGTTTATTGTTTGGTTTGAAAATGAAAAAAGGCATCCAAGATTAGCCGAAAGTATTTTTTTCCGCTTGTTCATTGTTCTCGTTTCATGTGAATATTGAGCATGTAGGGTTCAACTGTTGAACAATTGAACAAGGCTTTAAGCAGGGACAACAATTTACCAAAACTTGATTCATTCATGTTGATGAACTTCACTGGACAAACTCTCGACTTTGTTGGTGTTGAAACAAGAGGAATTAAATTGGAAAAGTTAGAGATAATATTCCAAGTTGGGGTTTTTTGGTTAACACTGTATAGAATGCGAGAGAATAGGAACATTTTTGAAATAAAATTATGTACGCATTTCGTATTTGATTAAACTATTTTTTTTCTACAGCGCCCTCTACAAACCCGAAGATAGTTTTGGTTTGACCTCTCCAATCAGAATTGAGTCCTTGAACAACTTGCTGTGAATCTATTCGAATAAAATTGAGGTTCAGTGTGAGAGGATGTAAAGTCTAAGCCCGATGTATCTACCGCCCTTTGGGGGAGGAGGAATGTCGGTTTCTCATTGGGTTGAGGCCACCGATGGTCCGGGTCAGCAGGTGTGGATTCAAGGTTAGTCGACTTCTTTAACCCATACTTTAGCTCTGTCAGGTTTTTATTGAATAACAAAGCTTAAGAGTAGTGAATCTGGAGGAATAAATTATTGAATTGAAATAGTCATGTACTTGAAATAGAACACTGAAAGACTAGAACCTGCATTTCGTCGGACTTAGGGATGGTTGTTCAAGTTCAACATCACTCGGGATATATTTTAATATTTCCCAATTCCAAATATTATGCACATTGTCTGTTCAATGAAAAAAATACACTGCTCTTGAATGTTTGACTGAACAAAGAAGTCAAGTTAACACAAACGACCGAGATGAACTAGTTCTATGATGAGAAACAACGACTACCAATAGTGTCGCAATTTCTTCTGAAAAATGGCTGATGAAACTGACAAGGCTGTAGCATAATTGATTACTGACAGACAAAAAGTCAATAATTAGCCTGAATTAATGGATTCTGCAGGTTCATTGGTACTAAAATTAGGTGATGTTCTCAATCAGCAGTCAGCACCTGAGAGAAGTTGAAGGTGCAGTAAGAACCTATACAGGGTCCTGCAATAGTGCGTCAGGCATTCATAGCTCGTATACCATTCAGGTTACGAATTTCCTTCATGCGCACACCTATCCTATACATATGAGTGTATTTCAAGAAAATATTTTCGCAAATACAGAGTGGCCAAAAAAAAAAGTGACGACATGACACCCCCCTTGTCTTTTTCATTTGACGTTTCTGAAAAAAGTGTCTCGAATATAAGTTTGATGATTTCAAGTAAATTTTTCAAAAAACTCCATTTCGCATATACAGGGTGCCTCAGAAAGTCTGGGCGTTGTCCAACTTTCTTATTTCAAACGAGAACCCTACTTTTTCATTTGATTTTATATTGTCCTAAAAATTCTAAATATTTTCTAAGTAGCATTTATACCTAAAATTGACGTATAAAAAGATATTGACCTCGAAAAAGTTGCAATTTAATAAAAAATAGTGAAATCAGGTGAACAAAGTGGCATCAATCTGTATGCATTTCTGTTATTTTGATGGTATATTCGAAGAATATCACATTTTTTCTCATCTGTGTGAGGAATTCTTAACGACACTGCCAAAAAATCTATCAGACATTAAAACAATCACGGTAACCAGGCACTTTTTCGTGGTCAATATCTTTTTCTTCATAGAAAATATTCAGAATGTTTAGGAGACTATAAAAATCAAATAAAAAAAGTAGGGTTCTCATTTGAAATAAGAAAGTTGGACCACGCCCAGACTTTCTCAGGCACCCTGTATATGCGAAATAGAGTTTTTTGAAAAATTTACTTGAAATCATCAAACTTTTATTCGAAACACTTTTTTCAGAAACGCTAAATAAAAAAGATAAATAAAAACCCTGTACAGGGTGTTCAAAATTTGATTCCGAATGTGACAACTTTTAAAGCAGTTTTTCTCAAGATTTCCAAATGGTACACCCGGTATATTATTTCATCGTTCAATGCAGAATGTGTATCTAAATAAATCCCATAATAATATCTGATAATCAAACAAAAATCGCTATAACCTGTATATTTTTGATATGAGAAATTGAAATTTGATATTACTATGACTATCTTGTATGTGGCGTAATCTAAAAGTTTTTTTACTGTTTCGAATTGTCATAAAAAAATGAAAAATAAAAAATTAGCAATGTATTAATAAAATATAAAATTAAATGTATTCTTTTTTATAAGAAACATTGAAAAAATTGTCAAAATAACCATGATAACGCCGTTTTCAACGCCATCGATGTCCATTTATCAAAATGTTTCATTTAAAACCACAGAGCATGGATTACTTTAAGTGCAAATATCTCGAGAACGGTTGCTTCCAACAGAAGTATCATTTCCACGTGAAAATGATGTTATAGGTAATCCTTTTTTTTAATCAAAACAAAGATACAATGATAGGCAAAAAAGTTTTGACTGATTTTAAAGAGTTGAGAAACTTGTAGATGGCGTCACATACAAGATAGAGTCACAGTAATATCAAATTTCAGTTTCTTATGTCAAAAATACACTGTATACCGATTTTTGTGAAATTAACAGAATTATTATGGGATTTATTTAAATAAAACAAAAATAGAAATTGAAAGTTGACACCCTGTATCTTGAAACCCATGCATTTCCGGAACATTGTTTATATGAAAAAAAGTCCTCTTATTTTCTAATGTAGAATCACTTCTTAAATTATTCGAACGTTATTTCCGGACACCCTGTAGTTATTTAGTAGGTTGGTGTGTAGATTTTTATCAAAATTCAATGATGCATAGGCTTATAACTGCTATAGTTTGAAGTAGAGGATCTAACTGATACCCTGATAATTAATTCCTTTTTTTTTAATAATTTAAATAATATGTAATTGCGTCAATTTGCCCCCGGAGTCCGGAGCATAGATATTTATAGAAAAAACTATATCTTAACTTCGCGTTCGATCGTGTTTATCTTTCCTGTGTCTCATAAATTTTGTTGCATGTTACAAAGTGTTGAAAAAATTTATGTTGCGTGAGGAAAGTCGGTCAAAAATATTCTGTAAAACCATGACCATATGAAAAAATTGTCCAGAACTAAATTGAAGCTGAGAATTTTTTCACAAGAAAGACACCCTGGTATCTTTATTTTTACAGCTGCAGAAGTTTGAGAAACTATGTCATTTTTTGGCTAATATTTCAAAAAATAGTGATGCTATCGAAGACCTCTTTTCCGCGCAGTACGTATCTCACTTAAGCTCGGGTTTACCACATCTGGACAAATGATTTGTGATGATTTCATCCTCCTTAGACAAGATATATCAATTTAATAAAACAAATTTATTAAAAAAATTATTTATTCCTTCATTTCACCTAATCGTAGTTAAAATATTCCATCGGGCTCAATAATGGACTATTTCAGCTAGTTTGCAATCAACTACCAATTTTTGCTACATATTGACATGTCTTTAGCCTATATTACAATCGAGTATTATGCAACAGCGATTTGACATTTAATGCGCCTACTCATTGGTACAAACATTTGTTTAGCTAAATATAAACACTATCAATGATTATTATCGTGAGTCTATGCTAGCTTTTGAAGTAGTTTGACTACATACATCAGTAGTTGCTACAGAAGAAAATAATTCGGAAGATTGCCTATGATAATTATTGTCTTTTACATGTACCAATGGGATTTATCTTGCAAAACAACTAATTAATTTGCAAGATACCCTTACTATACACAAATTTACACCTACGATATGGTTTATATTTTTTTTATCTACAGAGCTGCACCCTCGTTCAAGCTGGATATGTCTAGTGGGGAAAATAATCAGCAATTGATAATATACGATATGTTCCTATTCGATATGTTGCACCTCTCAAGTTAAATGTAGATCTCCTTTCAAAATCCTCGTAAATGTTTTCTTAAATTGCTGATTAGCCAAGGCGTAGCAAAATGGATTTAAAGGACTATTGGTGTAGCACAAAAAGTACGAAAACATGTAAATATGCGGATTTATACAAGGGGGCTCGGTACAAAACCCTTCAACCAACGCAAAAATATGATACGGTGTCCAACAAATAACAAAAGCGCCCAAAATGAACGATATTGTGCGTAGCGCCTTCCTAGCCCTGTTTTCACTTTTCGATTTCTGTCTTATCCCAAAAGCCCCCAATGGCCCAGCCAGATTCTTCTTCTTAGTTTTGAACTTTTTTCCCAAAGTCTTCACGAATACCCTTCTCGAGGCTGTATCATTTGTGGGGTCAGTGTCTGCTTTATTAAAAGATTTATGTTTATTTACAATGGCGGTGGCTGTCATGATTGTGGCGGCATTACCTGTCTGACTTATAGCAGATATCCCTTCACATGGCGAACTAGCTCCGCTATCTTTAAACGAACCTTTGGTACTGCCATCTCTGAGGGAGCTCTTTTGCGAGTCGCCTCTATTGCTCACCAATGACGTTATAGGTCTGTTCGAACTCAACGTCACCTCAGTTTGTATCCTCACATTGGTTTGTTCAATGGTCTGAAAATTCGTTTTGAAAGGGTTACTACCCAGGGTGGGGGCACAAAACGGGTTCAAACTGGGCATGAGAATGCTATAATTGCTACAGGGCTCTTCAGTTACCATATTATTTAAGCTGGGTATTCGTTCTAGTACTGGGGAAGGTAGGACTACACTACTTTCATCCATATATCGTAAATCATTATTATCCATTCCAGTAAGAAGGTCATAAGTGCTATGTATTTTTTTACTGGATTTTTGGTCTACTAGGTTTTTCACACCAATCTCAATGGAACTATACGAGGTGGGTATCAGATTAATTCTGGTGGGCCTTACCAGATGGTGCACTTTCTTTGGTGCTTCTGGTGGCTTGGGGATGGTGAGTATTTCTGGGCTTGAATTTTTCTTTGCTGGGATACCACCATTGAGACGTACTGGAGATGCTCCAAAAAATTGCATGTTTCCTGTTTGCAGAACTACAAGCTAATTTAGTACAATTAACTAATAATCTAAAGCATACCTATATCCACTATGCTTTTTCTGTGACTCTTGTACTTGTCCTCCTTCTTTAGTCGACCACCCATACTGATTTTACCATCATCCTTTTCATTGCTCTGTATGGTACTGTCTTCGTCACTTTCAAATGCAGGACTGGAACTTCTTTCAGATTTTTCTTCTTGCACCTTGGTATTCTTCTCCATGGTGGCTACAGTTGTGGTTGTGGTGTTGGTTGTTGAGCTATTTTTATTGGAGCTCGTGGTCAATTGACTCGAATTCGAATCAGCTAAGTAGCTTTCGCTCACTTTAAGACCGCCAGGTTGCGGTTTTTTGCCTGTAATTCGTTATAATGGTCTATAATTAACACTAACCCAAACTAACCTTTCTCTAGAAAATTATTGTCATTGGAATCTTGCGTTGGTGATTTCAGCTTCTGACTACCAGTTTGTGTTTGGACCTCCACTGATGGCTTGTTGGATAAGCCAATGCCAGCTGCTCGTCCAGCCATTCCTGCAAAAGTCTCATAAAATCCTGCAACATATTTGCTCCACATACCTGACATGGCACCAGCACTTAAAGCTACCATTGATTGCATTTTTCGCTGTTTGGCTTCACTCTTTTTCTGCATATCAAAAGCTGTTTTGTAGATGCCACCATACAAAATAAACAAAACTATCAGGGTTGACCAAAAATAGGTGATGATCAATGATGTATTAAATATGGGTTCCTTCAGAAACTGTACAGCACATTCTCCTGGAAGTAAATCTCTGTACCCCACGAAGTGTTCCCAACCAAATATGCTTATGAAAAACAACAGTGCTGGTATGATCCATGTTATTACCACCATTAGAATAACCCTTTGCTTTGTTCTCCAACTGAAATCCACTTTTGTAACTCTTGATAATTATAATATTATCATAATACCTTCGATATTTAGCAGCAATTTTCACGGAACAAAATCTATCAATAGTAATCAGCAGTACTGTATACTGTGATACAAGACAAACAGTATAGTCCACTGACAGCCAGAGGTCACACAACAACGGGCCAAGATCCCAGTACCCCATTAGGACGTAAACAGCAAAAAATGGCATTGAAACAGTACCTAGGTAACCATATTTATTAAACCAGTACTTTACCATGCTAGTCTTACCTATAAGCATATCAGTGGCGGCCAAAGAAGCTATAAAGTAATTGCTGGGTTGTCTGATGTTTCTATCGACGATGAAAGCCAAAAGTACTAGTATATTTCCTGATACTGTAACTATGATGCAAATTCCTAAGCTGATGGCGATGAGTATTGTTTGCCAGAGTTCGAATGGGGCTAGTACTGGTGCTATGGAGGGTTCGATGGAGATGTAGGAGCTGTTCTCTGTTGTTCCTGTGAAACCAATTTTATCTAGGTCAAATTTCTGTGTGTGAATGCATATCATTTTAATTCCTTCAAATCAAATCAAAGGTTATGTTTATTCAGTGACATCCCAGACTCAAAGCGTAGAACGTAGGACGCATCGTGTGCCACATGTGAAACGGGAATTATGGTGATTATTTGGCGTTCCAGATTGTTTTATGAAGAGATGGGGGTTGGCAGATCCCCAGTCTGGGTGATGTTGCTTACTTTGAATTTGGCGGAGAACTCTATTTGATTGTTTGTGGAATTTCGGACTTCGTTGACCATTAAACTTGACCTATATTGAAATATGGTGTCCTCGATCCGTTCTCCTGAAGATGGATATTTGGAAGCTTCTAGATTCAGTTCATTTATTGTAGAGGATGTGACGTCAGCAGTATTGCTGGTTTGAGTTGAGGATAAAATGAGTGTCTACTCTTGGACCATGGTGCAAATTTCCGATACTCACTTTATCTTTATCTTCACTGCTCCAGATGCACAACTAGAAGTTCTATAACATGATCTTCTGAGAGGTTTGCAATATCCAGTATTATTGCTAAGAAATGATAAGGTAGAGGGTATTATTCCTTCAACAGAATCTGATGAATGATCATTATGATGTCCTCACCAATCTGCTATATCCCTTAAGATTCTTATTGTATTACTTCTGCGCCTCTCTCTGTCAAAATGTGGTAAAGATCCAGTATTTTCCACAAAGATCGCATAAATCGTTTAATCTTTTCAAATGTTCTTCAACTTTTCCCCCATTCTCCAATTTTTACTTTTATGTACGTTTTTTTGTACCCCCAGAAGAGTCCTACTGGTAGACTCCCTTGAACCTTTTCTGGCCTTGAATGTCCAACTCAAATGAGGCACACTTTATTGCATTTTTACTCTGGACATCCTTTTCTGAATCTGGAGACTTCCATAGAAGCTCCACGGTTTTCCAGGCTAGATTCACCATCCCCGAACTTTCTTTTCGACTGGTAGATGGAACTCCGGACACTCGTGTGTTCCAGGCACTTTTATCACAAGGCTTTCACCAAACGAAATTTTGGTGTTCATATGGGTTCTTAGGGAAACCTTGTATCTACTCTACCTTCAGAAGACCATTCCTTTTTATAGCATAGTTTGATGGATTTGGTTTTAATCTAGTCTCCGATGACAATTTAACAAACATTCTCTGGACAGTGTTCAAGCCTCGGTTTAGTAGGTACAGCTTTTCAAACAAAAGAAACCTTTAGGTATGTAACTTTTCATTCGAGTAACAAGGACTTTTTTTTTCTGGAGATGGCAAAGATTTATACTGTAGAAAACCACTTGGATATTTTGCTCTCTCACTACATAATTTCCATGGAAGCATCACGACTTAATATCAGGGGTTTGATTTTCTGGAAACGCGTCTAGTTCAGTCATTGTAATAATACTTCTGCAGTGGCTGCCTGTGGTTAAATGGGCTCTCAGGAAACAATGAAAAAAGCTTGCGATTCGGTAACATTTAAATGGTACTGGTGCTCTAAACCACAACATCTCCATTTTCTTATATCTCTGGCAAAAGAAATCAAAATCCAGTAAATTTATTTTGCATAGATTTTTTTCCAGAAACGGGAAAGCACCAACCATATACACATTCGATGTTCACAAGGTGTTGGTGTTCTGTACAGGGTGATTCATTTCCGACAAAGTGTCAGTTTTCGTAAACTATTCATCATAAAGGAAAAAAGATCTGTAGAGGAATGTGTCCAAGAGAAAATGCTGGAAATATATTTCAAGCTTCTAGGATCGCCGCAAGGGGGCGTAACAGTACAGTTTGGGACGATATTCTCTACAAAATTGCCAGTATATCTCTAAGTTGTCAAATTTGATGTTACTAACTATAACTTCGGAATCCTTTGATCGATTTGACTGTTCTTTAGCTCCTTTTGAAGAGGAAACTCGGCTCTTCCTGGCGTTGGGATTAACATCCCCTGTAGACTTGAATGTGTCAAAAAGAGAGGAGTGCCTTGCCAATGATGGTGGCCATTTTGAGCATTTGCACTGGTTTTTGTTTTTTTTTATGTTGATTCCATTTTTTTAAATATTTTTGGAATAAGATGTCCAATGATCCATCGCATTATTTGTGGCTTTGTGGCACACTTTATTTTACTTGACAGCTGCTCGTAGAAAAGGTAACGAAAAATAGTAGGCATTCTCACTTATAGTTTTTTTTTTTAATAACTCAACAACACGTTATTTTATGTCAATGAAAACCAAAACAAATCTGACGTTTCTTCTTGACATATTGAAATTTACAGGAGCAGTTTCAAAAGTTCCCCCCACCTGAAACCTTCAACATTTTTCATATCAAAAACCTCGCTTCGAAAACCATATAAAAAACCCATTCAACTCTCCCCCTGTTTTTTGTCAAAATTACCAGGCTTATCGCTGGCCTCCCTAACAGTACATAAAACAGACCCTCTTTTTACCTTTCTTATCAGCTTTAGTGAAATTAACTCGATTTGCAGGCATCACTTTGAAATATTAATGAGGTTGTTAAGTTTAATAGACTCGTCTCTCCCGTCCGTTATTTTGTCTGATTATAGTAGATTAGCAATTAATGAGGGCGTATTTATTTTGGAGTATTTTACTTACGGTTTTGTCTTAGCCAGTCCGTTTCCGATCCAAAAATGTTCATTGCTTCGCTGTCGAAGTTGGAGAAATTGAAGTTTTCCGTGCATTTTGTCACTGATACGACCCCTTGGTAGATGGTTTTGCAGATTTTTTCTTTCTGTTTTTGAGCCTTCCTGCAACAGAGAAATAGGTATGTTAGAGGGATAATTATTACATTTGATGTTAGAGAAATGCGGAGTTGTTTCACATAAATCAGTTGTTTTTAGGGATCTACGAAGTAAGTTAAACACAAATCGAATTTATAAAATAAAACAATCTTGCAAATGGGCATATGGTAACTTAATTTTTCATTAATTTATACATACATTCACCCAATGAATCTTGCCCAATCAGTATCTGATTCAAAAACTGACTTATTGCAAAAACTTCAATTTTGCCAGTCAATAAGCGTTGCGATAGCTTTATTTTGGATTTTATTCCCCATAACCGAATTTTACGACCAGGGAGCATATGCTGACATGCATTTAAGTTTTTATGGAAGACTATAATAAAGAATGAAACATCCTCAATCTACACGGAAAGAAAGTTGCACCAATATTGAGTATATGCATCTTACCCCAACACCATGGTATATTTAATAGTCTTCAATCGTGGCTTCTGATTAAAATAAGTCTACTACACTATTATACTTTTCAATCTTGACTCCTTGATTTGACCATGTTTTATTATTTTAGCAAAAAGAGTTTTGTCTCCATTTCAGCATCAACATTACCAGTTTTTGGCATTCAATAGTGTATCGTTGCTTAAGGTGATGACAAATTAGTTGTTTTCAAAACAAAACAGTAGGTATTGGTTTAATTTGGTTCCAAGGTATAACTATACCTTTACAAGTTCAAGATGGCACTGATCAAAATCAAAATGGCAATCAATTTCCAATTGGCAGTGAATACAATTCAATTAGAAAGACAATAATTATTAAAACAAAAATGGTTCGATGAACCAGGCCAAAATCTTGAACGTTTTTTTGAAATTGAAAAATAAAGAATAGTCCAAATAGTGGAATGCAATAATTCGAAAATATTAATCGATCGCTGGATTTTAATAATGGTCACACCTTGACATGGTTAGCTGACAATTTTTGCCACTTATCCTATGCAGCCGATTTTTTTTTCACTCAATAAACACCTTTTAATAAAATTATTCAAAGATTTTCAGCTGTCGTGAAATGACCCACCACACCATAATAAAAATCAATAACGCTGGTAGACTTCACCATTTTTGTCTTGTAGACGTCCCTTAGTAAAAAGCGCAATAATCGTTTAGTGAAGATATTCTATCCTAAAAAACAGACAAACATTTCACAAACAAAGCCACACTGAGTGTTGCAGTGTAGAAAAGTGTAATAGGTCACGGGACGGAAAGGTGTTGAATCGATATAAACGTGGAAGAAACATTCCCGGTTTTTGGCGCCGGTTTGTGCGAAATGGCGGCTGTTGTGTGGAGAATGGCGAAGGAGAGTGAAGTAAGCTGAAGTTTTTTATATCTATTAGGTAGTGTATCGTTGTTTGAAATGATGACTTATTAGTTGGTTTTAAGAACAAAACAGCAAACACTAAATGTTTTCATGAGAGATATGTTTGGGAGTTATATTTTTGTGTTCCAGTGATTTTTAATCTATGGGCTTAGCTGTAAGAAAACCTATAATGGAAAGCGTCAGATAGTGGAAAATCAGACAAGATCTGGTTCCTTACTCAGCAATAAACTGACAGATCTTCGAACGACATCTAAATCCTTAATAACCCCAATCCACCGCAATTACACGGTAAAGCTCTTAATTTCCTGATACACATCTAAATCACTCCGATGCAATTAAACCAGTTCCAGTTTGGTGTCGATAATCTGGATGCTGGATCACGTGTTGATCAATGATAACACATGACTGGGTTCTCGCACTGTTTGTACATACGTATTTGAGGTGATCATGCAAAAAATTGAATAATTGATGAAAGAGGCTCCAATTAAATTGGAATTTGGAACTTTGGAATAGAGGTGGATGGGTTAATCGACTGTAAATTTTATGCTTGACTGCTTGTGAGAAAAAATCCATTGGAATTCAATCTAATTTCGAAATTGTTTTTCTGGCTTTATACAAAGGAATTGGCTGTTATAAAACAATAAAGTTTGCCTTGAGTTATGTGGAAAATGTCTGAAAAGGTTATTAGCACAAGGACTGTTATTTCATTATAATACTTTACGGGCATATTCTTCTTTCTTTTTTCAAACTATTCTCTATTCAATTGAAAAAACTAACAGTATTATGTAAATTGATTAAATTTATAATTTAACATCTGGGGCATTTATAATTACTAAACCCAAACCAAAATTCAGCTCAATTTACATTTTGAATCAAGTTGCTTAAATTTCAAAAACACTTTCTCAACATACGTCATCCACCCTGCTTATCTCGGAGATTAAGCACCGTTTTGCCCCAAAGGGGGTTTCTGCCCGATATAATCTCCAGTAAACCATCTCCCATTATCCTCTAGCCTCCTCCACCTTTTGTTTTTATGTCTGCTATGCTTGGTCGTATTTCTTTTGTATACATAAAAACTTTACACGAAAAATCCAGTCGTAAAATGTCTGCGTGTAGTATGGTAATGTGCATGCGTGCTTTGGAAAGATCACGAGATCTATCCACAGCAGGTTGTTAATTGGAGTTCCGTTTTGTCGAAAGTTATTGAAGGTTACGTCTACTTGGATTGGAAGTTAGATAATAGCCTCGATTTTGGATTTGATCGCTGATAGGGTTTTATGTAGTCATTTGGATATAAACGTTTCTTTTTCACTTACCTAACTGAAAATTGATTTTTTTTATGTTGGTATAAACGTTCGGATTTTCTTTAACCTTCGGCTCTAGAAAAAAGGGAAAGAAACGGTTTTCTTACGATATTGTGAATACTGACACGGGCTTATTCGATATACAGGGTGGAGCATCGTAAACGTTCCGGCATTGATTTTGGGCATTTAAAGAATAAAACACTGGCACATCAGTTTTTTTAAGCATTTGAGGATTGTCAAGTGAGCAAAAATACAGCGACAACTCTTGTTAAGCGAATCATGTATAAAAAGGCACAGAAACTCAAAAACATAAAACTTCTCAAAAAGTCGACAACAATACAAAAGTTAGGTTAGAAAGTGGATTTGATGGCTGTCATGTGACGTTTGGAACAATTGCAATCCATATTTTTTATTGAAAACTCTTTACCCTTTGCCATACTCAAGCATGTAAAATCCGTCCTTGGCAAAATAAAGATATGGCAAATGCAGTCCTGCTTTTTCAATGAAAATAAAACATAATCATACGATCACAAAGTTTTTATTACGAATCAATTTCCAATGTCCTTTTAGAGCTCCATATCGCCGCAGGGTGGGCCTATATGAATTTTATTCTATCACATTTGCCGGAATTACTCGTAGAGATTTTCATTGGGATAGAGACAAGTCTTTGTCAGGCGTCTACCTCTGAATTTATCGACAAAAAAAGTTTTTTTGTGAAGCTTATCAAATTGGATTTAACTGAAACATGAAACTATTCTGCTATGATGGATCTACTTATAGAAATCTTTCCATAAAATAAGACATTTCAATTTGACTGGCATAATACCCTAAATCGATTTTCCTAGTCCAATATATTTGGATGTAAACATGTGTCAGGGTCTGGATTGTGACCTTGGGATTGTAAAGTTTATTGGATTTATTGGCTTTTGGATATTGTTTCCTTTAGTATTGTTCGGTATTCAATTTCGGACTGATTCCAGTGAGAACCGAAGGGCTATATCCATTTCGATTTTCATAGACTACTCAATTTGTTATGAATTGATTTATTTTCAATGAATTTGTAGACAAAACATGTGTGGGAGCAATAATCTCAATTTTCAAGATGGAAAAAGATTCTATAACATTTTTTTCTACAGGTGCAATATGGGAAAAACTTATTAATTTTGGTTTGTCAGGTCTTAACTACACACCAGTTTACTACACCTTATATATTTTATTACAATGCCAACATTTGACAATGATTATTTATTTTGTAGGTACCTACTTAATGCCATACAAGTCACCTTGAAAAAAATATATCTCAACCAATTATTTTGTCTTTTGTTTTTTTTTGAAAAGATTAATTTACTACCCAATTTTCTCATCCTAAGCTAACCCCCATTCTTTACGTGGTAACATACACGCGATTTTCTTCAATATTATAACCCACAGCGAAATTGGACGGTATTATGCAACAAGTGGTTAATCCACAATTATAACTTTTCGAGATATAGAGCACAAAAGATGGAACACATAAAAAAAAATCGGGTTTCCAAAAGTAGGTTATTTATTCATGTTTTTTGGTAGAAAATGCATTACAGAGCTACAGATTTGGATATGAACAAAAAAAATCAAATTCTTCATTAAAAAAATCTTTGTTGAAGAGGGTTAGGCGTTTTATGCAAAACTGCGAATCCCAAGAAAGCCATTCAGCAATAAAGCAACTCAATAAAATTCTGGTTAACAATAATAAATTTTAGATAATTCAACATCTCTGTTAAAGTTAAACATCAGATAAATTCTAGAAGTTAAGCGTCTTCCATGTAGGTTTCATCTATCTCAAAATCCAGAGTGGATCCGATTCCTTCAACATCTGCTTGACATTCTTGAACTTCAATAGATCTGAGAAAACCATAGAATGGTTTTGCATCCCGCGGAATCAGTTTATGGATTTTCTTTGAGTCTTTAACTTTTTCTTTTGACAGTGCCTTTCCCTGTCGTCACAGAAGAGGAAAATCTATTTTTGTACAACCTACACGTTTAATGCATGCAAAGCAGGCGAAAAGTCGCTTATTCTGGCAGCCGGGCCTAAAAGTACTTTCGCGCTCGCGGGCGCAAAAGTAGGTCGCTTAGCAACGGTTCCTTGGATCCCAACGCCTCTGAATCTAATAACCACGTGACAGCCCAGCATACTTAAAGGAACTTATCACGTGACAACATCGGTGACAATGAATCCTCATACTAAACTTGTCAGTTGTCTGACTTGTCAGCAGTGTAGTGCAGTGTATTGATTATTTATTTTTGATTTTCAATTATTTGTTTATTCTTTGTTGTACAAAAAGAACTGTTTGTACCACGGGCGAAAGATAATTTTAACTCGGCTAATATCTGCCCTCGCTTCGCTCGTGCTGCTACTTATACCCTCATCAAAATCATCCACTTTCCGCCCTTGATACAAAATGTACTATTGTTTCGAATCGGGCTTTCGTCCTTTTCCTGCCTTTTGTTACAAATTGGAGTGTATGCATGGGGATCTCCTAAACCGTAAGAGATACAAAGTTGGTTGGATTGAGGCAAAGTTGCGTATTCTGATGCTTAACGAAATTTTGAAAGCCAAGAAATTCCGACTGCATCCGAAATTATCCGAAAAAAACCGAAATTTGTCATAATCGTTTTTATTTTTTTCTGACCACATTTGAAGAGATATTTTAAAATGAATTGAACTTTTTCGTTGCCTCTTTTTGCCCTTTACAAGATAGCGTTATTAAATTGAAGAACCGACGTTCCGTCTATGAGCAGTCATCATCAACTTTGTTTGTTTAAATGCGGTCCTGTATTTTTAATAACGGATTTTAAGAGCCTATTATGTTCCTAAACCAACGATATATCGCACTTATTAAAAAAAGGTGTTTGTTTTTAATCCTATCAAAAAATGTATTTTTTGTCTCTCTCTAACACATGAGTTCTTATGGAGAAATCCATTAATATAATTTTTTTGAATAATTGCGATACATCGTTGGTTAAGAAACATAAAAGGGCTCTTAAAATCCGTTATAAAAAATCCAGGGCCGTATTTAAAAAACCAAAGTTGATGATGGCTGCTAATAGACGAAACGTCAGTTCTTCAATATAATAACGCTATCTTGTAAAGGGCAAAAAGTGGCAATGAAAAAGCTTCATTCATTTTAAAATATCTCCTCAAATATAGAAAGAGTAGCCGGTCCAAAGTGAACACAAACGAAAATAATAATTTCTGTATCATCTGTTTCAGAGATTCGCAACAATTATCTATTCCACATAATGTGGGATAGATCATTTTAGCAAATCTTTGGTGGGAGAATAGCGAGTTTGTGGCTTTGTATAAATGTTTATAGATGGCGTAAATCTCTGAATGTTGGTTAAATCATTTTTGCTTGCCGTTCTTCAGCTTATATTGAACGTTTTTCAACAAAAAGATGCATTTCTAAAAATGTGTGGCTTAAACGGTTGTTGCATAACACCGTCCAATTATTCTTCACCCCCTACAGTGCCTCTTGTTTGCTGTTTTAACATTGCATGATAATAATTCATAACCAAATTACCCTTCATTATTGTGCTCATTAGTACATTTTGTATCAAGGGCGGAAAGTAGATGATTTTGACGAGGGTATAAGTAGCACCACGAGCGAAGCGAGGGCAGATATTAGCCGAGTCAAAATCATCTTTCGTCCGTGGTACAAACAGTGCTTTTTGTAAAACCAGTTTGTGATAATTTGAAAAAGAATAATCATGCAAATCAAAAATAAATAATCGATACACTGGCACTATACTGCTGACAAGTCAGACAACTGACAAGTTTAGTGACAACTGTCAATCCATGGTTACAATAGGTGTGTTCCCGTATTCTTTTGTGGTGCGGATTCATTGTCACCGAGATTGTCACGTGATTAGTTCCTTTTAGTATGCTAGGCTGTCACGTGGTTAATTTTTTGTACAACCTACACGTAAAGTCCACTTTTCAATGCATACAAAGCAGGCGGAAACTCGCTAATTTTGGCAGCCGGGCCTAAAAGTACTATCGCGCCCGCGGGCGCAAAAGTAGGTCGCTTAGCAACGGTTCCTTGGATCCCAACGCCTCTATCTAATAACCACGAGTCAGCCTAGCATACTAAAAGGAACTAATCACGTGACAATCTCGGTGACAATGAATCCGCACCACAAAAGAATACGGGAACACACCTATATCGTAACCATGATTGACAGTTGTCACTTGTCAGTTGTCTGCAGTGTAGTGCAGTGTATCGATTATTTATTTTTGATTTTTATAATTATTCTTTTTTAAATGATTACAAACTGGATGTACAAAAAGAACTGTTTGCACCACGGACGAAAGTTGATTTTGACTCGGCTAATATCTGCCCTCGCTTCGCTCGTGCTGCTACGTATACCCTCATCAAAATCATCTACTTTCCGCCCTTGATACAAAATGTACTATTTTTACAAGATTATAGTGGATCAAATCAAAATTTAATGGAAAATATATCTATAATTCCAGGTTATGTTCCCGAATATCCGAAGAAATCAATATCAATTCTATTATCCTTTTTTTAGTCGACAACCAGTGATCTATCATTTTTATCCACACGCACAACTGGGAACATAATCAAAATCACCTGCTATGCTCACAATATGAAAAAAATGTTTGGCAAAAATACTTCGCCAAATTACTTTCTGTGTTGAATGTAGGCATACATGATACAGAAAAAAAATAAGTTTTGATATGCATGGAGTCGTTTT
The DNA here is from genome assembly GCA_958502075.1 of Orchestes rusci. NCBI lineage: Eukaryota > Metazoa > Arthropoda > Insecta > Coleoptera > Curculionidae > Orchestes > Orchestes rusci. The sequence goes on along the minus strand of OY293308.1, from coordinate 6,669,232 downwards.
CGGCGTGGTACACAGTTTTAGCTCATTTGAAACAACAATATTCGACGGTGTATCATCTGAAGAGAAAACATTTCCTGCTCAACCTCGACGTGCAAAATCAATATCCACAGATCCGAGAATAGACATCCAGAATAACATCACCTGATTATACAGGGTGTTTCCCAACCTCTGTGACAAAATGAAAGGGGTGATTCTTCGCTTAATTTTAAGACGAAAATGTGGTATAACTTTTTTTCGAATTTCGCTTTGTTTCCAAAATACAGGGTGTTTAATTTTTTTTTTTGATTAGTTTTTTATTTTTAATTAATTTATCTTTTATTCGATTTTGTTGAAGTTTGGTAACGGTATTTATAGTGATAACGGGCTCATTTTGCCATGAACAAATAAAAATTATCGAATACAGTGGCGTCCCGAGCGGCACTTCAACCAATATTATTGGGAAAAAAATGTACGCCACTGACTTTTTGTGTCATTTTCATTTTTTTCTCGGGTTATTCAACTAAAAACGCAACTTTTTGATCTCCTGAATTTTTATCGTATCTTGCATGATTTTTGAGATAAAAAATTAAATCTAGTTGAGTGAGTTTTGACGCAAAAAGTAATTTTGTCGCTGATGTTGAATTTTCTAACAAATACAGCAATCAATTATAATCATTTTAATGGAGAATTCAAAAACACTAAATAAATAAAAAAAAAATATATAAAATAAATAATAATAATAAAAAAAATTGAACACCCTGTATTTTCGAAACAAAGCATAATTCGAAAAAAAGTTATACCACATGTTCGTCTTAAAATTAAGCGAAGAATCACCCCTTTCATTTTGTCACAGAGGTTAGGAAACACTCTGTATAAGAGCAACTCACAAAGGCAAAGGACTCATTTGAATTTCAAAACGTATTGTTTAAAGTCTTTTGCCTCATTAATACTTTGACATTGGATGATCCAGATGTTAAATGCTAATGGGTGAAGGTCATGGATTGGATTTGATTCTCAACTTAATGATTTTTGCATATAAATACAATTAATTGATTTGAAACTCAATTATGGCACCGATTTTGAACCGTACCAAACTTCACCCATATCAGAAAAACGGTATAACTGTTTGAACCCTCAATATTTAGGTGTCTGTCATTGCATCCGATACACTTTTTTAAATATTTACTCAAATGTGGATCCTCAAGATCTTTTCGACACATAAAATGTCGTTTTACAATAAAGTTGAGGTTTCTCAAAACTGGTTTTATCTTAATTATTAACATTTTCACCCAAATCCAAAGCTCGATATTTTTGAAATAGAAAGAGATATTGAGTTGCGGTCTTCGGAGGTCCTTGACCAATTTTTCGAGAACACATTGAACTTTATTGAGTCCAGTGGCGTGCAGTAAAGTGTTCAAGCACTCCATCTTTTCAACTATAAATTTTGAAAATGTAATGTTGTAAGCTCCTGCAATGATTATGAAATCATTTATGACTCACTCCCTTATGTTAAATGCGGATGTAGAAGGGCCCAAGTAACACAAGTTTCTTTGTTATGATCTCCAAGAACGTTTTATAACAATGTTATAAAACATAAGGTTTTAAAGAATGAGCTTGAAGATCTTCTCAGGACTCTCATAAAGCAGCTTCTAGCCAAAAAGGGCCCATCCTAAAAGGATCTCCAAGTCTAAATTTTAAAAATATTATAAAACCGTATAGTTTTAATTTTTTGGTCCTGAAGAGTTCTCCAAGATATCTTTAAATTCATTTATTAAAACCCTGACCGGGACTTGTTACATTTGAAACATACTTGCAGCAGACTAAATGATCTTCGAATTAGTGTAAAATCTCTTAAAGGGGTTATATTTTATTTATCAATCGGACAACTTGGTGTGCGTGGTTGGTTGTCGAGTTCCATACACCTAAGTATAATGGCGGTATATAATATTGAGACTATTATTATAGAAAAAACTGATGTTACTGAATACGATGTTCTCCGGCATATAATTTACCAACGGATGGCACTTTTTCCACAAAATATAATACCATACTTCTAAATAACTCGAGCGCCATCAATTCGCTGATTTCTTAGATATTCTAAGATATTTCAAGAAATTTCATAAATTTGTATTTTACATCTCAACATCTTAAATGCGTTTCCTTATAAAAATCCATGCTTGTGCACACTGTATTCCACTTCTTTTAAAAGTATATACTTCAATAAAATGTTTTTTCTCTCTATCTGTTACAAAGTGTCCAACATGGCGGTGCTCATAATCTTCTAGAAAACAAAAAAACATGGCGCGTTTTAAGTTAAAACCATTTTTTGCGATTTTAAAGAATCCTTAAAGCCCAACTAGACTTGAAATATCTTTTTATTTACCACTTTCAGAACAAATTCTCTTGAAGTCATCTACCTATCTACTATTTTTTATTTTAAAACTTTTTTGCCATAATAGGTTCAAACAAGTTTTAACGAAGTTTGCGGAAAGATAATAATATGATAATCAAAATAAGTAATAGTTTAAAATGAAAATCTAAACGCGCACTGCACTGATGGTACAGGGTACAGCAGATAGCTTGTGACAAATAGGGCGATCTTTCCAAACGAAGAGTTGTAGACAGAATAACACAACAATTTTCAGAAATACCAGGAGCATTTCACACAACTAAATTGACCAAATTAAATCAATTGGGTTTCAAAATATTCCCAATGTACTCTTGAAAATGCAACAATTATGTTTGGTGACTTGATATAGAATTTTATTGTACATTTAGCCTCAAGATGAAATAGTCTTCTTGATGAATTTTAATGGATACATCAAGAGTACTTCATATATCCATATTAAAACTATTTGCTTAAACCTGGATCGTTTCAAAACCATTTTGCAATTTAATACTTTTTGGAGGCAAATTAGTTTTATAATAACCAGTGACTAGAGTATTTTAAAATCAGTTCAAGATCAATTGTACATTAGGAGTGAATTGTTTTTTGTTTTGATTTGAGGAGTGCATTAAATGCATGATTTAGGAATGAGTGGACTTAAAGAATAATTGGTTTATCGTAAGATAACTTTAAAACACATGTTATTTTATTAAACATATTAAAACCTTTTTAAATCCTGAATAAATCCAAAGTATCTTGGATGTGTTACTTGGGGGGTTATAATAACTCACCTATGCAATCACTTCTGTGAATTCGAAATAATCAAATACCTATCAATCGGATAGCGACAAATGGACTTCCATTCTGTCACATAAAAAAAAAATGTCCTATGTAGTTTGAATTGTGAAACGACTAAATGTAATTAATCAACGATATGTGCCATTGTGGAAGCGACGCTTTGTTTTAATTTAACTTTTTGATGTCGAGAGAAACAAATTTGAATGGAGTTGTGAAAAATGATCACGGTTTTCACAATAGATTAATGCTGGATATAAAATTATGGGTTTTTGATAATTCTGGCTTCTACAATACAAACCGCATCAAAAAATGCACAAAATAGTGGTCGCCAAAGTTGTCAATAATTACTAATCATTAGTCTCTCGTTTTTGACGCAATATATTTTTTTTTTGACAAAACTTATAAAAAGTAATCATCTTTCTCTCTGTTCGAATATCAAAGGTCACATTAGCATTCAGTCCCATCAAAACCGCACCATTCAAATGACAAAATCAATTACCAGTACTTAAAATTCGAGGCATCTCCTATTTTAAGAATCACTCGACTTGCGAATAATAACACCAATAATGTAGGCACCATCATTTCCATTTAATGAGCTTTTAAAATTCAAACGTTCAAGCTAAAAGGACGAAGAGGGTTCTGGTGTTGTAAATTGATAGCAGTGATAGAGAGATTTTTTCTCTCGTTTCTCATCACTAATTTTAGGCTTGAGTAGAGTGAATGATTTTAATTCAACATTTTTTTTTACAATAAACCAATAAAACAGCAGTTTGAGTTGAAATGGTTTATAAACAGTGTGCTTTTGTCGCTTTGTTCACTGTTTTGTAATTCCATCAACATTAAAAAAACTTGCGATTTATAAAAAACCGTTCCTCTCTGCACATATTTATTTTGTAAACAAATCGACTGGCTAATATCTGAATTGTTCCTCTGGTTTTAACTACAGAAAACAAGACAATTGTATTTTTTTTTCTGTTTTCGTTTTTCCAAACAGTAGCAAAACAGCAACTAAACTCAACTTGTCGGACTGTTGTTGAAACCGCTATGATACCCGTTTGATTGAGAAGGCAGTGTTAAACTATTTGAAAAAAATAAAATGTATGCCACTGACTTTATCGTGACTTTTATTTTTATTTTTAAGTGGAGCAACTTCAAAAACAACTTTTTTGCATCTTGGATTTTCTTCGTAAATGTGCTCGTTTTCCTTGTGTTAAGATACATTGCCCGTTTAAAAAATGAATTTGAAAGATTTTTACGATACGGAAAAAATCCAGAAGGCAAAAAACTTGGATCTTTGGTTGTTTGATTTGAAAAAAATGATAAAAATTGAAAAACTTAATTGTTTTAAATCAATTCTAGTGATCATGTCCTATGTTATCCATGTGTCTCAAAACATTCATCAATGTAGGAGAGACACAACTTGCGCGGTTTAAAGGATATGTTGGGGTTGTTGGGGCCAACATCTTCCCGCCGGCCTCTGCTGAGGTGATGGCTGGTTTTAACTCCCGGTGGAGGCGCATTCGCCCTCATGAGACGCTTCTTACTAGTGTTAGATGTGTTTTACCTGTTGTATTTATACTTTTCTAATATTAGGAAACATGCTGTAACCGGTCCTGTAATTTTCTGTTTGTTAAATGAATGTGCTTGAGAGATAGAGAGATAACAGTAAGTGTGATCAAATACTAAAAAACCATATCCTATGCGAACATTTTGTGAAAAATGAGGTTATAGGTTGCCAAATTGTCTCAAAAGGTATTAGTACTAGATCCAGACTATCCCAACATTTCTCACTCACAATTAGTATACAGGGTGTCCGGAAATGATGGGAAAAAAATTCAGGTGAGAAGACAAAAAGTAAATGCTACCTCTTCCCATAATATTTTTTCAAAAACTGATTATTGACGGAGTTACAGGGTGTTAAAGTTGCATTTTATTTGCAATACCTTCTGTCACGCTTTAAATATTTTGACGAAATCTCGTATTTGGAGCTTTACCGTGATGGGGAATTGAAATTTGCCCACCGTCTTTTCGCATTTTGTAGAGGGCGCCACATACTTTGATTTGAATGGTTTTAACTTTTTTGTGCTACAGTGTATGTGACTTTTGACCAAATATTTTTATTCTCTCGACCTTTTGAAATAAGAAAGCGATACTTCTTTTGTCGCGATAAACCTAACCGTTTTCGAGAAAAACGCTAAAATAACTTTGCTTGCATGTAATGAATAAGAGATCATTTTAATTTATTTTCAACCTTAATCACAGCATGCTTTGGAAACAAGTGCTATAGTTGCCGTAGAAATAAGTTTCTGAAAAATTAGTTTTGAAAGTTGGAAATTTTTTGAAAATTTGTGGTCAATGACAAAAATACTGAAAATATTAAAAATTGAAGAATGTGAAAAATCACCAACTGATTCTAATCAAATTTGTGGGTCTTGTAAAGATCAGGCATCCATACATTAATGCATTTGCCCAATTTTCAAGCATAGTTTTGGGTTAATAGAAAAATCTCAATTAAAAAAAAATGCTGGTTGAACAACTTTTAACAAGAAAAAAAAATCCGGAATTTTTCGTCACATTGTTACAAGCTACATATTAGAACCATCATGCAATGTTGCCAAACGTATCCAAACTTCTTAAAAATCATGACTGCAATAGTTTTGCCCGTATATTATGATAGACTATGACAAAAAAAAACAATATAACATAAGATACTGAGAACGAGAACTATAAAAATGTCAAAGTTTCAAAAATTATATCCTTGGCCTATCTGATCAATCAAGTTTCTGAGTCTCTGAGACGGCGACTCAAACTAACCAGAACTAACCCAATCCTCAACAAAACTAACCCAATCTGACCAATACTAACCCAATATAACCCAAACTAACCAAATTGAACCAGAACTCACCCAATTTAACCAAAACTAACCCAATCTAACCAAATCTAACCCAATCTATCCAAGACTAACCCCAAATCAAACTGACCCAATCTGACCAAAAACTAACCCAAACTAAGCCAATCTGACCAAAACGAACCCAATCCAACCAAAACTCACCGAAATTAACTCAAATTAACCAAAACTAAAACATTCTGACCAGGACTGACCCAATCTAACCAAAACCCACAGAAACTAAACAGAACTAACCAAAACTAACCCAGTTTGACCAAAATCAACCCAAACTTACCCAATCTAACCAAAACTAACCGAATCTAACCAGAACTAACCCAATCCAACTAAGATTTACCCAATCTAATCAAATCAAACTCAAACTGACTCAATCTGACCAAAACTATCCCAATATTCATAACCAGAACTCACCCGAACTAATCAAAACTAGACCAATCTAACCAAGACTGACCCAATCTAACAAAAACTCACCCAAACTGACAAAAACTAACCCAATCTAATCCAAACTTACCCTTCATCCGCTACAGACAACAATATGGAAAACAGCATCCACTTGGCAACACAGCGCGTGTTTATCATTCTTGGTCTTCAATTAGTGAGAAGTGACTTGAAAATCTTGACATATTGACAGTATCAAAAATATCGACTTTGCGGCGATCAGTTTTGTAAATCAAATTTTCAAAATTTATTTATCCTGCTTAACTATCTGTTTTAACTTCTTTAGTGGTTACGTGAGGAACTGTAGTACATGAGAACAACAGAAATTGTCCATGGCAAAGACCCACAACTGGAACAAATCGAGATTTTTGGAAAATGTTCGTATGAAACAATGTGCCCAAAATAGTGTTTTTTCTACAAAAAAGTTATTCATCCAGCATTTTTTCTCTTTAGAATAGTTAAACGAAGAATAATTTACCAAATTCGCCTTCAAAAAGTACAAAATACGTGGATGCCTAATGTTTACATGAACCCAAATTTGTTTCTACGGCAACTTATAGCGCATGATTCCAAACCATGTTATGTTAAAAGTTGAAAAAAACTTGACTTAATTTCGTATTCATTTTGTTTTGGCGTATTTTTCGAAAACGGTTAGATTTATCGAAACAAAACAAGTTCACCTTTTTTATGTCAAAAGGTTGGGAGAATAAAAATATTCACTCAAAAGTCGCATACAGTGTAGCACAAAAAAGTTAAAACCACTCAAATCAAAGTATAGGTTCGTATGTGGCGCCCTCTACAAAATACGAAAAAACGGTGGGCAAATTTGAATTCCTTATCCCGAAAAAGCGCAAAATAAAAAATTTCGTCAAAATATCATGAGGCTTGGCCCAAAAAACTGCAAAAAAAAATAAGTTTAACACCCTGTTACTCCGTTAATTATCAATTTTCGAAAAAATGTTAAGGGAAAAGGTAACATTTATTTTCGGTCTAGAATGCTCCCCTGATTTTTTGCTCATATTTTCCGGACACCCTGTTTAGGATACGGACACGATTCTAATAATTCAAAAACAATAATGAATAATTATTGTTTTAAGCTTCCTACCTATACCTAGCTATAATTCTCATTTTTGCACGATTTTTTTCAAATTGAAATAAGTTCTTTCGTTTTTATTAAGGAGTTGAAGGTGAGTGTTTAAAATAATAAATATTATTAATTGACAAGGAATCAAACAATGGTTAAACAAATATCAACTCAAAATATTATTTGACGTGTCCGAGCATATTTTCGAAAAATAAACTTTCTCCGACTAGGTACTGAACCAGTTAAACACTAACCCTGTATACTAAACTCATTGTATGTCTCTGTATTCTTGAAATAGTATTTTTTGAATAACAATGGTGGATGGAAAGTCAATGTTAAAAATTAATGTCCAGGTTCTATTGAAAAATGAGTTCAATGAAATAAAAAAGCTTAAACGGTCTGTTTCCACATAGCAGTTCTGAAACTTAATGGTAGTTTCCTTTCAAACGATTTTAATCAAGTTTCGTTTTTTATAGGGATGAATTTAATATTGTTAAAGCTGCACTGAGAGAACCGTATTACGAAAAACAAAGGAAATTGAAAGTTAACGAGTTGCAAGGTGTTGAGTGATTGCTCAGCATTATCTACCGCATATAATATTCCCCAATTTAATGATGTTGAATCATTTAATTAATGATGATTATTTCACAAACCAAACTATATTTATCTCTTACTGTATTATTCCAAAATATAATTATCTCTTTGATCAGTACATTTTCATAATTCTTATGGAGATTCCAAAGTCCTGTCAATAAAATGAAACTCCATTATCCTAAAATCGATTTGGCTCTGGAGAGCAAAAGTTATGATCATTCTCATTTTCTATAACAAACCATTAGTTTCATTTGAATCCAATAGTCTGACAAACCATTTGATGGGTTTATACGAGGTTTACTTGCTTTGGAGCGTAGACTGAAAAAACAGTAACAACCAATTATATTTTTCCATCGTCTATATTAGAAAAAAAAAATTCTATTATCGGAAAAAAGAGATGATCGGGAGGAAAATGGGAATTATGATTATGGGAGATGAGGATCAAAAAGTGCTTTAAATGATATTAATTAGGAAGCTCTAGTTTTTACTTAGAGTGAACTTGGAGAGATCAAGTCAGTCTTACCAATTAACACATTCTTCGTACTGAACTCATACATTCAGCAAATATTCTAAAATTATAAACGGCTGATCGTATACTGCACGATTGTGAAACCAGAAGTTATGAAGGGGTATAAACATCCATCAGTAAATGAAGTTTATGAGTCAACATAATGATATTTCAAAAAACCTCTCACAGACGACAAAATTCTATTTTATCATACGTCACTGTTCACTGTATTTGTTCAATACAAACACAATTATATCCAAGTGTTCTTCCGTGTAGTGCACCTGGTCTGCTCTTTTTCCAAATGACAATTACAGGTGGCTTTCAGAAATTCATAGATCCACAGATAATTCAAGAGCATCGGAATTAAAACCGCCATAAACAAAAACCCATCCAGGTAATTTCCACGCCAATTTTAATCGCCGGAATTAATCGGCTATTTGCAGGTTTTTAATTAAAACGTGCACATCAAACAGCCTAACAAACAATGAATATGTACTGAACGCCCAATAGCAAAGAGATGGGTTATTAAAAATTCATCCACATCAGAACCTAATTGGAAATCTATTCTTTGTTCTGCAACCTTTTATTATACAAGATGACGTTCACGTACTTTGGGATAAGAATAAAAATTCGAATTTATGATAATTTATATTCATGAACATGAATAAGGCGAATTAAATCCCGCGCACACCAGATAATCCTATTGTGTAATCGATACAAAATCCACGGGCCCTTTGCACAAATTCGTGTGGTGGTTGCCTTGAATTATACCGACGTGGCCTTTGCAAATGTAACGGCTTTGTGAGTGGTTGATGTGGCTATGGCTTTGAATGTTGGAGCATAATGCGATTTCAAAACATTGTTTCCAATCGTTGATATATTTGAGCCGTACACCGTTGCATAATATTTTCTATGATAACGCAAACCATATTCTGGTAGACTTGCTCACGTTATGGTTTTAGACTTCAGAATTTATCAGTGAGTGGTTGCTGCAGTTATTGAGCAGGGTTGAAGTGAACTTGGTCTGAATTATCAACTTTCTGGCTGCTAGTGATTGATTATACTACAGCCCACTCAGTTTTGCTAGACATTGAGGTTGTCGCTAAATTTTGAACAGAAAATAATTCCTGCTCACCGTGGGGATCGAACCCACGTCTATCAGAGACTCCGCCCCTCCGATTTGACGCCTTACACCGCTCGACTACAACAGAGTTTCAATGAGATGATATACGCATACCAATATCCAAAGACTAGGGAATTATAAAGTTATTATACAGGGTGTCGTGGAAAAATATTGAGATACATTGGATCAAATGTCAAAAACGATCGAAGATATCGTTGTGATTTTTTCACAGGTGGATTTTTTATGAAAATCTCTATAATTAGATCGAATTGTTTTCAAAATTGCACATGTTTCATTCAATTCAGTCAATAATTTAAAAGTTATAGCGTTTTAGAGTTTAAGGATGCTTGAAACTGTCGAAAAATCGAATATTTTGAATTACGTGGAATAATTCAGAGATAAAAAATCAAAAAGATTAATGAAGGAATTTGAAGAAGTTCTCTACAAAATGACGCAAAATTCATCAAACTTATGGAATTTTTGAAAAGTTGCAAAAATCGTTTATAATCATGTTCAAGAAAAAGTTTGAGTTTAAGTTTTTTTGAAAATCATTCCATGTTTTTGCACCTGCCAGGGCTTTTTTATTATTTTTGCAATATCGGGATGAAAACTCCGCCATTTTGTTCGCAAAGTCTATTGTTTTTTTTGGTTTGTCAAAAAAAAATCTTTCTTATAGAAATCAAGCTGCAAATTGGACCGTTTGTGGAAAAAAATCGAATTTTTCGAATAACGTAGGTGGAGATAAAAATTCACAAAAATTCATGAATAAGTTTCAAAAAATTTCCCTCGAAATGACGCAATTGAACTGCAAATTTGACTCACATCACATTCTATCTCTGATCCGATTTATTTTTTTTTTAGGATTTTTGAGGGGAAAATTGAATTTCCTTAATCATGAGGGGTCACATCGTAAAGTTTGATTGAGAAAGTTAAACATGATGTTTATATGGGTACGCTACTGAATCAGTTCTCCATGAAAAAAACGGGGTTTTCACGAAAAAATATTGTTGCCAAATCTTTTACCTAATAAAAATTTCACAAAAATCGTATTTTTTCTCGTCCCACCTAAGCCACTGGTCCATTTTATGAATTGTTACTATTTTTGAGTAGAAAACTAGATTCCCTTCATTATGATGGGTCACATCGTACATTTAGGTTGTCAAAATGGAAGATGATGTTGATCTTTCACATGATATCCACTGAATCAGAGTTCAGCAAAAAAAATGGAGGTTTTTGCAAAAAAATATGGTATCACAAATAATTATTTTATTCACTCATCACCTTCTTGGAAAATTTATAAAAACCTACAAAAAAATTCATTTTACCTCATGTCGACTACGCCACTGAGCCTATAATTTATCTGAAAAATTGAAAACAAATCTAATCAGGATTTGTCAATTTTAAAACTGTCATTATTTCTCAAAAGAGGCTTAAAATTCCCTTTATCTTAGAAGAAATACAGGTTGTCCCGAAATTAGGTTGAGATATTTCAACAGTTTATTTGACACTTAAAAAAAATATCAGATTGCTTTATAAAAATGTTTGGAAAAACGCTTTGTCTTCGTCATACGGGGTGTCAAAGTTTAATTTCAATTTTAGTTTTATCTAAATGAATCCCATAATAAATCTGATAATTCAACAACACTCGGTATCAAGGGTAATTGTGACACAAGAAATTCAACTTTGATATTATTATGTGGCGCTATTACAGGTACTTCAAATAGTCATAACTTTTTCGCCGAACCCTGTATCTTGGTTTTCAGTAAAAATAGTAGATTAAACCACGAGTCAATAATGATAGCAATTATTCAAGTTTCAGGTCAAGTGCATCATTTACCAATGTCAAATGGGACATTTAAAAAGTGAAACGTCTTAAAATAAATTGGCCAAAGAGCCTTCAGGAGAGCAACACGCAAGTAGGAAATCCAACCCTTGCCCTTAACGAGCAGATGGAAGGTCCGTCGGCGCTAAACTTAAAGTCATCAGAGCGGCTCAAATTAGTGTCAACAGATGAGTTTAAAAGTATGATTAATTTCGCCGTTGAATAATGATTTTTGGGTAGATGGAGTAGCTTTTAGGTAATCTGATTTGTTAAGAGATAACACAATTCACACAATGAGCTTGTTTGAGTATTGTAGGATTAAAAGAACATAAGAGAGAGAAAGAGCACATCATCAACCTATCAAAGAATGCGCTAATTTTTGATCGCAATGAAAAAAGCTTTGTTCTAATCCTCTCATCTACTCGTTTCTTTTGGTGAATCATTTCGGAACAGTCGATTTCCCTTTTGGCTGTGTGCGGACATAAAAAGAACATTCAAAAGGGGATGCACAGGAATGTGTCATTTTGAACATCAAAGTCTTGCTTTCCGCTAGATGCACAAGAATTTTCATTGAAATGATAGTTTTGCGCCCTTTGTATCAACTATCATGTCATTGTGAGCAACATGATGAGAAAAATATTTAAATAATAAAAAAGTCCTGATCACTTTCGATAGCTGATCAAATTTTCTTCATGAAAAAAGATGTACAGATAGTCAGTAAATGATGATCATTGAATATGGTTGACAAGCTAATAAATGGTTTAAGCAGAGACAATATAGCCGTAAATAAAATCTCGCATATTCTCTGGAGAATACCAATGCTATGGAAATTAACTGAATTGATACATTCAGCAAATATTTTTATAAACGGCTGATCGTATACTGCACGATTGTGAAACCAAAAATTATGAAGAGGTATTATAAACCAAAACCTACAACAGTTACCACATCGATTTCTTATACGAAAATGGGGTCATTTTTCTATGGTTCTTCTTTATCTTGTTTTCTTGTTATCTGTATCCTTCTTTGTTACTATGACTATTTCAATAAACGGCTGATCGTACACTGCACAATTGTGAAATCAGATTAACAGGTCAAGTATAGATACATGATAATATTCTTGGGAAGCGAAGAATCATCTGATATTGTTCTTCCTTCAATTCTGCAACTTCATGGTTCTATTGTTTCATTCATTCTTTGATTCATTGATTCACTAAGTTCGTTGGTTAAGGTAATCCAATCATACAAGCAACCAAGGAACCAAATTCTTTGTTGGGTTATTTTCTTCTTTCAGTTTTTTGTTCGGATCTATAATTATTTCATTCATTGTCAACTTTTCTCGTTTTCAAATCCTTTCTTTGCAGCGTGTCCTAACGCAAGAATGATTTGTATCGTGGAATAGTAATTTACGTTACTAAGGCGGTAAATGACTTTTTCAATTACGAGTCGAGATGTTTATGGACGAGGCGACGAAGGAGCCGAGTCTGGAATTTCTAGACGAGTAGTTTAATGACATTCAACGGCTGGAATCAATGGAAAAATGGAAATCAATGTGAAGAAGATGGATAGCTTACTAGGTTTTTGGAAATCGAGGATGCCTTGCCAGCAGTCATTTCGTGGGAAGATGATAAAGTCTGTGAACATCTCAACACATACACGACCATGGAAGGACAAGACTTCATGAAAAAATGCCTAGAATTTGGTCTCATGAAAAATTTTTCCTTTTCTGAAGTAAATCTAGGCAAGTACTACACAACACACCAAACAATTATCAAAAAGTCAAGCTTGACTAATGGGCTCAGAGTCATTTTGGAAGGCTCAAGTGAACCTAAACTGCTATCATCAACCTCAACGACATCATATATACTGGATCAAGACGTTAACAAAACTCAGATGACATTCTTCTCTGATGAAAAAAATATAATGTAATTTTGACAAGTCACAACTGCCGAATATGAACTCACCATTGCTATTTATGGAACCGCAAAACTCTCCAGATACTAGATGATGAAGGGGAAAGGACGCGATATATAAGTCGACGACATTCTATCCGGCTCGAAGGACCAATGTCAAAGTGTAACGAAGGAACCGAATTTTCGGAATCATTTTACCGTTATTCACTCCTACCCGTAACTCGTTTGATTAGACTTCTTTAAAATAATGTCCGCCGTGCGTCACTTCATAATTTGCTGCTCAATTACTTCTCGAAACAGTCAATTTTGGTTTTCCACCAAGCAATCAAACAACCATATGATTTCACTAGCCGCGCGTCAGCAAGAATCTTGTACCGTTCAACAGAACCAATAAAAATTAGCACTTGCTCGCCGACGACAGTACGCGTCACTTGCTTTTAATCATGACCCGTTTCGCGATCTTCAATTCCCGTTTTTCTGTTTTAAATTCTTGTACCACGAGGTAGAGGCTGAAGTTCTCCCAATAAAACCGCGTTACTGTAAATTAATTCACCGGATGGGATTAAATATCATTTTCCGAGTCATAAGTTTCAGGAGACTTTCTTCCGGGGCAGATTGTCCAAGAAAGCAGGTCTCTAGAAAAAGATTCCCTTTGTTTCTGGGGTTTTTACTTTTATTTTTACAGGGGAACGAACTTTGCCTCCAAAACCGCGTTTTTCTACCGAAATAGTTCTTTTTTATCCAACATTCTTGAGATATTTCCGGTAAAATATTACAGAGAGAATTCTGGTGTTACTACTCGTACTCGTAACGTTTTTATTTATTTTCTCTCGCTGTCGGGAATCGGACAGCCGAGGTCTAAGCGAGTTTTTTTTTTGAATTTTTCCGCGCCTCTCTCTACCCACCTTGTCAGTGCGATGACTGCCTCGTCGCGTCGGTATTTTCCGTGTCATTTGTCTGTACACCGTCGGAAAAACTTCCTTTTCCATTACCGCTGTTTTTCTGTTAAATTTTTATATGAAGTTATGAAATTGATTGTGTCAAATGTTTAGGAACCAAGCAAAAATGATTTTGTTGAAAATTTCCTACCAGTCAATTCTAACCAATCATAGGCTTGCATTTTGTTATATTGCTATGGCAACGACCTAATTTTATCGAAAATTTCCCTGCTCATAATCACGTGACTGAAAGATTAATAAGTGGAAATTTCCCTGGCTTTGCGCATCTGGATGTAGCTCCCATATGATTACAGTGTTGCCGTCCCCACTCTCCCTAACAATCCCAACCCAACCCAACTTTCACAGACAGAGATAAGGCAAACGGCAACACTGTGGTTGGTGCATGGGAGCTACATCCAGCCGCGAGTGCTTGACACTCTTGACAGCTGTTAAAGATAAATATTTTTGATAAATGATTTATTTTCAACTTCCAATACAAAGTTGCAATGTTATCAATTATGGACAAGATTGGTTATAACTTCCAAATGTTTTATAAAATCCTGATTCCCTTCTTTCTTTCTCAATGGCGATTAGAGTAAGAAGCCGTTGGTTTCTTCCACTAAATGCGAGGTGAGTCCAGCCGCTACTATTAAATCTTCTCAAATAGTTTTGGCATGAAATTTTCTTGCCGAATCTCCCTAGAGCTCGAATTAATAATCCGGAAATTTGTTCTCGTTGCGAATTTTTCAAGAAAATTCGCAACTCGACAAAATTTCCAGAAATAATTCGAGCTCCGGGGAGATTATAAGTGGATATTCACCATTTTGTCATACTTGATAGAATGTCAAGAACATGACTTGAAAATTTTTCATTATGATAAAAGATAGAGGGATAGAAAATATATAAGACGGTTACCATTATCTTCTGAAAATTTGTCAATTTAGAGATATCACTGTGGATATTGATATATGGCCCAAAAATTCTAAACAATGAAACATTTTAGCTCTCGACACGTCCAATCCAATTTCAACACACAAAAACTACCAAAGCACTATTGTCGCTTTACAATAGACTCAATCAATTGTAAACCACAAAAAGCCTTCAAAATCGCCAATCGAACAAAACCTTCTCCCATCGGTAAACTTGGCAGAAAGGAGGTTAGACACGAACTCTATTCCCATTATGAGATGTTGTCATACAAAGTTAAGCGTCCGCTTTGAGATAAGCTCTTCCGTCTTCAAGGATGTTTCGTTTCCGAAACAGCGGTTCAATACATTCTGATGCTTGGAGAATTTCATATCTGAATAGCAAAAAGAGGATATATCAACTTTTCACAAAGCTGTAAAAAGAAGCCATCTTGAGACGAACATTACAAAATAAACGAAATCAGCATTCAAAAGGTTTCGATTCAGGAAAATGGGGACGAAAAACACGTCTTAAATTTCCACTTTATACGGAGCTAAGTATTCTTTATATTGTTCAGATATAAAGTAAGACTGCCTGGAGGTAGGGGGAAGGGTATTTCCTACAATAATAATGCGAAGTTCAAGGTAAGTCCTTTCTTATAATATCAGAAAAATATCTTGTTTTTATGAGGAAAAAGCAAACATAAAATTGAATTTGGATTTCGAATGAATAGGTTTTATTCCCACTATTCACTTTCACACTGTATTTTTAAACTTTATTAATTCCATCTGATACTTTTATGTTGAATTAATCTTACCAAGTTTTGCCACAGCTAAGAATCTCAAATATTTGCTTTCACGCAAATTTCTATAGCTTTGAACAAAAGCGAACTCAGCGTTGTATAAGGAGATAAACGCAGAAGTTATTAAGATTGTTTTGTGTTCCTAAGTGGTGTGGTTGTGAACTGTTTGATCTTAATTGTCTGAATATTCTTCACAAAATTGTGTGTAAAAGTGAAACAAAATCAAAGCAACTTCTAAAAACTCATTTCAACCTGTTTTTAATTTTATTTTTTGTGAAGAACTCCAAATATATTAATGATCAGTACTAAACTTCTTTAATTTGAAAATGCTACTTGGAATTATTTATTTTTTGAATTTTGGAAAATGGTCCTACTTATCATCACATACTTCAATGAAACATAATAAAAAGGTAATAGTAGGAAATTCATGAAACAACGTATTTATATGGTGTTTAAATATAATCATTTTCCTCATCCCCAAAAACCTTCGACACCAAGTTTTCATTTTGATATCTCAAAAATAACTTGAGCATTGAGCTACTATAGAGAAATAACAATTTCAAGGTAGGTACCCCAAAATATAGCTATTTAGGGTACTAGTGCGTTGTGTTGAACATAAGTCACACGAGATAGATTTGTATAAATTCTCAAGAGACTTGTGGAACATAACGCACGAGTGCCATACAATGTTTTATCCAAAAAATGGAGGAAATCG
Source organism: Orchestes rusci (assembly GCA_958502075.1). Classification (NCBI taxonomy): domain Eukaryota; kingdom Metazoa; phylum Arthropoda; class Insecta; order Coleoptera; family Curculionidae; genus Orchestes; species Orchestes rusci. The sequence continues at coordinate 6,652,321 of OY293308.1, read as the reverse complement.
TTTTTTATTAAACATAAGTTTCAGTGTCAGAATGACTAGACAGTGACATGTTTACATTTTGGTCAAAATAGGTTATTGTTTGTTTGGTTGCCACGGTAACGTGATTTGTTTGTTTGTCAGGGTTAGTTATGGATTATGACACATAACTATAATGCGTTGGATAAATAAATGAAAAAGAAAAAGCAAACACTAAATACCCAAAAAAAGGTGTAGCCTAACTACGAACCATAAAATTTCAATTTTTTGGGATTCAACATAATCATGATGCTGTGGAAATTGATTTCATTGCCTTTTTGAACCATGATTCACCATTAACATTAATAAGCCGTAGTTTTTTTTTAGTTTTTGATCTTGTTCATGGCATAGAAATCCAGCCAAAATGCATTTTAATACTCTTAGCACTACCAATGTTTCCTTTTTGAATAGTTTCTATTGCTTCCATTAATCTCCATCAATGTCAAATTGTATTAATTTTTATTGAATCGGAGTTTTTCTAGTTTTTAAGCGATTTCATGGTTTGAAAATCCATTCAATAGCCTTCCTAATTTTTTTATACTGTTTCCATGATTCTCCATTACAGCTAAATTGTGCTAGTTTTCTTAAAGATTTTATTTTTCGATCAACATAATCATAATGCTCCGGAAATGGTTCTTGGTGCCTTTTTGCTACCATGATTCTCCATTAACGTCAATTTAATTTAAATTAACATTAAAAAAAGAGGGAAAACACTAAATATCCGAAAAAAGGGTGTGGCCTGACTACGAACCATAAAATTTAAATTTTTTGGGACTCAACATGATCATGATGCTCTGGAAATGAATCTCAATGCTTTTTTGATTTTTCTCCATAATTCTACATTAACCTCAAACTTCGTCCATGATGATCAATACTTATTTTCCTAACAAGTTCGCAAAGTGATGCTTTCCCGCACGCAAAAGCAGTTAGACGAACGACGCGAAGCGGAGTTCGGATATGCTTTAAGGGCGGGAAAGACACTTTGCGAACTTGTTAGGAACAATATTTTTTCTACGAGCGTTCACAGATTAGACACGAAAACTTTAGATAATATATTATTTGAACACACTTAAAAACATAGAACTTGAGAATAATGATTATTTATGCTTAACAATATATTTATATTGAAAGAACAGTTTGTGGCGGCAGCTGGAAATTGGATAATATGGGTTTAATCAAAATCATAATTGATTTATTTTATATTTGGAATGCAATTGCATGTCCGATCACTGTTCATAAAATTTCCTCTTTTGTCGCCTTATTCCCTGCTATTGGCAACACTGTTTTGATTTGACATGACAATCTAGACAGCTGCAGTCAGTCTTCGTTTAATCGTTTATACTTTTATAAATTTGATTGTATTCAGCTCAGATCTTTCGAATATTTCCGATAAACACAGTAGTTTGAACCAAAATCAAGCAAGAACAACTCACAAATGCCGATTGAAAGTCGTCATTATCAATGTTTGTTTACGTTACTGGCGAATGCGTTTTTAACGGAAAAAAGAATTGTGTGTTTCATTTTGATTTTGACTGAAAAGGGAAAAGTAACAAGAACATTATTTTGTGAATTACAAAGTGCATAATCTACAGTTTGGTTGGTATGGAAACGAAGTTTAAAACAACAAATTGGTAGGTAGTTATTTGACATTTGAGTGCGGGAAAAATTTTTCCCGCACTAGTGCGGGAAAAGGTTACTTTGCACACGCAAATGAGTGTGCGAAGTGGCTACTTTGCGCACGCTCGTAGAAAAAATACATTTTTCCTACAGCCGTGCGGAAAATTCACCGATATCTGTGTGGAAAATCAGATTTCCCGCTATAGTGCGGAAAAATTTTTCCGGACGACATTTCCGTGCGGAAAAATCTTTCCGCACGGATATGTCAAAATTAAGAATATCATAAGCAAACAGCAACCAGGTTTCCAGGTAACTATGGTCGCTTAGTTACACATTTCGACATTCATTATTATTTATTTGTCATTAGTTGCATCAGAAACTTTTTAATTACGAATTATATCCTTATTTCCGCACGTCTGTAGAAAAACTATTGTACCTAACACTTGCGGAAAATGTTTTTCCGCCCTCGGCTGCTTCACCGGCAGACTCGTGCGGAAAAACTAATTTTCCGCACTTGTTAGGTGAATAGCTATTTTTGAGTTTCTATTGTGACGTTGCATGGTGAATGCGCCGCCGCAGCCACCACATTGTGTAGAATTGTTGGAATCGATTGGCATTCTGGTACATTCTAGCAAGGCTAGATGGCGTCGAACATTCTTCGCTTTTCCAAAAGTATCTGGATTGTTCTCTCAATCCTGGCGAGGGTATATAATGAGATCCGTCATTTCAAGGAGTTAGTTAGTTCAGTTCTGAATACGTCGTGAAATATAAATCGTAGAACATAAATATTTGTGGTGTTGTAAATCGTGTGTGTAGTGACTTAAAATAAATTAATTAAAGCTGAACAGTGTTTTCTATAGCGAAACTCGTTACATTGGTGTCAAAAGTGGGATTTATTGTGTGCTATAGAAACGGACATAAATATTCACTGCAATGGCTATGAAACTAGTGTTTTTAACCGGATTGAAGGTAACCGAGTTGAAGAGGGAGCTGGAGGAGTGTGATTTGGATACAAGCGGGAAGAAAGCTGATCTACAACAACGGCTTCGTGAGGCTTTAATGGAAGAAGGCATGGATCCAGATACGTTCCAATTTGAAATTCCTGATCCGAACGCTGTGGAGAAATTGTCGAAAAACTTGAAGGATGAGCGGAAGGATCAACTTCAAGAAAATTCGAGGAAAATGGAAGAGAAGAAATCCTCCAGAGCTATGGAAGAAAAGCTCGAAGAATCTTCCAGAGCTATGGAAGAAATCAAGGAGCAATTGGCGGATAACTACAACTGCTTGAAGGCTCATGTAGCAGAGGAAATCGGAAATCTGGAGAAACAACTAGGAGAGACTGCAAAGGCTCTGGAAGACGAAATCGACGAAGTGAGAAGGCAAGTGGCAGTAATCATGCAACAACCGGAAGTTACTTTCGGGAATCACGATGCGAGTGCCAAGATGGAAGCTGATACCATCAGAATTCACATGAAAGCCCCACAGTTTGATGGCAAACTGTCCTGGAACAATTACCAGCAGCAGCAAGGGCAAATGGATGGACTGGACCGGAAAAAGCCTTGGCATTGACTCTGGCACTTCGTGGGGAAGCTACAGAAATCCTGCAGACGCTCAACACCCAGGAGCAGGAGGACTACGATGTACTAGTCAAGCATCTGGAACTGCGATATGGGCAAACTCACTTGGAGCACGTCTACCACTCTCAGTTGAAAAATCGCATTCAGAAGACCAACGAGACCTTGCAGGAGTTTGAAGCGGATGTTGCTCGCCTTGCAGACTGGCTTATCCAACCACGCCAGAGAACGTTATGGAGAGGCTTGCAGTTCAGGCCTTCTTGGATGGACTTCGAGACCAGGAGATTCGGCAGTCCCTAATACTTCATCGTCCTGACAGACTAGTGGATGCACTGGCAAAAGCCTTGGAGTTTGAAGCGGCTAAGCAATCCGTCAAGCTTCCTGCACGCGTGCGAAGGATGGAGGACCAAGATCTCGCGGAGGAAGACTCCTTCGACGCAAATGTGAGGAGGGTCGTCAAGGAAATGGAGGCGTCCAAGCGAAGGGAGCTACGATGCTGGAATTGTGGAGAGCTTGGGCATATGCGTGGCCGCTGTAGGAAAAAGATACGGGCACCTGCGTTGGCATGGGAAAAGAATGATCATCGAGCGAGATCAAGCCTGAAGACCTTGGATGGCTTGTCCAGGAGACCAGAACTGTCTCACACAGCCGAGGAAAATGAAGCGAGCGTTCGCAGGACAACTGTAGTGGATGATTCCTGGCAGTCTAAGGCGCTTCGCGAGGACCAGGGAAAAGATCCAGATCTGAAGCTTGTCATCGGATGGAAACAGGCAGGCCAACGACCAACCTGGCAAGAAGTCGCGCGGTTCTCGACCACCGTGAAGTCCTACTGGGCTCAATGGGACTCGATGGTTCTTGATGACGGCATCCTGAAGAGGCTGGTGAAGAATCTGGATGGCACGGAAGATCGGAGGCAGTTAGTCGTTCCTGGAAACAGACAGGCAGAGGTGATGAGAGAGGTCCATGATGGCGTCACGGGTGGACATTTGGGTGTAACCAAGACGCTGGGAAAGCTGCGAGAACGGTTTTACTGGGTCAACTGTCAAGCCGATGTGAAGGAATGGTGCAGAAAATGTGCCGTATGTGCGGCAAGTAACGGACCCCAGAAACGGCCAAAAGCTCCTATGCGCCAATACAACGTGGGAAGCCCCTTTGAAAGGATCGCAATCGACGTGGCTGGACCGTTCCCTGAAACGGACAAAGGAAATAAATACATCTTGGTCGCCATGGATTACTTCAGCAAGTGGGCTGAAGCGTATGCCTTGCCTAACCAGGAGGCGGCTACCGTTGCCGATGTCTTGATTAAGGAATGGTTTTGCCGTTTCGGTGTCCCGTTGGAGCTGCATTCGGACCAGGGCAGGAACTTCGAATCGACGCTATTCCAGAACGTCTGCGATGTCTTGAAGATTAAGAAGACAAGGACAACGGCGTTACACCCACAATCGGATGGCATGGTGGAGCGAATGAACCGAACCATCAATCGACACTTGGCCAAAGTTGTCTCTGACCATCAAAGAGACTGGGATCAACATCTTCCCCTATTCCTCATGGCGTACAGGTCAGCAGTTCATGAATCGACGGGCGAAACACCTGCCAAGATCATCATGGGTCGTGAACTCCGGCTGCCCTGCGATTTGAAGTTTGGCTGTCCACCTGGTGAGGATGTCGCTGGGGAAGACTACGCAAGTGATCTTCGTAGAAAAATGGACGATATCCATCAACGAGTCCGACTAAACATCCAAAGTGCCAGCGACAGGATGAAGCAGGCGTACGACGTGAAGGCCGAAGAAGGAGGGTTCCAGGTTGGGGATTTGGTTTGGCTTCACAACCCACAGAGGCGACGTGGATTCTCCCCAAAACTGCAAAGTTCTTGGGAGGGCCCGTATGAGATTCTGGAGCGAATCAATGACGTCGTCTACAGGATTCGAAAGCCACCACGAGGAAAACCGAGGGTTGTTCACTTCAATCGTTTAGCTCGGTATGCTGGGAACCACGACGATCAGGACGCTGAAGTGAGGCAGATCAGGTCACCCAAGAAAGACATGTCATTGGAAACTTTCATGTCTCTACACTCCAATGGCCAGAAAGTCCAGAATGGCGTTGTCCAAGAAAGGCAGCTGGATTTGTTCAAAGCACCGGCCGAATATTCGTTGGCTCACTGGGTCACTGAAGACCTTGGTATGAGAAGTGGTCTTGCTGCTGCTTTCAAGCGGAAATTTGGACAACTGGAACATCTACGACGACAAAAACCAGAGGTGGGGAGGGTACTGGAAATCATGGAAGGTACACGACATCTGTTCTACCTTGTGACGAAGAAGCTTCCACATCATCTGACCACCTACAGTGATGTCTGGAAAGCCCTCAGTCATCTTCGTGACTTGATGCTGTCACAGGACCTGACCCATTTGGCAATTCCGAAAATGACGAACGACCAACTGGACTGGAGAGTACGGAGCATGCTGGAGGTAATCTTTAAAGAAAGCGGCATTGACATCCTGGTGTGCTGCTATCCTTCCCGGAGGACGAACCAGAGGACAGTGGACTGCTACTTCCATAGGACATCAGGCTGCCGGTTTGGGGACAGTTGCCGATACCGACATGAAGGCAATTCGAGACGAATTGCCTTAAGAAGGGGGCAATGTGACGTTGCATGGTGAATGCGCCGCCGCAGCCACCACATTGTGTAGAATTGTTGGAATCGATTGGCATTCTGGTACATTCTAGCAAGGCTAGATGGCGTCGAACATTCTTCGCTTTTCCAAAAGTATCTGGATTGTTCTCTCAATCCTGGCGAGGGAATATAATGAGATCCGTCATTTCAAGGAGTTAGTTAGTTCAGTTCTGAATACGTCGTGAAATATAAATCGTAGAACATAAATATTTGTGGTGTTGTAAATCGTGTGTGTAGTGACTTAAAATAAATTAATTAAAGCTGAACAGTGTTTTCTATAGCGAAACTCGTTACACTATACAATTTATTGCAATGAAAATTTATTTTTATACAATTTCCACGTTTCTCCAATATTGCCGATTCTGGTAAATTTAAATTTTTTGAGCCCCCAATATGATCTAATGCCCTACTAATGGACCTAGATGAGTTGTTGAATGGTTTCCATGAATTTCCATTACTATCATGATTCTCCGTTGACCATCATGAATTAATTTGAGCTTATAATCGATTTATTGTAATAGAAATCCATTCAAAAGACACAATTTCATTTATTTCCACGTTTCTCCATCACTGCGAAATTTTCTTTGCGATTGAGTCTACTGGTCTATCCTTTCATGCATTCAACCTTGCCCCGCTCTACAATATTTTAGTCTATTGACACTATTGACACCTACGATCAGATAAGTGATGTTTGAGTCTGTTTTGTTGTGTTGTTTGGTTTGAGTTTGAATAAATAAAGGCATTTTATGCAAGATTCAAACCGGAACCGTCTAATCTTTTTTCCGCTTGTTGATTGTGTGAATATTGCGAAGTTTCGAGGTTGACTGTTTAACAATGGAGGCAGCGCTACAAAAAAAATATTATTTAGATGATGCTGCTAGAAGATCTCAGTTGCAGGCTCAGAGAAAGGTTGTCCAACACAAAAAATGATGAGGATGAGGTACAGGGTTATTCATTATATTTTGACACCCATCTACAGCTCTTATTGCGAGTGATAGAAAAAAACTTTAAATACAAAAGTTTTGGTTTTTTTCACGTAGTATCTTCTGGTGATAGCGGAATCAACAAATCGAAATCATAACATAGAAAAAATTCATTAAGTCATATTTTTTTAAATGGAACACCCTGTATATTATTGACTAAAATGAAAGATCTCTTTAATCTGATTTCAAATATATATGGTTTGTAGGCATTTGGTTCAGTCACTTTGGAACTATTTGAGTTTATAATTTATTTTTCCACAATTAGAAATCATCATTCATTATAGTCTGTTACTCTGAATATAATCAAATTGCCTTGGAAACGTCGTAATCATGACAACGAAATTCTTGTGTTATGTGTTGAAAATTATTCGAAAAATAATTCAAATGGGTTATTCGGCGGAAGAAAAAAGTCAAATAATACGCTTATTTTATTCAAATAATAACAGCGTTTCAATAGTTAGAAATAGATATCATGGAATATACCCGGGCAGAAGGATCCCTACCATAAACACGATCAAGAACATAATTAAGCATTTTGAAGAGCGCAATAGCGTTGAACGAAAGAAGAGAAAAGTCGACAGAAATTTAGATGAAGAACTTGATATTTCACTTCATTTTCAAGGTAATAAGAATTTTACAAACTTGTTAGAACGCTTATTTAACATTTTTAGAGAATCCTGAATATTCGATACCTGATGTGCAAAAGTTATCTGGAAAGTCATATGGCAAGATTCAGCGAACGCTAAAACGATACAAATATCATCCCTATAGATTTCTACCTGTGCAAAATCTAAACGACGAGCATAAAAGGCAGAGGCTTGAATATTGTGCTGAGATACTTGGAAGGTATCAAGAAGAAGGAGATTTTCTCAACAAAATAATATTCACCGATGAGGCGTCTTTCACAACGGCGGGGGTATTTAACCGGAAAAATAAGCATTGGTGGGGAACGGAAAATCCACACCAAATACAGGCAGTCAAGATACAGGGTCGAAAATCTATTAATGTGTGGTGTGGTATGTTGAATGATATGGTCATAGGACCCATTATATATGGAGGATCCCTTACTGGTGAGCGATATCTGAATTTTTTGGAGACAGAAATAGATCAACTATTAGAAAATATCCCAGTTCAACGATATAATAATTTAATATGGCATCAAGATGGCGCCCCAGTCCACAATGTTTTACAAGTGACAAATTATCTAAATAATAGATACGCGCTCTGGATTGGGAGACATGGAACCATCCGATGGCCAGCAAATAGCCCGGATCTTAACCCCTGTGATATATTCTTATGGGGATACCTGAAAAACAAGGTGTATTATAATAGACCCAAAAGTTTACAAGTAATAAGAAAAAGACTCAATAACGCAGTATTAGAATTGAACAGAGAAAATCCAAACTTTATCACCTCTTCTATAAATAATAAATTATTACATAATATTCGCAAGTGCTTAGAAAACAACGGGGGTTATGTAGAAAACATGTAGCTTCGTTTTTAATGGAATGTTGATAGTTTAAATGATTAAGTTAGTGTTGTGAATATTTGTTGTAGTTTAAAAAAATATATTTTTTAAATTCAAATAGTTTCAAAGTGACTGAACCAAATGCCTACAAACCATATATATTTGAAATCAGATTAAAGAGATCTTTCATTTTAGTCAATAATATACAGGGTGTTCCATTTAAAAAAATATGACTTAATGAATTTTTTCTATGTTATGATTTCGATTTGTTGATTCCGCTATCACCAGAAGATACTACGTGAAAAAAACCAAAACTTTTGTATTTAAAGTTTTTTTCTATCACTCGCAATAAGAGCTGTAGATGGGTGTCAAAATATAATGAATAACCCTGTACAGACCACATAATGTAGTACATACTACTAAAAAAAATCAATTTGACAAAAAAGTTTCCTTATTATTTTGTAGCATAATAGGCATCTTAGTTCGCATAAATAACCATCAAGTTTCCGGAAGATTCCGGGACACAATTACAAATTGCCTCTTTGTAACAAATTACAAACTACTTTCATCGCAAAAACATAAACAGATTACTCAACTCGACAGATTTTAATATGCCGACAAAGCTTCGCCAATTGAATTCAATTTCGCAAAGACGCAGACAATTCTGATAATTATTCTAAAACAATAGCGTCTTCAAACGGTCACAAATATTTATTAAACCACCCCTAAATTTGCAATTTTAACTCCGTTTGCTGGAGTAGAAACTCCGCATGATTAGTGACCTTGCGAAAGAGGATATTCGCAATTAATATTGTGGTGCAGATAGTGAGAGTTTGGAGAAAGTAAGCCAGTCGATGATTTATATGAATTAGCTGGTTGTATTCTAAGAAGGGTTTATGGAGTTGAATAATGATGCCTATTCTACTTATTGCTTTGTTTTTGAATTCGGAAGTATTAACATACATGCAACGAGCAACAAACTGAATGGGGCTCATTTACGTTGAATTAAGTCAATTTGTATAAGTGAATAAGATATACAGGGTATAAATTAATTACTTGTCAAGACTTTAAAGGGTGAATCTTTGACTAATTTTAAGACAAAAAGTTCATATAAACATGGGTGTCCACAACGGCTTGTTTTTTTTTAACTGAAAATTATTAGCACTTTATTTTATGAGTATTGAAAAAGACTGAGCCGTCACGCTCCATTATGTTACGATCTTTCGGGTAAAGTCAGCTCGAGTCGAGTAAGTCATGGCCGCATTCAGAACATTTTTGAAGAAGCGGAACACAAGTGTTAGTTTGCAGTGGTTATACCATCATACATGTCACAAATAACAATTTGTCTTGTTTCACAAAACCATTTTTGAAAACACGAAAAAATATTGCTCATTATAAATCACAGATCACCATACCCATATAAAGAAAAAACATGTATCAGAAAATGCAACCATCAACAATAAGAAACTCGAGACGACATGACACATGACATGACATATACGACAATAATGGGTGAAAGGATTAAAGCTTTGATCCTCGACAATAATGACATTAAAATGAAGTGTAAAGAATAAAGATGTCTGCGCTCATGCCGCTCCGTTCCACAAAAATTGGATGCTCAGTGGTCGACCAACAAAAAAAAAAAAGGACTGGAACCAGTAAAAAACGACTTTGTTTAAGTTCAATATCTACACAGGGTGGTAGGGGGTTTTGTTTAGGGTACTCTTGCCTGCCAATATTTGCTTATTTCCATAAAAAAAAGTTTCTCTTTATTTACTGGGTCATATTACCGGCTTCAACTGTTCTTTCCATTGAAGAAATGATAAAATAAGAAGTATGAATGGAGATCACCTATTTGAAAGTGTTTTTGACATTCCTCCTCCTATTTGACAGTTCCTCTTTCTCACCATTATTCCAAAAATGTCTTTCATTTTTTGTTGAGTTTTTGAAACATTGTCTGCTTTTTTTTGTTTTTTTTTTATTTTTTTGATCGATATTGAGTTATGCATTTTTAAGAGGCTTTTTCAAATTTCTTTTGCTATTTTGAAGGCCCTTTTCAGCTTTTTCAAGCCAATGCATACTACATTCCACAAGACTGGTAGTTTTTTGATTTTGTATTGGGGATAGGCTGTATATATTAAAAAAATGGATTAGGTATTGCAAATAAAGTATGTGTTATTGGAACATTTTTCAAGAGTATTTGGTTTTAAAAATTCAATAAGACGTTCAGGATGGTGTGAATTCGAAATTGTGAATTCTGCGTATAAATATAATGAGTACACATTTAGGAATTCAACAATCACGGAATCTTTTAAGTTGTTTATTTAGGGGTTCAAAATTAAGAAATATATGAATTAGTGGTTTTTAAATTTCAATAACTAGGAATTTTTGGGAACCTTCTTAGATCAAAATTGTGTTCAATGATTCAGGAATTCGGAAAAACAGTCGAATTTTTGATAACTCGAAACTTCGACTTAGCGAGAACAAATTGCATATATTTCTTGAAGCAATGAGTTGAAGAATCGGTTCGAGTTATCGAAAATTCCAGTTATCAAAGTTCGACTTATGGAAGTCCCTGAATGTACTGAAGAATTGAAGAGGCATTTATGAACCTCTGAATGTAGATCTGCAAAAGCTTAGGAATTGACGGATTCTAAAATTTAGGAACAGTTCCATTATCAAGGAATCAGAGAATTTGAGAATAAAAGGCTTAAGAGATTTGGGAATTTGTTAAGAAAGATATGTACGTGAAAAATGTAGGTAGTGTTGCGAATATTTGAATTTGGACTTAAGCATTCGGGAGTTTATAAGATAAGGAGTTCAAAAATTTGCAAATTAGGAAACTTGGGAATTGAAGAATTAAGGAATTCCGATATTTGAAAATGAAGAGTTCAAGATTTGATTGATATACATCAAGGCGTTTCTGGACTTACCCCCAGTTTCTAAACAGCAAGATACCTCTATTCGATAAGTCTATTGATTGGAGAAACAGCCATACCTCAATGATATGTCATTTATGTCAACTTATCAGATCCATAAGGTAGCGTCAAATGTTGAGAAACTTGGAAGTTTAGACTAGGGATTTGGAGAAATTAGGAATGTATTAAGTCGATAATGCGGGACTGTGAAGATTGTGGAATTGAGGGATTCGTAATTGTAGTTGTTGAGGAATACAGAAAATTCAAAGTTTTGGAACCGGAGAAGTTGAGAATTGAAGGGTTTGAGATTCCAAAAAATTCACGTAGGTACCTATTCAAAAATATTTTCACTTATAATCTCCCTAGAGCTCGAATTATTTCCGGATTTTTAATTCAAGCTCGCGGGAGATTCGGCAAGAAAATTTCATGCCAAATCATTTATCAAAAATATTTGTCATTGCTTATGTCCAACACAGCTCAGCGGTCACAGCAGCTGGGTAAATTTTGACAGTTTTGTGTGCAAAACTGGTCAAAGTTTGTCCAGCTGCTGTCACCGCTGAGTTGTGTTGGACAAAAGGATTGTTTTTAACAGCTGTCAAAGCAGTAAGCACTCGCGGCTGGATGTAGCTCCCATGCACCAACCACAGTGTTGCCGTTCGCCTTATCTCTGTCTGTGAAAGTTGGGTTGGGTTGGGATTGTTAGGGAGAGTGGGGACGGCAACACTGTAATCATATGGGAGCTACATCCAGATGCAAAGCCAGGGAGATTTCCACTTATCAATCTTTCAAACACGTGATTATGAGTAGGGTGATTTCCGATAAAATTAGGTGGTTGCCATAGCAACATGTTAAAATGCAAGCCTATGATTGGTTGGAATTGACTGGTATGAAATTTTCAATAAAATAAGACTAAAATTGCCTCCGAATACTACAGTCTGGCAATGCCGGAACACCGCATTGATGGTTTGTTTGACGTGGTTGATTCTTGTTTGTAGCAGAGCCGTCTAAATTGTGATACAAGCCCTGAAGTAATAAATGTCGCAACACTGCGTGTAGACTGGATAAAGGTTATGTTAATTTCTCATTTCATCTATTCAACTGTTTTTATTCACTGTCAAATTGTATTTTTCTAGTGTGAGTGTTACTGAAAAGTAAAAAGTGTATTTTGTCTCAAAGTCGAGTCAAGGCAGTGACGGCTCGTGATTAATTATCTTGGAAAATCAAAAACAAATTTGAAAATAGACATTTTTCTTCCGATAATTTAGTTCTAATTCTCGTCAGTTACTCAAGGGAAAATTAGTTGAGAGGAAATGTGTTTTCAATTCCTGGCAATCACTTTTGCGAGGATTTTTTTTTCAATTCCCGGCAGATACACACAAAACAAAAAATATCGTTACTTTTTGCCAAAACGCACATCGATAAACGGCTATAAAATCGATAACGCAACGCCAATATGTATCAAATTTTAATCTGCGGCTGATGACCCAAGACTCGGTTTAATTTTCCAATTCTTTGAGGCGTTCGGCTACGCTCGTTAGCTGTGTATTTTTCGGGTATTTTCGCAAAGCTTTATCGCCATAAGGACAATTCCGGCCGGCAGCCTAAGCGTATTTCTGAACCCTGTCCTGCGCGTTTGATCACGACTATTACGAGGAGCGGTCAAAATAATATAAGGTGTATTTAGAAATTGAATTGATTATTTACAAGTGAAATAATTGAAGAAAGTAAAGTTGGTGTAGGTTTACAGGGTGTCCGGAAAGTCAACGATAATACTGAAGGGAGCGACGGAACAACTCATATAAACTTCCAGAAAACATATATTTTTTTTTCTTTGACTGAAGTTTAGAAGGTAGTTACATAAGCTTATGTTAAAAGATCAAATAAATGTAAATAGGTACCTAAGAGAAAACAGTATAGTTTGTCCACATTAATTATTTTGTTATTTTTATTAAAGATTCAACTACAAAGTGAAAGACACTTTCCACTGCTTTGAATGCATTTCATCTCAATAAATCAAAACATTTATCGATTTCAATTTCGAACGTCTCACCGTTTCTCTAGCTGACGGAAACGATGTTATTCCAAATTAGCCAAGAAATAGAAAGCAGGGACAAGACGCCACATAAATTCTGAAAATTCCTCCGTCTCAAATTGTACAGTTCCGCTCGGCATTTTTGAAAGAGTGTCAAGCAGTCCCGCTTTTATTTCTTTCCTCTTAGAAAGCTGCCCGATTTGCCAACATCCGACGCGCGAGAAGAAACGCGAAATGGCATGTTTTCTATTTCCGCAATAGCATTTGAGGCCGCACTGGATTTTTATTACCCTCAGAGGGTTTTTGCATTGGAATTCGATGTTTACGGAATGAATCTGTTCAAGAAAGTCGTGTTTAAGGCTGACCTTTGAAGTTAAGTATGGATTTATTCAATCGAGTTTTAGAGAGACTTACTTTTTGTTTTACTCTGAAAGACGACGAAAGGTCCTCTCGAACTATGACAAAAAACACTCACAATTTAGTGAGGTATTTTCGAACAAAAATTGATGAAGGATGACAGACTTGCCCAGGGGTACAAGTACCGAATAGATTACTTTTGCAAATCTGCATTTGTCAGATGTAAAAAAACGTTCACTTTGAAATCTCTTTGTCATTATTATCAGGGGTATATTTTTTGTTATTGTTATCATTCCGTCACATTGATTTAGCTTCCTCAATATATATTTATTTTCTTTTCCGTATGCGGCCATGCAAATATCCTCCGAACTGAAACTCCATATCTCTCATGATTGAGCATATAGGAACAATGTATTTGAGTTACGACCGAGAACAGGAAATGGAAGAAATGCGATTTAGACACATTTCGAGGATTGCCATTGTATAGTATAGATGCCTTGACCAATTTATTGTGGAAAGGGTTTCAGATAATTCCAAATTCTTTGATATCTGAATATAATTAATTTCTCATTAACAATGCGCCTAATGGTTTGTATGTAGTTTTTCTGGAGCATTTGACAAAAAAAATACAAAAGTCATGAGTCAGCACTAATTCTAACAACGAGTTCCTTCATTCCAAATTTTATAGAAGTTTCCTTTTTTTTTTAAATTTGATGATTCTTCGTGCTGACTTCTGCTCAGAATAAAATTCATTGTTAAATTTGCCGATGTCAGGTTTTTTTCATTTCATTCTATTCATTGTGGAGCTCTTTTCCAATTTTCCGTCGTAAGAATATTACAGTCAGACTGTGTGTGTCATCACAGATCACCATACCCATATAAAGAAAAAACATGTATCAGAAAATGCAACCATCAACAATAAGAAACTCGAGACGACATGACACATGACATGACATATACGACAATAATGGGTGAAAGGACAAAGGACCAACGCCATCTTTCTCGTAAATGTAAAAGTAATATTATATTCTATACAAATATGCAATTCGCATATTCATAATTAACGTAGCGTATTGCAACACCCGACGCGGATTAATAAACCACGCGCGATATAGAACGTGGTTTATGAATTTTTGAATACACTTCTTTCTTGTTATTGTTAGTTGTTTGTATGCACATATTGTTCATTTATGACACGGACTTTGTTCAAAAAAAATTTTAGATTACTTGAAAATTAACAGCGAGGTACCCAAAATTAAATGCAGGACCGAATATTAAGTAGGGATTGAGGTAACAGATTTTTCCAGGACAGGTCCACATAATATTATACTCGAATTTTTCCCATTCTTGTCTCTTGCGTTATTTTTTCCTGTTCATCTATCAGTTTTGGTCCCAAGTTTGCTTTGGTCTTTCCGTCTTCCTCTTATAGCTTGTTTTGGATTCCCATATCTGTCTTACTTTCCTTGTTCCATCCTCTGCGTATGACCCCACCAGCTTGAATGAATTCCTGAATTGACTCTATCTTTATAACTTTGTGCATTCTGGTTACACCTCTTACTCCTCTCAAATATTTTATCTCCAAAGATTGCAATTTACATATTTGGGTGGGAGATAGGGCCCAGGATTCACAACTGTATGTTAGTATTGTTCTATAAACGGTCTTATACATTTCTTGATATAAACTTGAACAAAAAAAAAAGAAATTCAGAGTATTTTAATGAACAATTTTGATTCATACTTCATATCGCCGATAAGTTGAGATTCAGCTGAATCCAATCTTCGATACGCTACGTTAGATATGAATATGATTCCGGATAACGTAGTCTTTCCAATTGGCTTGACCCAAATTATAACTCCAACTTTCTTTTAAATTCCTCAATTCTTCCAGATAATAATTTACTTTTTAAACACATCATTGAAAATTAAAAGTTTATTTCTGTATTTTCCTTATTATTTTTATCCATCATTTCTCCTAAACATTTGAACTCAAAGCATCTTTGTAGAGGGTTTAATACCAGTGGTACATTTCTTCCTACTAAGTTTTTTATTCGATAATCGCCAGTGGAGTTTCTGGAAGATCATTTCCATTTTTTGCCTACTTCAAGGTCATGATGACACTGACTTGATCTTTTTAGAGTTTCTTTCACAGACAAGAGTCCATCTCCTTTTCTTAGCCCGGAATTGACATGACATGTATTATTACCGTGAATATTTCTGGCAACACTGTTCAAATTGAATGAATACACGTAGACCACAGACCGACAATGACAATAGTGACAACTTACTACGCAGATGAAAATTGTACTGGAGAATGACAAATGTACTAGATCTCTTTGTTTTGCACTAAAATATCAGCACATAATCACAATCATTGTACTAGGCTTACAAGGTTAATTGATATGTAAAGGTTGCGCCGTTACTATAGGCAATCAGAAATCCACGAACGTTAAACCGTATTTAAGGGTTCCAAAACTTTTTTTACCAAGTGTCGGGCTTTTTGAACGTGTTCGAGGGTGATTTATCACACTGCTTTTAATACAGTGAAATATATTCTCATTGTTAAGTGTGAACCATATTTTATCTTCTTTTTAGATGTTTATTTGTCTGAATTTCGATCCGTCCGACACCCGAACGTATTACGACGCAACCTTGTGTATGTGTATTTAAATAGCGCACGGTGGACTGGAGCGCCGAACGGATACACACATGGGTTGGGACGGACTGACTATGCAACTGAATAGATAGTGATGACTTCGGAGGGTTGTGTTGAAAGATAACGATAATTGTTCACTTTTGTGACACTCTGGGCAATATGAAAATAATGAAAAATTACCCTTACTGAATAAAAATTGTAATGAAGATTTCTTAGACTTTTTTTTTTTCTTGCTTTCGCTGGCAGTTCTCGCGCACGAGCGGTGCACTATATCTAGAATGCATTTTTATTTTAATCCGCTATGCCAATTATTTTCTTTTATTTGATTACAAAATCGTTATGTTATGCTTTCCTGCTGTCATTCCGGTTCCATCTGTCTTTGTTCCTTCTAAATGCTACAACGTGAAACGATCGATGCCTCGTGAAGATATTTTTTCAACACAATAATTAAAAAAAATGGACAGAATACATTACAGTACGATGAAATGCAAAGACCTTGGACATTGTATAGCCACTACTACATTCAGTTTCTCATTAATAATGAACATAAAGGCAGTGTTGTGTTTATCAATAGACCCATACTATATTGTCCTTGACTGACATGTGTATAGTATGCACTTGTAATGGCTATTGGGTCGAGGTATTACATCATTATCAATTATTATTTCCATCAATGTGCACTTCTTTTGAAGTAGGTAAACTTGTGAAGTAAATAAACGTACTTCAACCAATTTTGCAACCTCAATGTGTGATCGATAAAAAATAAGGTCAGCTCACCTATGGATTGCAATTGTGTCAAAAAAACGTATGTCTTGGCTAACATCGCAAACATTATTACACGATAGCCACCAAACCCACTTTCTAACCTAACTTTTGTATTGTTGTCGACTTGTGTTTTTGAGTTTCTTCTTTTGGGCGTTATCAGGCTTCACCAAGATAACGCTATCAGGCTTCACCAAGATAACGCTTGTAGAGTAAATTCTTGTTTGTGCTAATTGTGTGCGGGCACAAAAGTCCGATTTCCAATGTTTTTGTGGATTTAATATAATTTTTACCAACAAATAAATTGAATTCACGAAAAATAATGTCAACAAATAATGACGTTCATTGACAATCCTGACAGTTGCCATCAAACCATACGAACTTAGCCACGACGTACGTTTATGATACAAAATAAAAGCCACCCGCTATGATCGTATACACCCTTAATTGCGTTAACCTCGTGTTTCGATTCTGCCAAAACAAAAGATTTGAAAAAACGTGATTCGCCATTCAAGCAGAAATGCTTTCGTGTGCTTATTATACACCAGCCAATAATCGACCGTTTTGGTATTATTCGAAAGGTAAAGGTCGAATGTATTTCTATGGCTATGAAAGTATTATTTGTCGTGCATTATAGACGAATGACGGAAAATAGTTAGGGCTTCATCGACATAATGAAAACTGAGTCAATAATAGACCTTAAAAATAACTTTCCATTCTCGAGAGAACCTTCAATAGAAAACAATTTAATTAACAAATCTGATGAATAGGGGATCGTGATAAGAATTCAATTCATCCTCATCCTATCTAGTTACGAATATAAAAAAAGTTATATCACCGAACATAATTTGATAATATAAAAGGACCACTCTAGCGCGGCACTTTGAATTAGCATTAGCTAATGAAGGCCGTTTTCGTGGCCACGCGAACAGACCTACCTGCATTTTCATAAAAAGGATATCCTCACAAATGTCGAAATAGCTGACCATAGTAACACCGTTATGATGAACTGACTCTGTTTACATTGTATGGAAAAATATCTTGAATCATCTGATTTCTCTTGGTAGCAGATTCGTCAAGCGAGACGGTTAGGATATTGCGGAGACACAAAACCACTTTAATCACAATAAATGTGGCAAACCAGGGAACAAAAAGGAAAAATGTGGAAGCTTTTTTTGTTTCTTGTCTTCCTACATTCATTACATTTTTACAAATCGAACAAAAATTAGATTGTGGGAACCAAACAAGTATCCAAATCCCAGTAATAATGTATAAATCCAAAGAGAACGCTTCAATAAAAGCTTGCATTTGTGTAATGTAGCATAGTTCTTTAAAAGTAGCCCCTTTCACAAATTCAAGGCTACGATCTGTTGATTCCTTTTTGTGGGGAAAGGAACACGGTTTTAGCTTGGAAAATCCCAAGTGGAAATACGCGAGATCAATAATGGCTTATTAGCCGTCAGTTGAGATTTGTGGGTGAATTCATTTCGTCTATTTTTGGAAAAATGTCCAACACATGCTTTTATCCAAAAAAAGTTTTTTGATGAATTGGATAGATATCCATGTACCAACTCGAGCATTCACTTTACTTCCAGGTATTCCTGTTAAAACTTATGATGAAGATGGTGGTGTATGAATGTATGTTTGGATTATATGATTTATTTCTCATAGAATTGCAATTATTACTCTTTTTCTAGATTTGCATGACAATGTAATATCTATTGTGTTCTCAAAGCTAATATAACATCTTTGCCCTATAGAAAGTCCTACTTTATATCTTCTTAGTCGTTATTCATGACTTTTGACTTCTTTGTCACCAGAAACTTGGCTGGAATGTATTAAGGTACAATCCGCAAAAACTCTCATTCAATCTCCAGAAATCCAGAGACCCTCTAGTCAACTGACAAAGAGCTTACTTCCGGATTAGTTCTTGTGACGAGATTTACCATGGAACAAGAAGGGTAAGACACTTACCATTGAGCAATGAACTCTGGTTCGATAGAGTAGAACGGGAATGTTCGATTTGGTTCAAAATCAATAAAGTCGGAAGTTTCGGTGAAGTTGTCCATTTTCCTGCTTTAACTGCGTGGCTGTTGGTGGTCATTTTATGGCATTTTCAGTCTGGAAATGTAAAAATAAATTCAGATGATGTTTCGAAAGACCCTAATTTATAATTTCTTCCGATTGTATAGAAACGTGTACTGAACACGCTACGATTAATCATTTGCAAACCATTTTATTCTTACATTCCAGGAAATTTTTTTTTTCTCTTCTTATTCATAAAGAAAAATACCTCGACATAAATTGCTATGGATAAGCACAAGCACATGAATGCCTATAACTTATTGCTTTCATGAAACAAAAAAATTGAGCAATTTTAGCTGGAGTAGAAGAACTGTTACTTGTTTGCAAGAATATACGTAACCGTTGTTGAATAAAATTTTTATGTGAAATCATGTAACATTCACCCAACCTGATGTTCACCTAGAAATAGCGATACAAATCCCCAAAAAAGCATCAAAATGTGAGGAAAAACTCCTAAAGCTTGTTTTGCGTCACCCCTTATTACATCAAAACTTTCAGTAATCTGGAAAAGGGACCAGACCAGTCAAAGCATATTGTTTCAGAAAAAGTTCTCCAGATCCACATCAATCTTTCGAGGAAAATGTTTAATATAAACTTCAGAAAATAAATTGGAGGCTGCTTTGTATGATATGAATTTCGTGATGATCCTTGAGCACATCACGCAAGTTGAATTTTAATCATGGAGCTTATTATGAAGTATTTTGGTATCTGAATCATGTCAAATATACAAAACTGCATTATGGAAGTTTGTGAGCTCTAAATCTTCTCATGTTAGCAAGTGTGTATCATACCTGCAAAGATTATGTATTATCATTTATACAATTATTCAATATTTGTCAGATTCTGAATTATATCGTTCCAATATTAAAAAGCAATATCTTCATGTTGAAACTCTTTATTGACATAACATCATTCGATCAAATATTTGATGTTGGAACTGGGCCAAAGTATGATATTGTTATGTTTCAGGACAATGATGATTGGCACTAGTTTATTTTATCTTATCCATAGAATTATTATAAATAACGAAAACTGTTTCCAAAGAAATCCTTTCCAACTTCTCAAGCATTGAAAGAACTCAATAACTTGAGCACAAAGTAAATTTCAACCGAACTATATTATCTATCTTCTTTGATTTACTTTGAAACTCATTATCCATTAATTGATTTTTATTTTCTGCAAATCCATCAAATCGAAAAGAAATAATAAAAATCCATTGATTATCCTTCAATAGCACTCAAAAGCCAATCAGTCTCATGAAGCACGTATATCGTGACTATAATATCAAGCACTCAATTTCTCATTAACATTGCAGCATTAACACGACACTTTGGTTTTTATGTATTAGTATTTTTACGTGATGGAAATAGACAGGTTTTTAGAGTATAAATTAATGTAAAGCCGTAATAGACGGCAGTTTTTCTTCTGTTCATTAACATAGCCATGAAATAGTACATTTTATATCAAGGGCGGAAAGTAGATGATTTTGACGAGGGTATAAGTAGCAGCACGAGCGAAGCGAGGGCAGATATTAGCCGAGTCAAAATCATCTTTCGTCCGTGATGCAAACAGTGCTTTTTGTACAACCAGTTTGTAATCATTTGAATAATTATGAAAATCAAAAATAAATAGTCGATCCGATACAGTGTACTACACTGCTGACAAGTCAGACAACTGACGAGTGACAACTGTCAATCATGGTATTCATGATTACAATAGGTGTGTTCCTGTATTCTTTTGTGGTGCGCATTCATTGTCACCGAGATTGTCACGTGATAAGTTCCTTTTAGTATGCTAGACTGTCACGTGGTTATTAGATTCAGAGGCGTTGGGATCCAAGGAACCGTTGCTAAGCGACCTACTTTTGCGCCCGCGGGCGCGAAAGTACTTTTAGGCCCGGCTGCCAAAATTAGCGACTTTCCGCCTGCTTTGCATGCATTGAGAAGTGGACTTTACGTGTAGGTTGAACAAAAAATGTATTTCGTACTATTTTAAGAGCCCGCATGACCTAGAAAATATGCTGTTTCATATATTCCCTAATCGACCTTTTATTGAGTAAATATTGAGACATCAAATTTACAAATTGACATAAATAAATAAAGTACTTTTACATTATTTGGAGGATTCAACTGTCTTCATCCTCTTCGAAGCCTCATGTATAAGACGCCAGGCTCACGCCTCCACCTTCGCTTCATCCCATCTCATCTGCTAGTTTCCTCTCTTGTTTCTTTCGTGGGAATTCTCTCTTTCTTAATCCCACTATATTGTTTTTTGTAGTTTAAAGTGGGTCCAGGCTATTCCTTTCCGATTTGCACTGCAGCCAGTGGCTTATTGTACTGCCTCAACCACCTTTAATAAGGTCCAATAACTCACCAGCAAGTTTTCCATGGAAGAGTGATCCCTCGCTGTGTGTTCGTATTTTCTTTCAGGTCTTCACAGTCAAAGATGATTTGTGAGACAGTTTCGTCCTCTAAACCACAAAGCCTGCAGCTTGTGAGACCAACGTGAGGTGATAGTGCCTTATCAGTAGCCCCACCACATCAGAGCACTCGTCTGCCGCAGTACTTCGTAAATTGGATTTTCGATTTTTTTGCTTCAACCATCTTTGTAGACAATCCTATTAAGGGTTTAGCTCTTCTCAACTGTATAACTGTGCCAGCACTAGCCAGCTCCTCAGCGTTGATGTTCTCTTATATCCCTGAGTGGCCAAAAACCCAGATAAGCTTCAGTCTGTTTTTCCTTTGACCAGCTCATCTAGGTCATTGAGGCAGCAATCTTTCGTGATCTGTGATGTGAAGCGATTGGAATTGAGGGTCTGATGAGGTTTCTTCCAGACCTGTAAGTATATATGCACATTTAGCTTTACCATGTGGTCCGATTTTATTCTAGGAATGCTGCCATTGTCCTTGCTCTGGAGGAGTTCTTTACTCTGTATATCAAGGAATGTTAACCCAACTAATTCTACCTACTTCTCTCTCTTGTGCTGGATGGTCGGGGCACATTGAACTAGTCACGAAGTGTACTCTTTCAGAAATGGATCCCCATCCTTTGTTGGACTTTGTGAAATATCTTCTTGTATTTCTGGTGCCCCATTTACCTAACTGATCGACTGATGCTTCCGATTTGCTACAAGCTTCCCCAATGCACTCTTTTCAAGCTTCAAGGTTGATTTGGATACGATACAGTTTCGGCAACCTAGATGAAAACATCTTTTACCGAGCAGATGTGCGTTGAAAGAACTGCCTTCGTTGGATATCTTTCAATCTATTTGTTGCATCACTATGTTAGTCGTTGTCACCAGCAGGTCTGCAGTTTTACACGTTACTTTGTTGTCATCTGGATAGGAACTCTGTAACTCATTTCATGAGAAAAATAAATCCATTTCAAAGAAACGCAGTTTTACTCTCGGTATGCGCTTTCGGCTGTGTACGGCGGAGCCGAACGACTTCCCGATATACTTAAGAAAGAGAAATCCAAATCGTCGTCTCTTGGTTGTGCATCTCGATAACACGTGTGTTTATTGGAGTGATTTGAAAATAAATATTTTTTTAAGAGTGAGATTGCCTAGAACTCATCCATCTCATTGGGCACTTAAATTACAGTTTTTTGAGATACAACCGGAATGCGGTAACTCACTGTATTGGCTAAATGACAGAGACAAAAATAAATAACCCCAAATTATTTTGTGGTTATGTCGTTTTTAATGTCTGTCCAATCACAAAAGCGCTCTTTTTTATCCAAGACATCAACCCCCAATGTTTTTGATCGCCTAGTGCCTGACATGTGTCAAAATTGGAGGTTAAAGGTTGGCAATCTTGTATACATCACTAGCTATTTGGAATGGAAAAGGTAGAAGTGAGCACTTTTATCTCCAATCAGCAATTTCTGGTTAGAAAAAAAACTTTTGATCATTTGGAATTATACCTTCATTCAGAACTGAAAGCCTTTTCAGATGAAGTGTGATCAACAGGCACAGCTTCCTGTTCTTGCTTGCAAAGTTGTTGGCAGATTTCACTTCATTCATATTGTAACCTTTGATATAGAAAGCCTTGTCCAGTTTTAAATAATTTATTCACAGTCACTATTTACGTACACTCACTATAGCACTAATTTATATCACACTTATTTATTTAGTCGTTCTAATAATGGAAGTAAGTTGGCACGAGTCAAGTACATTGTTAGCGGAGGACGAACAGTATTTTGAGGGAAATAAAGCAACATAAAAAATAAGCTTCAAAATAAATATATTTTGTGCTTATTATAACGCATGCAACGAATGACTCTTTGTTTTGCGGTTTATGAAATAACTCAGGAAATAGCAGCAAAAACAACCAAAATATATTTTGAAACAAAACAATGGAAGTGAATAGAGCGCCATATCATGCAGAGGGGAATAAAGCATTAAATCGAATTGCCAGTAATTTACATATGAATAATAATTAGCTGAACGGATAATTAATTGTATCATTGAGTGAGTATATTATGGACATGAATCAAATGGTCACATTCAGTCGACTAGATTTCTTAGTAGAAGATAGAAATGAAAATTACGTTTTCTCTTCACAATCTTTTCGTTTACGATCTCCACTTAAGTAAATGTTCTCGATCTTTTATCCCCCCGTTAGTGACAATCAATCTAATCGATACTCATCATTCTCTTAGTTCACAACTGGGAATACTGCTCTTCGGTGAAATCTATCTCTCCTAAAATCCCTCTACGTAATGACATGATAAACTCGTTGGAAATGGTGTAAAAACGGTAGTAAAGTTTTGAGTTTTTATGGTGTGAATGTTCGAGTAATAAAATTTTAATGTACGTATGATAGAAGAATACCAGGCTATCCAAAATTGATATCGCATATAAAGTTAGGTGTTTAATTTTCAATGTATATTTGATTTCTCCAAACTTATCCAGCTTTGCTGAATAGGAAAAATCTGGACTGTTTTGATTTTATCCAGGATTGCGTTTGTTATAAGAGCAAATTTATTCAAAGTTGGAAACACTGTACCTCCTGATATTCTGTATTTTGTTAGACATTCCGCATTGGATCGATGTTCATATTTTGAGAAGATTCACTCACACAAGAGCAAATATTGTTTCGATCCCTTTTTTCCTATATTTTTTTGTTTCAATAGTCGGTATTTCAGTTCAATAAACATTTCATAAATAATAATGACCTTACATGAAGGCTTTTGACGTTAATGCTTTGTATCAAGAAGTATTCAAATTGAATTTAAAAAGTCTTATTCTTTTGATGATGGTCTACCGTCCGCGAAAAGTTAAGTCTCCATTCCATTATATTCTTTAATAAACTGTAACGTTTTGACGTAGTCGGAACACATTAGATCGGAAAAATTGCCTTCCGGCATATATTCATCAATTCATCAGCATTCTGAAAACGAACAATTTCCAATACCACGTCAATATTGACAGTTTTAATTTGAAAGTATTATCGGGGAAATGGGAAAAAGTTGGGACTATAAATTTTGGTCTATGTCTGGATGAACTGAGAATGAAGCAATATGTGATGCACGCAAAACTCCATTTTCAGGTTTTGTTTGTCAATTTTAACGTTATTGTACATAAAGACCGGTAGAGTGGACATATTTGGAACAGGTTGCACTCAAAGGATAGTTGATTTAATTTACAAAACTGCCCGATGACCTTCAGTCAAAAAAGTCATTTCAATTTTGAATCATGTTAAAAGATAGAAATGTATTCAAATTCTCTAATCAACGTGCGCTGACAGGGAAATGTTGTCATAAACAGTGTACTCACTTTATTTTAATGTCCATTGCGTGTTCAATTTTGTAGCGTTTTAGGTGCATTTGATACATAAACGATATTTATCATCAAGAATGGTTATAAATAAAACGAACATCAAAAATGATGCCTCAATTTCTATCTCATGTCATTTGCACTTGAACACCTCATTCATAACTCAGGAGCATATGATTCACACTTTGTAATCTGTAAATTAAATCGGACTTTTTTATATTATAACTCTGAAATTCACATAATTTCATCGTTCTGCCTCGATTTTGACCTACTTGTTGCTAAACAAATAGTTGAATTCGCACAATTTTGATTGTTCATTTTAATTGAAAAGCTCCCGAGCTCCAAACTTTCGAAAAATTTAATCGATAGCAAACGGAATGCTTATGAATTTTGCATTCACGACTTTAATCTAGCACAAATTTGACAATCTAAATACGATTCAGCCATTTTTTCGTTGATATCAAGCATAATCGACAAGGCGATTTAGCAACAGCATTCACACGGTTATTCAAACCGATCTAGGTGCGAGCAGCGTTCGTTGTGGCATGAGCACATAATGCCTTGTATTATAGCGTACAAATGAATGAGGCTGCTAAACAATGGCCGACTCGCTGTGCCAGATCCCCACGCCTGATAATCCATTGTCGGAATTGATGTTCACCGGCTACAGAACCGAGACACTGTCTTCGTCCGTTGTCTCTAGTGGCCACGTGACTTGATTAGAATATCTCATTTGTAAGCGGCGAACTGGAAAAATGTACCTGGAGATTTTTTTTACTTCACCTTTGAGAGTTATTAATCCAGTTGCTCTAGGACGTTTGCCTTTGTTCGTTTGGAATGTTACATTTATGTTTTGGACTTCTGTGCTTTAAACTGAAAGATAATATTATTATAAAACTCTCTGATATTGTGAAAAATGTTGTTGATAAAACTATACTCAATGACATAAGAAGTGTTACACCGACTTATTTCCCATAGGACTCAATGTAAACATGACCTAATACAAAGCTTCATACCTCCTTCCTAAGATACTCTGGTCCAGATAGATTTTGCTGTGCAGCACTTCATGGTACAAACCTATTAGGCTTGCAGTACGTGCTCCTGTTTCCTATCCAAGCATCCTCCCAGGATGATGTGGTTGTAGATGTTCTCTCTGTCCTTCTTGCTGTTGATCTCCAGAATCAGTTTTGTCTGTAGTGGCGTATTTTGAGATGGTAATGGCAATGGTAAGGGTGTGGGGAGAAAAGCCCGGCGAGTAGGCCCAGTGGCCCTTTTCGCCAACCCCGTGCTTTCAACCCTGTCCACTCCAGTCGTCCTGTCCTCATTGTGAAGCGGAGCAGGTCATCCCAGCTCAGGTGCCCCAACTCCACCCAAGGAATGGTTGCCGCTCCTAAGACCCTCCTTCTCAGGCAACCCCATCTATCACAGACTCCCAGTAGATGGAAGGTGGTTTCCTCCGACCTTCTACAGTAGGGACATAGGGGTGATTCGCCTATTCCTAGTTAGTGCAAGTGTGGGTTGAGCCTGCAGTATCCTGTCAAATTGCCTACGATGATGTTCAGTGCCTTCCTACTCTTGTTCAGCAACTGGGCCGTCCTTGGTTTGTTGGGTTGTGTGATCATCACTCTGGCTTGCCTACAAGTCGTGTTATTCCTCCAGTTGTCTACTAAGTTCTCCCAAGCCCACTTATTCAGGGCCTCGGAGTTCAGTCGTCTACTCAGACTCAGGTATGGTTCTGGACCGGGCTGGGGCGATGAAGTTCCTAGTCTAGCTAGCTCGTCCGCGCGTTCGTCACTGAAAATGCCCATATGTCCTGGTACCCAAACCAGTTTGACCTTCTTGCTCTCACTCAGGGCGTGCAGAGCATCACTGCACTCTTGAACCAGCGGGCAGCTGATCCTGGGCTTGCATAATGCCTTCAGTGCCGCTTGACTGTCGGACTGTCCCTCCTTGAACCCCTTTCCTCGTTGCTACCTCCAGGATAGCAAAAACCTCTTCTTGGAAGACCGTTGTGAGCTTTCCGAGAGGAAAAGCCTCCCCGAGGTTCCTGTCCTGTCTGTATACTCCGGCTCCTGTGGCCTTGGAGTTGAACTTTGAGTCGTCGGTGAACCAGATCTGTGTGTTACCTGGTGGTTCTGCCGGTGTAGTTCGCCACTTGTCCCTGGATGGAAGGTGTACCTCAAAACTTCTATGAAGTCTGAGTCTTCCATCTGTGGCTGTCAGTCCCACCACCAGTAACGGTATCTCACGCCTCACAATAGAAGCTAATCTACTGTGGCCAACCTCTTTGCCCTTGTCCTTCCATACTTCATGAGCAAACATCCTTACGTATGCTGCCATCACTTCCCTCTTTATCCAGATTGCCAGCTCTGGCAACGCGAGGATAATGTTCGGTGCAGCACCTGGTGTAGGTGCACCGGTTATGCTCAAACAGGCCATCCTTTGAAGTCTGGCTAATCTGATTTCGTTATTGGCTTTCTCGTTAGCCGGCCACCAGACCACGGCTCCGTTGTGTGCTTTTAGGCCCCTCCGCCTACCAACCCCTCGATGCAGCAGCCACATTGTAGCTATGCCCTTTTTACGTGTCCTTTCAATATTGGGTTTCCACGTTAACTTACTGTCCAAGACCAC
The DNA here is from genome assembly GCA_958502075.1 of Orchestes rusci. Taxonomy (NCBI): domain Eukaryota; kingdom Metazoa; phylum Arthropoda; class Insecta; order Coleoptera; family Curculionidae; genus Orchestes; species Orchestes rusci. Next base: position 6,624,776 of record OY293308.1, on the reverse strand, counting down.
CCCGCGGTACTTGACCTCCTGTCTCAGTGCCAGCGGCGTCTTATACAGTATGGGTAGCTTGAACTTCTTAAGATTCCTCCTGTTAGTGAAAAAGATTAGCTCCGTTTTTGCGGGATTCACTGAGAGTCCCATCTCTTTACACCATACCTCTAGAATTTGACACGCTGACCTCATACGCTCGCAGACGATTTCCAGATGTTTTCCTCAGACAAGGATCAGGCCATCATCGGCGTAGGCCTGCGCATAAAAGCCCTCTAACTCTAGTCTTGTCAGGAGACTGTCCATTATCAGACACCAGAGCCTGGGTGAGAGGCAGCTGCCCTGGGAGCAACCTCCTTGTACGTCTGCCTCTACATGGCAGTCTCCTAGTGATGCTTTCACCTGGCGGTCTTGAAGGACAGACCGAACCCAATTCACCAGGGAGGTCGCGGTACCCCTGACCGTAAGGGACTCGCAGATGACGTCCGTTTTAGCCTTGTCGAATGCTCCTTCTTCGTCAAAGAATAGGGTCAAGGCGACCTCTTTGTCGTTTAAAGTCCTTTCAGCTCGTCGCACTACGGCATGAAGAGCCGAATCCTTACTCTTACCCTTGCAGTAGGCATGCTGGTTCCTGTCAATTGGAGATCTCGAAAGAGTCCTCCCCGTCAAATACCTATCGATCATTTTTTCCAATGCTCTCATTTGAAAAGAGAAAGATTCGATCTTCCCGCAGAATCCACGCCATGCAGCCCTCTTGCTACTTCTTACCTCTGATTTGAATTTCCTCCGGGCTTCAACGAAGGTGTCCCATTCGAGCTGTCCTCCTCCCTTGAGAGCCCGGCGGTGCGACCTTCCGGCGTCTTTCCTGAGCCGCTCCAGAGTATCATTCCACAATGGAACTTTTTTGGTTGCCACCTTCCTGAGAGGACAGGATGCTTCGAATTTGGTCAAGATTGCCCTGTCAAGGGTCTCTATCTCCTAGTCCAGTTCCTCCTTGGAGATTATGTGCCGGTATCCGGTACCCACGGTCCCACTTACACAGTTATTGAACTTATCCCAGTCGGTTAACCTCGGGTTCCGTTTGAGAGGCAAAGTTTCTACTTCCGCCTCTAGCGTAAAGCGGCGTATGTTGAGATGGTGTTGATGAGAAGCAGAGACGAGTACTGGTACTCTCTTAAACGTAGTGTCACTCGTCTAAGTGTACAAGTACTGCGGCTGTGAGAAAGCCTCACCAATGCCCTCTCTATTTGGGGTGGTTACACTTTCGGGAACTTGGGTAAGCTTTGAAAAATCGTAGTCGGCGTAGATCACTATAACCGAAACGGACTCTTTCCGTACCACCTTCAGTCAGGAAGCTTTGGATTGCAGTCGTTTGAGGTGTCGTGGATGACGCTATCCAGATATCCAAGACTAGCTTCCGCTTGGTTAGGTGAAATATCATCATCTCACTTGATTCCTCTCATATACCGGACAAAGAGTATACATGAGATGTCATGAATTGATGTCGGATCCATGCACAGCCTTCTTTCTTTGGAGCACTTGACTCCATGTTCCATGAGCACTTGGTCTATTTCCATTTTCGGGAATAGATTATATCCATAGACGTAGTTTGAAAATCTACCAACCTAGTTTCCTTAACAGAATGACATTCAAAAGATAATCAAAGTCAAGTCAATGGAAGTGCCCCACCTCATTACCACCAATCACAAAATTGCATCAGTGACCTTCGCAATCTGACTTCAATGTATTTTGCAAATTTTGAAATAATGAACCTCTTCGAATGCTTGAAGGACATTTCGCTGGAGTTGAACTGTGGAAGGAAATAAGCGAGTCTGTGGCTTGGAGGTTTACCGCCAACGGAAATGGCGAGAATAAGCAATCATGACTGGGGCCAAAGTGAGTTTGCACCACTGATATTACCAAGCACCTGTTCGTCTATTCGCGATTTTCGGGTAGCAGGAAATCGAGCAGCAAATGCGAAAATTTTCAGCGCTCGGTTGCGGATTAAATTTTTCTATCAGCGTTCTGATGAGATAGCAGAATAGGCTGGTAAAGGAGGAAATACGCGATTATTTATTGGAATGGGAATGGGGGATACAATCTGCTTTTAAATTGCTGCATTCAATCTTTACCAGCACAATGAAAAAGATGTTACCATGAACACGAGCTCACTATTTTAAAAAGGAATTTGATTCAGTCGTTCCACCTTCAAAACAAGTTTGAGTCTACCGTCTATGACAAAAACTTGCATTCAGGTGACTGTGCTATTCTCAAAATCTTCTGGATATACAATACTTTATCTCCCAAACACATTTTGCACACATAATAAAAACACATGTAGGGACAACACCCCCTTATCTGTCTATTTTGAATCATACAAATCCTCTGCTTCCCAGCTGGCTAAAGGGATTGTGCTGGAAGCGTAAAATCCCTCGACCCTATTAACTTTGTGTCAGAATTGTTAATTCTTCAATAAAACTTGGCTGCAACCTATTTCATTTCTTGTTTCACTGATGGAAGCTGCAGTGGAAACCCTTTAGCTTACGTTTAGTGTTTTAATCGCGCGTATAAAAACGTCGGGTATTTTGTTTCAAAAAGTATAATGTTTTCACATGGAGTGGTGAGGTTTTGATGTGATTTGGAAACATTTATTTAGTATATGTTGAGGAAAAACTTTTTTATATCTCGAAAACGAAGCTTGAAGCTTCACATGAAGTTTTAAAAAGTTTCATTCTAAGAAACTAGGTCAAGTTCTGTTCTCGTTCTAGTCGAAAAAACTTTTGATCGAAATGGCGTTTAATAAATGAATAAAAACCGAAAAAAGTCCCAAACTCGGTAATTACTGAAAATTTATAAAACAACAATCATACACTCAAAGGTTATGGAAACCAAACATTACCATCACTTCTAGTTCTACGACCGGTTTTTTTTAACAAAATCTGCTAAAACTTAAAAAAAAGCGTGAAACATCTACTTGATTTGATAAAATGGTGAACAAACTACTTTTGAACATTCGTCCAACAAAAACATCCAAAGAGAATGTCTCTGGAGAATGGATAAAAGTTTATTTGAAAAAAAGACTATAAAATCAAACTCAATAGGAAAAATAACCAACAGCGCTATAAAGTAGAAAAATTAAAAATGATGAAAGCTGTTGAAATTTTTAAAACCTTCAAAAAAACACTCAAAATCTGGAAATAATTTAGATAAATCATCAAAATAGAGCACGGGAAGTAGATTAAAGTCGCATGAGAAGTTTTCAAAAATTGAAAAAAACTCGATTATACAGCCAGCAAAAAAGATTAAAAAAAGATGGTGTAAAACGTTAAAAGCACATAAAAACCAATGAAGACTGAATTGAACAACTCCTCTAATGAAAAATTAAAAAAAAATATTCAATAAGAAGTTAAAACACTCATCTCTCAACAATTTACTGAAAAGCTCTATAAGAGCTGATGACAAATGATGACAAATAAACTTTTTTTTGAACATTTAGAATGGGAAAAAGTCCATAGAATCGCTGGTGAATGAAAAAAAAAATTCTCTTCGACTGAAATAGCTGTTTGAATTCTCAAAAACTTGAACAAAAATCAGTAGAATTCTGGAAATAATAAAGTACGCAAAGGTGGTCTGAAACGAAAAAAGGACATTGAAACAGATTGAAACTGAATTGAAAAATCTCTGTAATGAAAAAGTGAATAGCGATAATTAATAAAAAACTGAAACACTCATCTTTCAACGATTCACTTAAAAGCTCTATAAGAGAAAAAGTGAAAGTCTGAAACAGAAAAATAAGGGATAAATTAGGTGAGAAAGATGCAAAGCCATTTAAAATGTGAGTAAAGTGACAAAATTGAAAATGTTGAATTAAGCAATTATTGTCAAAAATGGTCAGAATTCATAACTCGTTCTTGGACCACAAATTTCTTTTAAAGCGGCTAAAGGTGACGGCGCGGTGCAGGCGCGAGAGGTACAACGTTTCCAAGTTTTCTCCATGTTAACTAATTGAGCAAAGTGTCACAGACCATAGCGCCATCATTCGGCAGAATCACCAAACATAAATGTTAGTTCAGCATCCACAGTGTGACGTCAAGCAGTCTATGACAGTTTGCATATGTAACCCATACAGTGAGAGAAGCAAAGAAAAAATATTTCGAGCTGTTTCCTCAATCAGACCAATCTACGAAAATTTCTGCTCATCAGGCGGTATCAGCGTGGATAATAGATATAAGTCTGATTAATTATCAAGTGATGATCGCACTTTTATAGGGACTCCAATAATGTCCACACACACCTCCCTTGAACACCATAATTTCTTGAAATAATACCAAATGGACTTGATTATTTTGTAATCGTGTCATATACATAAAAAAAAGTAAATTTAGTCACGTGTCAGCCTCAGTATAGCGTATTAGCTGCCGCTACCACTGGCTCTATACTTTAAGTCAAGATATTCACGTGTGAAGTGTAAATGGGATTTTATAAAACCATTCTATATTCTGAGTGTGACCTGTTTACAATGTTTTCATGTATTTTGTGAGTTTACTAGAAAGTTGATGAAGAAATCTGTCATTATATAAATCAATATCCCAAAAATATGCCTCTATATTATACTATATATATTTTCTTCATTCCAAACTAAATAGAGTCGACACTTGTGGCTATATTTATAGTTATATGGCAAGTTTCAATAATAAACTCAAAAACTCTTTTCAAAAGTAAGTTTATTAATCCACTAGCGTCAGTTGGAGTTGATACGCTTCGTGATCGATTAACGAGCAACAGAATATTAAAAATAGCATGAAGGCTGAGATGACATGAAAAGACCTCTCTTTGCTTTCAATGAGAGGTCATTAAGCGATAAAGGTGTTCCCTATATTAAGTTTATAAGGAGCTCTTTTAATTTGTTAATGAGGTTTTCACAAAGTTTGAGTTTTATCAGGAAATGGAGTTGATGAAGGCAACTTGGATTGATAGTTGAAACTTTAATTTTTGATTTGAAACCTTTCTTGCATGATGGTGCTCAAATGCCTTAACAAATCCTTACCAAAAGCATTGGATAGGTTGTGCAATCAATAATTTATACATTTGCCCTATCTTCCATGGAAAACGAAATCAATGCAACACTGAAACTTCAACAAAATCGAACTAAGGGGTTTTTCATTTCCTATATCAGCTCCCTTCTTATCCAACTGATCCTCTACTAAAGAAGTTGCAAAAAAGTGGAATGGGGAGTCACAGCTCGCAAAAGTTATAATAAAGAGGGTGATATAAGGAACATTTGTACGAGCCAGATGTCACCAAATCCACATGACAATATTGTGAGTGGATTTTTTTGTTTAGTACAGGAATTTTGGAAAATATATGGCGGTGTGTGTTCGGCATTGAGAAAACTCACTTAAAAAAAACATACGTGCTCCCTGCTATGAACTGTATATTGTTGGTACTAAAAAAAAAATCAATTTCCCAATCCAGCCTCAAACAATAATCCCTCAGCCGTCCGTTGGCCGTATTATATTTTGGAAGATTTCGCTGAAAAGGAAACCTTCCAAACAAGTAAATGCCAAGTAATTTCGGAGATACTCCAACTTTTCATTTGGACGTTTTTCAAAACATTAATTAGAGCGGCAAACAGGGCTGCAGATTAATAATAGTTGTCTGATCACATTCCATACTAATTGAGTAAAGTAAAATGTGTTGGTTTTTCAATAATGACTGGTTATGTTGATGGGTGCTTGAAATCTAGTAGATATGATCCATAAAAACGGTTAAAGAGCGATTTATTTTTCCATTCTAGAATATGCATGTGGATAAAGCGATAACGTAACATTAAAACATGTAATTCCAACTTTATAGCATCGTAATGCTGTGCACGCTGGGTTTATTCAGTTGTAAAATGCAGTCAACAATAAATCTTAGCATATAGTACACCGACTCTCAACGCAATGCCCGGATAACGGCTCGAACGTACGGTTGTTATTTTGTATTTGTTAAAATTTGATATTTATCTTCAATTATTTCATGTCCTCTATTCAATTTAGAAGGATATGAGTCAACAACAGAAATGCACTTTCAGGGCCATGTTTCAAACGACCTGAAGCAAACATCAGAACTTTTCAAAAATTATTTTTCTACTGTGTACACTGTAAGTGGGCCAGCTGCTGGTGAGTTCACTTTCGATCTTTCAACTGACCTGGGTCATGTTGTGATAACGGAAACTGATGTTTTTCACTATATATCTAATTTGAAGAATAATTTGGGCACTGGGCCGGATGAGATACCTGTCTGTTTTTTAAGAAATACAGTGTCTACTCTTTCCCAGATTTTATGCAAAATCTATAACCTGTCATTGACTACTGGAGTGTTTCCTACGATGTGGAAAACTAGTCACATTACACCGATTTTTAAAAGTGGAGATAGAACAAATGTAGAAAACTATCGGGCGATTTCAAAAATGTCCATTATATCGAAAGTTTTTGAGAGCATAGTAACAGATAAAATCTCACCACTTTTCAAAAATATTATTTCACCGTGTCAGCACGGTTTTGTCAAAGGGAGATCTACGGTTACCAACCTTCTAGTGTACCAAAAACACCTGCTGGAAGCACTGGAGAGTCGAGCTCAGATGGATGTTGTGTATACTGACTTCGCCAAAGCATTCGACAGAGTGGACCATGGTGTTCTCATGGCAAAACTTCAAGCAGTAGGTCTACACTCATCATTTCTTAAATGGACACAAAGTTACCTCTACAATCGGTCCCAAGCAGTGAAGTTGGGTGATTCTGTTTCTTCTGAAATTGTAATATGCTCAGGTGTACCGCAGGGTGGACATCTGTCACCTCTATTCTTTAATATTTTCATAAATGACATCTGTGATTCGCTCAAATCTGCTATTTCATTGACCTATGCAGATGATGGGAAATTTTTCAAGAAAGTTGAATGCTATGAGGATTGTGTTCAGTTGCAAGATGACCTGAATTCTCTGGCAGAATGGTGTCAAAAAAACAAGTTGGATCTAAATATTGATAAATGCAGAATTGTCACCTTTTCTAGAATCAAGTATCCTATACATTTTCCGTATAAAATAAACAACTGCCAAATCTTGAGAGTTGATCTTGTTAAGGATCTGGGAGTGTGGTTTGATAGTGAATTAAATTTCAATCATCACATAAATGTGACAGTAAATCGTGCATTTAAACTGTTGGGTTTTGTTTATCGAACGTTGAAAGACTTTTATAGTGTTGGCATTTTGAAGAGTGTCTATTGCTCGGTTGTGAGATCCATTCTCGAATATGCTTGTGTTGTTTGGTCACCATACTATAAGGTTCATAAGGCTGACCTTGAGAGAGTTCAGAGGAAGTTTCTGAGACTGATTGCTTTTAAATTTAATATTCGAACTGTTGAGATAAACTTCAATGAACTACATGACATCTTGAACCTAGATACTCTCCAAAAAAGGAGAGATACATTTGATATTTGTTTCATGCACAAGATATTGAACGGCCTCATAGACTCTTCTGAATTGTTGTCATCATTTGGTCTCAGGACAGCTAGGAGGCTGAGACAGAATGAGTTGTTCTGGGTTGACTTTCACTCCACGAATTATGGATACTTCAATCCTCTGTCCAGAATGGCTAGAGCTGCCAACAAACTATCGAGTGACTTAGATTTGTTCTCTATTAGCGCAGCAGGCTTGAAGAGAAAACTCAATGTATCTATATGAATTCAATTGATTATCTTATGTAACTCTGTGATATTGTTAACCTGTACCTTGCTTTTTTGTATTTTTATCTTAGAATATAGGCAAATTTGTAATATTTATTGTTTTTTGATACATCTTACTACACTAATTGATACAATATTAGCATAAATTGCTTTGTAAAATGACTTGTTCGTTAATAAATTATTCTATTCTATTCTATTCTATTCTATTCTATTCTAACAATGTTGCGCTCTAAAAAAGTCTAAAAGTGACATTGACATTCTTTCCAACATTCATTAATGATCGATAGATTGCTATGTTATTTGGTAATTGAGTTATTGAGGTATATTTGTAAGATCTTGATTGTTTTTTTCTTCTTGTTATTGCTTACTGTTTTCTGAAGTAGTTGCATCTCGCAGCTCTGGCCTATTTCACAAAAATAGGGCAAAAGGTTTTCCCTTTGCACTCCTTAATCGCATGATGAGAGCGTTATATTTTGGTTCTACTCCGAAATCTTGATATTTTTTAACAGAATCGATAAAATATTCAAAACAGTCGACGAAATCGTACTTACAGCAGACCGTATTCTTTTGGTTCGACTCCGAATTCTTGATATTTTTTTAACAAAATCGATATAATATACAAAACAATCGACGAAATATTATTGACAGCAGACCGTATTCTTTTGGTTCTATTTAAATTTATTCCTGTTTTTAACAGATACGATAAAATATAAAAAACAATCGACGGAATCTTATTGAAAGCAGAGCATAATATTTTGATTCTACTCCGAACTCTTATTGTTTATCAACAGAACTGATTAAATATACAAAATAATCGACGAAATATCATTTGACAGCGGACCGTATTCTTGTGGTTCTCCTCCGAACTCTTGATATTTTTTTAACAAAATAGATAAAATTTTAAAAAATCGACGATATCTTATTGACAGCAGACCATATTCTTTCGGTTCTACTCCGAACTATTGATGTTTTTTTAACAAAATCGATATAATATTCAGAACAATCGACGAAATATTATTGAAAGCAGACCGTATTCTTTTGGTTCTATTTAAAATTATTCCTGTTTTTAACAGATTCGATAAAATATAAAAAAACAATCGACGGAATCTTATTGAAAGCAGAGCATAATATTTTGATTCTACTCCAAACTCTTATTTTTATCAACAGAACTGATTAAATATACAAAATAATCGGCGAAATATCATTTGACAGCGGACCGTATTCTTGTGGTTCTCCTCCAAACTCTTGATGTTTTTTAACAAAATCGATAAAATATACAAAACAATCGACGGAATCTCATTGACAGCAGACCGTATTCTTTTGGTTCTGTTCCAAACTCCTTGTGTTTTCAACAAAATCAATAGAATAAGCCAAACAATCGACGGAATTCCAATCAAAGCAGACCGTATTCTTTTGGTTCTATTCCAAATTCTTTGTGTTTTCCACAGATTTGATAAAATATGCAAAATCATCGACAGAATCTTATCGACAGCAGAGCGTATTATTTTGGTCCTACTCCAAACTCTTCTTGTTTCTTAACAGATCTGATAAAATATACAAAAAAATCCACAAAATCACATTGACAGCAGACCGTATTCTTTTGGTTCTACGCCGAACTCTCGATGCTTTTCAACAGAATCGATAAAATATACAAAACAATCGACGGAATCTCATTGACAGCAGACCGTATTCTTTTGGTTCTGTTCCAAACTCCTTGTGTTTTCAACAAAATCTATAGAATAAGCCAAACAATCGACGGAATTCCAATCAAAGCAGACCGTATTCTTTTGGTTCTATTCCAAATTCTTTGTGTTTTCAACAGATTTGATAAAATATGCAAAATTATCGACAGAATCTTATCGACAGCAGAGCGTATTATTTTGGTCCTACTCCAAACTCTTTTTGTTTCTTAACAGATCTGATAAAATATACAAAAAAATCCACAAAATCTCATTGACAGCAGACCGTATTCTTTTGGCTCTACGCCGAACTCTCGATGCTTTTCAACAGAATCGATAAAATATACAAAACAATCGACGGAATCTCATTGACAGCAGACCGTATTCTTTTGGTTCGGTTCCAAACTCCTTGTGTTTTCAACAAAATCAATAGAATAAGCCAAACAATCGACGGAATTCCAATCAAAGCAGACCGTATTCTTTTGGTTCTATTCCAAATTCTTTGTGTTTTCAACAGATTTGATAAAATATGCAAAATCATCGACAGAATCTTATCGACAGCAGAGCGTATTATTTTGGTCCTACTCCAAACTCTTCTTGTTTCTTAACAGATCTGATAAAATATACAAAAAAATCAACGAAATCTCATTGACAGCAGACCGTATTCTTTTGGTTCCACGCCGAACTCTCGGTGCTTTTCAACAGAATCGATAAAATATACAAAACAATCGACGGAATCTCATTGACAGCAGACCGTATTCTTTTGGTTCTGTTCCAAACTCCTTGTGTTTTCAACAAAATCGATAGAATATGCCAAACAATCGACGGAATTCCAATCAAAGCAGACCGTATTCTTTTGGTTCTATTCCAAATTCTTTGTGTTTTCAACAGATTTGATAAAATATGCAAAATCATCGACAGTAGAGCGTAATATTTTGGTTATACTCCAAACTCTTCTTGTTTCGATCTGTTAAAATATACAAAAAAATCCACGAAATCTCATTGACAGCAGACCGTATTCTTTTGGTTCTACGCCGAACTCTTGGTGTTTTTCAACAGAATCGATGAAATATACCAAATAATCGACGGAATCTTATTAACAGCAGACCGTATTCTTTTGATTGTACTCCCCTGTAGACAAGTTATCATTTTGTTTTCCACCAGAAAATAGTTTTACTGTTGAATGAGTGTTTCAAAATTGTTTAAATATTTCTCAAACATGCAATCAAATTTATTTAAAATATTGTATTGAATGAAAAAATCGTCGGAAATCTTACTTAACAAGAGAATCGTGAAGTTCAGAGAGGAGAATTAATAAGGCGTATTTCACTGGACTTCCTGTGTACTCCAGTTGACATATTCAAGTGTATTCAAATTTAAATAAAGGTGTTTTCTTTTGACTCCACTCCACCCTTTCTTCACTTCCTGCAAGTGTCCCCTCTTTGGAGTATTCTAATGGTTTGTTTTTCCTTTGACTACCAGAGTGTAGATATTTCCATCCATGTAATTACCGTCTGTTTCCTTTTTTCCATGTTTGTTTCTATCTCCGGTACCCATACCATCTACTTTCTATTTTTATTTCAGTGCCTGTGTTGATTTTCTCAGCCCATTTTTTGTCTATACTAGCTCTCTCCATTTTTTGAATTCTGTGCATTATTCAATTTCTTCGATAATTTTCTCCTCTTCACCTTGTGTGTCTAAATTTGTTTGTACTCCCTCTCACATTTTCTCCTCAGGTATCTGGGTCTCCGCACTTTAAATTTGTTTCTTTGTGCCTATCCAGTCTTTTATTTTAGGACTTTTCAGGGTGTTCATCTGCCTCCTGAGTCGGAAATGTTCTGCTTAATTTGCCTTTTAGTATTTTGTTCAATGTTTTACCCCAATTCTTTTCCGATTCTGACCAGGGCTTCAAAAGTCTCCTCCAAGATTTTTGCTTCGCGACACTCTCCATTTGTTCACTCTGTTTTGCTGAGGCACTTTTTTTTCATTTTCCTTGAGGGGAAGATGTCCAAGGCATCATCAAGACGAAGATACCAAACTAGGCTGAACTAACTCTAACTGACGAAAATAAACCAAAACTAACCTAAACTGACAAAAACTAACCCAAAGATACCTGAAAAATACATTTTTATTTGATATTTCAAAAAATAGTGACAAATGAATTCTTATCAAGGAGAAAAAATCATTCACTTCAATAATTGAACTCTGGGCAAATGAAAAATAAAGTGTTCTCACTATTGTACAGTGACTAGATACAAGACAGTGACGACAATGATGGTCTTATTTTCTATTGGCTAGCGACGGATTCGCCATGTTGCAGCTAGCATTCATTGTTTACATTTGTAATATGTGCGTCGTTCGAGTTTTGTAAGTGTTTTTGAATCAAATGTAATAACTTGCCGATCATTAACATCGATTTCAATGCCTCACAATAAAAAAAAAGTGGAAAAAGGTTAAAAAAAAGTACAGTGACTTTAGAGGGAATAGAATGCCCAAGCTGGGATTTGAACTCTGGACCTTCTGCACGTTGAGTGAACATCAAACCACTGAGCCACCGGGGCCAATTCTGGGTACAGCCGCCATGTTGCAGCTAACCTGAGCTCTATTGTCGTCACTGTAGTCACTGTAACTATTGCAGTCGACTGTGCCATATATTCTCTATGCCATCAATGACATAAAAAAAGTGAAAATAAATCTCAGGAAATTTTTCAGGATTTTATTTCTGCCCGAAAGCTGGATTATCCCCTCGTATTCCCCATATTCCCATAAAGACTTTCATATTTACCGCTTGATTGTACCCGTGACAACATCCAAAGATCCCGTTACACAGGAAAATTCGAAATTGACACTTGACACCCGTGCCTATCAATTTTTCATCCCCAGCTCTGAATAGAGGTTGATTTAGCGATCAGTTTGAAAAATAGGTGGAGACGATATTTTCGAAGTATATCGAAGAGGGTTTTTTATCTTTTCGATAAAACACGTAATGGATAGGCTTTTGTTGAGGGTTTTTTATTAGCATCATTTATAATTTTTTTTCTATGCATTTTAGTTGAACGCGTATTTCATCGTTTATAGCGTGAATCTGGAATTTTTTATTTTGAGTCTAGAAATATTGATTGTAATAGATAAGATAACATTTAAATAAGTCAAGGAATTCTCTGATAAGGAAGTTTATTGAAAACATTTCTGGATAGTTGTTTTCCTCATCTTATAAACTTCATCATCATTCAAAATCCAATTTTATCCAATTTACACCTCTGTCTCCCCCGAAAGCCTATTTTCCAGCGTCATTCAGCAAACAATCCGTCTATCTGGACTATACAGCGACGCTATACGGAACTTAATTACATAGTTTCCTGTCTGGTCTTTGATCGAGTATTGTCAAAGTTACGCGTCTATATGTCCATTATGGCTGACTTACCTTATAATTGCGAAATTGCTCTCCCAGAATCAGCAATTCGAATGTACCATGTGAGTGGTTAGAAATTTGCACTTTGCACAAGTCTGTGACCCGGAGGTGCAAGGACTTATGCATCAATATATTACGAAGAGGTTGATGGAACGAGCTTGAAAAAGAATCTTCATACAGGAAAAACAATAAAACTTATCTTGGCATTTTCCATAAAAAAAAAAGGTTTTTTGTAACTGGGCACATAATTCGGTTGCATGGTTGAAGGAGTACTACATATTTGACGTCGTAACTTATATTATCCTGTATATAATTTCCTACAAGTCCAATTATACAGGGTGATCAAGGAATGTTTAATCTACAATAATTTGGTTTTTGGAAATTGAAAATCCGTTTTTAAAAAAATTATCAATCATTTTGTCGGACAATTGACATACCATCATAAATCACCCTGTGAATTACCTATAATGGATTGTCATCAAAGTCCAATTATACAGGGTGATTAAGGAACATTTCATCTACAATTTGGTTTTCGGAAATTTATGATCCTTTTTCAAAACATTAATTTTTTTTTTGTCGGGCGATTGACTTACCATCATAAACCACCCTGAATAATACTTTTGACGAATTGTCATAAAAGTCCAATTATACATGGTGATTAAGGAAAGTTATGTCTACAATTTAGTTTTTGAAAATTGAAAATTGGTCCACAAATAAAAATGTGACGATTTTTTCAAAAAATTAGCAACTTTGTGGGGCATTTGACATCGTAACATAATTTACCCTGTATATTATTTATATCATGTTTTGTTTGCAGTCCAATTATGAAGGGTGATTGAGAAAGGTTTCGTCTTCAATTTGGTTTTTGAAAAATGAAAATCTTTTCAAAAAATTATCAACTATTCTGTGGTGCATTTGTCATTCTATCATGAATTACCCTGTATATAGCTATTTTATGCTAACAAAGATTATTATTATTATTATAATATAACTTTCAACGGATTGTCATAAAAGTCCAATCAAACAGACAGGGTGATTGAGAAAAGATTAATCTACAATCTGGTTTTTGAAAATCCGTTTTCAAAAAATTATATTGTGAGTGAATCGACATACTATCATGAATCACCCTGTATATTTGATTTCTGTAAAAAGTAGTCAATGTATGGGGTCGAGTAGTGATTTTTCAAAGTTAAAAAAATTCGACGCCTACCAAGAGTAAAGCGTCGCGACGCATCGAAAACCTTCATCGATTGCAGGGACTTAGAAATTACGCGCATGCTAAAGTACATGTTATTTATAAACATTTTTGTCATTCAGTCGAACTCATTTATTCCACTCAGTTTTGAGATATACAGTGTGTCCAAGATAAGGATGTCTATCATGGGGATCTCGAAAACCGTGAGAGATACAAGGTCGGTTAAATGGAGGCAGAGTTGCGTATTTTGATGCTTAACAAAATGCCGTTTTAAAAGCCAAGAAATTCCGACTAAGTCCGAAATTATCCGAAAAAAACCGAAATTTTTCAAAATTGTTTTCATTTTTTTCTGACCACATTTGAAGAGATATTTTGAGATGGATGGAACTTCTTCATTTCCACTTTTTGCCCTTTACAAGCTAGCGTTATTAAATTGAAGAACCGACGTTTCGTCTATGAGCAGCCATCATCAACTTTGTTTTTTTAAATACGGTCCTGGATTTTTTATGACGGATTTTGAGGGCCTCTTATGTTCCCAAACCAACAATGTATCGCAATTATTCAAAAAAATTATGTTGATGGATTTTAGATGTGTAAGAGAGACACAAAAAATACATTTTCAATAGGATCAAAAACAACCACCTCTTTTTTAATTAGTGCGATACCTCGTTGGTTTGGGAACATAAGAGGCTCTTAAAATCCGTAATAAAAAATCCAGGACCGTATTTAAAAAAACAAAGTTGATGATGGCTGCTCATAGACGAAACGTCGGTTCTTCAATTTAATAACGCTAGCTTGTAAAGTGCAAAAAGTGGCAATGAAGAAGTTCCATCCATTTCAAAATATCTCTTCAAATGTGGTCAGAAAAAAATGAAAACCATTTTTTAAAAATGTCGTTTTTTTTCGGATAATTTCGGACTTGGTCGGAATTTCTTGGCTTTTGAAACGGCATTTTGTTAAGCATCAAAATACGCAACTTTGCCTCCATTCAACCGACCTTGTATCTCTCACGGTTTTCAAGATCCCGATGATAGACATCCTTATCTCAAAACTGAGTAGAATAAATGAGTTCGACTGAATAACAAAAAAGTTTATAAATAACTCGCACTTTTGCATGCACGTCATTTCAAAGTCCCTGCAATCGATTAATATTTTCGATGCGTCGCGACGCTTTACTCTTGGTAGGCGTCGAATTTTTTTTAACTGTGAAAAATAACTACTCGACCCCATACATTGACTACTTTTTACAGAAATCAAATATTCCTATTCGTTTCCGAAATATTGACGTGCGGAGTTTTAAGTGAAAAACCCTGTATACAGGGTGATTAAGAAATGTTTTATATACAATTTGATTCTTGAAAATTGAAAATCGGTTAAAATATGAAAGTGAGACGATTTTCAAAAAACGATCAATTATTTTCTGGGGCAATTGACATTGTAACATAAATCACTCTAAAGTGTGTCCAGAAAATGACATTAGGGCATTTTTCTAGAAGAAAATCAAGACCTTGAACATGAAAAACCCCTCTGTACAATTTTCTTCTCTCTAACCTACAAGGTGCCCGAATAAAATCGTCCTAAGTTAAATAAAAATCGATAATCAAACTTCATTGCTGCACCACCCTGTATCAGGTATCGATGATTTTTAGTTCAAAACACCCATTAAGGGATTTCATTAACATCTTTATTGTTAATCGAAACGTACGGGAGCGCTCAATAAGCAGTGTAAGCGTTAAATTATCAAATTAGCAAAAAAAACGTGAGAATATTTTTTTTTTTTTGAAAATGTGTACAGAGGAATTTTTGGTGATGCTGATCAAGATTCCATCGTGCATGACACTATGGTACGCAGCTGGTATGATATGATAATCAACCAATTGTCATGTTACGTAGGCTGTTCCGGGCAGTAATTCAACAGTGAATTTGAACGCGGCGCACGGAAAACGATATATTTTGATTTAGTCACGGGATTAAAAGCGTATTACTCAGATAGTAATATGAAAATAAGTCATAAATTCTGTAACTTCGTTACACTGTGAAACCCTTATCCAATTCGCCTGAAAATTTGCTAGTTTTCCATTCATTTCCCCACTAGTCACTTCCTTCGACACTTATCTTTTGTAGAATAATGTTTTCCTTTCCTCAAGTACTATTTAAGAGATGGGAGCATCGTTTATTGAGTTGGAAACTTTCCAGACAATCACGAAATTACACATTTATCGACTCCAAAACGCAAGAGAATATCTTTATAGGGTCTAAAGAAATTTCTGAATTAAACTTTTTTATGATCAATGAAAAAAAAGATACAATAGACCACTTTAGCAGTAACTTATTTTAGAAAACCAAAAATTTGTATGTTGATTCAATCGGATTATCTACCCTTGATACAATTGAAAATGAAACTCGAGGTATTTCATTACAATAAACATTACTCCCCTTCTAATCAAGCTATTCAGAATAACATAAATTCTGAGCAATTTGTAACATTCCTCTCAAGCTTCATTTGTAGTGAGACCTTGAACGTGTTCAAATTGGACAGGATAATCTATTTTTAGACTATATGCTCTACTCTGAGGCTTGATATCGATATTCCCATCCGTGCGACACAGATGAGACTTACGGCTTGATTTCAGAGAAATGAGTATCATGACATAATATATTATGGAATGGCTGAAATTCCTGAAAGTGAATTAAGCTTTAATTAAGATGCACGAGGAAATATTTGTTAATTTCGTTTGTTTTATCATTCTTGCTACCACGTTCATTTTAACGGTAGCAATCGTCAATTTTGATTATTATTGAAGTATCGTAATTGGTTTTTGGCAAGAGTTTCCAGTTTTAAACTTTCCAATCTTTCCACAATCTATTAGGCAAATAGCAATTTCAGCCAAGTCAAATACGTGAGAAAACTGTCGGGATAAATATTGTTTTCTATGCTCGCGTGGCACATCCCTGGAATTCTAACTCGATCTCAACTTTTAATTGGTTTCCGGCCTCGGAGCTTCCAGATCCAGCCATCTTTCGGTAATTATTTAGCATTTGTTTGACATAACCCGGAGGTGGTAAATATAAAGGCAAAAGTATCCTTCGAGTGGTGTTAACTGAATGCTGATAAACTTTGACTCCGTATAATGTGAAGGAAATGGTATCGGCATAAGGGTCCGTGTAAATATCCATACAAACAAGGAACAACTGCATCAAAATATGGAAACGTACTTATGACTGATTTCAGCACACTCACTGATTTCTAGGAAAATTTGCCATAGAAATCGTTGATTTATCATCAAACTTACTCATCACATCGTCAAGAAAACTGCGCTTTGATAGGGTGGGCGTACTTGAGACATACAAACATCCACAGACCTTAGAGCACTAATGACTGATTTCTGAAAAACCTGATTGAATTATCATTGGCGCAATACCACCACGTGATAGAGGAGGAATTTTGCTATAGAATTCATCGATTTATCATCAGACTCAATCAAGAAAATTGGGCTTCAATAGGGCGGACGTAATTGAGACAAACATCCACAGACCTTAGGGCACGACTTAGGAGAAAACTGATTTAGTTACTATTGGCGCAGTACTACCACGTGAAAGAGAAGGAAATTTGCCATGGAAGTCGTTTATTTATCATGAGACTTTTTCAAGATAATTGGGCTTCAATTGGGCGGACGTACTTGAGACAAACATCCACAGACCTTAGGGCACGATTTCTATGAAAACTGATTAAGTTACTATTGGCGCAGTACTACCACGTAGAAGAGAAGGAAATTTGCCATGGAATTCATTGATTCATCATCAAACTTACTCATGAAAATTGGTCTTCATTTGGGCGGACGTACTTGAGACATACAAACATCCACAGACCTTAGGGCACTTATGAACGATTTCTGAGAAAACTGATTGACTTATGATCGGCGCAATACCACCACGTAAAAGAGATGGAAATTTGCCATAGAATTCATTGATTTATCATCAAACTTGATCAAGAAAATTGGGCTTCAATTGGGCGGACGTACTTGAGACATACAAACATCCACAGACCTTAGGGCACTTATGAACGATTTCTGAGAAAACTGATTGACTTATGATCGGCGCAATACTACCACGTAAAAGAGATGGAAATTTGCCATAGAATTCATTGATTTATCATCAAACTTGATCAAGAAAATTGGGCTTCAATTGGGCGGACGTACTTGAGACATACAAACATCCACAGACCTTAGGGCACTTATGAACGATTTCTGAGAAAACTGATTGACTTATGATCGGCGCAATACCACCACGTAAAAGAGATGGAAATTTGCCAGAGAATTCATTGATTTATCATCAAACTTGATCAAGAAAATTGGGCTTCAATTGGGCGGACGTACTTGAGACATACAAACATCCACAGACCTTAGGGCACTTATGAGCGATTTGTGAGAAAACTGATTGACTTATGATCGGCGCAATACTACCACGTAAAAGAGATGAAAATTTGCCATAGAATTCATTGATTTATCATCAAACTTGATCAAGAAAATTGGGCTTCAATTGGGCGGACGTACTTGAGACATACAAACATCCACAGACCTTAGGGCACTTATGATCGATTCTGAGAAAACTGATTGACTTATGATCGGCGCAATACTACCACGTAAAAGAGATGGAAATTTGCCATAGAATTCATTGATTTATCATCAAACTTGATCAAGAAAATTGGGCTTCAATTGGGCGGACGTACTTGAGACATACAAACATCCACAGACCTTAGGGCACTTATGAACGATTTCTGAGAAAACTGATTGACTTATGATCGGCGCAATACTACCACGTAAAAGAAATGGAAATTTGCCATAGAATTCATTGATTTATCATCAAACTTGATCAAGAAAATTGGGCTTCAATTGGGCGGACGTACTTGAGACATACAAACATCCACAGACCTTAGGGCACTTATGAACGATTTCTGAGAAAACTGATTGACTTATGATCGGCGCAATACTACCACGTAAAAGAGATGGAAATTTGCCATAGAATTCATTGATTTATCATCAAACTTGATCAAGAAAATTGGGCTTCAATTGGGCGGACGTACTTGAGACATACAAACATCCACAGACCTTAGGGCACTTATGAACGATTTCTGAGAAAACTGATTGACTTATGATCGGCGCAATACCACCACGTAAAAGAGATGGAAATTTGCCAGAGAATTCATTGATTTATCATCAAACTTGATCAAGAAAATTGGGCTTCAATTGGGCGGACGTACTTGAGACATACAAACATCCACAGACCTTAGGGCACTTATGAGCGATTTGTGAGAAAACTGATTGACTTATGATCGGCGCAATACTACCACGTAAAAGAGATGAAAATTTGCCATAGAATTCATTGATTTATCATCAAACTTGATCAAGAAAATTGGGCTTCAATTGGGCGGACGTACTTGAGACATACAAACATCCACAGACCTTAGGGCACTTATGATCGATTCTGAGAAAACTGATTGACTTATGATCGGCGCAATACTACCACGTAAAAGAGATGGAAATTTGCCATAGAATTCATTGATTTATCATCAAACTTGATCAAGAAAATTGGGCTTCAATTGGGCGGACGTACTTGAGACATACAAACATCCACAGACCTTAGGGCACTTATGAACGATTTCTGAGAAAACTGATTGACTTATGATCGGCGCAATACTACCACGTAAAAGAAATGGAAATTTGCCATAGAATTCATTGATTTATCATCAAACTTGATCAAGAAAATTGGGCTTCAATTGGGCGGACGTACTTGAGACATACAAACATCCACAGACCTTAGGTCACTTATGAACGATTTCTGAGAAAACTGATTGACTTATGATCGGCGCAATACTACCACGTAAAAGAGTAGGAAATTTGCCAGAGAATTCATTGATCCATTATCAGACTTATTCAAGAAAATTGGGCTTCAATTGGCCGGACGTACTTGAGACATACACACATCCACAGACCTTAGGGCACTTATGATCGATTTCTAAGAAAACTGATTGAGTTATTATTGGCGCAGTACTACCACGTAAAAGAGATGGAAATTTGCCATAGAATTCATTGATTTATCATCAAACTTGATCAAGAAAATTCTGGCTTCAATTGGGCGGACGTACTTGAGACATACAAACATCCACAGACCTTAGGGCACTTATCTTATGACCAAATCTTGAGAAAACTGGTTGAACCCAAAGTCTAGTCTTTCAATGTTCCAAGGTTAAATATTCTCTGATTGTACATTTTTGCAAAACAGGTTACAGCTTGAATTCCAGAGTTATCTATATCCTTTGATCCATCTACTTATTAATTACTTATACAAGAATTTCAAGATGGGTCTGCATAAGACAATTTAAGAAATTCTTCTCGAAACTCCATTACACGCGTCAGAGTTTTCAAGGTACTTTCATGAAATTTGCTAACTTCCATTAAACGTGCAATTCGTTTCACTGGGGAAACTTGCATTTTATACAGCTTCCCAGAATCAGATAGATCGTTTTATTTACAAAAATATTGTTCCCAAAACGTCTAAATGACAGAGTTTTACTGATGCTGAAAATTGTCATGACAGATGAATGTCTAGATCATTTATTTCACTTCAGGCACAGAACCGGCTCTATAAATTACTCAAAATATTTATGCGCCATGCCAACAATACATCAAAACCACAAACTGGACTTTCCAATTTATTTACACGTGTCATGATATCATTCCGACTATTTCAGAAATGTCAAAGGTGAATATTTCAAACATTATTTTCGCAAATCTTGTCTTCACAAACAGTAAAGTTTGTTTATAAGTTGCAGCGAAGCTTTTAATGCAGGCCAACAATGAACGGGGGTTTATTCAAATAACACGGGTAATTATCCAGTTGGATATTATGAAAATTTGTTTCTAGGTAGTATCACGTTCCTGTTTAATGCCAGGAGGAACTTTGCGCCTGGAATATTTGAATATTGAGTGTTGTGTTGCGGGTATGTTGGTTTGAGGTGAAAGGGAAATTTGAGTTGTGAACTATCTGAGCAGTTTATTGTCTAAGACAGCAGATTTTTAGTTTTTAAGTAATGAGTACATTCAAGTATTTATGAATGAATTCCATAAATCTTCAAAATCGCGTTTTTTCCCTCACCGTCATTAAGAGAGTTTCGAAATTCTGTTCAAAAGAGTCATCTGGAGTGGCACTGCTATTTCGTTAGAACATACAGCCGCGCCGTTTCCGTCCTTCTCATTTCCACGCATGTTTGCCGCGTACTGAGCACACCTTCTTGTCCCCATAGTTCGAGATTTTGTTATTTTTCTTTTTACCACCGTATGTGGTTGGTTTTCCGTCAATTATGTGGTTCGAAAACCAGCAAGTAACTAACAAGAAAAATTGTTTTTTCCCGTTGGCCAGTGTTAAGTTTTAGTAAACCTTTCAGGAGTGTAAATTTTTACCATCACTGAACGCCTGGATTTTAAATAAATAAATACAGGTGGTGGCGCCAGAGTTTTTGGAAAAAATAGTTTTCCAACAAATCTGATGATATTTTTTAGCTACATATCCCTTTATTCTTAATGATAAGCAACAATATATTGAATCAAAAGTATTGAACTTTGTATAATACGGTCAATCGAATATCAGCTCATTTCAGATCACAATATATTGACCGAAATCAATATATTACTGTTTACCCAAGAATATTGATCATGCTGTTAAACCAACATGAACATGCCATTAGGCACATGTATAAACAATGTTCATTTGTATTTACCATCGATAATGAGCTGTTTCAATTATTCGTCAAATTTTATCTGAGAAGCTTCTCAATTTTGCATAGAATCATCCTTCCGGCATATCCATTACACGGAACGCATCAAGGGCCTAATAAACAGCGTTAATTAATTAACGTTCTGGACTGTAACAAGGACCTGGATTAGCGGCTCAGCAACTGTCCCCTTAGGGTAAATATTTGGTAGTTTTGGCTGAAAACATTGTGAATGGTGATGAGGTAAACTTAAAACTCCAACATGAACGATCTGGGACTATTGTATTGTTCTTTTTTTCTTTGCTAGATGTAGCTGCTGCTTGTAACACCCTGTATAAATAACAAATACAGAGTTGTTGATATGGAGTTAAAGGGGGCAAAATTGGAAATCAGGTACATTTAGGGGGAAGAGAACAAGTAGGAATCAAAAAACATGAGATCACATTTGAGGTCAAGATAAAATGTTGCGAATCATATTCATGGAATAATTTACGGAATATGGGCAGAAAGCTGCTTCACAATGATAACAATGAACTTTCCTCTATCTCATTTATAATACCCTTTTGATGTAGAAACTCTGTTTTTGATGATCAAATCAACGTCATACACTTTCGATATGACGGTATACAGGGTGGCCCATCGAAAACGAACTTTTGGCATCTAATGTCATATGAAAATTAAACACTCAGACACGTCAGCTTTGCTTTTGAGAGAGACACTTATTAGGCGTATAAGCAAATCCTCATCTGAAATCACTTGGGCAGGGTGAGTGTTACTTTATTTTGAAGGCCCTTCGATCCTGATAACAACTGCCGAAAAATTATTCAACTTCTCCCCAAACTAAGAAGATCATGAGGGACAAATATCTCCAAAATGAGCTTTTACTCAATTCTTTTGACGAGGATTTATTTCACCCCATTTGTTTTTTTTTTTGAAAAACTAAATTTACCATTGCTTTCATAACAAAACATTTCATCAGCCCTTTACCTATGCAAAAATCATATGCCTAAAATAGCTTGGACCTTTTTATTTTTTAACTCGGAAGCCGTTTTTTTTTCGACAGAGTGATGAACATCCATAGCAAAAACCAAATTCATTTAAAAAAAAATATATTGGCGTATTTTTTTCTGATAAAAATATACCATAAGATCCCCGAACGGACGCTCACTGGTGAAAAAAGAAAAATACCTTTTAGCTACAAAAAAGGGTTTTCATGGATTGTAGGTACTCAATTTTCTAGAAAACCTCGAGAACGGTCTTCAGGAAATAAAAAAAAACGATTTTGTTCAAATTATCAACACCCTGTATATAAAAAATCAAGCGATTGTGGACTCACATCATTTATTCGAACTTTTTTTCTCAAATTATTCAAAGATTCACCCCCTCAACCCTGAAACAACCTATATACATACAGTGCGGCTCTAAAAGGTCCCCCCCTTTTTTTTATGCACCAAAAATTTTGAAACTTGGCATACTTTAATTGCTGTCAAAATACTACTTTTTGATGTTACTGACGTACTTTTATTATTCAAGATGGCGGCTGGGCGTCATTTTGAAACATTTTTTTAAATGGAAAGGGGGGTCGTGTGACACCTCATTTTCAAGATCCTGATGAATAATTTATAACCCTAGAATATTGGGTCGATATCTTCAAGTACTACAAAATGGCGGTACATTTAATAACTACATTGATACATACACTTTTTGAAAAAATTCGTCAAGTTCAATTCAAAAAATGCTTTTTTGACATTTTTGTCATTTATTCTTAACCCAAACTCTATGTCAAGAATATTTCCAGCATCTTTTGAATTGAATTGGACATTTTTTTTCAAAAGTGTATGTATCAATGTAGTAATTAAATGTACCGCCATTTTGTGGTACTTGAAAATATCGACTCAATATCTAAGGGTTTTAAGGTTCTTATCAGGATCTTCAGAATGAGGTGTCACACGACCCCCCTTTCCATTTAAAATTTTTTTTCAAAATGGCGCCCAGTCGCCATATTGAATACTAAAAGTACGTCAGTAACATCAAAAAGTAGTATTTCGACAGCAATTGAAGTATGCCAAGTTTCAAAATTTTTGGTGCACACATTAAAAAAAAAAGGGGGAGGGGGACCTTTTAGAGCCGCACTGTATATCACGTGTACTCTTAACATTATCAGGATATTATTTATTTAAGTTATCTTACTGTTTTGAGATAAAACGCAAAGAACTGTACAGGGTGTTGAAAAATTATTGGCTCATGGAAAATAGTACGATTGCGCTCAAGAACTTCCGGTCAAATCTCATTAATAATGAAGTCAAAAAATGTATTTTTTCTACGAGAGTGCGGGAAATGGCTCTTTCCACATTATTTTCTGTATGGAAAGGCATTTTTCCCACACCAGTGTGAGAAGAGTTTTCCCGAGTGTGGGAAGAGTTTTCCCGAGTGTGGGAAGAGATTCCCGAGTGTGGGAAGAGATTCCCGAGTGTGGGAAAAGTTCACTGTGACAAGGAATTATTATATTGACGATTCAACCAGGTTACCGAATGGTTTCTATGACAACAAGTTTTCATGTGACGATCACTCGGACAACGAATAGATTATATTGTTGATTCACCCAGGTTACCGATGATTTCTATGGCCACACGCTTTTATTGACATTCAAATTTTACATTTTCGTCAAATTGTGTATTGTTTAAAATACGTAACAAAAATCAGAATGGAACACGATATTCCTCAAGAAATTTTGGATTGTGCTGACGCAGCTTCTTTAGAAACTTTGCCGAAGAAATCCTCAGCTAGATACCAACATGAATATTCCCTTTTTAACGATTGGTGCCACAAAAAAAACGTTTATACATGGGACAAAGAAGAGGTTTACCTAGCATATTTTGCAGAACTTATGAAGAAGTTGAAGCCGTCCACAATATGGTGCAGATATTCTATGTTGAAAACGATGATAAAGCTGAAGAGAAATGTGGACATCACCAAATTTTACAAGGTAATTGCCTTTATTAAACAAAAAAATACGGGCTGTACACCTAAGAAGTCTAGAACGTTGACCAAGGAAGATATTGCCAAATTTTTATCCGAAGCTCCGGACAACATATATTTGCTTTACAAAATGGTGGCCATATTTGGAATCGCTGGAGCTTGCCGACGCCAAGAGCTAACCAATTTATCCTTGGACAATATCGAAGACAAAACAGACATCTTGGTCGTCAAAATACCAGACACCAAGACACATGTAACACGAACATTTGTTGTTTCCGGTGGAACATACATGAAGTACTATAGACAATATATAGACCTGCGTCCATCAAATACTACCCATCAAAGGTTTTTCATAAATTATCAATATGGTAAATGTACAGTGCAATGCGTAGGAATAAATAAAATTGGGAAAATTCCTTCCGATATAGCCGCATTCCTTAAGCTTCCAAATCCTGAAGAGTTTACCGGACATTGCTTTCGGAGGTCCTCCGCAACTTTATTGGCCAATTCTTCTGGAACAGATATTATGGATCTAAAACGACACGGAGGTTGGAAATCTTCAACGGTTGCGGAAAGTTACATAGATGAATCAGTGGCACATAAATTGGAAATTGCTAAAAAAATTTCAACGGATAATGTTTCACAAAATAATACCATACATCAAATCGAGTCGACCACATGTCTGCAGCCGGCAGCTAGAGCTACTACTTCCAACGACACCATAAATGCTGCTGTGTCTGATGATGTACCATCTTGCTCAAACCGTTTGTTTGATTTAACTTCAATCTTAAATGTGCAACATATGAATAATTGTACTTTTAATATAAATTATCATAAGTAACATTTTTGATTGCATTTTTGAAATAAAATTGTTTTCAGTTTTCATAACGTAATCCATTTCCATTATAAATACTTATATGCTTTAATAAAATTTTCATTTTGACTTCTGTACACTCGCATTTTATTAAAAAAAAAAGTGACATCACTGTGATAACGAATAATTATATTGTTTATTCACCCAGGTTACCGATGGTTTTGTCAAATTGTGTATTATCGTTTCAAATAAATAACATACATTTCACATATAACAATGATAGTTATGTTTTCGCATAAGTAATCGCCTTCATATAAGCTCGTAGAAAAAATATAGTTCCTAACACTTGCGGGAAGAAATTATGACAATCACTATATTCTGACAACGAATAAGTTATACTGTTGATCTACCCAGGTTACCGATGGTTTTGTCAAGTTATTGTTTCAAATAAATAAATTTCACATTATAACATTAATCTGATATTCTTTTTTCAATAAGCTCGTAGAAAAAATATCGTTCCTAACACTTGTGGGAAGAGAAATTTCCGACACGAGAGTGCGTAGCACTCGAGTGTTGGGAAAATAGCTATTGTTTTTCTGTATAACTTTCACAGTTTTTGACACGTTGATGTGAAAATTGGTACACAGGGGTTTCTTAAGAAGGAAAATCACATGGTGTCATCAGTTTTATTTTAGTTTGCAGGTGGCGCCATGTGCACATTTTTAACGTATCTTTTTCATCTATAAATTTGATGATTCCATTCCTTCTTAAAAAACCCCTGTGTATCAATTTCAACATCAACAAAATGTATCGAAGTTACAGACTTCACGGATCTGTGTTTCTGGTTTTATTCGTTTGATCCACGTTTTTCCGTAACTGAAATATCGTTTACCGTACGCCGCGTTGAAATTAACAGTAGGTATACGTAACGTTTTTGTGAAACAATCGGTCATTTATCATATCGTACTCACCGCGTATTTTATTGATATTTTTTCAAACACTTTTTATATTTTATCAGACTTTGATTATTAATTTACGCAAAAAAAGGTATATGTTAAAAAACTGCCAGAATATTTGAGCATAAGTAACACATTTTGGGTCCAAAGTAGTAAGCATTTGCCCCTGATAGGTCCCAATCCAAAAATAATTTATGCGCCTAAGTGAAAAAACTTTTCGACGAATAAAAATTTTCGATAAACTCAAATACTCTTGGGTTAATAATACATTCATTCTGGCAAAATTTGATACAAATCGGTAAGAGAATCATTTAGTTACAGTCATCTTGAAATTTGTGTACAAAACATCGATTCTCTCAAAACTTTTCGACCAAGACCAAGCCACAGAAGTATTTAACATTATTTTGTCGAAATAGTGAATTCCGGTGAATAACATTCTGGAAAATAACGTTATAGTACATTTTGTATCTAGGGAGGAAAGTAGATGATTTTGACGAGGGTATAAGTAGCAGCACGAGCGAATAGAGGGCAGATAGGTATTGGCCGAGTCAAAATCATCTTTCGTCCGTGGTGCAAACAGTGCTTTTTGTACAACCAGTTTGTGATCATCTAAAAAAAAAATAATTATGAAAATGAATAATCGATACAATGCACTACACTGCAGACAAGTCAGACAACTGTCAATCATTGTTACAATAGGTGTGTTCCCGTATTGAGATTGTCACGTGACTTGTTCCTTTTAGTATGCTAGACTGTCACGTGGTTATTAGATTCAGAGGCGTTGGGATCCAAAGAACCGTTGCCAAGCGACCTACTTTTGCGCCCTCGGGCGCGAAATTACTTTTAGACCCGGCTGCCAAAATTAGCGACTTTCCGCCTGCTTTGCATGCATTGAAAAGTGGACTTTACGTGAACGTTGTACAAAAAATCTTTGGAAGATTATGAGCGACTATGAGCATGGGTGAGTCCATGCCATGCATTATCAAAAAATTATCTAATTTTTTCTCTAGTACATAGATCTTCAAGAAGTGGGACAAACTATTGAAATCTTGTATAAATCAGAATCACCCTATTCCCCACGTAATACATAAACCCCCAATATCCACAGCAATAATATGCTAGACCCAACCATCAAAACCAAATTATCCCCTCTGGCACCTCAATAAAATTCAATCAAATCAGCTCAGTGACGGAAGATAATTTCCGATAATTGCTGGGTTGAAGGGAATATCGCATCCCAATTCACTCAGGCTTTCATCAAATTTGATGTCGCTTCATAAACAGAGGCTTATGAAAAATTAATTATTCTACCCCATCCAATTCAAACCTCAAATTGGCTGTCGTCTTTGTTACGGTCTTTATTAAAGTTTCTCCGCTCTTTAGTTTCAATGAAATTTTGTTGCGGCGCATTCAATTGGAAGTTCTGTCGACGACTGTCTCACGTTCTGGAGTCTTTTTGGAATTCATTTGTTGTTTATTCGCGGAAAAATATCAGCTCTCAACACTTCGATTAGAATTTACTGGGTAAACTTTGGGGAATGGAATTCAGGAAACGTTTGCTCGACTTTTCTTATTACTACAAACGAGTTGCAGAATTGTGAGAAGTAATTTTGAACACTCATAATACAAAAGTTTCTTATTCGCAGCTCACAAATTGGAGCTTGACTCTGTGCAATTTTATCTAGGGAGCTTTGAATAAATAAATATGATATAATATAGGAAAGTAAGAATAACTGGTTTGTAAAAAGTAACTGAAAATATCTAAACTACAATAAACAGTTCTTCCAAGCAATCAAGACTGACTTAAAAAATGTTTGAAATAGTTAGGGCACAAACTTTGAAAATACAGTGCAACTTCTTTAATAATACCCTTAAAATCGCCAAATCTCTTTCAAATTTCAAAAGGGCCGCTATCTTAAGCCTTATTTAATCTTTGCCAAACTATTCTTTTGTTGAATGCAGCCAGAGCGAGTTTCCTTTTGAGTAAATATATCTCCACTTCGACTCCATTTTTCGTGGTTGAACTTTTATCGGGAGACGTTTCAAGCACACGAATTTCATTTCTGCAGAAATTCACACTTTTAGGTATGCAAATACTTTTCAATACTTTGATTTTTACAATGAAGTATTCCGCGGAAATGTTGAAAACAGACTTTTCAATATGTAAAGTGGTTTACAAGGTCGTGGGCATGAAAGGTCGACCGGTAAATTAAATTGCAAAGAAGATGACGTCACGGTTCGTACTAAGGCCACACCCATTTTTCAGGTATTTGGGTGAACTTGACTTTTTCTTTTAAAAAAATGTTTTCGCATTCAGATTGAATGAATGTAATAATGTTGATCTCTAAAGTATTTCACATAAAAGTAATGGTCAAAGGCTAAAAGTTCTCGACTGATCCCTTGAATACAACCGGTTAAAGATGAGTATCGCAGAATTTCATCGAGCAAACATAAAGCCGAATGTGCATTCAGGTCGAGTTGGAAATATCCTGCTTTGGTGGATTTGGGGTTATGGCCCAGTGATAAGAATTGTTTGAGAAGTAGCCGAAAATTGGTTCTGAATTTGGAAACTATCTCAGCGAGGAATACGGTAAAATGAAATGTTCATGCAATCTTTGAAAATGTACGTTTTTATCATCTACAGTATGTCCCCGAATAGGTGTTACAAGAGAGCAAAAGGACTAAAAATTTAAAGATAGAACAAGAAGTGCTGATATTTATTATTATTTTATTAATTTTGGACGAAAATAACATCAAGTATTATTCTTTTTTGTTTTTGTTAAACTTTTTAGAAAATTTCTTAAGAAAAATGGATTATGGGTAGTTTTTTATGCATTTTATGGTTCATGATTTTAACATCAGACTTTTTTCTTGGAACTTTGCTTTATTCAAGATTTTTGAAGTAAAATTTTTTTAGAAGCTTTTTAAAAATCATTGGAAAAACTAGTTCTGATAACACTTTTCTTTCTAATTTTTATTTATCTTATTTTAAATTTCAGTTTTATGCGGCTCTCTTTTTGTTTGTCAAGTTTTTCTATAGTCTCTGTTCTATTTATCGAGGCTTTTTACTCTAGAATGATCTCATCGTTTTTTTGTCAACTGTCATTTTCAGTATTAAGCAACTTTTTAATGGTTTTTTTCTCCAGTTTTTCGGTTTAAAAGAATTTTCTCTCCAATTTTCTTGAGATTTTTAATTTAACGGTTGTTTTTTTGTATTTGATGAATTTGTCTGCAGTTTTTATTTCTGCTCCCACTTATCTAGGTTTTTGATTTAACAGTTTGTTATTGATTGATTTTTCTCCTTTTTTCAAATTTTTATACCAAACAAATCACAAACTCAAAAATAACCTACCCTGACCAAAAGTGTCCAAAATCAACGAAAATTGGACTAGATCAATCCAAAATCAAAACAGACTGATGAAACTAATCCAAGAATAACCAAAATATACTAACCGAATCTAACACAAAACCAACGCAAGTTTAGCCAAACTAACCCAAAAGTAACAATAACTGTATAACTAATAAAAACTAGCACAAAATTACCACAAAATAACCAAAACTAACGCAAACTGACTCAAAAATTATCAAAACTGACCAAAACGCACATTATTGATCCAAACTGACGCTAGATCAACAAAAAATCCATGAGTCTACCAAAAAGTGATAAAAATTGACCAACCAAACTTACATCCCCCCATCCAACCCAAAAATTACTAAAACTGATCAAAACTAACGGGAACTGACCCAAACAAACGCAAAACTGACCAAAAGTATCCAAAACTAACGAAAATTAAACCAAACAAACCCAAACTTATACAGACTGACGAATCCAAAAATAACTCAAGCTGACTAAAACAGACCCAAACTAACGCAAATTGACGGAAACAAACCTAAAAGTAACAAAAACTGACCAAAACCACCTGCGAAATTGTTGTTTTGTGTAAGAGAAAAGATAAAAAAATTCCTGGTAAAGTTTTTACTTTTTTTGAAAATTCAGTTTTCCATAAGAGACTTTGATTATCAAGATTTACAAAGATAGTCAAAATAAGTGTCCCTTAAGTGATTTTTTCTCTTGCACAAAATAACAATTTTGTAATTTCTTCTCTATTAATCCCTTCATCGATCTTTGTCCAAAATTGAAAAAAATTATAATGAATATCAGTAGTTTTTTCTAAAAAAATTTCACATTTTGTTATTTTTTTTTGTCTCCCTTTGTATATTTAAACAATTTCTTTGTCGACAGAAGCTATTAATAGACCAAGCAAAAACTTTTATCACGAATAACCTTTTGTTGTATCTTTGAATTTCTAGTCCATTGTCCTCTTATTGTAACACGTCTATCCAGGAACATACTGTATATTATTATGTACCTTCATAGATGATATAACGAGTGTATAATAAAAAATACGGTCAGCTCATCTATGTGCTTCAATAATTATTGTGATAAAAAACGTATGTCTAGACTTCTAGGCTTACATCGCAAACATCACATGACAGCCACCAAATCCACTTTCTAACCTAACTTTTGTATTGTTGTCGACTTTTTGAGTTTCTGTGCCTTTTTATAAATCCAAATTGGTTTTTTCAGAATTTAACAATTGTTTGTGCTTTATTTTTGCTCATTTAGCAATCCTCAAATGCTTCAAAATTTGTTCCAGTCTTTTAGTAAAAGGGATTTATAATGTATTGAAGAAGAAAGTGGGCATGTCCAATAACACTTGGTTCCACCAAGATAACGTTTATAGAGTTAATTCTTGTTTGTGATAATTGTTTGCGGGTCAAAGCCCAATTTCCAATAAATTTATGGATTTCATATAATTTTCATCAAGAACTAAATTAATTTCACGAAAAATAATGACAATAAATGACATTCAGTGACAATTGTGACAGTTGCCATCAAACCATGCGAACCTAGCCACGACCTACGTTCATGCTAGAGAAAGAATACCGCAGCCATCTACGAGCGTATTTTTTATTGAACCCCCTTAACTTTCAGCAAATACTATATAAGTGCTCATAATGAAAAACCGCACCACACGTGATGTGTATGGCGATAAAAATATGTTCACCACAGATTTCCATTAATCTCATCGCCGCAAGACTCAAGCAATCTACAGATGCGGTCAACAGCTTAACTTCGAGCAGTTAATCCAAAATCCAGCATACAAGACCTACCTATTTGTTGTAATCTCGCACATTCCTCTAGGGGTATATATTCAGACTAATAGGAAAATACATCTAAGGGGTTTGGAGACCTCATGTGACATGCGATACTTGGCGAAGAGTTACTCGAACAGCGCTCAGTGTGGATGGGAATATTATAGTGTGGTAAACTGTTTCAATTTATCGATATGAAATAAATTAACCTTATTCCCAATCCACGCAAAGTGAATTATTCATTTCAAGCTAAAAATAACTTTGAAGTGAACCTTTATGCATGGATATTTTCGAAGTGCCATTAATTATTAATCGTTGTATACCTACTCCCTTTTTCTTCAAGGCTAGGCAAATCATTATTCTCAAGTTGATATTTGTTCTCCGACAAAAAATAACACATAAATGTGTGAAATGCGACAAAGAAATATTCTTTTTCAATAAAAAATGGAATTTTCATTTATTAATACCGTTTCGCAATAAATGACCAAAAATGCTCTAGCTTTTGCAAATCTGCAAATTTACTCATTCATATTCTTTCTAAACTATAATAACTATGGACATATGGGTACCTACACAAACAAAACATGTCGGTTCATGTATTTTCTGTCATCAAATTGACTTTGTTTCGTTGCAATTGTCAACTGACTAACATGATAGACACGTGGAACAAGCTTGGAGCAAAATATATGTAAACAAAGGTACATACGTAATATTTCAAAAAATGCAGATTCCAGTTTTCAAAGGGATTCTTTCAAAAATATAAATTAGTTAATTATGGCGTTTTAATACAGTGTGGAAGTAAAGAAATGAGGAGTAAACATAAGCATGTGTTTGAGGTTAATGTGGTGATACTGTTGTCACTATTTTCTGAAATCAAACGACAAGGGTTTTAGAAAAATTACCCAATTTTTTTTAATTCCATCAAAGAAATCAAATACCTCGCCAAAGACGATTTTTCACCAAATCTTAAGATAAATCAAAGTAAAAATATCTCTACAAATAATCTTGATTAAACCGCATTTGGATCTAAACAGAAAAATTGAGGAATTGGTTTGAAATGCGTATAATTTATTGAACAAAACGTACCCAAATTCAGCCATATCGAAAATTATGGAACATTTTTTTTTCAAAAATAATGGATCAGGGTCGTTCACCGACTCTAAATAACCGGGGTGCATTCACCACAGGAAAAATTGTGGTGCGTAGCGGCTGATAATCGATTAGTCCCGATTTTAATTCTTTTCGTGAAAACGGAAAAAGGGTTATCAATCAATAAATTACATTATTGCATTATCAATCAAATGTTTGAGTAGAACAAGATATTATGTATTCACAAACAAGTGTAAATGAGACATTAACAAGTTGTCTTTATGATAGGCCCCAATATTTTTTATACAGTTTTGACAATTTGTTTTTTCAACCATTTTCTCATAAAAGTTGATCTACAGTTTGTTCATTGCTTTTCTGCGATTACGTCACAGCATTTGACGTTTGCCAGTATGTCGAAGATATCGATTTATACAGACATGTTGGGAATCATTATTTTTATACACTGCGTTCCATATCAGCTTTGAAGTTATAATTTGCTGTGTATTGTTGTGCAGAGAAGGCATTGCGGAAGTTAGATTGTCGTCTAAATTCGAAAATTTGAAAATAGTCGATATTATTGTCAAAAGTGACTGACGACGAACGACTTTGACGTCCAGTTGAGCCAAGACATACGTGAAATGTTTGGTAATGGGTAAGAAAGAGACGGAAAAGTATGACGTGTCCGCAGAATAGCAATGAACAAACAATACAGGGTGTTCTGGTGACCATGTTACAAACTTCTAGGAGAGATGAAACACACGAAAATAATAAGAAAAATGTTCAAAGGAACATGGGTCCGGAAACGCTTCCTCAGGGAGCTAGTATCCTTCGAAGACATTGACTAATGTTCGCGACCAATTTTTGGACATGAAATCTAGTTGGTAGGTTCATCAATTTGAGCCTTCCGGATTTTGTCACCTTTAACCAGGGGGGTATTTCGGTAAATCTGACCCTACTCCTCTTAGGCTTTAATTTCTTGGAATTTTTAATATCTGATTATGGTTCTACAATGCCTTTCACATAAAAAAAGGTACTCTTAGAGAGGGTAAATCAGCGCATAAGGAAAAATGGCTGCGTGAAAACAACGAGGTCAGATAATGGCGTTCAAAGAACTGTACGAACTCCTGAATTTGTGTAAGAGGTACTCCGACAATTCGAGGAAAATCCTCCTGTTAGAGCCCGAGCAGTTGCAGTTGTTAAAATTGGCAAGAAAGTAGAGCCTAAGAGGAGTAGGGTCAGATTTACCCAAGTACCCCCCTGGTTTGTACGCCCCTTGTTAAAGGTGACAAAATCGGGAAGGCTCAAATTGATGAACCTACCAACTAGATTTCATGTCCCAAAATTGGTGGCGATAGCTGCAGTAGTACCGAAGCTATTAAACGAAGAGTAGTTTTCGAAGGTCATTTTCGAAGGACACTAGCTCCCTGAGAAAGCGTGTCCGGACCCTTGTCCATACGAATTTATTTTCTTATTCTCGTGTTTTTTATCTACCCTAGAAGTTAGTAACATGATCATCGGAACACCCTGTATATTGCATATTTTGTTTCACAACTTTGGAAAATAAAATTATAAATAATTTGGCATATGAACAATCTATCTCAATTATTATTATAGCAATTGGTATAAAAATGTTTGCAGATAAAGAACCTTCTGATTTATGTTCTAATGATTTTTCCATCAAAATTCACCAAATTGATATAATTTTTGGTTATCTTTAATAGTTTTCCAATATCATTTCATTTCGGACATTGAACATTTAAAAATTATCAATAGTTTTTCATATAAACAATGAATTCCGATCATAGAAATTCTTGTGAAAATTGTTGTAGGCAACAAAAAAACATGTGTTTTGATCAAAGTAAACAAATGAAAATTGCATAAGAGGCTTTAAGTTCACTAAACTAGTAATGATATTCTATCCTCAAAAACAGACAAACATTTCACAAACAAAGCCACACTGATTGTTGTAGTGTAGAAAAGTGTGCACTAGTGGAGCATAACAAACACACCTTTCATAATTGCATACAATTCAAAATATAATCAGAAATAATCACCACTTTTTCCAAACTTTCTAAATCAAAAAAAATAAGCAAGACCACAGAAATAACAAGCAAATTCCATATCTAAACGAATTAATCATTCTAATGACGGTGTCATTAGTATTTGAACGAACTCAACATCAAAGTCATATTTTCTGTTCATGTTTGGATTATTTTCTTCATCATTTGTGCGTAAACAGGCTAGAGATAATGCCGATGCGGGATTATCGGCTCGGAAAACAGGTTTCGGGAATTGCTCAGCCTGCCTGGGAACAAATAGAGCCCTGGGGAGCTTTGCAAATAAGTTTACCTTCGGTCCGGCTAAATTGCACTTTTAGTGCGAATCATAAGGGTTAAGCGACTATGCTGGGTGATATATTTTCAATTATGCATATGGGTCTGATCTTAAAACATTTTTCGAACAATATGCTTCTGGAAACGATCAAACGTGGGTTTAGTACATTTTCTAAATCGAAACAAGAAATTGGTGTTCAATAAAAAATACGGTCAGCTCACCTATGGATTGCGATTGTTTCAAAAAACGTATGTCTTGGCTAACATTGCAAACATCATCACATTACCACCACCAAATCCACTTTCTAACCTAACTTTTGTATTGTTGTCGACTCTTTGACAAGTTTTGTGTTCTTGAGTTTCTGTTCGTTTCTATAATAAATCAAAATCAGTTCTTTTCAGAGTTGTCCATGTATTTTTGCTCACTTAACA
Source organism: Orchestes rusci (assembly GCA_958502075.1). Lineage (NCBI taxonomy): Eukaryota > Metazoa > Arthropoda > Insecta > Coleoptera > Curculionidae > Orchestes > Orchestes rusci. Next base: position 6,589,255 of record OY293308.1, on the reverse strand, counting down.
ATCCTCAAATGCTTGAAAATGTGTCCAATTTTGTTAAAAAAAGGGTTCTAAAATGTAGGTATTGGGTGGGGGATGGGCATGAATAAATAATCACCTCGTTTTCGAAATACAGGGTGTTAAAGCTTTAATTCAATTTTCCTATTTGTTAAATAAAATCCTAATAATTTAAATATTGAAGTCAAAATTGGTTTCCAAAGGTTTTCTGGTACGAATTCGAATCTAATCTTAGTATGGCTCTTACTTGTAGGCGGCGCCACCCATTTGTGTTTATCACATTTTGGTACGGACCCATTATGTTTATTTTTGGGACCTGAATACGTATCTTTGACATTTCCTCATAAGTCACCCTGTGTAAATATAATATAAGTCCAATCTCTATTAATCCTCTCAGCATTCACGTGATAAGTCATCCAGAAATGTGCTATAATCCATACAAATGGTTTCCAATGCGAAATTGAATAACAATAAATCAACGATATGCTAAGATATGAGAATTTTTGCAATAAGTACACTTTCGTCGGATTTATTCTATAATTGGTTCTGAGATAGGGCCAAGGAAAACACCCTCTTTGGAATTCTCAACATACTTTACTAGGAACACTGAGCGTAAATTTGCTAAGCAATTACTTTATATCATGTGGACAGGTTTGAAATTATGCATGAGAAACGAAGATATGTACTCCGACGAGGGTGATGATAAGAAAATCGATTAAAATCAGTTAATGGTTGTAGAATGTAAATGAGTACTTTGCATTTTGCTCTTTCTATAGAATGAAGCAATCTTCAAAAAACTATAGGGATATTCGGAAAATACAGGGCGTCCCAGATCAACTGATCAATACTTATATAGCATAGATATACCTATAGGAATCATAAATAAGAGGTTCCAGTAAGGGTGTTCAATAAAAAATACGGTTGTAGGGGGCTGTGGTTTTCTTTTTCTATCATGAATATAGGTCATGACTAAGTTCGTATGGTTTGATGGCAACTGTCAAAAAAACTAATTTTGATTTATAAAAACGCACAGCAACTCGAAAACAAAAACCTCAAAAAGTCGACAACAATAAAAAAGTTAGGTTAGAAAGTGGATTTGCTGGCTGTCATGTAATATGTTTGCGATGTTAGCCAAGACATACGTTTTTTTGAAACGATTGCAATCCATCATAGGTGAGCTGACCGTATTTTTAATTATTTGTAGATTTTTGTCCTTCGGTTCAAAAAGATAACGCAGCAAGTATCACAAACAACATGTCCCTTAATTTACAATTACCGATGATGTATTCCTCGAAGATAAAAGTGAATGCACAATTCGAAAAACAAACAATCCAGAACGCAGGAAATTTGTTTGCCTTATCTTTGGAAAGTTTTATTTTCACAGCAGCGGCGCGGCGCGGCGCGGCTCAAATATTCCGGTTATGCTTTGTTGGGTTTTCATGAGGTTCCTGCCAAAAATGTTCGCATGTGAGCGTTGCAAACGTTGTACAAACAAGTCGAGAGGGCTTCATGTTGGAATTTAAGGGTGGCCAAATTGACGTGGATTGGGGGAAAGTATCACTTTATAGGAAGAGGAAAATTTGGCTGATCTTTTCTTTTTGAAAAAAATCGCAATTTTCTGCTTTGAACATCACAATCGGAGGGTTGATGTCACGTGACCGAGGAACGTGCCATAGCCTGTTGCCTCGTTAGCCACGGTTCAACCAATAGCAATGAGAATAATTGGTATATCTGTACGGGGTTTTTGAGTTTGGCTCCACTGAACAACATGAAAAGTAATTGTCCTGGAAATTTTACTTCTAATTAATAAACACCTAAAATTGTTTCTAAGACGAAATTTTTTTTTATTTCATACTGTACCGTAAAGTATCATTTACCGGACCCAAAACCAGTCCGGTAAATGACACTTTACATCATCAGAGACTGTAAAAAAATTTACTTGACTTCAAGAATGACATTTTGATTCATCAAAGACTGTGGAATTGCATTGGTAGCATGGTTTGGCTGGCGCCATCTCATGATTTTAATCAATAACTTGACATAGAATGTTGGTAACATATAACTAACCTATATATTACCCAAGTGGTGACATGTTTTGGCTGGCTCATGGTATGAATGTGAGGCGGACTGCCACTCCAATTGTATGGTTTGACAAGAAAGCACTTTAGACCGATTAAAAAAAATTATCACAGTATGAAACGAAAAAATGTACGGTTAAATGTCATTAAACTACTCGTCTAGAAAATTCCAGACTCGGCTACTTCGTCGCCTCGTCCATAAACATCTTGACTCGTAATTTAAAAAGTCATTTACCGCCTTAGTAACGTGAATTACTATTATTTCATACTGTACTGTAAAGTATCACTTCACATCATCAGAGACTGTAATAAATATTTGCTTCACTAATCCGCTAATAATGACACTTTGCAAAACAAACACTGTGAAATTGCATTGATAAAGCATGGTTTGGCTGACGCCATCTCATGGTTTTAATCAAGAACCTGACATTTATTGTTGCTGACATAAGTAACCTATCTTTATTACCCATTGATAACCTTGGTGTCATTAATCAATGATATTACCTAGGTGGTGACATGGTTTGGTTAGCGCCATCTCATGATAAGAATGTGGGACGGACTGCCACCACCGCCCTCTTTGACATAAGAAAACACTTTTTCTCTTAAATCGATTGAATAAATTGTCACAGTATGAAATAAAATAATGTACGATACACATCCCTTGAATGTCATTTAACTACTCGTAATTTAAAAAGTCATATACCGTCTTAGTGACGTAAATAACTATTGGAAAGTTAATAGTAGAGCAGCTCCAGACAAATCAAAAAGATAAGCGTTGTGGAATAAAGAATAAATAAATCGATGGAAAATGTATGAAAATAGCGGCAAAAATATCATAAATATGTTCAGTCAGGTTTGAAAATACTGAATAATTTCCGGATGCCAAAATCCGAAGGATATGTTTTCGTTTTTGCGTTGAAACCATCAAATTCCTCGAATGTTTCACGAATAACGATCACGTAGGAGGATTGCAAGAGCAGCAGGTAAAGAGAAAGCAAAATTGGAATATTATTCAGCAATATATCAGAAGAAAATTGAATTATCATACCGAAAATAAATTGGAATTTTGTTTCGCAAGTCAAGACAAGATCTGATTATTGAAATTGTAAACTAGAATATTTCAGGACATAGTTATCGGTGAACTTGATAATTTTTAACAGCAAATGATTTTTTTTCAATAAAGGATAAATTTAATATTATACTGAATAGGTAGGTAACACCTGCTCCAATTCATTAATTATTACACTATAATTTGGGCCATTTGTATTGAAGATAATTTTCTAATAAATTGTCGTCACGCACCACATTAAATTATTGAAAACGACAATCATTTTACAGTTGATGTAGATTGATTAATTATTAAATAGAATGCACGATATGAACTTCAATTTATTTCAAAATAGAATCAATTCCGATAATTATTTTTTTTATTCCATAACAAAAACTAGGGATAATAATAATATATTCGTATTCATAAAACACTTCGACAGGACGAACAGGTCCGAGAAAGTTTCCCAAACGATTCAAGGGCTTTATGCCAGCATTTCAAGGAAATGGAATAGATAAATAAAAAAACGATATAAATCGGAAAATTGCCTCCAAAAGAAATAGAATAATATGATTGTCATATCGAATCGACAGTGAAGGGAAAGTCGTTATTGATAAAAATAAATTTCGTTGAGAAGCTGTAATATTCCGAACGGCAAATCATATAGGTTTATTTGCAATTTTGGGATATATAAATGGATGAGTAAACGTTTTATTGGAATTCTGATTCGTGTTCTTGAAAGATTGACAGGTAAGAAGATCCTCTATATAAAAATGGAAATCTGTATGTTTGTCCTCGAATAACTAAAAAACAGCAAAAAGAAGTTGAATGAAAATTTGCAGAGTTATCAGTTTAATCAGGGAATAGTCCAAGGGCATGGTTATATTCGTCAACTCACAGCTGATTTTGAGAAATTAAGATTTATAATCGCATTTTTGATAAAAAATGACATTTGTCAGCATTCACCATTTTCTTCCATTTATTGACAATGACTTCAACTTTTTTGACGTTGAGGCATGTTCTATTGGTACGTACAAAACATAAAGCCGCGTTCACATTATTAACGGGAAACGGTAAGTAGAAAAGTGTTATAATTAGGTAAATGTTTGAGAACATATCATTTGTAATATTATTTTGAAAAAAATATTGAATCTTAAGATTGTTAGTCGCGGATTTTCCAGCTTATTTGGTATGACATCTCTTTTTGGGTTTGGCAAACAGTAAAAGCAAGCTTTGACAATGAATACGATGAATGAAAATTGTTTTAGTTAGCCAGCCTTATGTGTGATTATTTCGAAAAAAAACAATTTCATAAACGAAAAAAAGATATTGAGAAAGATCCAAAACTGTCACGAGCTATGGACGTAACAATTTGATCATATCAATAAAAACCTAAGAAAATCTATTTGAGAATATTTTTTTTTCTACTGTCACCCCCACAGTAGAAATAAATATTTGTATAGTTCATTCTTCACCACCATAAGTTGAGTACAAATTCCACAATATGTACAGGATGTCACATTTTGGGTACTTTTGCGGGGTATGTCCGTTATACTTTTTCGTGAAACTAAAGATGCCGTTAAAAAAAAATTCAAAGCCCTTTAGTTTTTAAGCTACAGGGCTAAACTGAAAATGTTGCATTTTAAGGTACCCCTCGTATCTAAACTATCAGATAAGTTATGGAAAATGTGAAAACTGTTTCTTATATAACTTTTCCCGTAGAGCTCGAGTCTGCCTTCGGAATCAGTATACAGGGTCTACGGGGAAAGATATACAAGAAACAGTTTTTACATTTTCCATAACTTATCAGATAGTTAAGATACGAGGGGTACCTTGAAATGCAACATTTTCAGTTTAGCCCTGTATCCTAAAAACTATAAAAGGGCTATGAAAATTTTGTTAACGGCATCTTTGGTTTCACGAAAAAGTAGCAAACTGTCGCGAAACCCACTCATTTCTATCTATAAGAATAACGGAGATACCCCGCAAAAGTACCCAAAATGGTACATTAAATTTGAAAAACAACAATTTTCTACAAAATTACACATAAATTGAAAAAAATCTATAGAAAATACTTTCACTTACATAACGCATCCTCCATACAACTTTCTCCATCCAAACTCAACAACTCCACTTAGCCAACAAGCTCCATCTGGCCTATTCACCAAAAAAGTTTCCTTTCAGTACAAAGTTCAATCAATTTTCCCGTACAATGTATGAGATCTTTTTCAACCCGAAGAAAAACTTGTGGAGCGCATGCAGTATCGAAGAGTGAGGAAATTGGAAAACTTAGGACGCGTTGTCGGACAACAAGTGAGAGTCGAGCGCTCCTTCATGGTCTGGATTTTGAATCCAGAAGAGCGTCACGCTTGCGCTGATTGATAACTAGAGGATGAGAGGTAACTAGTTGCCGAT